>CM060614.1:20608096-21208096 GCA_030578255.1 Tiaroga cobitis
TGCACCTGCACCTGCACCTGTGAGTGTTCTTAAGTAAACTGTTTGTATTGGAGCCTTCTGATACTGAGTCCTTCTTCAACCACCACAAAACCGTGACACATACGGTGGTACTCGCTGTGCTGACTCTGAGCCTGAATAGTTTCGTGAGCCCAGATAGACCGGCATTTTCCCCTTTGCTGCAAATAAATAGCTACGATGGCAAAGATTTTATATACTGATTCCATTTATATTTGGACTTTTCCTTCCTAAATGTTTGTTTGTAGCGGCAAGAAAACTGATTTGTTGTCTACAACATGGAGTAACATCAGTGAAGATCTTCTTAAGTCTTCAAAATTTTAACATCCAAAAAATGATACACTTCACCTTTAAATTCAAAAAGGCAGAATGAATGAAGAATAGAAGTTTGAGCCTGACAAGAAGTTAGAAGAGAAGTTTGAAGTTGAAGTGTTGAAGCTATACCATTGGAGGTTGTGCTGGAGGCCACGGCCTTCTCACTAATGTCGGCACGGGTGGACGCGCTCTTGGTGGCTACAATGGTCTCCACTCTCTTCTTCTTCTCTGCTGCAGAACTGGTCTGGGACTGGGTTTCCATGACAACTGTGCATTCCTCAGTACCTCATCAAGACAGGATACCTGCAGGGTAACAAGTGAGGAAAAGGTCGGAGGTCAGTGGTCAGAGAAAAAAAAAAACATTTAAATCAACAACAATAAATCTCATTATCAAATAACACACAATTAATAACAATCAATGAATTAGTCCATAGACTAAAAATGTCTGTTTTCCTAAATGTCCAACTCCATACAGAAACCATACAAAATCAAAAATTTCCTTTTTAACATAAAAAAAACGTTAAAAAAATATTAGTCTCTGTCTATCCATCTGAATTGAACTGATGTAATTATAAAAAAAAAAAAACATTTTAATTGTTTTCTAAGTAACATAAGTATGTTTCTATATGGAAGTATCTGTCTGGGATTTACAACACAGCTATTCAAGTTTGATGTGCTTCAATCTCCAGAGGAGAGGTGTAGCGACGATGAATAAGGAGGGGGGTACAGACAAACACAGTTAATTTTGTTTGTTTGGGGATTTTTTTCCCTCAACCACTCAACACAACATCTGTTAACAATCCTGGTTTGCAAAAAAAAAAAGAACCCTTCCAGTTATCAAGAGTTTGGGTTTCATTTTGTATATATATGTCAACTAGACAGCCCTCGACACAGAACCTCAACGAAGACCACAAGAGCCACAAAAGTCCTCTGCACAGACCCCTATGGCCAGCTTCAACTGATGTATCTGATCTCCAAGCAGAAGGAGCTGGATTAAATATTTTGAATATCAATCCACAATCTGACTTGTGATGCAGCCTGGAATCATGATCACACCATTTTTTTTTTCATTTGGACAGAGGAGAACTGGTCCTCTGACTGAGCCTGGTTTCTCTCAAGGTTTTTTTCTCCATTCTATCACCTGATGGTGTTTGGGTTCCTTCCTTACCACTTTTGCCTCTGCTTGCTTAGTTGGGGACACTTAAAAAGCAGTAATATTATTGACTTGACAGCATTGACACTATTGGATAAGAACTGACCTGAGCTGAATGATGTCATCACTGCTTTATAGCTAAAGTGAACTCAATTCATAATTGAGAAACTGTACACAGTTTTTGAACCAAACTGAATCAACACTAATTGATAATTATTTTACTGTTTATAACTGTAAAGCTACTTTGAAACTATCTGTATTGTATAAAGTACTATGTCAATGCAGGTAACTTGACGTGTGTGTGTGTGTGTGTGTGTGCGCGCGCGTGTGCGTGTGCGTGTGTAAGTGTGTGTGAGAGACAATAAAGTACAAAAAATTTGGGAAAAAAGTTTATTGGGAGAGCGATATTTTTCCCTTCTCAGTTCATTTTCCTCAAATCCCAAGAAAAGAGGAAGTGGAAAAGAGTGAAAGAGGAAAATTATGAGGTAATCCATTTGACAAGGACTGAAAAAGTAAGGGTAGAAGGGAAGGGAACATATGGAGAGAGATCGGGACATACACATTCCTTTGGACAAGGAAATACGGCAAGCTTGTGTCCACTAAAGCATAGCTGACGTGTCTTTTGTGTGCTCTATGGGGCGGGCGGCCAGTCATCTGCACCAATTAAGACCGGGACCTTTTCATTCATAATCCCATTGACCTGGCCTGTGCCATCTCATTCCATAGGTGTTACCAAATTCCTTGTTCTTCATGCTTTTTCACCCAACTCCCCAATAATACTTTGTGTAAAATGTTTTTGAGTAGAATGTTATTGCACTTTCATAGCTCAGGAAAAGTCAAGAAAAGTACAAACTTTGTTCTAGATGTTTCTTTAAAAAAAAAAATTAAATGAGACAATAGTTGACATATTAGTCTTTTGGAGCATAGTTTGATACTTTGTTGAAATCTTAATATGTGTGATTATTAGTAACTTACTCTGAAGAGAAAAATCTGACAAGCAGAAGACTAAAGCAAATGCCTCCATTCAGTCTCCATTTAATTGAATTGCTGCTTCATGAGAAACAATTGAAATATGAATCTACTTTGTGACTTTTCTTTCTTGAGTTCATTCTAAAATCTTAGATTTGCTTTCCTGGAAATTTTTAGCACAGTTCACAGCACTTCTGAAACAAAAGTCTTAATTTAATCTCACTTCTAAGATTAAATGGAGAAAGAATTAGATGAACAAGACAGAATAGCCCACTGAGCACAAAATAATTTTTTATATCTCTTTAAAAAAAGATTTTAAAAATTATTTTGTGCTCAGTGGGCTATTCTGTCTTGTTCATTTGCCCCACAGGTATGTTCATAATTTAATATTTTAACTTTATTATATACAGGTGTACTTTAGTGTGTCGGTCAATAACACAATGTCAATTATGCGAAATGAATAGATGAAAAGCTTACGGCCTTAAAGTATGCACCAGGATGTTAAAGGCAGCTATCTAAACACCCTGAATTGAAGAAGCTCACAATAGAATGCATTAAAACCACTGTTTTGTGGCAGTTGTTTCCCAAAATAATTCTCATATTAATGCTTAGTCTTTGCACAGAAGGAGACCCACACCAAATTAGCTGTGGGAAAGAGAAAGGGCGTTTTTGATTCTGCGTGCTGGCCCATAATCCTTTCTCACAAAAAGAGAAGCGATTAACCAGGTTTAAAATACCGCAATTCAGCCTTCTCCAAAGGAAAAAAAAATCTTATTTTAAGCACATTAAGCAAATCAATTTAACATAAATTATACGCTCTGCTGACAAAAGCAGGGAGTTGAAAGTCAGCTGTGAATGGTACTTCAAAGTCATGCACCCAACATACACTTTGAGTCATTAATGTGCTTGATTGAAATTTGAATTAGTTTACTTCGAAGGGTTTTCCTCTTCACCTTGGCATCATGCAAACATAAGTTGCCTCCAAATGTTTTGCATGCTTCTCATACTTGCATATTCCTCACAAACTCAAGTCAGTTTCTATACAGTGGGATTTAGGATTGATTCAGGGTCTCTGACGTGCAGGTGAGAGGATTAGAGATTAAATTAAAGGTCAAACAAACATGTTTTGGGTTTTGTGGGAACATGATACTAGGTTGATTTCAAATAGGACAATCCAATCTGACTTCTGACCTGTAATGCTGCCTGAAACATAATCATACATTGTTCGTTCGTTGGCCAGAGGAGGACTGGCCCCTGACTGAGCCTGGTTTCTCTCAACGTTTTTTTCTCCATTCTGTCACCTGATGGAGTTTTGTTTCCTTGCCACTGTTGCCTTTTTCGCCTTTGTCACCTTTGTCGTCTGTTTCGCCTTTGGCTTTAGGCTTGCTTAGTTGGGGACATTTAACATTCAACAATATTATTGATCTGCCTGCATTGACACCATTATATGAGAACTGACCTGAGCTGGATGATGACATCACGGTTTTCTCCAGAGCGGCTACATATATAAATTAACTAAAGTAATAACTTTTTTACAACAAAAATGATCCATCACTGAACTTACTTAAGCTGGACTATTTTCTTCTGGAAACAAACTTTGTTGCATTATTTTCCTGTTATCTCTGTAAAGCTGCTTTGAAACAATCTGTATTGTAAAAAGCGCTATATAAATAAAGGTGACTTGACTTGACACTGAGAGCTAGTTTGAAACCATTCCACACAGACACAGACACAGACACACACACACACACACACACACACACACACACACACACACACACACACAATCTATTTTAACTCCAGTTAAATTCCAAAAACTCAAATACCCCATACATAAATATAAATATATACTATAACTATATCAGTGTATTTATTAATGTATCTACACTGATCCTAATGGAAATTTGGTGCCAGCTGCCAGGTGGTGCCAGAAAATATAACTTTACATATTAAAAAACAATTTGTTCAAAAAATACAATTAAAATGTATGTAGAATTAAATTGGTTTAGTACCATGTATGTATTTTTAAACATAAATTGTTAAAAGTAAAATATTTGTATACCAAAAAAAATCAATATGCCTTAAATAAAAATATAATAAAACATTATATTAAAAAGTAAATGCATATGAATCTGTACATCACTATATATGTAAACATTAATATTGGGGGTTACTATACTCTGTCTCTGTGCTCTGAGAATGTCTGAATATCTCTTTGATTAAGGGAATAAGCTCATTTACCGGCCCAATTACAAAACTTTCAACAGGACATTACATACATTTTTAAACATAAAAACGTAATAAATTCTCTGCAACGACATCCTAGTGATCCATTACCCCATAACCAGTTACTTGTAGGTGTTCATATTGGTGGGAAATATCTATCGATGGTGAGGCAAACCAGGAAGGTGTTGGAGGAAAAATGGGTAGTTTCTACAACCTTTTCCACTTAAGATGTTTTAGAGGAGCTGGAGAGGGACCGGGAATGACTTTCACTGCTGATTGAGCCGGTCACGTCTTACATTCCTGGGTAACAATTGCACAATGATGTAATCTTAATGCTTACACAGTCCCTCTTTTGCTCTTGTTGCTCAGTAGATAAGAACGGAATAAAGAACGCGCAACAATACCAAACCTCTAGTGAGCACCGGCTCCTTCGCTTATTAGCTGCCTTGTTGGTTTGTAAGCTGACAGCCAGCGAGTGGAGAGATTCAGAGACCAAGAGACCCAAAAGACTTTGCAAATGAAGGAGTGGCTTTTTCATCTTTATTCTTCCCCCAGAGGAGAGAAGTTTTTGTTGTGGAGTCCTCTCGCAAATGCTCCTGACAAGACTCATTTCCATGCTATACCACTGAGCTCCTGGGTCCTGTCTGATGGATTGCATGCTATATTCTCTTAGACAAGGGATGAGCAATTCTGGTCTTGGAGGGCCACTGTCCTGCAGAATTTAGCTCCATCTCTAATCAAAGATTACATGCTTGTAATTGTCAAGTAATCCGGAAAACTTTGGTTAGATTTTTCAGGTGTGTTTTTGTTAGAAACAACTGAAAAGGGGAAAATACAAACTTTTCCAAACTCTTCAAATCTCAGCCAGGGCCTAACACACAGACAAATGAAATGAAAACACACAAGGTAACTTAGTTCATATACGAAGCAGTCAAGTTTGTGTGTGAACATAGGGGGAAACGGGTGTAGCTGTCAGGGCTATTATCTATTATTCTCTCTCTCTCTCTCTCTCTCTCTCTCTCTCTCTCTCTCTCTCTCTCTCTCTATCATTATAATATCATTTATTTTATTTATTATTTTTATTTTTGTAAATTATGTCGTCACCTTTATACAATTCAGATTGTTTCAAAGCAGCTTTACAGTGATCAACTGTAATAAATAATGATAAGTGATCAAATAATGATCAATGATGCAAACAGAATTCAATTCTGATGTAAAGCAGCTCTAAAAAAAACAATAGTGTCACTTTTCAGCCAAAGTCAGTTAAGTGTTGATTCAATAAAACTGTGTAAAGTTCATCAAATTATGTAATGAGTTTATATCAGCTATGAGCAGCTCTACAGAAGACAATAGGGTCGTCATTCACTTCAGTTCAATGTTGATTCCATTCAGTTCAATAACAGTGTTGATGCTGCAAAAACGTCAACCATGAAATATAAATATCTATATAATATACATATTTAAATAATATATTTGAAATAATGCAAATATTAATATAAACATATATACACTTCAGGTAAAAAGTTTGGAACAATTAAGCTTGTTTTACGATTTTATGACGTTTTTAAAGTCTTTTGCTTGCCATGCAAGGCTAATTTTACTTTATTGAAGATACACAAAATCTGAAAAACTGTGAAATATTATTAAAATTTAAAATAACTGTTTTCAGTTTTAATATATTTTAAAATGTAATTATTTCTGTGATGGCGGTCACGAACTGCTCTGAGACTGCTCTAATCCAAAGATGTAATTCAAAGTACAGGCAAGGTCAAACACAGGCAGGCAGTCCATACAAACAAACACAACAAAACCGCAGGAGACAGAGGCAAAAAGGGGAATCCAAAAAAAGCAGGCAAAGATCCAAAACCAAGAACACGGGACCAACAGAGAGAATGCTTGGAATTGCAGTGTAACACTAAACAAGACTTCACAGGGAATGACAAAAAAGAACCAGGCTTATATAGGGTGAGTAAACAAGATGATGAGACACAGGTGAATGTGATCATGGCTGATTAGTCTTGGTAAAGGATTATGGGGAATGGAGTCTGTGGATGTGTGGTGATTGTTCGGGTTGGAGTGCCCTCTGATAGTACTTCCGGGCACTCTCACTGGTGATCGTTACAATGGCTTAATGGCTTAAGCTTAATTTTGAGCATCCATTATTGCAGGCTTTAGTATCAAATGAGCCTTAAGAGTTCATTCTAATATGCTGATTGGTGTTTAGTTATTAACACAGTTATTTTAAATTGTAATAATATTTCACAATTTTGCTATTTTTACAGCATTTTTTAATCAAATAAATGCAGCCTTGGTATATATAGATATATACAAAAAAAATTTATATAAATAATATTTGTTACATTTATAAATTTTGTTGAAAAGGCTATAAAAGTTCCATTATAGCAACTTACACCATGGCGTGACAACATGCCCCAATAGCATCAATATATATATATATATTGAACTGTATCTTTTATATACATATATATATATATATATATATACTGAGCAATAACAGGGGTAATGTTAAAGGGTTAGTTCACCCAAAAATGAAAATTAAGTCATTAATTACTCACCCCCATGCTGTACCAACCCCGTAAGGCCTTCGTTCGTCTTCGGAACACAAATGAAGATATTTATGATTAAATCTGAGAGGTTGATCACTCCTCCATAGGCTCCCTAAGGGAATGACACCGGACGGCCCAGAAAGTCATTAAAGAAAATGTTTAAATATTCCATGTCACAACAGTGGCTCAACTATAAGTTTATCAAGCGACGAGAATACTTTTTGTGCGAAAAAACAAACAAAAATAACGACTTTATTCGACTATTCCTTTTCTTCCTTGTAGGCCTGAAACGAGACTTCAAGAGATTTCCACGACGCGCACGCGCGAGAACTTAACTGAAGTAGTTGAAGGAGATCGCAATTCTCGCGCATGCGTCGTGGAAATCTCTTGAAGTCTCGTTTCAGGCCTACAAGGAAGAAAAGGAATAGTCGAATAAAGTCGTTATTTTTGTTTGTTTGCTTGATAAACTTATAGTTGAGCCACTGTTGTGACATGGAATATTTAAACATTTTCTTTAATGACTTTCTGGGCCGTCCGGTGTCATTCCCTTAGGGAGCCTATGTAGCAGTCATAACCTCTCAGATTTAATCATAAACATCTTCATTTGTGTTCCGAAGACGAACGAAGGCCTAACGGGGTTGGTACAGCATAGGGGTGAGTAATTAATGACTTAATTTTCATTTTTGGGTGAACTAACCCTTTAAATTGCTTCTTCGATTTACCATGACTTAGGGCTGGGCGATAAAACGATAACGATAATTATCGCGATATAATTTTCCTCGATAAAACGATATCAAGAGGTCGATAAATGTTCGATAATGTGTATGCGTCAAAAGCGGAACGAAACTCATTTGAATCGCGCGCCACACGGACCATTTATCCGCTCGGCTCAAAGTCCAAACGGAAGCTCACTAGAGCACATGCGCGTTTACTCTGATTGTCTCGCTCACGACTCGATCCAGTGAGAAGCGCTTGAATTCAGCGAAGAACACAACAAATGTCAAGTTCAAACCAGTTTAAAGGTAGATGAAACAGCGCTGACAAACAGGAGAAACACTGTGCGGAACGATAATCTGAATTGATACTGAATTAATTTAGCCTACCATGGATTTACTGTAGCGTTAGCCTAGTAATATGAAATGTGAGATATACATATTGAATTGTATTATATTATTAATGTAGACAATGTATTAAATGACTAATGGAATTTAATTACAGTATTTAATAATGTATTTAACTGTTAGGCTACTGTTTTTCATACAAATACCATAGAAACCATAAAGTTACATTTTGCCATGATAGTGAGGTGCTAAGTTATAGGCTATGCCTGGTTTTATCTGTGGTTATCATGATCTAAATGCATGATACTGGATGACCAATGGTTAATTTGAATAAAACTCAAACAGTCAGAATATTACATTTTACCAAAATAAAAATGTGGTCGTTACATTTCTTTTTTAAACAGATGTTACTGTTTTTGTTAATGAACATAAATTTAACATAGTAGTATTAGCTTGAGTTAGGATGCAGATTTACTGTCAACTCGCTGTCAAATAAGCGTTTCGAGACAAAACATGTAATTTGAATATTGCAAACTGTGCTGAAGAAATATTTTTCTATTCAGATGTTTATTTTGTTAAGGAAAAATGACAAATGTTTGCATGTTCTACCTCAGATTTGTGAAATGTTCACCTGTTTGGCAAGTGTTTGTCATGATATGTTCTGACAATAAAGAGTAGTTTAAAACCACAATTAACGCTCTGGTTTCTACAACTTTCACTTATAGGAGCAAAAATCTGCCTTTAAACTTAAAAGAAATAAAGATTTGATATTTATCGTGATAATTATCGATATCGACTGATATAAAAAAAATTATCGTGATAATTTTTTTTGGCCATATCGCCCAGCCCTACCATGACTATATACTATGTAATATTCATTACAGTAAAAACTGCCCCTGTTTTCCCTACAGTATGTGTCAAAACACAAGACAGCCACATGCAATACACAAATCTGACATCTGACAGCACACTAAGCATCTGGAAGTTTGTTGGAGGAGAGCCCCCCCACCCCAATTTTCAATCCAGTGTTTGTGTTTTGTGGTGTGTGGAGTCGAGGAGTAAGTAAGAAGGTCTCCTTTGCAAAGCATCCAGCCTGCCCATCTTCCCTTTTTTCTCTCCATCTCATACACACACAATGCTTGCATTGACTGAGATCAAACATAGCTATGGTAAGGCTGCTAAGAATTTAGGGGGGGGGGGGGGGGGGGGGGGGGGTCTTACGCTTATCTCTCCAGGGACTCGGAGCACACCTCAGTACCTGTCACATCTCAGTACCTCAGTAACTCACAACAGGTACTGTTCACCTCTGAACACCGGCTCACTTACAACTAGAGACCCACATACTGTACATCTAACAGCTCTACTCTGGCTATACATCAGTTGATCTTAACTAACTAGCTAACTAACTAACTAACTAACAAACAAACTAGCTAACTAACTAACAAACTACCTAAATAAATAAATAGCTCAGATGTTGCTCTTTCATATAGCTCATGAGACTTGGAGTTTCACACTGCAAACAATAATAATAATATTATTATCAATAATAATAATAATAATAATTAAGTAATTAGTATTTGTCTTATGTTAATTGTCCAAACATTATTTAACAAAATAAATGTACATAATATATTAAAGCATGTAATATATTTGTCACAGTCTTCGTCTGCACCTGTCTGTCTTAGTCTGCACTACACTACCCAGAATCCTTTTTGTCTCCACACCTGAACTCACTCCATCATTATCCACCTGTCCCTCGTCATCATCATCTGTGTCACCTATCTTCACCTCGTTAGTGTTCATTTGGACTTGTATTTAGTTTGCTTGTGTTCAGCCTGTCTTGGTTGGTTCTTGTAAATGTTACCTGGTGTTTGTGTTCTCTGCCTGCCTGTACCAGTTTGATTTTGGAGTTAATTAGTAAATGTTGGAATTGGATCTTTTTGACTCAGCCTCCTTCTTCCTCTGCATACACCAACCATGACAGAAGAACCGACCACAAAAATGGACGACCAGATGGAGGTTTTCCTCTTTGACCAAAATGGGTCCTCGCTGGAGGAATGCACAGAGGTATATCTTCACCTGCACCAGGATGTATACTGGGAGGAAGATTTCCTTAAACAGCGGTTCTGGAGAGGTTTGGATGATCCCTTAGCCCAGATACTGCTGCTCGATGACCTACATCTGCCGTTCTCGGAGTTTCTGGACCGGACACTTTGGGTCTGTGGTTCATCCCTCACGGTAACATCAGTCCACAGCCGGAGACCCGTCCACAGCCGGAGACCCGTCCACAGCCGGAGACCCGTCCACAGCCGGAGACCCGTCCACAGCCGGAGACCCGTCCACAGCCGGAGACCCGTCCACAGCCGGAGACCCGTCCACAGCCGGAGACCCGTCCACAGCCGGAGACCCGTCCACAGCCGGAGACCCGTCCACAGCCGGAGACCCGTCCACAGCCGGAGACCCGTCCACAGCCGGAGACCCGTCCACAGCCGGAGACCCGTCCACAGCCGGAGACCCGTCCACAGCCGGAGACCCGTCCACAGCCGGAGACCCGTCCACAGCCGGAGACCCGTCCACAGCCGGAGACCCGTCCACAGCCGGAGACCCGTCCACAGCCGGAGACCCGTCCACAGCCGGAGACCCGTCCACAGCCGGAGACCCGTCCACAGCCGGAGACCCGTCCACAGCCGGAGACCCGTCCACAGCCGGAGACCCGTCCACAGCCGGAGACCCGTCCACAGCCGGAGACCCGTCCACAGCCGGAGACCCGTCCACAGCCGGAGACCCGTCCACAGCCGGAGACCCGTCCACAGCCGGAGACCCGTCCACAGCCGGAGACCCGTCCACAGCCGGAGACCCGTCCACAGCCGGAGACCCGTCCACAGCCGGAGACCCGTCCACAGCCGGAGACCCGTCCACAGCCGGAGACCCGTCCACAGCCGGAGACCCGTCCACAGCCGGAGACCCGTCCACAGCCGGAGACCCGTCCACAGCCGGAGACCCGTCCACAGCCGGAGACCCGTCCACAGCCGGAGACCCGTCCACAGCCGGAGACCCGTCCACAGCCGGAGACCCGTCCACAGCCGGAGACCCGTCCACAGCCGGAGACCCGTCCACAGCCGGAGACCCGTCCACAGCCGGAGACCCGTCCACAGCCGGAGACCCGTCCACAGCCGGAGACCCGTCCACAGCCGGAGACCCGTCCACAGCCGGAGACCCGTCCACAGCCGGAGACCCGTCCACAGCCGGAGACCCGTCCACAGCCGGAGACCCGTCCACAGCCGGAGACCCGTCCACAGCCGCTGGTGCATGCCTACCCGCCAGAAAGCACACCACACGTGAGTCCACTCAAGGCCACCTGAAGGGTCTTCAACGCCGTGGCCGCCCGAGGGGGTCTCTCCGCCATGGCCGCCCGAAGGGTCCTCACCGCCATGGCCACCCGAAGGGTCCTCACCGCCATGGCCACCCGGAGGGTCCTCACCGCCATGGCCACGCCCACGTCCTGCTCCGCCCTGGCCGCCTGCACCTCCTGCTCCGCCCTGGCCGCCTGCACCTCCTGCTCCGCCCTGGCCGCCTGCACGTCCTGATCCGCCCTGGAGGCTTCCTGTCCCAGTTTGGTTACGCCCTGGCCAGCCTTCAGGGCGCCCGCCCCCCCACCCCTTTGTTCTACGGCGCGAGGTCGCGCCTTGTTGAAGGGGGGGCGTTCTGTCACAGTCTTCGTCTGCACCTGTCTGTCTTAGTCTGCACTACACTATCCAGAATCCTTTTTGTCTCCACACCTGAACTCACTCCCTCATTATCCACCTGTCCCTCGTCATTATCATCTGTGTCACCTGTCTTCACCTCGTTAGTGTTCATTTGGACTTTTATTTAGTTTGCTTGTGTTCAGTCTGTCTTGGTCGGTTCTTGTAAATGTTACCTGGTGTTTGTGTTCTCTGCCCGCCTGTACCAGTTTGATTTTGGAGTTAATTAGTAAATGTTGGAATTGGATCTTTTTGTCTCAGCCTCCTTCCTCTGCATACACCAACCGTGACAATATTAAGATGTGTTTTTTTTTTTTTTGAGAATTTGTTTAAGCAAAAATGTCACGTTTTTTTTATCAATTATGTAAAAATATTTATTAAAATGATTTTGTCATTTTTGGTTTAACTTATGACTATTTTTATTCTATTTTTCTTAATTCTTTTTTTTAACTATTTATTCTTTTTTTATATTAATGTTTAACTAAAAGGTTTTTTTTTTACGACATTGTTGCTATCCTATTGATGTTTTGTTTAAACAACTTATACAACATTTTTATATAACATTTAATTCAATTACTATTATTTATTCTATTTCATATTGATTATATTGTTTTATTCATTTAGATATGCATTAAGATGGGCGTATTAGTGAATTTTAACTATCTACTGAAATTTGGGAGGAGATGCACATGAAATCCCTTGGTTCTTAGGATCAGGAGAAGCGAAATACAAAAGCAGGTTCATGACATGTTTTTCTTATGGGACAGTGTCAGTTACTCAAAACAAAATTTCACCAGATACACATGATTCATGTCCACACACACACACACACACACACACACACACACACGTGCTTGCCTGTCCAATCAGACAGTCAAAGAAGAGAGGCCTTATTAGCCCCATTGTTGTAGAATCAAGGAGCAAATTATCTATCTCATGGCTTCATGATTCATCAAGCTAGAGCCCAGTCTCTTAACAGCCCCACGCTGCAAACAGCCCCCCTAGAGAAGTCATAATGTTTACTTAAAGACAGGCTGCTGCCCCCACAGGCACGCTTTATTAGCCCTTATTAATTCCTATACGTGCCCCGGCAGCCTCGCCATTTACAGCTTATTACAACCCAGAAATTAGACGAAGTCATCCTACAGTATAGGACTCTGTCCATGAAAGAAAAGGAGGAGGAGGAGGGGGGGGGGGGGGTCTGTGGGGGGATGAATGGAGGGAGGAAAAGATGAATGGAGGAGAGCAGCAGAGAGAGGAAAGGTCAGGAAAAAGGAATGCATTAGATTTAACATAAACAAAGATAAAGAGAGTGTGGAAGAAAAGCTAAAGTAGGATGGCAAACCTCTGAAAATTAGGCAAGATAAAGTTATCAAAAATTCTGAAAGCGGGTTGATGAGAGGTTAGAAGAGAGGGTGAAGAAAGGAGCACGAGCTGAAACTGAGGAATGACTTCATGTCTGGAATGGGCACTTTTTCAAAAGCTATTCAATATATTCCAGCAATTAACTTATGTACTTCCATTAATTAATGTATAGGCCTACTGGCGTACATATGCTTATTTGTTGTTTTCTTAGTTTATATATAGTTGATTTCTTTGTTGACTCTTATCAAGCAAGCTCAGTTTAATTTTTTTTTTTTTCAGGTGCTACATAATAATGAAACAAAAAAGTTAAGACTGTCTAATGAGACATGGATGGCCAAAATATACTGTACAAAATTAAGAGTATGTGGCTAAAAAATATATATACATATTTTAATAATGTTATATTGTGAAGAGGGTTAAAACATATAATAGAACTCTAGATTCAAAATGGTATGTGTAAAATAAATAAAATAAATATGCATGTATATATTTATATTTAGGCCTAAGGTTATATTTACTCACATTTTAATAAAACTAATATATGAAAATTTGTCACACTGGGACATCAGTGAACATTTCTGAGTGAAATAAAAAATATAATCATTATTTAGAATTTAAATTAAATTTAATCTGTTTGATTCACAGAAATGAATCGAACTCTAACAGGACTAACATTATTGCCCAAATCTATACTTTAATACAGTAAAGTTGATAGTAACATGTACAGAAAATAGCTCTAAAAATTTACATTTTATGTAAGTGACCATACATTTAGTCTCAAACATTAAATGAAAACAGCTGTATATTTTTTTCACATTTATGTCCTGTTTAGTTTGATCCTTTGTATATAGTTACTTTTTTTGGTTTGTCTCCGTTCATTTGGTTGTCATATGGCCGGTACACATTGTGTGATTTTGGGCTGTCCCAGATGAAAGATGACCAATCATGGCTATTTCTGTGGCTGTGGCCCTATGTCGTACAGTGAAAGAGGGTCAAAGATGGTCCTTGTCACGGTCTTGCAAACAAAGATAGCCTGTGATCATTTCTGTCAAAAAATTTGTCAGAAATTTAGCTTGATCATCTCACAATGTGTTTGCTGCTACGACCTACATCTACTGACTAGCCAATAAAAAATCACAATTGCCAAAGTGTGATTCATCTTGTCACCTTGAGTCAGTCCACATACATGTCGTATCCAAGTTTATTATATCCATGTCGTACAGTCTGATTTATAATGATCTTATAGCATTGCTGAAATCGCACAGTTTGTAGCAGGCATTAGGCATTTGGTTTCCCTCATTACTGATTATGTTCACCTGTGTCTTGTTTGGTTCCTCATTTATCCTTGTGTGTATAAACCCCTTAGGTTCAGTTGTAGTTTGTCTGTTCTTGTTGCATTATGTGGTTTTCCATATCTCCAGCTTTATCTTGTGCTCTTGTGTTTTGTTTCTTTTATTAAAATTAAATATTATCCATCAATATTATTAACTTAATATACTGCATATTTTCAACATCCTAAATGTCCACATCTTTGAACCAGTAAAGTTTGTTTTGTTAATTAATCCCATCTGCATGTGACTGATATTTACCATAATAAACATAAGGATAGTGAATGTGCATGCGTGTAAAAGTTGATTCACTTGTGCTACCTGCGAGTGGAACAAAGCACACCTATTGCACTGGAGTGTGTGTGTAATCCTCTGTAAGTCAGAGGCAAATAAAGTTGTAGAATCCGCCAGAAGGAGGGCAACTAAGATGTGGAACAAACGCACTGGGAAGGTAGGCACAGGGGGAATTCTGGAAACTTCTAACAGCTCTCTGTCTCCCCACAAACACTCAGAAACATCTTCCATCTGCAGGTACACAGAAAGACACGAGCAGCAGCGAGGAGGCAGAAGCTGTGTCTGACTTCACCTGTGTTCTCAATATCAACCCCTCGTTATCTTCACCATCACCATCCAAACCACCATATTATGGTGCGTTCAAGTGCTCCTGGGACGGCAGGTGCATTCAAGTCACTTTTTCGTCTGAGCAAGATGGCGATGTACCTTCTCTAATTTAACCACAAAAAAATATATATAGCAAGATGTTTTAATTCTACTTCTAGAAAATTAGGAACAAAGAATGTGCATCAGGTTTTTATATTTTTAATTAATTTATGAAGCCCCTGTAAACTTTATCGTTACATCTTATATTGTTAATACAATCATGTCCTATTCTGTGCAGGCAGTTAGCTTATTTTTGGGGGAATAAAAAAGCCTGACAATGTATTGTAATGTTCTGCCTTGTTTCTAACTGACACACACCCAACTTGTAAACTCAGGTCTTAAAGAAAATCCTGAGTTTCCCACTCGTGTTTAAGAATTTGTGGTGGCATTCATGTTCACTCAACTCGTAAATATAGTCATTCTGACATGATTTGTCTTGAACGCACCAATAGTTCTCACAAACATAGGGCCTGTTTACAACTTAATTCATATGTTTTTACTAATTGGATAGCTATCTGATTTGTTTAAACTGTTCCATTAACACTTGGCCATATAAATTTGTCTCTGCATAATTAATATGAATCCGATCTTTAATTCCTGCCCTAAATACAACAAAAGCAACAGATATGAGCTTCATTCAGGCCCAATTACTATGGATGAATATCTGACCATGTAATATATCAAAAGAAAGAACAGAGCCTCTGCTTTTAAACAAATCAGTTTTATTCTACCTTAATGCATTCTTTTTTTATATAAAAAAGTTTCATAAAAAAGCAGAGGTGTAAAGTCCAGGTTCAGAAAGTAAAAGTCCTCCTCAGTATTTTGTTCCAATCACCTGGATTTGCTAATTAGCACAGTTTTTCAGCCAGGAGATTATTAGTGAAATCAGCTGGCTGAGTTCATGGGTGGAATAAACATATGGCAGGACTTTTACTTTCTGACACCTGGACTTTACACCTCTGTAAAAAAGCAACATTTTGAGCAAAAAGCTGAGAAAAATTACATTTCATTCCGTAACATTAGGCAGTTTTGATTTATATGCTGTTTAATTTGATGATCGCGTTATTTTACATAGCCTATGCATCTGCTTACATAAGATATTGCTTATTTCTGCTTTTCCGTCACATGTCTTTTGATCAGGAGATTAAGTACTTTATCAGAAAATGTGTCATAGCGCCCCCAACCGCATAAAAGTAAAAACACGAAAAGCCGTATATTTCCATCAATGGCGGTGAAGCGTTGTCTCATAAATGACGGACATTTCCGTCAATGGCAGGGAAAGAGTTAAGTAAGGTTAACTAATTCGAATTTACCATGTAAAAGAACCTTCTAATGTTACACTAAGTACTTCTCCATAAAACCACTTACAATACTGATGCTCAAACCCAGAAATTTCAATGTTACATCTTCAAATTTTTATCGCCAAAGATCCACACAACAACTCAAACCTCCCACCTCTTGTTAAGAAAAGAACCTACAATGCTGTAAAGAACGTTAAAGAAGCTTTATTTTTAATAGCAGGAGAACATTAACTTGCGAACACCAGCCTCTGAACATGCACTTTTAAACATGAAGTTACCAAGCAGTTCACAACTGACTAATTACTCAATGAATCACTGACTGGTGTGCAAAACATTTGTGCAATTTGTGCAAAGAACCTACAATGCTGTAAAGAACGTTAAAGAAGCTTTATTTTTAATAGCAGGAGAACATTAACTTGCGAACACCAGCCTCTGAACATGCACTTTTAAACATGAAGTTACCAAGCAGTTCACAACTGACTAATTACTCAATGAATCACTGACTGGTGTGCAAAACATTTGTGCAATGAAACCCATTTATCCCAACTATCCCTTAAACACACACATGTAAACCACTGTCTCCACACACACTTTGACACAATCAAATTAGAAAATCACAGACACCCACTCACACTCATTAAAACGTTAACCTAATCTCACACATGTAATTTCACTGATTTGCCACGTTTGTGTGTGTGTATGTATGTAAAACCAGGGACAGGTCTCAGCGAGTTAATGAGTTTAAATGGCTTGTTAAGCAGGCGAGAGGCACTTTGCATTGATCTCCTTTCGCTGTGTGAGAAGACAAATCACTCTGGCTCAACTCTCATCTCGACCTCTCACTCGCTAATCATATAAACACACTCCCAATATCTACGCCATTAACATATGCCACTTCCAGGGAAGCCCAGTGTTTAACCAGCAGGCCTTTGCTCCCTCACCATGATGGAAAATGTTCACATCTCCTGTCTCCAGGATTTAAATATCACATTTGAATTGGTTGTATTGTGATTACATTTTTCTTTAATCATTCTTTTCTTTCTTACTTGCTTTCTTTCTTTCTTTCTTTCTCTTTCTTTCTTTCTTTCTTTTTGTTTCTTTCTTTCTTTCTTTTATTTATATATCACATAACAACGTAGTTGCCCAGTCACAATTTAGTTAAAAAAGTATCAAGTAAAAAATATAAACATGTAAAATAATAAAAATAACAAGTAACATTTTCCATAACTATGCATACAAATTAATCATTATTATTCTTTTTTTATTCTTTTATTTTCTTTATTTTTATACATGTATTATTACATCATTTACATGTATAATAAATGTGTTTATTTAAAGGTTAGTTCACCCAAATATTATCTCATAATTTACTCAACCTTAAAGGGTTAGTTCACCCAAAAATGAAAATTAAGTCATTAATTACTCACCCCCATGCTGTACCAACCCCGTAAGGCCTTCGTTCGTCTTCGGAACACAAATGAAGATATTTATGATTAAATCTGAGAGGTGGATGACTGCTACGTAGGCTGCCTAAGGGAATGAAACTTGACGGCTCAGAAAGTCATTAAAGAAAATGTTTAAATATTCCATTTCGCAACAGTGGCTCAACTATAAGTTTATCAAGCGACGAGAATACTTTTTGTGCGAAAAAACAAACAAAAATAACGACTTTATTCGACTATTCCTTTTTTTCCTTGTAGGCCTGAAACGAGACTTCAAGAGATTTCCACGACGCACGCGCGAGAACTTAACTGAAGTAGTTGAAGGAGATCGCAATTCTCGCGCATGCGTCGTGGAAATCTCTTGAAGTCTCGTTTCAGAACTACAAGGAAGAAAAGGAATAGTCGAATAAAGTTGTTATTTTTGTTTGTTTTTTCGCACAAAAAGTATTCTCGTCGCTTGATAAACTTATAGTTGAGCCACTGTTGCGACATGGAATATTTAAACATTTTCTTTAATGACTTTCTGGGCCGTCAAGTTTCATTCCCTTAGGCAGCCTATGTAGCAGTCATCCATGCACCTCTCAGATGTAATCATAAATATCTTCATTTGTGTTCCGAAGACGAACGAAGGCCTTACGGGGTTGGTACAGCATGGGGGTGAGTAATTAATGACTTAATTTTCATTTTTGGGTGAACTAACCCTTTAAGCCATCCTAGGTGTACATGACTTTGTTCTTTTAAACAAACACAATAAGAGTTATATTAAAAAATATCCTGGCTCTTCCAAGCTTTATAATGGAGGTGAATGTACCGTGTTTTTTGAAGCCCATCAAAAAAAGTAATCCATACGGCTCCAGGGGGTTAACAGAGCCTTCTGAAGCGAAGCAATGCGTTTTTTTGTAAACTATTATGACTGGCTTCCGGTGAGTCGAGTTCCGGCCGAAGAGTGACCTCTGACCCGGCGCATGATGTATTGACGTACACGGTAGAGCAGAGGATAGAGCAAAACAAAACACAGGTCACAAATTAGAAGTCTGGAGCTTGAGTTTCTTGCCCAGCCCTATTTATTTGAACTGTGAGAGGCGTCTACTCTCACCTAAGCATAAGCTACGCCTAAGTCTTACGTCATACGCCGGAACTCTACTCTCTCGTGAACACACGGACGGACATTACCGGAGGCTAGTGATTACAGTTTATAAAGTTATAATTGTGGATATTTTTCTTACAAAAACCGCTTCGCTTCGCTTCAGAAGGCCTTTATAAAAAACCCTGGAGCCATATGGATTACATTTTTATGATGGATGGATGCGCTTTTTGGGCTGAAAAAAAAGTACCATTCACTCCCATTATAATTCCTGGAAGAGCCAGGATATTTTAGAATATAACTCCGATTTTGTTTGGTTGAAAGACAAAAGTAATATACACCTAATGGCTTGAGACTGAGTGAATTATGAGAACATTTTCATTTTTGGTTGAACCATCTTGTTTTTTAGATTTATTTTTATACTTTTATTAAAATTATATGAATGAGAGACAATTGGTTTTAACAGAGTAAACAGCTGATTTGTACTGAAGTAACAAATATTACTTTACAGAAATGCACTTTTCTTAAATTATTCGACAGCACAGTCCAGACTCTGTCAAGCAACACAACTTGTACTGAACCAAAATTGTTCCTTATAATGTGGTGTAACTTGCAGAAGGATAATTGCAGTTACGCAAGACATTTGAAAACGTGATAGCCATTAAAAATATTTATTTATGATGTGTGAACCACATCAAGCCTTCACTGATCATTTTTATTTACAAGCATTTATTAGCAAAACACTTGCATGATTAACAACAGACTGCAAACGTGAACCATCAAGACATTATGTAGTCCACAAAGTGTAGCGGAGGTGGATTTTGGTGGGATGAGTTGAGATTTCAGCTGGGTTCAGTAGAGTCATTCAGTCTAATAGGAGGAGACAAATACTTTGACTGTAGCACAAAAAGCCATACAACATAAATAATTCTAAAAGCTAAGGAGCCCCCTTAGTATGTGGAAGTACCTCTGAATACAATACAGTGCCGACACATGATGCACGGCAAACACACACACACACACACACACACACACATTTCCTGGCATCTGAAGGTTTTTCAAGCTTTTGTGAGAGGACATATTCAAATCTATTAAAAATATATTAGTAGGCCTGTGCCAGTTATCCCGTTGCCCAGGTGAAACACATTTTACTGTACTGATATTGTAAACATTGCTGGAATTGTATCAACTGCCAGCGCAAATACTGAAATATGAAACATGCATGTGAAAATCTTTAGTGTTCTGTGCACATGCACTTTATATGCATTAAATAACTCAGACAGGTTGGAAGACTTACATACACAGACACACACACTTGAAATGCAGGGCGGTAGAGACCTGTCTTGTAAATCTCTTTGTGAACGCAGCTTTGGGAGGTAGACGTGAGCTTACACTGAGCTCAGAGAGGAAAAAACACTCCCGCTCAACTCTTTCTCTCTTTAACTCTCTCTCCTCCTTTCTCTACCATCTTTTCCTTTTCTGCAGCCTTCCGAACTGTCTCGACACTTACCTTTTTCTCTTCCACTTTGCATTCTTCTTTTTCACCACATTTTCCCTCTAAAAAGCTAACATCTTGCAGCATCCACATCGTGAGTATCTTGAACTCTTGTGAACTCTAGTACATTGCGAACATACACTAAATCGTATACATACAAAATATAATATATATATATATATATATATATACTGTATATATATATATATATATATATATATATATATATATATATATATATACTGTATATATATACTGTATATACATGTATATATATTTTTTTTTTTTTATTTATTTTTTTTTTTACAACAAAACATAGGTAATTTAATTATTATGCTTTCATGATTGTATCTACAAAAGACAAAATGCTATTTAAAATAGTTTTAACATTTCACACTGCAGTACATGTCAACTTCCTAAATGTATCACATGGCAGCTACCCACTTACTTCACAAGACAAGCATCCAAAGATGCACTTTTGGACATTTTAGAGTTATCATGCATTACACAGCACAAGACAGCAAATGTGCTAACATCAACCCCCCCAACCCCACTATTTGTTTTCCTCTCTTTCTGTTCCGCATATGGTGGACAACAGCCCAGTCAAGTTCAAGTCAAAAGGCCTCTGCTGTCACAGTAACTAACTCACAGTATGCAAACCTAATTCCCCATTCATAAACCTGGTCAGTTTGGGTGCCTGGGGCCCCAAATCTCTTTCTCCCTCCCTCAGCAGTGAGTAATGTCCTGCCTCCTCTCAGACAATGACTTCGGCAAGTAGCCGCCAAACTCCGGGGCAGCGAGAGAGGGGGAGCGCTCTCGAGCACCTTTGACAAATGGAACCTTTCACTCTTAACCGTGGCTGCTGGATGAGCCTTTACTACGGCACACGGCACGCTCGCTGTCCGCCATGAGCAGCCGGCAACCTAAAGAGTCCGATTATGTGTGTGTGTGTGTGTGAGAGAGTG
The DNA here is from genome assembly GCA_030578255.1 of Tiaroga cobitis. Lineage (NCBI taxonomy): Eukaryota > Metazoa > Chordata > Actinopteri > Cypriniformes > Leuciscidae > Tiaroga > Tiaroga cobitis. The sequence goes on from CM060614.1 coordinate 20,629,786, forward strand.
ACTGAATAATACATTTCATAGTCTAACCTTGTCCTCCTACAAGAATAAGATGTATTTCTCAAGCAAGGTAAGCCCCCTTCGATAAAAACAGCCTTCTGGAGTGATATGGCAAAAACTCCTTTACTGCCCATGTGCACATTTATCCTGCTGTTTCTCTCTAAATGTTTGCCTCTATTAGGGTAGGGCAGTATGAGAAAAATTCTAATAACATGATAATTATATATTAGTTTGTATATATTTATAGGACGCAAACAAAATATAAGTCTGGTGTCACTGTAAAAAAAACAGCTTTACATTGTGTAATACCTGAGTTCAAAACAAAACTACTACAATTAAAAAATGAATAATATCAATATTGAGCCACATTCAAAGTCATTGTAAAATGCACATCAGTGTCATTATATTAACACAACAACTTGCGATGTTGCTCAGCAACCGTAAACAACTAAAGTCAACTGAACTTGTTTGGGAACATTTGCACGGTAATGTCATATTATTATTATTATTTTTATTTTTTTCACTCTCATGTGTAAAAATAGCCACAGTATAACAAAATCTCTCCTGGTTGACACTTCATCCGTCCCACAACATACCATCATACCGCTAATCCTATCCTGTGTTCCTCCTCCTCCCTTGTCCCTTGGAGTGTTGGTGTGTCATATTGGTAATTAACAGTGTGACACATTATCGTTATAAACAACCAAGGACTCCTAAGACCCTGTTCTCTACCTCCCTTCTGCTCCACTCCAAAATCTCCTTGAGGGAACTAGTCTGTAAAACTTTCACCTCCATCCCCTCCCCTTCTTTTTACTTAGAAGGAACTGGTCTTTGTTCAGCGGGAGAGGGACCCCTCCAATAGACCCTGCCTCCCCTTCAAAGTTCCCTGTGGAGTATTGTTAAAACAAAGCACCCCCCCCCCCCCCCCACACACACACACCCCACACACCCCACACACACACACACATACCCTCTCTCCCTCTCCCTCTCTCCTTCTCCCTCTCACTCCATCTATGCCCTGGCCCTTAAAACCAGCACACTTTGCATGAGAAAAAGCGATTAGTCTTCAGATGCTGTGAAGACAATGCAGGAGTCTTTCAGGCCTGAAATTTGCTCATATAGTTTGCTCATATAGCTGCCTGAAATTTGCTCATATAGTTAAGTCTCCTCTTTTGTTTTTGTAAATAGGGACATTATTTATTATCTCAGGGAATAGGGAAGCAAAGGCTTTGACATTTACTTTTAAAGTACTCAAAGGAGACAGAGAAGAGTGCAAAACATAGGGAAGAAGAGGCAAACATGAGAGGAGCTATACTTAGGGATTTAGGGAGAACACATGCCCTGGCAGACTGTTTTTATCTTTCTACATATGAATCTGATATTAAGCTATACTCCCCTGGCCTTGTAACGCTTAGGGTTGAAGGTTAAGTCATTAAAGTTGTAATTTTTTTCTTATTTAAAAAGATGTATTATTTAATAATATTTATTTATGGAATGCTCTAATATATATATATATATATATATATATATATTTTAATTGATACGTTTAAATGGTTTATGTTTATTTTTTTAAAGTCTTTGTGAAAGAATAAAATGCTCTAAAAATCTTAAACATATTCTTTTTTTAAAGGGTTAGTTCACCCAAAAATGAAAATTAAGTCATTAATTACTCACCCCCATGCTGTACCAACCCCGTAAGGCCTTCGTTCGTCTTCGGAACACAAATGAAGATATTTATGATTAAATCTGAGAGGTGGATGACTACTACATAGGCTGCCTAAGGGAATGAAACTTGACGGCCCATAAAGTCATTAAAGAAAATGTTTAAATATTCCATGTCGCAACAGTGGCTCAACTATAAGTTTACATGGCGTTGGTACAGCATGGGTGTGAGTAATTAATGACTTAATTTTCATTTTTGGGTGAACTAACCCTTTAAGTATTTACATAGTTTACATGTTACAGTTAACATTTGCTTCATTGTATTTTAATTAATTAATTTATTAATTCATATCTGAAATGCCTAAAAATCTCAGGACAAGACATCGATCACATGGAAGGGCCGTGTAATCTGTCCCCTCTATGTGTGTGTGTTTGGGTGTTTTCACTTTTGTTCAAAATACTTCACATCAAAGCCGAAACCATTCACACACAACCACTCTGTCACAACTCCTTAACACACACTGCCACCAAATGGGGATGTACTTAGTTCTCTTGTTGCTGCACTTCACACACAGGTTTACATATGGTTTTACAGATAGCAAATTAAAGAGGCAAACCAAGAAGTTCTTGCCAACACACAATGTGTTTTGTTTGCAGCTACCTACTTGAGAAAATAAAACATTAGCTTTATCCATGACACACACACACACACACACACACATCTATGTGAGCACCCTGCCTGAAAAGACTAGCATGAATTTCTCTGAAAGTTTAGACTGGTTTTTGCTGGTTAACAGGCCTAATGGTTAAGCTAACATGCATGACAAGCTGAAGATCTGCTTAAGAATAACATTTCTTGAGAACTTCTCTTTTTCTGGTGAATTTGCTTGTTTTTTCTGCCATTGCTAACGCTTCTTGAAAAGGGTAAATGACCAGGCTTTTGCAGGTCAATTTTGAGTTTCCAAAAGCCAGCCTTGCCAGTGAAAACACTGGCACTTTGGTATGAACCTGCTAATTTCATGTGACAGCCTACAAAGCTGTATGTGAATGAGAGAGAAAAAACTGAGAATGAAAAATAGAATATGAAAATGCAAGAAACAGAGGCCCCAAAAGTATTCGGAAACTTCAGCCACACTTAAAGGTGCAATGTGTAATATTTCTGAGGATCTATTGACAGAAATGCAATTTAAGATCCATAACTATGTGTTCAGTGGTGTATAAAGACCTTACTCAATGAACCGTTATTTTTTTATTACCTTAGAATGAGACATTTATATCTACATAAATGTAGAGGGCACCCCCTTCTATGAAGGTCGACATATTGTGACGTCATGTTTCTACCGTAGCCGACAGCGAACAAACAGTACTACAGAGCGTGTTTCGTTCATACCTTGAAAGAGAAGCCGCAGAAAGCTAGAAGCTAGTCATAGACACCGTGAGTAGTGACTTTTCCCTTGTCAGTGGTGTAAAATATGTACAGTAGTTGGATTGTTTCATGTAACTTAGTTCTTCTCCCTCGCTGTGTTATGGCTTTGACAATCAGCTGATTAGTACTATTGACCGTAAAACAGTAACGTTACAGGAGTCACCAACCCGTCAATCGCGGTCGACAAGTCGATCTTGGAAGCATTTTAAGTCGATCCCGAAGAGTTTTCAAAACCAGATAAAAAAACAATATTTTTATTCATTATTATTTATTAATTTGTGTGTAGTAAATGGTGTCTAGGGGATGCGGAGGTGCACGCGCTGTTACAATCACGCCATTTTTGCCGCGCCCACCTTTGTGCTCATGCAGACGCATCGAGTATGCTTTACGCTTTAACCAGCTCAGCCACAGCCCTACAGCATAACAGCTCATATTAGCCAGCTAAACTTTTACTACCCTGTTAGAAAAAATATGTAGTTGGATAGTTTCATGTGATTCTTCTCCCTCGCTGTATTATGGGTTTGCTATGTGGAGAGAAATGTGCTGGTTACGTTCGTGAGACAATCAGCTGATTACTATTATTATATTATATATTAAGACCCTTGATCCTCACCTGACTATGGCTTTGTAAACTTTATCCATGATGTGGTTTATAATGGACTGTGGTACAGAAACTTGGCTTACTCTGGCTATTCTCTGCTGCCTCAGACGACATGTTTGTCCCGTTTTAGCAACCGTAGCTTCTTCGAAAGAGAGGGGTGAGCAGTGGGCTGAGCCATTAGTGCAACTCGCAACCAAATCGCTAGATGCCACTAAAATCTACACACTGCACCTTTAAAACCTAAAAGTCTTTATTTCAGATGTAAACTATCATACCAAGCATTTGTTTTTAAAGACAGACAGCACAAGCAGACTTTAAGCAAAACAATTGTAATGTCATAAATTTAAACGAAAGTAGCGAAATTGTTTTTCTTCCATATTGTGACGAATATCTGAGTATAACGGATTATCAAAAATTAAGAACTGTAGAATGGTGACTTGGTTCTATGCATCGGTTACTGATTGAAAGTTGAGATGGCAGTTGCACTCAAACATGGAGGCAGATCAACGCGAGCTAGCAGAAAACAGGTTTAAGCAGACTAAATTACTGTAGAAGTCCTGCATGCATCAACAGAGAGAAGACTGTCATTTTCACCAGAAGGTCCAGTTATGATATTTGGATTAAACACTACGAGGTCAAAACTATTTTTTAACATGAAACAAATACATGGACAAATCCTTAACAATACGATCTATAGAATGCATTTGGAAAAGGGTTCATTTTTATTTCATGCCGACTTTAAATTATCACACAATTTATTGCTTGAAATTAAGGTCACTTGACCCATTCTGATTGTCAAACATTAGTGTAACATGTTCATAGTTAATGTGATGAATTAAACACCTTTATGAACTAGAGGAAAATTACTTCATGCTGGGACCAATTGATTAAAAATAATTGGGGGAAAAATGGATTTGAAAAGTGAAGTTAGTTTGGAGAAAAGGTCTTGGTATGATATTTTGTATCTTATACAAAATTATATTCGTAAATTTTGTACATTCAAGTGTGGCTTAAATATAGGCACCATACATACATATATATATATATATATATATATATATATATATAAAGAGAGTGTGAAATAGTAAAAGATAAAATGGTAATGGAGATGGAGTAATGGAGTAAAGCAAAAAGAAAGAGAGAAAGGGCAACAGAAAGAAGAGAAGGAAGGGGTCGTCCTGACATAGAGGCAGATCTGAGGCATGCCCTGAAGGGATGACTGGGCCTGGGGATTAGAAGGGGGTGAAGAGAAAGGGAAAGAGAGAGAGCTTGAGAGCAAGCACCCTACAAAGCTAGAGACCCCCTCCACTGAGACACAAATATAGACGAACACTTTTGACGTGTCTCTACTTTTCCACAACAGCTCAACTTCTGATCCGACTCGGCCCACAGCTCGAGAGCATCGCCTCTTTTTCTCAATTACTCGCTTTCACTTATTTTCTTTCCTCTTTCTTGCTCTTTGTGTCCATTTTATTTGATGTTGAACGTATCAAAGTTGAGAATCATCAAAGTGAGAAGTTTCAGTTGAAAGTACTGGTTTGTGGAAGCAGAGCGCCACAGTAGCACACAACAAAGGTTTACGGGCAATTTTAGATCAGGTGCTGCTTGTTAGGGTCAAAAATGTTAAACATGGCCAAATACATCAGATACTAAGAGGGGGGAAAATGTGTTTTATACAAATTTGACAACAGATCAGGGAGTTAGATTCTTGATTTTGAGCAAAAAGCCTAATTGTCACCTCATGTCGCAACACATCTATCATAACAAATCACTCTACCTAAAAGAAATCAGCCCGACCTGGATTCCGAGATTTCAGACTCGCAAAAAAAACTCTTAACTGCAGCACCACAAACCACAGCATGAAAAAAAAGCTCCTGAGAGCACTTCCAGGATTGCAATCTGCTATCGGCCTTGCAGAGACACACACATTTCCCATTCATTTGTTCCTTATTGGTTTGGACAATAAGCACAGTGCTATTCAAACCCACATTAGCATCTCAATGCCCCCCTGTTAGTCATCTCATTCCCACATGCACCTAATGACAGGTAGAGTTGCTTTAGGATGCTAAAGCACCCTGAGGGTGAAGGGTACAGGCATCCCTCTCCAACGTCGGGCCTAATCTGAGGGTTTTATGCACATGCAGTAAGTGGAAGGAGGGGGTGGGTTGACATTGAGGATAATCGTATGTCATCTCCACTTGTTAATATTAGCTGGTGACACAGTGTGCTCAGTACAGCGGGCAAGAAAAGGCGAGAGTGACCTGTTCTGAAATGCAGCCTTGCTTATATGAAGTGTGATAAACTCCAGTTTGATGAGTGACTCTGATCAGATGAACTCTTTTTTAATCTGGTCTACTCTGCTCATGAGTGAGAGTAAATAAATCATGATTAGGCAAGTGTTTTTTGCTAAATAACACCTGTTTGATCAAAGAATTGCATGCAAATATTTATTGAATTATTTTTGATAATAGTATAAACATTCTACAGATTATATTAAGTCTGTAATGCATACTGAGCAAATGCAACAATAAACATTTAAATTTAGGATATTTCCAAAGCTCCAGTGAAATTTATATTCCAATAACCAAATCTATTTTTCTATTTTAAACCAAAAATGTATATATTTTTTTCAAATTAAGCTTTTTTATTAATTCCTGTTTGAATGATATAATATCTAGTTCATCATTTACCTTTTAAACAATTTATTTTTTTATTTTAAAGCAACAAGGTACAAATTTGTTCCCAAAACATAGAAGTGTGAGATAAACACTGACTTGAAAAACTCATGCTGTGGATTTTCTTTCTAATCGCACTGAGGTCTGTGTCTTTTTAGAGAACAATGACTTATTATCATCACAGAGCTTGAATTGAAGAACTCGAATGAATGCTTATTTCATAACAACATTGAGTACGGTAAACACTGTTATGGCCTACTGGTAAATTTGACATGAAAGACAGATTACAGATTGTTTGACATATTTCTCTATTCTGTTTGACATGTCATGCAAATTCATAGGTCACCGGACAGCCAAAACTGACATATTACAAAGAGTATAATATAACAAATTATTGATTGCATTTAACATGAGAAAATTTTACACACCTGACTTTTAGCATTTTATGTGTGCTGAATACAGCCTTGGGTCAACTATATATAGCCTACACAATAGAGACAATTCACTAAGAAACAACTCCTGTACATAAAAGGCAAATGCAAGTAACAAATAAAATGAAAAAAAAAGAGAAGAAAAGCAAACCTCAAACACGCAATATAGGCAGACCTCATTTACGTTTGATGGCCAAAAAATCGTCAAGCAAGGCTTCACTTTACACTTTAAATGCATGTTGTAATAAATTAGGCTATAATAGCTGTACAAAACAATATCATGTAAATACATTAGCCACTGTTAATCAGTAGGCTACAAGCTTGCAAAAAACGGTAACATAAAAGGTCAAAGTGTGACGAAACGTTTAACTGAACTGTGAATTTTGAATTTAAATGTGAGATTCTATGTCCTCAGTTAATCGCGCGCAGGTGTCAGGAGAGGTTTGGCGGGACACGGATGTTAAGCTTCGTCGACAAACTACAAACAAGTCTTTCGTGGCATCAGTGTGTGAAGCGTTTTAAAAAGTTAAAAGCAAATTTCTAGGCTGTGATTCAAAAACTTTACACAACATCCAAACGGTAAATAATGATAATTTCCATTAATAACATCTTGGATATTATTTAGCATTAGGCTTTTAAAATAAAACATATGCAATTTTTTCACTTAGGCTACTAACCAAGCATTTGTATCCCTATGGAGAGCCGAAAACATATTAGCTACTACGTAATAATTGCCACACTTCTAAAAAAAATCATAATTCACATGAAATGTTTGTTTCTGTCTATTTAATTATCGCAATAATTTCTGTAATGTATACTCGATTTTAACAGTCTCCAGATATGTTTTCTTAAGCATTGATTAAATTCAAAGTGAATATAAGAGAAATGAACATGCAGTATCACTGCAGGCTGAAACTTGATTTTATTTGGGAAATTAATGCAGCAAATAAACGTAAGTTTTCAATTTTAACGTGTTCCATTTTAAAACACATTCCACGTAAATAGATTAGCCTATATTTTACATATTAGGCCTACCATCGCACATCATTATTTTAAAATGTTTGATCGCCCTATTACATCAAAGAGCCACGTTTATTTTTTCTAACACTATTTTTTTGTTTTAAACGAAATGAAAATACGTCTTACGTTCTGCTTTCTGTTCTTCGGGGAAACGAACGTTTATGCGGGACCCCGAACTTTTCTTCAGAACTATATCCAATAAAAAATCACTTGAAAATAGACTATTCAAACTGTTGCAAGGACACATTGCCCTGAAACCAGTTGCACCGTGATGGGTCTAGTTATTTACTGATAGGCTAGGCCTACTTATCAATGTGACAAGCATAAATCAAATTGACATTTTCAACAACAACAACAAAAAATAACAGACCAATAGTTTGACAATAAGTTGCAAAGTTTGTCAAACGGCTCTGCCGAACTCTCTATAAAGCAGAAAACTCCAATAAACAGCCACCGACCGCTGCCAATGGTGGTTTCGTGCCGTTGTCCTATATTTCATGTAGGCTAATCATTTGCACCAGACTGGAAGGAGTATCGCATTTCACATTTTACATGACTCTTCCCCCCTCTTCTTCGGTTTGCAAAACTTCATGGAACCAAAGAGGCTGAGAAAACTGTACATTAGCCTACTTCCACTTACTAGTTCAGCTGTTGTGAAACTTTTCTGTCCTCTCCTCGTAAGACTTTCTTCTCGCTCGCTTGCAGATGCTTGTTGCAGACAGACTCTTGGCTTCTTCACTTGAAACTCCAAAAACTGCTCTGCGGACTTTTTTCTTTTTTCCCTCGTCTTCTCTCTGTCCTATGTGCGCTTTGCAGGAGCAGCCCAGTACTGAACTGAACTAGCGCCCTGTCTTTTTGCCCATACCTTAAGTCTAAACACAAAAGTACAGCGACTCGTGAAACTTCTATACGTTTATCACTGTAAAGAGCGTAACGCAGAGTTTCTCGGGGAAAGGAGATATGATTTGTAGAGCCTCAGCTGCCCTTTTCCTGTGCCTGACTCCTCCCTTTCGGAGAGCAGACACACTACCTCTCCTCTTTTTCCTTCTGCCCCCTTTTCCCTCCCTCTCTCCTTGTATTATACCAGCGCTCCTTCCTGAGAAGGTGCAGTCATGTTTGAAGAGGGAAAACGAAATTGTCACTTTACAAGTAGGCTATATGCGCGTGATTATGTTAATTACAACTTGCAACTTAAGTGTAGGCCTACTTTTTTATTTCTATATAAAATGTGTAACTGACACTGACACTAATGACAAGTGATAACTAAAAAACATTCAAAAGGACACTTTAGACAGCTTTGGCACAGCAACTTCTTAAAAAGAGGATTTGTTGATTCTTAAGATTTGTAAACTAAATGCTGTATGTGAGAAAATGACACAAGAAACTAAAACATAAAACATTCAAAGCTTGTTTAAAATGGTTCTTTCACATATTTTCCAACATATATAAACTGAAGTTTTAAGCAAACCCTCCATAAGAACATAGCCTAGCCTAAGCAGCTTTGGGTTTAACTCTTAAAAATAGGTTTTGGGGTTTATTCTTAATAATGCATTGAAAAATATATTAAGTAATGAACTTACATTCTTCACCAACAAGAACTTTGGGAGAAACAAACAAAACAATAAAAACTAAAACTAAATCAATTAATCTACACAAACGGTTCTACCCTGCCAAGCACATATTCATTAGTATTCATTGTAATTTCTTAGGTAAGAACTAAAAGATGATAAAAAGTGAGTTGTCCTGCATTTTAACATGACACACACACACACACACACACACACACAATTTTTTTTTTTTTTTTTTGCAAAATATTAATTTCACTGATTAAAATGTTTATACATATAAATATATATTAATATTATATGTAATATGTAAGGTCGCTTAACAAGCAACATGGATGTAATTTTAAAATTTAAATAATACATTTTTCCAAAGCTTCATAAGTAACCTCATCAAGAAAAACAAGAAATTTTGATTAGAGGGTTAAACTAAGACATGTTTTACATTACATTGATTAATTGTCGAAGTCTATACTTTAACACTTATCATCATGCTTTGAAACAGTGATTCCTTTTAAGTACAGGAATTGAATAAATATTTTAGTATATTATCCTCTATCCAAATCCTCATTTGTTGTCTGAAAATAAGAATCTGTAATGTCTAAGTAATCTAAGTAATTAATTCTCATTGCATTATTTCAAAAGATCAGCCAGGTATACTCTGGAGGGGGAAAATGACAAGATTATACAGGGAAATAAGACTCAAAGTGAGACTATGATGTCCGCAAACATCGAAAGGAAAACTGTGCCTCCTGTAGGGTTATTCCTAATCAATATACATAATCAATATACAGGGAAATTAGGCTGTTAAAAAATACCTTCTGGGCTCACCATCAATCAATGGGGCAGCAACTGATTTTTTTTCACAGTTGAAAATCACACTCTAATCTCTTAAACACAATCTGACTGCGTGTGTGGCCGACAAGTCAAGTCCAATAGAGTTCATTTTATGCTGTACAAGCTATACTGATGTGTCTGTTTGAGAGAAAACCTTGATGGTTGCGCAGCAATGAAAATGTATTTACCCTTAAGACACTATTAATGCTGATCTCATATCACTAGTTCAAGTAAAATAAAATGGGCTTGCTATCATAGAAGCATGATATCATGCTCAAATGTAATGTATCTATGTCCTGGGTTTTTTAAGCTCTTGAATCCAAAGAAAACCAATTTTGCACAACCAGTTAAGCAATGTAAAACAACCACTTAACCAACATACCCTGCTTCAGATTTATAGTTACCAAAAAAAAAGAGGGTGATGAAGAAAAAAAAACAGCAAAGCAAAACCATATGACTAAGATTATCCATTACACATAACATCTAACAATTATACATGTAAGCTACAAAAGCCACATTAATGTGTGTTCATGTATGTATACATAAAATAATTTAGTTTATTCATAATTTAATAAAATAGTTTTCTGTCTCAAAGTGCTTTTTATTAAACTAAATACCATTTCACATATTTAAAAGCAGATGGCGAATGAGTCTAGAAGGTTCGGACATGGATAACACGATACACCTTTCTCCCAGTTATCGCTATCATCTGTTCTGCTGAAGTGAATGGAGCGACTGATATAGAGATGTAGGCAATCAGTCAGTGTTCTTTGTGAATATCTTTGAAAGAGATGGATGAGAGAGAGAGGGTTCACGGAGGAAAGGAGGAACGAGAGGAGGGGTAAGCCAGAGTGGGGATTGGGGGTGGTTATCTGCTCCCGAAAGTATTCTATCAAAGAGGAGTCGGATCCCGGGAATTGAGATTTTTCCTGGAGGCAAGTAACCGTTGGTCTCCCAAGAACATATTCCAAAGTTGGCCTCGAAGAGCCAAAGCACACATCAAAAGCAGCAGTGGTGCCAAAGCGGTTCTGGAGGAGAAAGAAAGGGGTACAGGTCCCTCCTTGGCCCCCTTTGAGCCCCTGATCTCAGCCCAATTAAACAAAAATTCCTGACTATTCTAGACCTGACTCACATTGACATGGTGCACACCCTGAGACTTATGTACATTCAATAGTCATTTTACCTTGCAGTTTGTGGAAAAACACACCGTGATTCTCTTTTTGGAGACACTTTTATGTATAACAACAGTAGCTTACCGAACAATCAAGCTATGGTCCAATGACATATACGTTTTAAAGTATTTGTTTGTGCATGTGTGTTTTAATATTTCTGCATGCACCACACCTTGAATTAGAAAAATATCATAATATCATAAATATTTTTAAATGATGTTTTGTTAAAAAATAATTATAAGAAATTATAATTAACGGTTCTACCAAAGGATTTGGTCAAACCAACTGTTCCCTGTGTTGTGGTGTGGACTTTTAGTTTGTTCTCTTGATTTCCTGTGCCAGTTTTCTAGTCCCTTTGTTGATTGGTTTTCTTTGATTGTCTCTCAGGGGTGGTATATAGCCCTTGTGTTTCCCATGTTGTTTGTCAGATCATGTCCTCATATGTCCCTTATATGTCTGTTTGTGACATGTCGTGTTCTGGTTTTTGCTCCTTGTGTTCTGTGTTTTTTTTGGTAGTTATGCGTTACTACATGTCCTTACTATAGTAGTAATAGTAAATTATGCACAATTACAAGTACCTAACCCTAAACCAAACCTTAACCGTTACTCTATAGTAAGTACAATGTAACTATGTCACCTTAAAATAAAGTGTTTTACCTCGCATGACACCAACACACTCTCACAACAACTTGCAATAATTTATACATCATATTATATTGTACAACTTGCCGTGTACAAAATGGCGTGACATTTATAGTTGTTTTTCATATTAAATCATGGTTAGGTTTAGGTTTGTGTCATGTAATCCAACTTGATGTCTTAAACCATTCCAGGCTTTGGCTTGCTTATTTGGGGTTTAAAATGTACTAAATATTCAATAATACTGCATTAATGATTTGACAGCACTGACACTATTGGATGAAAATGAAAAAAATGGAACTGAATTGAGCTGGATAATGACAGAGCTGCTTTATAGGTGAATTTACTTTTTTTCATAATTGATTAATTTTGCAACACTGACACTTATTTTCATGAGTTCACATCTACATATATTTATTATGGTTAAGGTTATGCGTACTTGCCGTGCTGTCTGGGTGGAGGGCTCTGATTTCTGCCTGAACCCAGAGTACTCCCCCCGTTTGGTAAGAGTAGATGGAACTAGAAGTGAGGAGATGGAACTAAAGTGAGGAGATGGGGTGGAGGTGGGATGCTGATAAACTGTCAAGGAACAACAGTGGGTTCTGCTGTTATTTATCCTATTCTGAGTTGATTACAGATTGAACTCCACTTGTGCTAATTGGGTTAATTATCTGCACCTGCTCCTCCCGAACCTTGTTAATAAAACATCATGAAGTGAATTGATTTAATTTCAATATGATTTAAATATATGTGTATGCAGATGTCACAGGATTAGCTAAGATACAATAAACATACTGCTCTCTATGCCATGCTCGATTACTTCCTGATTAATGACATGACTTCTTATTGAAACCTAAGATTCTTAAAGGGACCATGGCCAAAGGATCACTTGAAGAATGGAAACAAGACTTCTAACATATTATGTGATAACGGAACACTCCCACGCCTGATGTGCTTACACATCACTCAACAAATTCTATTTCACGAGTTCACACTTACAAATAAGTCAGATGGAAAATGATAAGCATATTTGGCGCGCTCTCCGAGGAGAGGGCTCCGAGCTCGGTATTTGGCCCGAACCCAGAGTACTCCCCCCGTATTCCTGGTTGTGGTAGGAACAAACCAAGAGTGAGGAGTCGGGATCGGCTCGAACCCAGAGTAATCCCTCGTATTCCTGGCTGCGGTAAGAACAATCCAAAAGTGAGGAGTCGGGGCGATGGAGGGATGCTGAGAAACTTTTGAGGAATGTATAGGTGAGTCGAAAGTGTATATATAGGCTTCCTTCTCATGCCGATGGGATAGACGTGGTAACTGCTGAAGTTGATTGGATTAATCATTTGAACGTGCTCCTCCCGAATTTTGTTAAAGAAACATAATTTCACGAATTCACACTTACAAATAAGTCAGATTGACATGCGTATTTGGCGTGCTGTCCGGGGAGAGCGCTCCCCAAGAAGATGCAAACTAATGCTGACAGCAGCCGGAAAATGATCTTGCTCTTCCCCAAAAAATGGCAGAGCGCAAAGCTGAAGGTGTGCCGATCATAGTGAGAGGGTAAGTTATAAGATTGAGAGGGCATCTTGTGTCATTGGATGAGCTTCTGATGGTCTTGACATCCGCATGGAGAGCCTCGTTGGTAGTTGCCTGTGAACGGTTGCAAGTAGGTGAGCTCCTGCGGGGGCAGGAGATATCTATGGGAGTTAAGTCTGGGTTATATGGAGAAACGGGGCTCCTGTGGGAGCGGAAGAGAGGGCATTGTGCCAGCAGTGGGAACAAAGGTGGAACAAAACATGCTTTAGGTTATGTTTCCTAACTATCCAATGGACCTGTTAGGCTTGGAGCTGAGCCCCTGCAGGAGAGGATGAGATAATACTACTGCTGTAGTAAAACGAGCTTGGATGGAGTAACGGAGCTCCTCTGGGAGTGAGGTGGATGACGTTGTTGTGTTGTGTAAAACGATTTTTGAAGAAACCATCACTGCTGCGGTTGTGGGAATAGTTTTCCAAATATATTGAACTCCTGCGGGAGCAGAGGAAAACGTCACAGATGTGTCATTGAAGAAGTTTGCCGGAGAACTGAGCTTCTGTGGAAGCGGAGAGGAACAATCACTGTTGTGGCAGTGGAGATAGTTTTCTAGAGAAACTGAGTTCCTGCGGGAGCATGGAGGAACATCACTGCTGCGGCAGTTGAGAATTTTTCAACGAAGTGGGCTCCTGCGGGAGCCTGAAGGAACATTACTTCTGCGGCAGTGGAGATAGTTTCTAGAGAAACTGAGCTCCTGCGGGAGTGTGAAAGAACATCAGTGCTGCAGCAGTGGAGATAGTTTTCCAAAGAATTGAGCTCCTGCGCGAGTCGGGGAGAATTTTTTTTATTGCTGCAGCAGTGTCTGTATTTAGATGAAGAGGCGGAGCTGATGTAGTATCGTTGTTATGGCGGTTAGATGGTGAAACTGGTTCCTGTGGGAGCTGCGAGGGTGGATGCTGCTGCGCCAGTTTAGAATGGTGTCACGGTTTATGAATGCATTGTTTCCTGCTCATCTTGTGTGTATGTTGTTATGTGTGTGTGAGTGGGCGTGACTGTCATTATTGACTGATCAGCGATCCAGCTGATCTCATTCACGGCGCCAGCTGCAGCTAATCTCCTCACCTTTATATACTCACCGTTTTCTCATCTCCTTTGTCAGATCGTTGTTTGATGTCCTCTGTGCTGTGTGTTGATCCTGTTCCTGTGTCGGCGTTCCAGTCTCGTGCTCTTGTTCCTGTTCGGTGTTTCCCCTTGGATTACGTTCTATGTTCTGGATTCCATCATCACATCTCACCAGCGCACGTCATCTCTTCACTTCATCTGTTCCGTGATTTACCATCAAAGTCCCTGCGCCACCCATTCCATCTGCCATCTGGACTCTGTTTCTCATATACATTTAATAAAGAGTTTACTTGAAGTTGCTTCCTGTCGTTATGACAGAACGATCTGACCAAGGAATGGAAGCAGCGAGTAACCCTTCTACATCACTGGAGGATTTTGTCCATTGCAGCAGTCATCGAATGGATTCTCAGGCAAAGACTCTTCATGATACGGGTCGCGCAGTCCAGGCTCCTGCGAGCTCCCACTGCGCCGCCCACACCAGCCGTTCCTCCCACACCACCAGAGAGCCCCTCCCAGTTGGAACCCTGCCTACCAGTTCCTGAGCCATATTCAGGTGAACCCAGTTTTTTGCAGAGCTTTCCTAACACGATGCTCCATGCATTTTTCTCTCCAACCCAGGACCTTCAACAGCGAGCGTGCTAAGGTCGCGTTTGTCCTGACACTGGTGACTGGGAGAGTGGCGCTATGGGGGACGGCGGTGTTGGAGAACCAAGATTTTTGCTGTGCCTCGTTACAGACATTCTCCGTTGAAATGAGAAAAGTTTTTGACCGGGCTGTCGCCGGGAGAGAGGCGTGCCCACGGAGTACCTCGACCTGAAGGAGGTGTTCAGTAAGTCTCGTGCTGCTTCTCTTCCTCCGCATCGTCCCTATGACTGTGCTATAGAGTTACTGCCAGGTAAATCTCCGCCTAAAGGCAAGTTATATTCGCTTTCTGTTCCAGAAAGGGAGGCTATGGAGAAATATATTTCTGATTCTCTAGCAACGAAGGTCATCCGCCCTTCCTCTTCTCCAGCAGGGACGGGGTTCTTTTTTGTGGGGAAAAAGGATGGTTCTCTGCGACCTTGTATCGATTACCGGGGGCTGAACAGCATCACGGTAAATAATACTTACCCTTTGCAGTTGATGTCTTCAGCCTCTGAGAGGTTGCAGGGAGCGTCAATCTTCGCGAAACTGGATTTACGTAATGCTTATCATTTGGTCCGGGCATTTCGAATACTTGGTCATGCCTTTCGGTTTGTCCAACTCCCCAGCGGTCTTCCAGGCTCTCGTCAACGACGTGCTGCGAGATATGGTAGATCAGTACATATATGTCTACCTGGATGACATATTCATTTTTTCTTCTTCTCTCCAGGAACACATGCAGCACGTCCAACGAGTGCTTCAGAGGTTGCTAGAGAATGGGCTTTTTGTGAAGGCGGAGAAATGCGCGTTTCATGCACAGTCTGTTCCTTTCCTAGGGTACATCATTTCGTCTGAGGGAGTGCGTATGGACCCTGCGAAGGTTAAGGCTGTGGTAGAGTGGCCAAGTCCAGATTCCCGTAAGGCCCTACAGAGGTGTCTGGGGTTCGCCAAATTCTACCGGCGTTTTATTCGCAATTTCAGCCAACTAGCCGCACCTCTGGCCGCTTTGACCTCCCCCAGAACTACGTTCAGGTGGTCAGACACAGCCGAGGCTGTGTTTACCAAATTGAAAGGACGCTTTGTTTCAGCCCCTATCCTTATAGCCCCTGATCCTTCACGTTTTGATTTTTCTCTCTCGTATTGCCCGGGTTCCAAGAACATCAAACCCGACTCTTTATCGCGCATTTTTGACCGTCTACTCCCGAGTGCATTTTAACCGAGACCCTATTTGTCTCCACACTCACATGGGAGGTCGAATCGAAGGTCAAGACGGCCTTAGAAGGGGTAACGCCTCCGCCCGGTTGCTCACCGAATCGTTTATTTGTGCCGGAGGGATTACGGTCTGACGTCATTCAGTGGGGGCATTGTTCCAACGTGGCTTGTCATCCAGGAGTCAGTCGCACTAGTTTTTTGGTCAAGCAACGATTCTGGTGGCCACTTATGGCTCGCGATATTCACAGTTTTGTCTTGGCTTGTTCGGTTTGTGCCACTGGTAAGACTCCCAGATGGATTACTTCAACCGCTACCTGTCCCTTCGAGACCCTGGTCCCATATTGCGCTATATTTTATTACCGCCCTCCCGCCTTCCCAGGGTAACACGGTCGTTTTGACCGTGGTTGGGCAGTTCTCGAAGGCAGCCCCTTTCATTCCCTTGCCCAAATTACCCTCAGCCAAGGAGACAGCGTTGACAGTCGTAGACCATGTCTTTCGTTTACATGGCCTCCCGGTGGACGTGGTCTCCGACAGGGGACCCCAGTTTGTGTCCAAATTTTGGCGAGAATTTTGTAAGTTGCTGGGTGCGACTGTCAGTCTGTCCTCAGGGTTTCATCCCCAGAGCAATAGCCAAACCGAGAGAGCCAACCAAGATTTGGAGGGTATTGCGATGTTTGGTCTCCAAGAATCCTTCCTCATGGAGCCAACAACTCTCTATGGTGGAGTACGCCCACAACGCGTTACCAGTGTCATCCACAAGCCTATCTCCGTTTGAGTGAAGTGTAGGTTACCAGCCACCTATTTTTCCCAGTCTGGAATCCGAGGTTGCGGTCCCCTCCGCTCACGCCTTTGTCCAAAGGTGTCACCGCACTTGTTCTAGAGGCTGTGAGACTCTACTCCAAGCGCACCAAGGTTGTAGCCGGTCGCCACCGGTCTAAGCCTCCCGTATACCTCGTCAGTCAAAAAGTGTGGCTTTCAACCAGCAATAAACTTGCTCCCAAATTCATTGGCCCGTTCACGGTCACCAAGATCATTAGTCCGGTGGCAGTCCGCCTCAAACTTCCTCCAGTGTACAGCAGGTTTCATCCCTTTTTTCATGTATCCAAAATAAAGCCCGTGTTTCATTCATGTATTAATCGGTCAGTCCTGTTCCTGTGTCGGCGTTCCAGTCTCGTGCTCTTGTTCCTGTTCGGTGTTTCCCCTTGGATTATAATCTATGTTCTAGATTCCATCATCACATCTCACCAGCGCACGTCATCTCTTCACTTCATCTGTTCCGTGATTTACCATCAAAGTCCCTGCGCCACCCATTCCATCTGCCATCTGGACTCTGTTTCTCATATACATTTAAAAAAGAGTTTACTTGCAGTTGCTTCCTGTCCTCAGTTATGACAGATGGAGATATTTCCACTAGTTATTGGATTGATGGTGTTAATGAGGTGAACAAGGTGGGCCTGTAGGTTTGGGTGTATGGGAAACAGCTGTATGAGAAACAGCTGGTGCCAAAGAGTTTAGCTGATGAGGGTGTGTTGAGCTTCTTTGATGTGGGAGCGATTTGATCGGATGTAACTCCTGAAAGCTTCTAATGACCATCGTCCGAGTGTTTTGATCTGTTGCTGGGAAAGTCCTTTTTGGGCAGCTGTGGTTGCCTATGCGGAATGAATGGCTAGAAATGTGCTCCGCTGGGATGACGGATTGGATCAATATTGACTTGAGGTGTTTTTGGAACCAGAAATGGGTGACGGGGTGATTGGAATCGTCTGTGAAAATGGGGATGGGGTTTTGGCCTGTGAGCTTCTGAAAAGGAGGTAGGCTCGGAGGGATTGGTATGGTTGGATTGGAGACTGGAGATTGAAAATGTAGATGAAGTGGCCTTTCTTTGTCTGGTCTGTCTTGCTTTGTTTCATGAAGTATGAGATGGTTTCGTTGTCGCGCACAGATAGATCTGAGATTGTGGAATGGGTTTTTTGATTGAAGCTGGATGTGATGATGAGTTCTGAGCATCTGAGGAAACCGAAAAAAGCCAAAATGAACATTGCGTCAAGGGTGTGGGCGGTGTTGATGGAGTGGTAACCTCGGCGGAGGGTGGAGATACATTTAGTGAGTATTTCTAAAGTTATGGTTGTCTGGCGTCTGGGCGGGTGGGTTGAGTTCTTTAGATTTCTTTAATAAGCATGGATGTCTGTGAATTTTCTATTATTGGGGAGGTTGAACCGAAAATAAGTTTGCGGAAAAATTGGATTCCGCTTAGATGTCCAGTGAAAATCCGTTAGAAAATTGGATTAACCCTTGATGGAGCTGACTTGGAATTTCTTGGTGCTGTTGAGATGAGAAATGAATGAAGTGATGGTGAGCAGGGGAAAATCAGGAAAACGCAGGTTGTAGGTGGAGTGGAAAGACTTAAAACTCTTCCATGCTGTTAGATAGGTTTGTAGGGTTCTTAGGGAAACGGCTTGGAGAATTGTATTGAGAGAGGCGTCAAAGACAAGTTTCAGTGGATGGTTTATGGGAATATCAGCTCTGAGTAGTGAGGTACTGGGGTTGGGAATGGGTCCGCCTCTGGTGCCAGCAGCCTGAATTTCTGGAATGCAAAACGAGAGAAGGAGTCAGCTATTTGATTTTTTGACCCTGGGATATGTTTTGCAATTATGATGAATTGGTCGCAGGCTGAAATCCAGATCAAGCGTCTTAGGAGAGGCATTAGTGCGGGGGAATGTGAACGGCCTTTGTTTATGCAATGCACGGTTGCTTCATTGTCACAATGCACTAAAATGCTCTTGGTGGACCATTCTTTCCCCCACAGGAAGGCTGCTATGACCCGAGGGTACAACTCAATCAACGCTGAGGATGTTAGTGACTGCAATGGGTCTAACAGCTGGGGGGGCCAAGTGGACGCGAACCAACATCCTTGGTAGAATCCCCGAAAGAGATGGAGGAAGCTGCCTCTGTAAACAGTCCTTGGGGAGCGAAACGCTGTCTGCGTTTTCGAGGGTTTGCGTGTTTGAGGTTTGCGCAAAGAAAATAGATAATCGCTTGCACCGTCGAACCTATTTCAGGGAGTGCGTTCTCGAGACACCAGGCGCTGTTTTGTATGGATGGGTGGCAGGAGCGCGTTAAGGGTTTTTCTGTTAGAACGGTGTCGTGTTAGCGGTACCTAAGTTAATAGCTAATGATCTTCGCAACGGAGGTGAATCAATCAAGACTATGTTTAGCTGGACAATAACTTTATCCTAGAGCTGTGGTAAAGCCTAAACAATCTGTTACGGTAATTTCTATTATCACTGTAAAGCTGCTTTGAAATCCATACTGTTAAAAGTGCTTTATAAATGAAGGTGACTTGACTTGACTCACAAAATGTTACAGTAGAAGAGTTACGGGACATGTTCGGTGCACATATGAAATTTACAGTTCATGCTTCTTCAGGAAGAGGTACATGAGAACTACACCAACTTCTGTTCATCCTTCTGGGCTTCAATATACCCCTTCGAATCAAGGGAGTGAGCAGGCAGATGCTCGGCGGTCACCATCCGTTGCTGGTCAAGTCGTAGAACAGCCAAGGGCTATGACAGAGCTGCGTCTACAGCCGCTTAACGAAGACGATGATGTGGAGCATTTTCTTACTACTTTTGAGCGGATAGCCACTGCATGGTGATGGCAGAGAACTGACTAGGCTGTGAGGTTAGTGCCGCTTCTCACTGGCAAAGCTCGTAGTGCTTATGTGAACATGGATATTAATTAATCTCTTGTCTATGATGGTGTGAAAGCAGCAGTTTTAAAGAAACATGATATTAATCCAGAGACCTATCATTTGAGGTTTCGGTGCACAGATGTAGGAGCTGATGAGACCCCTAAGGAGCTCTATGTGAGTCTTAAGGACACTTTTAACAAGTGGGTTCAGCCACAGAATCGGAGGAAGGAGGAAGTTGCAGAGGTAATTATCATGGAGCAATATCTTCGGGGTGCTTGCTTCATAGCTTCAAACTTGGGTAAAGGAGCATAACCCTGATTCAGCAGCAAAGGCTGCAGAGTTTGCAGATGTGTTTGTTGCAGCATGAAGACGAGGTCAGTCCTGGTCTTGCAATCAATGGAAACCATTCAAAGACCCCAAAAGACACAGTAAGAGATCTGTATCACCCCCGAAGACAAGTATGACGGGAGGTAAGTTTGTGGGTGATAATGGTGGTTTTATTAAAACTCCAGGCAGGTGTGTGTCCAGGCAGAGTGCTAACATTAAAACTATTGTGTGCTATCAGTGTGGACAGGAGGGGCATACTAAGCCTAGGTGCACTAATAGACCTTCCACACATGCAAATTTGTGTGGACTACTTAGTAAGGGTGTCGTAATTAATCGTTTGTACGATGCATCGCGAGGACGATTCGGTATCGGTTCAGTAATAGACCATAACCGATTATAATGTACTGACGCTTTTCTGACGTCATTTGTCGCGTGTGTGCTTTGTGGCGGTAGTATACAATGGCAGAAGGAGGCGAGTGCGAGCAATTAAAAATGCTCCAACTACTTTAAAAGCCTACATTTGGGCACATTTCGGCTTTTATGAATGTGGCGAGCAGGGCGAGGCCGAGCGACGTGAGAGAATGGCGCGAGGCCGAGGGACGTGAGAGAATGGCGCGAGGCCGGTGGCGTGAGTGATAATGAATGACACCTTTGAGACGCACCGGTCTCGCATCTTCACTGTCGTCGCTCCTCCTTTATGCTTCCGCTCCTCCGTGAGAGATGCGAGACCGGTGCGTCTCACAGGTGTCATTCATTATCACTCACGCCACCGGCCTCGCGCCGTTCTGTCACATCCCTCGGCCTCGTCCTGCTTGCCACAATGAACAACCTGGTAACCACTAACTTGATAAACCACATTATCCGTTTTCACCCCGAGCTGTTAACGTCTGGCAGAGTGGATGAGCTCCAACGTCACCCGAATCCGCAGCCAAAAACAAATCATCCACCCGCCCCAATAATTTTCTTGTATCCCCATCCGATGGTCAAATTACAATTATTCTGTGTTGTTGTTACGCGTGATTATAAATGGATGATCGTCATCTTCAACAGCGGACTCTGCGACGGCTGATGCACGCATCTCTAATGGTAACATTATACACTGATGAATGAGCGCTGCTTTTAAATGAACATTTCTTTATAACAAAATTAATTTGACAGAATTTCATTTTCTTAATGGCATGAACAGGCTTTACTCCCTTGAAACTTAAACTGGAATGTCACTGTTTCTGTCACTGTGAATTCCCGAACAGGCGAACACGTACACGTACACACACGCGCGCGCGTACACATCACTTTTGAAGTAAAATTTAAAATTGAGGATGCGGTGCATCGTAATGCATCGTGATATCGAATTGCACTGAATCGATGACATGATAATCGTAATCGAACCGAACCGTGAGACCAGTGTAGGTTCACACCCCTAGTACTTAGACCCAGATTACCCTACTTGTATAGCAAAGATTTCCTTGCATCATGTGACTGTGTGTTTGAATGGACAGGAAGTAAGTGCTATAGTAGACACCGGAAGTTTGCAGACATTGGTCAAAGCCGAGTTAGTTCCAGTCCATCTGTGGAACCATACATCTCCAGTGGCAATTAACCCTCTGGGGTCGGCTATCGCGTCGGCGCGACAAGCTCACTTTTTTCCTTATCAGTGCAAAAGAGACTAAAATTACTCTGTTGATTTTGATCTTACATATAAGTGTTGTACATCATTAGATCCTGTTAAGAGTCTATTTTTTTTGTGGATACTCACAATAAAAACAAAGTGTTCTGCTTTTTGTCAGATAAAGAAAAATAAACATTATGCGAATTTTGCCTTCTATCTGTCAGTGAAGTTTATTCTGAAACGCATCCGAAAATGAACTGTAACTAAGTAAATACTTGTCACACAGGCACGAAAGATTTTTCGTTATGAAGCTGAAATTCTCTTCTTTTAAATTAAGTAATTTATATAAAAAACAAATATTCTCAGTTTATGTAATCTGTATGAAAAGAGAGAGATGTCAGTCTTTTTCCTTTCAGCTCATTATAGTTTGACCACGCCCACGAAGAGCGTGCGCTATTCAAACGCAAATGTTGAGGCAAGCCATAAAAACGGCCACATCAGCTGGATAAAACATCCAGTTTAATACGAATCTTGTACTTTACCTCGTCTTGCTGTGCTGTGAGGAATAATACTATCGTAATAATCCTGGAAAAGTTACCTCAGAAGTGCTGGTAGTTTCATTTCGAGGAGCAACGGATTCAGCTGATGCACTAAGTTATTTATTCTTAAGTATTTTGTTCTAATCGCGTTATTGAATAGTGTCTGTAAACTGCACAAAGACTGTTTAAATATGAATTGCGTGTCTGTGTGTGAATGAATGAACGGCACAGATGCGTGTGCGATGTTGTTTACTACAGATGTACATCGCATCTGTGCGTTCATTCGCTCTCGCTCCTACATTAGTAAACGTTATTTTTACATGAACACATCCAAACTATATTGCTATAGCCTACTGAGATTTGTTCTAATCACGATATAGAATAGTGTCTGTAATGACAACATTTCGTTGACTAGTTTTGGATAAATTATAAAGTATTTACTCTAAAATAGACATCAAATAAGCTTTTGTTAGACAGTTTCTGCTCATATGTTAAATATAAAATATTTTTTGTCAAAAATAAACCAATCAACTGTTATAGTGTTTGTTCCAATGCAAGCTAGGCTATATCAAAATAATTAATCCTTAACTTTGAAATATGTATGATACCAACATTTCTTTTGAAACTCACTACGCCATATCTAAAATACGCCATATGCTCTCATTGGGAAATGCGGAACAATTAGTTCATGTGTTCATGACCTCAAGGCTAGATTATTGTAATGCTCTACTGGGTGGTTGCCCTGCACGCTTAATAAATAAACTACAGCTAGTTCAAAACGCAGCCGCTCGAGTTCTTACCAGAACCAGGAAGTATGACCATATTAGCCCGGTTCTGTCAACACTGCATTGGCTGCCTATTAAACATCGTATACATTTTAAAATATTGTTGATTACTTACAAAGCACTAAATGGTTTAGCTCCGCAGTACTTGAGCGAGCTCTTAACGCATTATAGTCCTTCACGTCTATTGCGATCTCAAAATTCCGGCCAGTTGATAATACCTAGAATATCTAAATCGACTGCTGGCGGTAGATCCTTTTCCTATTTAGCACCAAAACTTTGGAACAGTCTTCCTACCATTGTCCGGGAAGCAGACACATTCTGTCAGTTCAAAGCTAGACTAAAAACACATCTCTTTGACCTAGCATACACATAATACATTATAGACTTCTATAATTCAATGTTAGGCTGCATAGATTAGGTCAGCCGGAACTGGGAACACTTCCCTTAAATCTTGATGTACTCGTTACATCATAAGAAGAATGGCATCTACGCTAATATTAGTGTCTTTGTTTATCCCGAGGTTTTCCCGCAGCCTGCCGGATCCAGGCCGTATCTAGATCGGACGAAGGAGCTTTGCCTGTACCCGATGACAATGCAGTGCTGAAGTGTCAACTATCCTCCTATGGAGGATCCCTTTCCCACTCTACAGATAAAGCGTTGTTGAAAATCCGGCTCGCGTACCCCGAAGTGACAAAATAAAACAAAATTCTGGATCAAAATTTATAGGCAAGACAAGTAGTTTGTTTAGGCATGGGTTGTATGGAATTACAAACCTGCGCACATATTTTCAAAAGTACATAACTATAGAATCAATTCTTAATGCGCATGTGAACGCATGTGAACACCGTCAGCGTTAATCACAGGTTCGCGTTTAAAGTCTGTTTAGAGAGAACGGCGTCGTCTTAGTGGCCCCTAATTTAATAACAAATGATCATTTCAATGGAGGTGAATCAATCAAAACTAACTTTAGCTGGAAATAACATTATTCAAGATCCGCTATAAAGCCAAAACAATCTCTGTTACCTTAAATTATATGTTTATCTCTGTAAAGCTGCTTTGGAACAATCCATTGTTAAAAGCGCTATATAAATGAAGATGACTTGACTTGACTTGACTTGATAAAATGTATTGGCCTACTTCAAAAAATAATACTTTATAAGAGATTTATGATGTTTCAATATACCCCTTTCCAACTCTAACTTTGAACCAATTCTATAGAATTGCCCATATAACCTATTTGAACAGGATTTGTTTCTAGGTATGACTAAAAATGTGATTTTGACTTTCAGTTATATTTTGATTATATATATATATATATATATATATATATATATATAGTAGGGGTGGAGCCGAACCCGAATACGCTATTCGGAAAGGCACAAATAACGTGTTTTCTACGAATACTTATTTCGAACAAATACTTATTACAAATATTTGTATTCGGGAACAAGAAAAACTTTATATCAAAAAGCTGCGTTTCCTCATGAGACCGCAGTGCGTGAGTGACGTTCAGGAAGAGGTGACTGACAGGCTGCTCGACACAACAACAGAGAGGGCTCGGCTGAGCGAAAAAAACACTTAACTGCATCACTATTTTTGTTGCATAGATTTTTGTTCCTTAAATGGGTTCTGGAGGCAGTTTATAACTTTCGGGAAGCGGAGTTTGATCGAGAGATTATTCCATGTTCGCACGTCAGAGGCGCCCGCGCCATTGGATGTGCAGTTGCCACAGCACAGACTATGAGTGAGCCAGACGCTCAATGTGCTAGCTGTGCAGCAGCTGCAGCTGCAAATGTGTTTTACATGAAAGCTTCAGTAAATCGAAGAAAAGGATTTATTCCTTTTCAGTAAATCGAGGAAAAGGAAGCTTTTATGTAAAACGCATTTGCAGCTGCACAGCTAGCACCATCACATCCAATGGCGCGGGTGCCTCTGACGTGCGACCAATGAGCTAGCCCTACGTCATTAAACGCCAGAACCCGACAAGGGGGTGTGGCCTTACTCGAATACAAATACAAATACTTTTCCCCCCTCAACAAATACAAATACAGATACAAATACCGGCTGCTTTGCACACCCCAAATATATATATATATATATATATATATATATATATATATATATATATATATTGTCCTTGCATTCTTTCTTGTGTGACACACATGAATGAAAGGCTCATTATGCGGGTCTTTGTCTTCTAAGGTGAGAAACACCTAATTATTCATGAGGGGGTTGGGCCGTTCACGCCCATTCGCATATTGCCTTTCCAAACAAAAAAAATTTTTTTCACAATTTAAAACAATCTATTGTTTTATGTGAATGATTAGGCAGGATGATTTTCAGATCATTTTGAAGCAAAAACTCTAGGCGGCAACATCCATTAGTCAAAAGTCTTGTGGACACATATTTAGTATGTGTTTTGTGGCCTTATTTCAGACACTTTAATTTTTAGTTTTTTCAATAACCATGCATAAACAATAATCTCTCAAAAATACAAACATGTACATACCTGTGCCATTAATATGTTTATAAGCAACTGAAAAAAGCACAAATGTCAGTGCATGTCAAAACATCTCAAGGACCCGAAAAACACCTTAGACCCCAAAGGGTTAATGTGTTTATGATGATGAAAGGTACTATCCTACAGCTAATGTGTAGCTGACGACAGCCATCAGCACTGATCCTCAACAAACTAGTCTCCATACCGGCGTGATGACTCCGACTTCCAACCAGATGGAACTGGATTAATATTGCGAATGTTCTGATCCAATCTGACTTCTGACATGTAATTCTGCCTGGATTATAATCATACACTGTTCGCTCGTTGGCCAAATTGCCCCCCGACTGAGCTTCGGTTCTCCCAAGGTTTTTTTCTCCATTCTGTCACCTGATAGAGTTTTGGTTCCTTGCCACTGTTGCCTTGGCTTTTGGCTTGCTTAGTTGAGGACATTTAATATTTAACAATATTATTGATCTGCCTTACTTAAGGTGGACGATGACACAATTTTCTTCTAGAAACAAACTTTGTTGTATTATTTTCATGTTATCACTGTGAGGCTGCTTGGATACAATCTGTATTGTAAAAAGTGCTATACAAATGAAGGTGACTTGACTTGACTTGACTTGACTTGATTTGATGTTTATGTAAAGGTGCAGGGACAATCTTTTCTGTTGGAAGTAGGCCTTTCACCTGAGTTGCCATACCCTATGGTGCTGGGTCAAGATCTCCCTGTTTTGTTCGACCTCCTTTGCCAGAGTTGTAATGCAGCTATAACTCGGCCATGGCCAAGAGTAGTGAGGAGTAGGTAGGATTACTAGGAGCTTTACCTTTTTTTGAGGCAGAGCTTGAAGCAGAGCCAGGAAAGACACGGAAGTCCAGGAGTCACAGGAAGCGTGAAAAGTTTCTACATCCTGTGGTGAGTGAAGGGGAACCTGCCCCTGAGAATACTTTGGGTTATAAAATACCTTGAGACATAGTACAATTGCAGAACAATGACAATGTAGTCGGTCCCCCGTACAAGTTGGTGGAGGAAAGATCACTAGCAGGCCAGACAGAGGTGGAAGGTAGTCAGGGCGTCTTTTGCCTCCACAATGAGGTCTTGTTTCGTGAACGGAGTCCTGAGCCACAGTTGGTAGTCCCCAAGGAGGGTAGAGAATTAGTCCTTTCTTTGGGTCATTCGGTACCCTGGGCAGGCCATTTAGGTAAACACGAGACAACAGCACGAATCATTCGTCACTTTTACTGGCCAGGTATGAGGAAGGACATAGCCACGGACTGTAAAACTTGTTCACAGTGTCAACAGACTTTCCAAAGGATTCCTCCTAGGGCACCTCTTAAGCTTCTCCCCATAATTGGGGTACCTTTTGATCAGCTAGGTATGGATATTGTTGGGCCACTAGAGAAGACTAAGGCAGGAAACCAATATATGTTGGTCATTACAGACTATGCCACAAAGTGTCCTGAAGTTTTTCCCATCAAATCCATCAAGGCTAGAGTGGTAGCTTCCTCCCTTATACAACTGTTCTCTAGAGTAGGTTTTTCTAAAAGTATAGTTACAGATCAAGGTTCTAACTTTATATCAGAGCTATTAAAACAGATGTATAAACTGTTGGGTATAAAGGGAGTAAGAACTACACCTTATCACCCACAGACTGACAGGTTAACAGAACGCTTCAATCAAACTGAAACAAATGCTTCGTAAGTTTATTGCGGACAAAAGTGACGATTGGGATCACTGGCTCCCATATCTGGGGTTTTTTTTTGCCAACAGGGAAGTTTCCAAGGCCTCAACTGGTTTGAATTACTGTATGGACGGGAGGTGCGGGGACCGCTGATGTTGCTGAAGGACATGTGGAATGAGGAACAAGACTGTGTAAGTCCCACTCATATTGTTGACTATGCAGTTCAGATGTGTGAAAAGCTGGAAGCCATGAGTAAATTGGCCTAGGAGCATATGGCCGAGGCACAAAAACTGCAAAAGACCTGGTATGACCAGAAAGCCAGGACAAGGAACTTTGAGCCAGGCACTCAGATATTGGTGATGTTGCCCACTGATGCGAGCAAGTTGACTGCCAAATGGCAGGGTCCTTTTGAAGTGCTGCGGAAGCTGGGGCCAGTTACATATGAAGTTGCCACTCCGGGTCAGAAACGTTTGAAATGGACTTTACATGTTAACTTACTCAAAGAGTGGTTTGCCAGACCAAGGGATGAAGGAGGGGTATTCCTGATTCGGAAGGTAGAGGATGAGGAAGAGGTGGAGGCCCAATATTTACCAGTTTCAGCTCCTTCTTCCCTGTCACTGAGTCACCTGTCTTAAAGTCAACAGTTTGAAATTCAGAGACTGTGTGATCCCCGAGTTTTTCAGAAGAGACCAGGGCACACCAACTTAGTTAAGCATTACATTGTGCTCAGATAAGGAGTTTGCCCAAAACGTATGAGCCATAGGATACCTGAGCGGCTCTTGGAAGCTTTGCGCGAGGAGTTAGATGAAATGTTAGCCATGAACATCGTGGAACCATCAAAAAGTGAATGGTGCAGCCCAGTTGTTTTGGTGCCCAAAAAGGATGGCGGAAAAACTGTCCGAACCAGATTCGATGGACTGAGGAGGCAGAGCAGGCTTTTCAGGATATTAAGAATGCTCTGTGTCAGGGGCCAGTCTTATGTTGTCCTAATTTTGCAGCGCAGTCTCATCCCAAGACGTCATATAACTGACGTCTTGGGACGTCTTTTGACCATACGTCAATATCCGCCTTTTTAGGGTACCCTTAAACGTCGGTTAGATGACGTTATCGGATCCTAACTCTACCCCAGACCTAAACCTACCCCTAAACCTACCCCGTCACCTAACTGACGTTAAAGGTAAAGCGTCAGTTGTATGACGTCCCAGGATCGTCATAAACCAACGTTTAAGGGTACCCTAAAAAGGCGGATATTGACGTATGGTCAAAAGACGTCCCAAGACGTCAGTTATATGACTTCTTGGGATGAGACTGTGTTAAATTTTGATAAACCCTTTATGCTGCAAACTGATACCTCAGGTATTGGAGTAGGAGCGGTTCTTCTCCAGGGGACGCAAGAAGATCGGCATCCTGTAGCTTACATCAGTCACAAGTTGTTCCCCAGGAAGTTCCAATACTCTACGGTGGAAAGGGAATGTTTGGAAGTAAAATGGGCCCTTGATACCCTCAGGTATTATCTGCTTGGACGTGAGTTTGTGTTTGAGGCTGACCATAAAGCACTACAATGGATGAACCATATGAAAGGTTCAAACACCAGAATTACCCGCTTGTATATGTCGATCCAGCCATATCGATTCCCCATCCAGCATGTCACAGGTCGAGATAATGTGATGGCTGACTTTCTTCCTAGACCTGCCGGCGTGAAAACAGAAGTGGGGGAGTATGTGGCGGATGTTGGTGAGCCTGGGTCAGTTCAGTTTGTCTTTTTATTCAATGGAATTAGTTTACAGTAAAGAAGGCACAACAACATTATTTTGGTTTAATAAACTTTATTTAAACTTTCGTTTGGAGTTAAGTGCGCACAATGTTTAATTTGCTGAGTTTATTCTTACTGTTCTTTTTTGTTTGCTTGTTTGTTACGTCTGAAGGGGTTCGGGCAGAAACTTCGGACGTATATATACGGTTCCAGCCAATGATCGGGTCGCAACCATTCCGGTTTCCATTCCTATTTCGCTTCCTTTTCTTTTATTTATGTATATGAAGTACATTTATAAAGTGAAGTCATTTGACAGTATTATTTGAAGTGTTTGTTTGTGTACATTTTGTGTTAATTGGTGCTGGCCACCAATGTATAAATTTGTTAACTGTTTCTGTATGAGTTGTGTTCTGTAAGAGAACAGGTCCTGTAGTCCCTAGACCTCTGTAATTGTTTGAGAGGCAAATGCAGTGACTCATGTTTATTGTAATTTTTTTTGTTTGTTTGTTTTTATTTATATTTTCTCTTTATAAATACTTTGGTTTACCTCAGTGGGATTAACATTTGCTTTATTTTTGTAACCCCATTCTGTGGAAATAAACCCCTAAGGGTTTGTAGTAGCCTGCTGCCTCCGTGTTATTTTTTCCCTTTACTGGTCACATCTATCACAAGCATGCAGTTATTATAAAGTTTTACCCAAGAACTGCAAACTCTGCTGGACAAAGTGGCCACAGAATATGTTCCCGTCCCAGACAGACAGTTAGGTTATTATAGCTGCTATTTTCTGGTTTTCAAAAAGATGGGGGTTGTGTCCAATTCTAGACCTTCGCGGTCTGAAGAACATTCAAGTTCAAAATGTTGACAGTCAAAATAATTGTGTCTCAAATTCAACACAAATATTGGTTTGTCACAATCAACCTCAAGGATGCATACTTTCATATAGAAATTCTGCCACAACATAGAAAGTTCCTGAGGTTTGCTTTCGGGGGAGAAGCTTACCAATAGCAGGTTCTTCCATTCGGCCTAACCTTGTCACTCTGCACATACACAAAATGCATGGATGCAGCTCTGGCTTCGTTGTGACTCCAGGGTATCCGCATTTTAAATTACATGGACGACTGGCTGATTTTGGACCAGTCTTAAGAGCTTGGGCTCCGACATCGGATGTCGTCCTCACTCATCTTGCTTCTCTGGGGTTAAGACTAAAACTGTGTTGGCAACTGTGTCCACGGTGATATGTGTGTCCACGGGGGGGGGGGGGGGGGGGGGGTACTCTGGGTTCTGGCCAAATACAGATCTCGGAGCCCTCTCCTTGAACAGCATGCCAAATATGCATACCATTTATTCTATCTGACTTATTTGTAAGTGTGAACTCGTTAAATACTGGTAAGGTGTAGCACTTACTCTCTGGCTAATAACTTGTCTAATGTTAGAATGCCAAACTATGGACCAGCGTCTCAGAAGAATAGATTATGCTGCTGAGAAAGATGCCACAACAACAGTGCACAGACTCAGACACTGGATATTGGTTTGAACTCACAACTTTTTTTTAACAGCACACAACAGGTAAGTTGCATCAACTAATGCAAAGCAATGAAGACAGAAAAAAAATATTTTCCACAGATGAAAATCAAGCATAGCGTCAGTTCTGGCAGGTCACGTTAGTCAAGCTTGTATCAGCTGACTCTCAGCTGATCCACGTCTACCTATAGGAATACAACGCCTCTCACTGTATACATATATAACCTCCTTCAGTCTTATCAGCAGCTATCACATTTCTCAGGAGCTAATTACCCTCCTCCATCCCCAGCTCCTCCTCTCGCCCAGTCAGGATTTGGCATTCTGATGAATAAATTCTCGAATTATGTTGGACTTTAAAATCTTGAATTAATGATATCTGCATACATTCATGTTGGTTATGTTCTGTTTACCCTAAGGGGGGTTATTGCTGCTCTCCCAGCTCTTATCCATGCTAGGCTGCATGGATGCGCAGGGAGTTTTCGCCCAGAACGGAACCATACCGCCAATCCAAACTGTATGCTAATTGTCAATCGTATTTGACGATAGTGGTCCTGACAGAATTGTTGGTTTCTAAAATGTTGTATCACTCTTTTGGTGTTCTTTTTGTAGATCTCATAAACCTTTTCCCTTGGTTTTCAACAAGGCAAGTGTCAGGTTTAGTGTAGGTAGCAGAAGACGAGGACAGAAGGTTCTGCAGTATAGTTGATTTATTTACAAACGTAACTTTTCAAAACAAAAGGGAAACCATTCCAGGGGCCCATTTCAATAAGGAGGTTCAACCAACTCTGAGTTAAAACTTGAACTCTGAGTTGACTTACCCTGAGATGGGAAACTCTGAGTTTTCGTTTACAGAACAGCTGAAATGAGTTAGTTCAAGCAACTCTAAGTTGACTGACTCTGAATTAAGCGCGTGCACCACAACTATGAAAAGCCATTATCAATGGAGCGCAGATATTATGAGTCACCATGGCAACAGCGCCAGAGGTCTGCATATTTCTCACCAGCAGAACTGTTTTAGCTTGGGAGAAAATAGTTGCTCGAGTCAATGCTTAAGTTTACATTTTAATTACTGTTATACAGTGTTGGGTGTAATTAATTACCAAGTAATCTAAATACTGTAATTCGTTAAAGGGATTACTCTTAATTCTTCTGTAATTTAAAGTAAAATCTGATGGAATTGCATTAAATACTGCATAGACTATAGAACAATTCTGTCTAAAACAATAGTGGATTTAACATACATTTTTAAAAGGTGTATTTTTAATGTTACCTTCTCCCTCTACACACTTTGGTCAATTCAAGAATAATTAATGCAATTGTATATTGTTAATTTGAAAGCATTAAAAGTGCAGTTTCTTGTCTCTCCTTGTATTGTTCAAGTGGTTGAGGTTGATATGGGATTTAGTAATTAGTAATAAGTAGACCAATACATTCTAGAGATAGAAATTATTACATTAATCTAATTACACTGCTGAAGATTCTATTAAGTATTAATAACTATTTTAGAATAACTTACCCAACTGTTATAATATTATGGTGAAACTGAAAGAACAGTAGCCTATGTTATTCAACCTGATTTTAATTTGCAGGTGCAATCCTGCAGGCATTAAAAGAACGTGGCAGCAGCTGAAAATGAATTATAAAAACATAATTCAATCAGGTAAGGCTTGAGCATATCATGGGTGTAGGCTACCTGACTTTACAAACATTTGATATATTAAATAACTAACTAGCATCCAGTATATAGCAGTGCAGCAGCATTTTTGACATAGGTCTAATTCTGTTTTCACAAAATTAAATGTTCATTCTCATTTGACTACTACTCAGCCAACAGAAAGAAGGCAGAGGCTCGCAAAACGGGGGGAGGACCTGCACCACCACCTCCACAAATGCAGAGGAGATGGAGAGGAGATGCAGAGGAGATGGAGAGGAGATGGAGATGCAGAGGAGAAGGAGAGGAGATGCAGAGGAGATGCAGAGGAGATGGAGATGCAGAGGAGAAGGAGAGGAGATGGAGATGGAGAGGAGATGGAGATGGCCCTAAGCCTGAATGCTGGAAGGCCAATGGCTTCCGATGGCCAAAGGGAATTCCTGGAGGGACTTCATCAGAGCCAGTCACTCCCCAAGATTCAAGGGCCTTCATAAAATTTAAGAGGTCTACATATGTGTTATGTTTTATATAGGCTATTTTTTTATATTTCTATTTAATTTACTTTGGGTTGTGTTTTTGTGTTGTTCCCAACAGATTCTGATGGTAATATCGTTTTTTTTTGGAGCCTCCTTTCCCAACTGAACCCTCCTGTCCCAACTGAACCCCACGCAGTTGTAAGTACACAATACACCAAAAATTATGACAAATAGTATTATAAAGTTTACTCAATCAAATGCTCATCTTCACATGATGATGGGGATGAATAAACAGTTTTTCTGTAAATGCCAGAGTTTAATTCTGTAGAACTTGCTTAGAATGACATGATGTAACTCTAATCTACTGTATTTTCAGGTGCCAGTTAAGGAGTTATTTAGACTTCATCTTATTAAAAAATATGAAGAAAAAAAACAGCAGTAAAAACAGCAATGAATAAATGTACTGAAAGAATGAATGAGGTGTTTAAACACCACTTCCTCTTTAAAAAAGGGGAGGAGACCGAAATAAACTCTAGGTTTACTGAAGAAAACCTGCTCCCGACCAGGTTAGGTTCACAGAGTAAGTTACCATGGTAACTGACTCTGAGTATAAGTTACCTCTCTTTCAGAAACGGGCTTGACTTTCTCTGCTTTCTCAGGTTTGACATTCCTCCCATTCTGAAACGGAAAACCCAGAGTTTGCCTCATTTCAGGGGTAACATACTCAGAGTTTTCACTTAACCTCCTTTCTGAAACGGGCCCCAGGACTTCAAAAAACACACAACCATACATGGACGACGACCAACCAACACTGAGGGAAAACACAGGGCTTAAATGAACAGGGACTAATGGGATAATTAACAGAACACAGGTTAAGGGAATTACACATTAAACAGACCAGGAAACACTAACAGGACTAAACCAAAATCACAAAGACAGGGGGAAACAAGATCACAAAACTGAACTAAACACACTGAAAACGTGACAGAACCTCCCCCTCCCCGAAGGTGCGTCCTCACGCCGTATAACATCCAAAGGGGTGGGACGGTGGCAGTAGTGCGGGAAGGGGGGGGGCTGCGGGGGCTGTACTAAAAAACGTGAGAAAAAAAGAAAAGAAAATAGACATGCTGTGTTTGATAATGTAGTGAGTGTTCAAGCTACGGAGAAAATGAAATAAATTTTGAATTTGTCATGCTTAGTTTGTTCCGATCAGAGCATGAGCGGAGAGCGCATCTGAATATTACGCTCCGCTCGCTCATTCCGCTCAGGGTCGCGCGCTCAAACCAGAATGTCCTGCTGGTTCGAAAATATGTGGAACAAGGGCTGCCTCCGACTAAAGTTTTTTCCTAGTCGACTAGTAGTTGTTCATTTTAACCACTGTGGACACATCGCCCCTTTATATTGATTTAATTACTTAAATAGGCTATACAGGATGAGCGTTTACATAGCCTATTATAGCCGCACTCATAAAGCTTGCCACAAAGAACCGGCAAAAGTAATGATTATTAATGTGTCAAAAATAGCAAGGAGAAATTTTATTGTTTATTAATAAACAGGTGTTCCCTTTCAAGGGAACTTCGAGCTGCGTTTGAGACGCGGTGGGAACGCTCTGCGTGATTGCGTCATGAAGCACGTGTAAAATCAGTCCAATGGAAGCCCGATACGTCATGGGTGACGTCATAGACCAGGAAACTATAAAGCACCCTTGAAAACAGACCGCGACTGCTTCTGTAGTCTTCAGCAAGCGCTCTCTGTGATTCTGTCCTTGTCTATTTATTGTTGTTTGTCAAGCCCAATATATATATCACTATCTATCATTATGGCGAGCAAAGCAATATTATAGACGTTGTGTTGTTCCCTGCCCTCGTTACATCACGGGTGGGGACACACATCAGCTTTTTGTTGCTGTTTGGGAGTGGAGCATGCAACAGTCATTTCTCGAGGGATCTGACTGTGCATTGCGAGAAGCTGTCCGTGAGGACGCTCCGCTCCCGCCGGGCGTTCTTCGAGGAGGACGGTTCGGTTCGCGCTCCCCGAGCGGGTCTCTCTGTTGCCGAGGCTCGGAGACGGCTCGTATTTCGGGGTTCGTAAACGGATCTGACAGCGGGGGTTGGGACGGGCTCCGCCCTTTC
Organism: Tiaroga cobitis; assembly: GCA_030578255.1. Classification (NCBI taxonomy): domain Eukaryota; kingdom Metazoa; phylum Chordata; class Actinopteri; order Cypriniformes; family Leuciscidae; genus Tiaroga; species Tiaroga cobitis. The sequence continues at coordinate 20,664,950 of CM060614.1, forward strand.
TCAGCTTTCACATGCCAGATCTAGTGTGCTGCGATTTCCAGTTCCGAGGAATTGGTATCGTTAGTGTTTTGTTTTAAAAGAAGGAGAACAAAACAAATACAAATCTTTATAAAAAGGCAGATGTTTGAGTTTTCAATGAATACATTTTCCAGCTCATAACTCTGTTGAATAAAGAGGAGCTTTTTTAAAGAAAAAAAAGGAGGTTTTATCTAGTGCTGTTGCCAGTTAAATATTTACTGGCCAGCTGAACATTATGAGATTGAAAATAAAGAAGAGTTTGTTAAAGATGAACTGTATCTTAAACAGGGAAAACTCTGTATCTCAGCCTCCTCGTCGGGGACTGTGGTTTTTCCCTATCTCCACACTGAGGTGTCGAGATCGTGGAATAAACCGGTTTGTATTTTATGTGTTTAATCCCCAGATGTCTGACTATAGTAATGTTTGGGTATTAAGTATCATAGTATGACATTGCCTCGGGTTAAAGAGACGCTTACGAGCTTTCTCTCTCCCGAGTCGGCGTCATCGTTATTAACCCCGACGTTACCCACCAGCCATCTTAAATAATGAATACATTTTTTATTAGGCAGCGCTGGTGGGTAAAGTATGTAAGGACATGGATGAATGTGAGGGGCGACTCTCTGAGGAGGGTCGCAGCGCTGCCAGTTCGGTTGTTTCCTGCTGGTGGCCACAGAGTGATATATGTATGTATATATATATATATATATAAGTTTTTCTGATATAAAGATAAAGGAAAATAAAGATATAATTATGTCTGTTCTTCTGGACGCTCCGCTTTCAAGAAAACTGAGATATAAACCTTTCATCATTCTTCCTCACCAAATAATGTTCCTGAGATATTAAGCTCCTCTCAGCACAAAGTGCAAAACAGAGCGTCGCCATTCGGGCTCCTCCGCAATTGAGGGGTACCTGGGTGGCGGTCGCAGTCTAGCCAGTTAGAGACATGCAAGATCTGAGGACTGTTTTATCTCTAAAATAGCTTTGACAAAGAAGAAGCCCTGACGCCGAGGCGATCAGGCTTCTAAGGGTGGTCCCCTCTGGGGTAGGGACGGTTTTGAGAAATCGTTTCTCCTCAGCGCCCTTTGGGGTGCGACTCTCTGAGGAGGGTCGCAGTACTGCCAGTTCGGTTTCCCTGCCGGTTCGCCGTTTCAGGGCACCAAGGTGTCAGTGTCCCCAAACGAGCCTTCAAATAAGAAAAAAGAAGAGCAGTCAGTTCGGTTTCCCTGCCGGTTCGCCGTTTCAGGGCGCCGAAGTGCCTGCTTTTTTCAACGATCCTCCGAGGAGGGTCGTAGGAACTAAGCTAGTTAAGAGGTAGGCAAGATCTGAAGACTGTCATCATCTCTAATAAAGCTTAGACAAGAAGTCCTGTCGCAAGAAAACGAGGCTATCAGGCTTCTGAGGGCTCCTCCGGGGCAGGGACGGTTTTGAGAAATCGTTTCTCCTCGGCGACCTCTGGGGTGCGACTCTCTGAGGAGGGTCGCAGCGCTGCCAGTTCGGTTGTTCCCTGCCGGTTCGCCGTTCAGGGCACCGAGGTGTCAGCGTCCCCATACGATCCTCCGAGGAGGATCGTAGAGCGGTCAGTTCGGTTGTTCCCTGCCGGTTCGCCGCTTCAGGGCACCGTAGTGACTGTTCAACCAAGGGACGGTTTTAAGAAATCGTTTTTCCTCTGGGGTGCAACTCTCTGAGGAGGGTTGCAGCGCTGCCAGTTCGGTTGTTCCCTGCCGGTTCGCCGTTCAGGGCACCGAGGTGTCAGCATCCCCATACGATCCTCCGAGGAGGGTCGTAGAATGGTCAGTTCGGTTGTTCCCTGCCGGTTCGCCGCTTCAGGGCGCCGTAGTGACTGTTCAAATAAATCCAGAGGCCAGTCTTGAGAGACTGGTTCCCCTAGTAAATTTCTGGCAGCGTGGAAACTACTGCCACATATTTCTCAGTGGGTCCTGCACACTATAGAAAAGGGTTTCAGAATTCAGTTCGGTTCTCGTTCGCCCAGATTTCTAGGGGTCCTCCTTTCATTGGTGGACCCCGAGCAGGCTTTGGTTATGGAGCAGGAAGTACTATCACTTCTGCAAAAGGAGCTGTAGAAGGGGTTCCTCCTCCCAGCAGACAGCCATTACTTCATTGTTTCCGAAAGAGGATGAGGTGTTTCCCGAGGTTTGCTTTCGGGGGCGAAGCATACCATTATTGGGTTCTTCCATTCGGCCTAGGTTTATTTCCCCACACCTTTACAGTATGCGTGGATGCAGCTCTGGCTCTTCTGAGACTCCAGGGCATTCGCGTATTATACTACATCAATGATTGGTTGTTCCTAGCTCAATCTGAGTTTATGGCAGTTCGGCATCGAGATGTCGTTCTGTCTCATTAAGGATGTTGGGGTTGCCTCTCAACGCCAAGAAGAGTGTGCTCTGAGGACCACTTTTCAAGGTGTAGCAATTCTACAGCAAACGTAATGGGGTATATCTAGGCCAGTCACTCACTGTGAAACAGTTTCAGACGGGTGGGTCTCATGGCAGTTGCGTCCAACGTTTTACTTTTGGCCTTCTGTTCATGAGACCCCTGCAGTGGTGGCTCAGGACCAAGGGGTTTTCTCCGAGGGGAAATACGTTTTCGCATGATCAAGGTCACGCGGCTATGCCTTCGTGCTTCGGTCATGTGGAAGAACCTTGGTTCCTCGCCCAGGCCCAGTGTTGGGGGCTTCTTGTCGACGCATATTGCTATCGACGGATGCTTCCCTCACAAGTGGGGGCGATCATGAGTGGTTGCTCGGCGAATGGCGGACAACACACTGATGGTCTCGTATATCAGAGCAGATATCCTGTTGAGGCAGGGGCTGAGGCCCAGGGGATTGGAGACTTCACCCTGAGGTGGTGGAGCTTCTTAGGGAGAACTTTGCTCTAACTAAAGTCAAGTCGACCTTTCACATCGTTTGTACAACGCATTGCTCTATATGGTTCCCCCTCACGCAGCCAGCTCTTCGCGGACTGGATGCGATGGTGCAGGTGTGGCCGAGGCTGCACCTGTACGCATTTCCCCCGATATCTATGCTCCTGGAGGTTCTGGAAAGGGTTCGCCGGGAAGGGGCCCGTCTGTTACTAGTAGCCCCTTTCTGGCCGACTCGAGTTTGGTTCTCGGACTTGGTGTCTCTTCTGAGCGGCTCTCCTATGGAGATTCCAATCAGGAGGGACCTGCTGTCCCAGGTAGAGGGCACGATATTTCACCCTTGACCGGAGTTGTGGAAACTGTGGGCCTGGCCTCTGAGGGGGCCAGGCTCATAGAATCCGGTCTCTCGACTGAGGTCGTTGAGACCATTCTCCATTCCAGAGCCCCTTCCACGAGAAAACTGTATGCGCTGAAATGGAAATTTTTCTCCACCTGGTGTGGTGAGCGTCAGTTAGATCCTGTTAACTGCCCTGTTGGTTCAGTTCTCGATTTTCTGCAAGACCGTTTCTCTGCTGGATTATCTCCTACCCCTCTGGGGGGTACTTCTATTGGGAGAGATCCTCTGATTACTCGTTTTCTCCGTGGTACATTGAGGTTGAGACCTGCACTGCACTCCAGAGCACCGGCTTGGGATTTAGCCATTGTACTTGAGGGTCTGGCTCTGGCTCCGTTCGAGCCCATTGAAGAGGTTTCAGAAAAATTCCTCACTTTGAAAGCTTTATTTCTCCTTGCTATTTCATCTATCAAGAGAATTGGAGATTTACACGCCCTGTCGGTTGCTCCGTCATGTTTGGAATTTGCACCTGGTATGGTGAAAGCATTTCTATACCCTAGACCAGGTTATATTCCTAAGGTCCCATTCAATGTTGGGGGCCCAATAGTGCTGCAGGCCTTCTATCCTCCACCTTTTAATACCCCAGATCAGGAACAATTAAACCTGTTATGTCCAGTTCGGGCATTGGATGCCTACGTTCACAGAGCTGCCCTGTGGCGTAAGTCAGAGCAATTATTTGTATGTTTTGGGTCACTCAAAAGAGGGTGCCCTGCATCTAAACAGGTTATGAGCAAGTGGATAGTCGAGGCTATTTCACTAGCTTATGAAGCGGCCGGTCAGCCTTCACCTATGGCTGTACGGGCCCATTCTACTAGGAGTATGGCGGCCTCTACGGCCTTAATTTCGGGTGTTTCCCTTCTTGACATTTGTAATGCGGCAGGTTGGTCCTCTCCACATACATTTGTCAGGTTTTATGACCTTGACCTCTCCACTCCTGGGGCGAGGTTGCTTGCTTCTAGTGTGCGCAAGGACTTCACACAGAACGGGCATTTGTCACTATGGCGTAGTGGGTATGGGGTTCCCACCGCGTCTCAAACGCAGCTCGAAGTTCCCTTGAAAGGGAACGTCTCAGGTTACGTATGTAACCCTGGTTCCCTGAGAGGGAACGAGACGCTGCGTTTGCCTGCCATACTTCCTGCATGCCCTGATCAACTTGCTTCAGACTTTTTCAGAAGCTGTCGCGGTCTGTTTTCAAGGGTGCTTTATAGTTTCCTGGTCTATGACGTCACCCATGACGTATCGGGCTTCCATTGGACTGATTTTACACGTGCTTCATGACGCAATCACGCAGAGCGTTCCCACCGCGTCTCAAACGCAGCGTCTCGTTCCCTCTCAGGGAACCAGGGTTACATACGTAACCTGAGACGTTTTCTGTGTCGTTGCAAAGATGAAGTTATGCGGACTCGCCATGAACGCAGGAGAGAAATACACATTTGATTAGGCCTACATAATCAGAGAGTAGCCTATTTCTTTTCGTTTTGAATCATTTCGTTTAAAAGTAGACATTTCAAGCTAATAGATACCCTATATTTCTCAAATCTGTGAGGCACAAGCTGAGTTTCGGCGCCCTCCAGTTCACGTGCAATGCAAGTGATCGCCGGCGCCTTACATTGTCTGCTATATATTTGCTTCTTATTTATTAAATACAGGCAATTGGTTGATAAAACATTGATCAAAATTAAGATACAATTTATCCTAAACGAAAATCTTTTAAAAAGAGTCTTTCTACAAACAAAAAAAAACTTAGTGAAGGTAAAAATTCTGTATTACCCACTCCATGTGACATGTCTCCAGACATTTTGGGTATCTCATGATCTCATGTATCATATCTTTCTCACGCTGCATGCTCACGCCTGGAGGGTGGGCGCCCTGGAGGCTGACGGGGGCGTGGCCATGGCCATGGTGGTACAGGAACAGGAAGCCTCCAGGGCGGAGCTGGTAGCTCGGGGAACCGGGGTGGAACCGGCTGCGGGCGTGGCCATGGCGGAGCAGGCTGTGGGCGTCACCACGACGGAGAAGGCTGTGGGCGTGGCCACGGCGGAGCTGGCTGTGGGCGTGGCCACGGCAGAGCTGTCGGACCCTCGGGCGTCCAGAGCAGAGCTGTTAGACCCTCGGGCGTCCAGGGCGGTGAGGACCCTTCAGGTGGCTGTGGTGGTGAGGACCCTTCGGGCGGCCATGGCGGTGATCTTTTTTCAGGCCTCCGTGGGTCTTTGGCCGGCCACGGCGAAGGCGTGTTGGCTCCCTATACAACATCGTCTACATTTTAAAATATTGCTGATTACTTACAAAGTACTAAATGTTTTAGCTCCCCAGTACTTGAGCAAGCTCTTAACGCATTATAGTCCTTTACATCTATTGCGATCTCAAAATTCTGGCCAGTTGATAATACCTAGAATATCAAAATCGACTGCTGTAAAAATGTAAAAAACCCTATATAAATGTGCCAGTCACCACCTAGTTGTCTTCGTCATTGTCATTCTCATCGTCTCTGTCACTGTCATCGCCACTGTCATGTGTTACTCCCCGTCTGCACTACAGTTCCCAGCATCCTCTTTGGCCCACACCTTTGGTTCACCATTACCCGCACCTGCCAGCAATCATCATCACCACTCAGCGTCTTCAGCTGTTGTCCTCTTTATTCCTCTGTGTATTTAAGCTCCTCTCATGTCAGTGTTGGTTATTGTTTGTGTCTTATACACACTGTTTCGTATGTTGGCTTATTATCTTCTTTTGGAATAAATCCTCTTGTTATTTGTAGTGGTGGGCAGATCGAGGCTTCATGAAACACTGAAACAGTTGAAGCAAATGTGCCGTATTGTGTCGAGGCTTCGAAACAATCCGACACCTGGTGACCCCTAGTGGTCAGAACAGTGTAAATGCAACAAAAACCCAGGCCAAACATGCATAAAACCCCTTTAACAAATCTTTTGAAAATGTTTTATTGAAAGTAAAATCTTTCAAATACAATTATCTAATCATCTAATTAGATTGTGGCAAGGGGGGCGTGGTTCAGCGAAGTCTGTGACGGGAGAGAGGATCGGGAGACGGGTGCGGCGTGAGTGGGTTAAGTGTGAATGACAAACACCTGTGTCTTATTTCAGTAATTGGCGTGGGGAGACGAATAAAAGCCACGACGAAGCGAGAGAGTGGCGGAGAGAGACCGGGGAGACTTGTGGGTGAACTGGACTGTGAAGAGAGAAAGAGAGGAGAACGCGGAGAGCGAGAGACATTGAGGGACAGCTGATTGCAGCGAATTGAGTCTGTTTTGCCAGCGCGTGTTGCGCGACTTTTGTTTATGTTAAAACAGTTTTGAGTTGAATAAACACCCACAGTCTCCTCAAGCCGACCCTGTCCTCTTCCTTCCCTTTATCTGAACCTTACATTTGTTACACTGGTGCCGAAACCCGGGAAGGAAGACGGAAGCCGCCGCCAGCATGCAGTCACCGCCACCATCGCCACTTGCGGACGTGGTTGCTTCCCTCGCGGTCCTCCACCAAGATCAACATCGGGGCCTGTTGGAGATGAGGACCGATCTGGAAGGTCGGTTCCAGTTCCTGGTCCAAAGCCAACAAGAGGATCGCGAGAGGTTCCGGAGCTGGATGGACCGGGAGGGTCGGACGGAATCAACGCAGCCACCGGTTGAGCGCCCCCACCTGCCCCTGAATAAAATGGGTCCGCAGGATGACCCAGAGGAGTTCCTGGACCTCTTCGAGAGATCAGCGGAGGCAGGTGGGTGGCCAAGAGAGCAATGGCCGGTGCGCCTCATCCCTTTGCTGACCGGGGAGGCACAAGCAGCGGCACAACAGCTACCCGTCCAGAACCTCCTGGTCTTCGACGACCTGAAAAGAGCCATCTTACAGCGGGTCGGCCGGAGCCCAGAGCAACACCGCCAGCGGTTCCGTTCACTGGATCTGGGCGAAAGCGGCCGACCCTTCGTGTTGGCTCAACAGCTCCGGGACTCCTGCCGCAAGTGGCTGCTGGCTGAGGGAAGCGACGTCGGGGAGATCATCGACCGTGTGGTGCTGGAACAGTTCATCAGCCGTTTACCACGGAAGACCGCGAGTGGGTCCAGTGCCACCGACCGGCGTCGCTAGACTTGGCCATTCAGTTGGCGGAGGACCAGCTGGTGGCGTGCTCCAGGGTCGGCGAAAGCCTTCCAACCGTCTCTCTCTCTTCTTCTTTTTCTTCTCCTTCCCCCTCTCCCACCTCTTCCCCTCGACCTGTTCCCCTTCCCAGGTCCCGTCCTCCGGGACCGTTCCGTGGCCCTCCCCGGGGACGGGGAGGGGCTTCCCTGGATCCGGCAGGAGGCCTGAGACCCCAGCCCAGGGGTACGGGGTTATCCACCGCTGGGGCAGACCCTGTTTCCCTTCCTTCCCTCTCCCCACGCCAGTCGCTTACCCCACTTCCTGCCACTAGAGCGGTGGGGAGGCCTGGGCCGGCCTGCTGGCGTTGCGGGGACCCGGACCATTTCATAGACAGGTGTCCGGTGATGGAGGTGGGAACAATGATCCGGGTCCCGGATGCCCCACAGGCTGCCCACGATCAGGCGGTCGGTACCAAATACCTGTGAGTATAAAGGGGGGTACCTATCAGGCTCTGGTGGATTCAGGATGTAACCAAACCTCGATCCACCAAAGCCTGATTCAACCTGAGGCATTGGATATGAGCCGCATGGTTCGGGTAAGGTGTGTGCACGGGGATGTGGTGAAGTATCCGCTCATGTCTGCTATGATTAAATTTAGGGGTCAAAACCATAGTGTGGAGGTGGCTGTTAACCCGCACCTCAGGCATCTGCTGATTCTGGGAACTAATTGGCCTGCTTTTTCGGAATTATTGGGGTTGTTGTGTGCGGATGTCTCTTGTGGAAAAGGGAAGCAGGAGGGGGGAGCGGTCGTGCAGTTGGGAGAGGCTGAACCGGGACCTCCGGGACTGGAACCAGGGGATCCGAACGCAATTGGGAGACAGATTCTCTCAGAGCGTGATGATTTTCCCCTGGAACAGTCTCAGGATGAGTCTTTAAAACATGCTTTTGAACAGGTCCGTACCATCGACGGTCAACCTCTCCAGCCCGCTCGACCGCTCACTTATCCATATTTTGCGATTCTGAAAGACCGGTTGTATAGAGTGATACAAGACACTCAAACAAAAGAAATTACAACCCAGTTGTTAGTACCAAAGAGCCGTCGGGAAATGCTTTTCCAGGCGGCTCATTCAAATCCCATGGCTGGACACTTAGGGCAAATAACGACACTTAACCGTCTCATGGTCCGATTCTTTTGGCCGGGCATTCACGAGAACGTACGCAGGTGGTGCGCGGCTTGTCGTGAATGTCAGCTGGTAAATCCGCCGGCCGCCCCAAAAGCGCCATTGCGCCCGCTTCCATTGATGGAGGTCCCCTTCCAACGAATTGCGATGGACCTCATCGGGCCATTAGAACGGTCAGCACGGGGACATCGCTTTGCATTAGTCATAGTGGACTATGCAACGCGATATCCTGAGGCAGTGGCACTCCGCAGCATCTCCGCTAAAAGTGTAGCGGACGCCCTGTTTCGTCTAATCTCCCGAGTGGGGATCCCGAAAGAGATCCTCACTGATCAAGGCACGGCGTTCATGTCACGTACTTTACGCGAACTTTACGAGTTATTGGGCATTAAATCGATTCGCACCAGCGTCTATCACCCACAAACGGACGGCTTGGTGGAACGATTTAATCACACTTTAAAGACGATGATTCGTAAATTTGTTCACAAAGACGCCAGAAATTGGGATAAATGGTTAGAACCCCTATTGTTTGCTGTGCGCGAGGTCCCGCAAGCCTCCACAGGGTTTTCCCCCTTCGAGCTCCTTTATGGGCGTCAGCCCTGCGGGGTGCTAGACGTGCTGAAGGAGACTTGGGAGGAGGGGCCTTCGGAGAGTCGAAATGAAATTCAGTATGTCCTGGACCTGAGAACAAAACTCCACACTTTGGGGCGGCTCTCAATGGAGAACTTGTTACAGGCTCAGGACAGACAGACCCAGTTATACAATAGGGGGACGAAACTAAGAGAATTTTCACCGGGAGATAAAGTCCTTCTATTGCTTCCCACGTCGAGTTCTAAATTACTCGCGAAGTGGCAAGGACCCTTTGAGGTCACACAGCGAGTCGGGAATCTTAATTATGAGGTACTTCGAACGGATAGGAACGGGGCACGTCAAATTTACCACCTCAACCTCCTAAAAAAATGGAGTGAGGCGGAGTCAGGAATGCTGGCGACGGTGATCAGCGCGGAAGAGGATCTTGGACCAGAGGCGAATATCAAATCTCCATCTCTCGCACTGGTTCCAGGCGGAGATCATCTTTCGCCGTCTCAGGTTACTGACGTTGCCAGGTTGCAAGCAGAATTTGCCGACGTGTTCTCGCCCCTACCCGGTCGAACCAACCTCATTCAGCACCATATTGAGACCGAGCCGGGCGTGGTGGTGCGCAGCCGGCCGTATCGTCTGCCCGAACACAAGAAAAATGTAGTTCGGTCAGAATTAAAGGCAATGCTCGAGATGGGGGTAATAGAAGAATCCCACAGTAATTGGGCGAGCCCGATAGTCTTAGTAACTAAAACGGACAGCTCAGTTCGATTTTGTGTGGATTACCGCAGGGTTAATGCCGTGTCGAAATTCGATGCCTATCCAATGCCCCGGATTGACGAACTGCTTGATCGGCTCGGCACTGCTCGTTTTTATTCGACGCTGGATTTAACTAAAGGGTATTGGCAGATCCCCTTATCGCCTCTATCTAAAGAAAAAACAGCCTTTACGACGCCGTTCGGATTACACCAATTCGTTACACTTCCGTTTGGGTTGTTCAGGGCTCCAGCCACCTTCCAGCGTCTCATGGACAGAATACTCCGGCCACATACTGCATATGCCGCTGCCTATCTGGATGATATAATCATTTATAGTAATGACTGGCAGCGCCATATGGAGCATGTGCGCGCGGTCCTCGGAGCGCTGAGGCTGGCTGGGCTCACGGCCAACCCAAAGAAGTATGCGGTTGGGCGTGTAGAGGTCAGGTATCTGGGATTCCACTTGGGTCACGGGCAAGTGCGTCCACAAATTGATAAGACAGCAGCAGTTTCAACATGCCCGAGACCCAAGACCAAAAAGGAGGTGAGACAGTTCCTGGGGCTGGCGGGATATTATAGAAGGTTTGTGCCTAATTATTCGGACCTTGCCAGCCCGCTGACTGATCTCACTAAAACGGAGTCACCAGATCCGGTTCAGTGGACGGAGCAGTGTCAGCAGGCTTTCACCCAGGTAAAGGCTGCTCTATGTAGTGGACCGCTACTACAGGCTCCTGATTTTTCTCTCCCCTTTTTGTTACAGACCGACGCGTCGGACAGAGGGCTGGGAGCAGTCCTGTCCCAGGGGATGGAAGGGGAGGAACGGCCGGTGCTGTACATTAGTCGCAAGCTCTCAAAGAGAGAGACTAAGTACAGCACCATTGAGAAGGAATGTTTAGCCATCAGGTGGGCCGTCCTCACCCTCCGATATTATTTCCTGGGGCGGGAATTCACCCTCTGTTCGGACCACGCGCCCCTCCAATGGCTCCACCGCATGAAGGATACCAACGCGCGGATCACCCGTTGGTATCTAGCCTTACAACCCTTTAAGTTCCAGGTGGTCCACAGGCCGGGTGCACAGATGGCTGCGGCTGACTTCCTCTCCAGGAGGGGGGGGGGGGGAGAGAAGGGAGGCTGCAGGCCGGACGGCTCCCCGGCCTGAGTCGGGCGGTGGGGGTATGTGGCAAGGGGGGCGTGGTTCAGCGAAGTCTGTGACGGGAGAGAGGATCGGGAGACAGGTGCGGCGTGAGTGGGTTAAGTGTGAATGACAAACACCTGTGTCTTATTTCAGTAATTGGCTTGGGGAGACGAATAAAAGCCACGACGAAGCGAGAGAGTGGCGGAGAGAGACCGGGGAGACTTGTGGGTGAACTGGACTGTGAAGAGAGAAAGAGAGGAGAACGCGGAGAGCGAGAGACATTTAGGGACAGCTGATTGCAGCGAATTGAGTCTGTTTTGCCAGCGCGTGTTGCGCGACTTTTATGTTAAAACAGTTTTGAGTTGAATAAACACCCACAGTCTCCTCAAGCCGACCCTGTCCTCTTCCTTCCCTTTATCTGAACCTTACATTTGTTACATAAGCCGCGTTTCCACCGCAGGAACTTTCCCCAGGAACTAGGAACTTTGGGGTGGTACTCCGTGTGTTTACACCGCAGGAACCAGGGTCTAAATGAAGTTCCGGGTAAAAATTTCCCCCCCCAGAAAGTCCCTGCTGGCGAGGTAGTACTTTTTCAGAGTTCAGGAACTTTCGGGGTGGGACTTGTGCGCTGAACATGCTGATTGGTTCTTTTACCTTGTTCTCTCTGCCGGATGGCGCGCGTTCGTCCCATCCATCTCACGGTCATGTCCGCTATAGCTGATAACAAACGTTGTCTATCTAGCATTACGAGCTTTCTGAAATGAATACGCTTTGGTATTAGTGTTCGTCTCTTTTCTGCCGTTTTGTTAATTACCTCGTTAGTAAACCAATAGATCGCACACAAAAACAGCACAGCTTGAATCTCCTCAATACTTAAAACTCAAAACAAGTACGCGCAGACTGGGAGGAGCAGTCGCACGCAGTTCAACGTCACCAGACTAATCTTCCCGGTACTTTAGTCCACGGTGTAAACGCAGTGAGCAACCGTTCTGGGGCAAAAAAAGTTCCTATGAAAAAAGTTCCTGGGACAAATAGTTCCTGGTAATTGCGGTGGAAACGCGGCTATAGATTATCAAGTGTATATATGTTCTTTTATCAATTGTCAGGGTTTGTTTTCTTAGTTATATGAATGGCTCAGCTAAACAACCCAATAAGACTATTAACTACCATTATTCATTTTAATTATACTAATGTCTAATTAAATAGTCTACAAATGTGTAAAACTGATCAGAGATCAGGTAAAACCCCCAGACACTTGTTCAATGGTTCTCAGTGAATCCTCATGATTCATGGATTGACAGAGATCATCGCCCCCAGCGGTGAACCATTGAAATTCCGAAGTGTTCCAAAACGTTTTGAAACAGTTATGACATAATGAAGCCTAGTTTACTGAAATCATGTAACTCTGGCAGTTTAATACACAGTTTAATACATTATAAACCATTGATTCGAAACAAACGATTTGCAAAGGCTTCAAAGCTTCATGAAGCAATGTTTTGAAATTGCCATCACTAGTTATTTGCATTTACTTGACCTTCTTCTTCATTTGAGAACTTGAGCATTACAATAAATAAATGTGACTTGACTTGACTTGAAGTGGGTCTTAGATGGCTGAACAACCCAAGGGATCTGGAGAGGCTGTCTTCTCGATTAGCACATCAATTGCCTCAAATTGATAGCTGTATTTTTGACCCTGAAATACTTCCTCCAACAGTTAAGGGGCTACCTGGTCTTAGTGTGGGTGAACAACGCTACAGCAGCCGCCTACATAAATCGACATGGCAGACTGTGTTTGTGCTGTCTGAACAGGCTAGCACAGCAGGTTCTGCTTTGGACTAGTTCCCGTCTCTCAGGGGGCGTGTTCCAACACCCCTGGAAATTTTAATGTGGGAGCAGACTTTCTGTCAGGGGAATGGAAACGCCACACATGGGGAATGGAAAAGCCACCCCGAAGTTGTCACACGGATTTAATAAATATTAAATATTTTACGAAGTAAAGGGTGGGAATCTTCGCTTCAAAGGAAACAGCACAATGTCCCCTCTACTTTTCTCTTAATTACCCAGCCCCCCTGAGTCTGGACACCGTGGCCAAGACTGTGTCTTTATGCATTTCCACTGATCGCTCTGCTCCCGGGAGTCCTGGCTAAGGTCCGTCAACGAGGGTCTTGCCTCTTATTGATGGCGCCTTTTTGGCCGACCAGAAGTTGATTCTCGGAGATTATATCCCTCCTCGTCGGCTCGCCCTGGCAATTCTGAACAGCAGGGATCTTTTGTCTCAGGTGCAGGCAGGGCCGGCGCTAGCTATAGGCAGAGCAGGCGATTGCCTAGGGCCTCGGGCTTTGAGGAGGGGCCTCCCGTAACATTCCCTCGCATCTGTTACGATGCAGCAGACACAAGGGGATCCATTCGCAGCGTTTATTAAGAGTAGTCAAACAGGCAGGGATCAACAACAGCAAAACAGGGCAACGGAGACAAGGCAGAGACAAACCAGATACAAGCAAAGGGTCGAGGCAGGCAGAGAGATTCAGAGTCCAGTGAAACAGTCCAGGGTCAGGGCAGGCAGAGAAGGGTCAGCAACGATAAACGATCCACAGGTCAAACACAGGAATCAAACTCAGGTGGATAATGCTCAGAAATGCTAGGGCGGCCAGGGCGGAGCAGACAGTCCATCGGGCGGCCAGGGCGGAGCAGACAGTCCATCGGCCGGCCAGGGCGGAGCAGACAGTCCATCGGGCGGCCAGGGCGGTGAAGACCCTTCGGGCGGCCACGGCGCAGGAACAGGCACCGGCTCAGGAACAGACACCGGGTCAGGAACAGACACCGGCTCAGGAACTAGGACAGGAACAGACTCTGGCTCTGGCTCTGGCTCAGGAACAGGAACAGGAACAGGAACAGACTCTGGCTCGGCAGACGTAACGTGAACAGTCTCTGAATCGGCCATCTTGTTCGTAGACACTGGCTCGGAGGCGGCCATCTTGTCCGTAGACACTGGCTCGGAGGCGGCCATCTTGTCCGTAGACACTGGCTCGGAGGCGGCCATCTTGTCCGTAGACACTGGCGTGGAGTCGGCCATCTTGTCTGAAGACACAGGCTCAGAAAGAGCAAGAGGATCAGGCTCAGGCTCAGGATCAGGATCAGGATCAGGATCAGGATCAGGATCAGGCTCAGGAGAAGTGACGTGAAGCTCAGTCTCTGGATCGGCAGAAGTGACGTGAAGCTCAGGATCAGGCTCGGCAGAAGTGACGTGAAGCTCAGTCTCTGGATCGGCAGAAGTGACGTGAAGCTCAGTCTCTGGATCGGCAGAAGTGACGTGAAGCTCAGTCTCTGGATCGGCAGAAGTGACGTGAAGCTCAGTCTCTGGATCGGCAGAAGTGACGTGAAGCTCAGTCTCTGGATCGGCAGAAGTGACATGAAGCTCAGTCTCTGGATCGGCAGAAGTGATGTGAACAGCAGCCTCTTGCTCGGCCGTCTCTGGCTGGACGGTCTCTGGCTGGACGGTCTCTGGCTGGACGGTCTCTGGCTGGACGGTCTCTGGCTGGACGGTCTCTGGCTGGGCAGACGTGACGTGGACAGTCTCTGGCTGTGCAGACGTGACGTGGACAGTCTCTGGCTGTGCAGACGTGACGTGGACAGTCTCTGGCTGTGCAGACGTGACGTGGACAGTCTCTGGCTGTGCAGACGTGACGTGGACAGTCTCTGGCTGTGCAGAAGTGACGTGGACAGTCTCTGGATCAGCAGGAGTGACTTGAACGGTCTCTGGATTTACCGGAGGCTCAGGAAGGGCCTCCGGGCATTGCAGGATGCAGGGAGTCCTCTTCCTCCTCCTCCGTCTCCGAGAGGGTGCTGGACTGGACGGGCCCAGCGGTGAGGGCTCTGGGCTGGACGGCGCCAGAGGTGAGGGCTCTGGACCGGACGGAACCAGCTGCGACGGAAACTCTGGACTGGACGGGACCAGCGGCGAAGGAAACTCTGGGCTGGACGGGACCAGCGGGGAAGAGGGCTCTAGCTCGGCAGGCGTGACGTGAAGCACAGGCTGGACGTGGCTGACGTGAAGCTCTGGCTGGACGTGGCTGACGTGAAGCTCTGGCTTGGTGGGTACTGTGGGTTGAAGGAGTTCCTCATCTACCACACCCACCGTATACACTGAACCGCTTAACAGAAGGGCCAGTTCAATATAGCTCTTTAATGTCCTGTGAGGCTCATGCAAGGGCATGAATGAACTGAGCGGTTCTGATAGCCCTCCTCGGAAGAAGATCATCAGGCATTCCTCGCTCATAGAGGTGAAAGGTGCCAGCTTGATAAAATCTTCTACGTACTCCTCAATCAAACGATTCCCCTGACGGAGACACAGGATTTGGACTGCTGTGTCCATGGCTGATATCGCTGCTGGATCTGGGTGTGGCGAAGTCTTCTGTTACGATGCAACAGACACAAGGGGATCCATTCGCAGCGTTTATTAAGAGTAGTCAAACATGCAGGGATCAACAACAGCAAAACAGGGCAACGGAGACAAGGCAGAGACAAACCAGATACAAGCAAAGGGTCGAGGCAGGCAGAGAGAATTAAGGATGGCTGGCGCGAAACAGACGTTCCGAAGCTTTGCGAGATCCCGAAGCAAAGATGATTCGAAACACTGATCCGAAGCGTGATTCAAAACACCCACGTCACGTGACAACGGCTAAATGAAGCGTCTAAGTGTTTCATCAGGTGGAGTGCTCCGCCGAATCAGGGTTTCATTGATTGGTCGGTTCGGGAACAAATCACACAATCACACAGTATAAAAGTTTTGTCAACGCATTTTCATATCGTGGGTTTTTGTGAGAGGAGTTTGGTTTTGAGGTAGCGGATTTTTGGTGATATAGTGACATTTATAGTGCGATTTGTTTAGTTATATTTAGGATTTACATTTACACATTGACTTAGAGACACACAGAGTACATATAGTGACACATTAATAGATGCATTGATAGAAATATATATATATATATATATATATATAGATTAATAGATAGATACATATATTACAGATACATATAGATTATTAGATAGATAGGCTACATATAAGATAGATAGATAGATAGATAGATAGATAGATAGATAGATAGATAGATAGATAGATAGATAGATAGAAAGAAATGGAGGCTCCACAGAAGAGATGCCGTACATCTGTGGTGTGGGAGCATTTCCATTTGGAACCCCCAAATAAAGTGAGATGTGTGTATTGTGATCGGCAGCTAGCCTACTGCAACAATACATCATCCATGATGCGCCATTTGAGGAGCATTCATCCTGCCATTCTGCAGGGTGCAGAGACTACAGGTTACAAGCTTCATATATTACAAAAATACAATAATAAAAAATAATAAAAACATTTTTTTATTAGCTCTTTGTAAAGGTTGTTTCAGATCAACACCTGCAAGTGACCACTAGGTGTCACCGTGGAGACGGGTTTCGGATTGATTCGAAGCCTCGAAACAAAATGGCACATTTGCTTCGACTGTTTCATTGCTTCACGAAGCCTCGAGCTGCCCATCACTAGAGAGAATCAGAGTCCAGTGAATCAGTCCAGGGTCAGGGCAGGCAGAGAAGGGTCAGCAACGATAAACGATCCACAGGTCAAACACAGGAATCAAACTCAGGTGGATAATGCTCAGAAATGCAGTGTAACACTTAAACAAGACTTCGCGGTGACTGAATGAATGAACATGGTATGCCATGGTAACATGGCATGTTATGATGATGAGACAGGTGTGCCATGGTAACATGGCACACCTGTCTCATCATCCTGTTAGTCTGTCTATTTAGACAGACTAACAGGATGATGAGACAGGTGAATGCAATCAGTGAATGAGGTACAGGTGAATGTGATCAGTGATAAGTGATGGTGAGTCCGGGCAGTGAGTTATGGGAAATGTAGTTTGTGAGTGATAATAGTCCTATCTGGAGTGCCCTCTGGTGGCTCTCAAGGGCACTCCAGCTGGTGACCGTTACAGCGTCCATCAGGTGCTGCGAAGCAAAAGCCTAAATAGGCACGCAAAGCACAGCTCGTAATGCAGGTGTGTGAGTTGTCGTCATCTATTTTGGAGTGATTGCAATGTATTTTAAATATAAACTTGTACTGTAGATCAGCGTAATTTCTGGAAAAATCAATCACCGCTTTATTACGAGTTTAAAAGAGCGCGAGCGTCATTAACGTGCCCAGACGCGACGCTTTGAATTTGCGCGTACAATGAATAGCATCGCGTCGGGAGCTGACTAAAAACGCTACAAACTTAAAAGTCAAGACGTTTGTATTCAAAGTTAAAAAGCCAACACACTACAACATTTTTAAATGTTTCAAATAAAGGACCTCATGTGTCTATCTTCTAAATGCTGCTGATGATTAGATTATACCCTGACATCATAGCCTAAACGCCAATAATATATCAGTTTAGAATTTTTTTTTTCTAATCAGTAGCGATCGTGTCTTTCTCTTGATTCTCTTTTCTCTTGACCACTTGATTTGTGTATAGCATATTTAAGCTAACAATGCTATGCATAATATCATATTACTTATATTAATAATATGAAAATATCTGCAATCAATATTGATTAAATGGGAGGGAAAAATCCTGCCCATACCGCAGCTATGAAAAAAATGATAAAAGCACTTATGTTCATCTCCGGAAGTGGTATTCTGGAACTGTGAATAAATTGAATAAAACAGCAAAATAACAACAATAACATCTTCATTAAACAAAAAAAGAGATTACCTTAGATAAAGTTTGATTAATATGTAGGCTACATACAGTAGCCTACTGGTGAAAAGTCTGGACCAATTACAATTTTTAATGTTTTTCAAATAAGTTTCTTATTATGCTCTACAAGCCTGCATTTATTTGATCAAAAATACAGAAAAAAGGAATATTCAGCAAGGACAGTGGCGGTTCTACTTTGAATTACACCCAGGGCGAGACCCCCTTCGAGCGTATCCCCCTCCCCCCCCCCCCCCCCCCAAAAAAAAACAAAAAAAAAAAAACAACAACAACCCAACAATAAAATCCCATACCGTTCATTTGAAAAACACAGTTAATAGAATCCAGTTATTTTGCTAGATTAATCTAACTTTCAAGGGAGGAACCATTAGCGCATTGGTTGAATTATATGGCACACTTTTAGTTATGACTTGTTAAACTATTTTCTTTGTCATGAAAAGGAGTTTTTAAAAGTGAAAGGGTCAGAGAGATACTTATTTAGTAACACAATACTTAGGCTATCTCTTAAATAATTTCGAACAGCTCTCATTAACCCAAACTGTTATAGACCTAAAATAGCTTTTGTAGCCCTATGTCACTCTCAAAATGTCAGAGAAAAGGGCAGAATCAGAGATTATTTAGAAAATAGACAATTGTACTTTGCATATAGGCTACTGTAAAAACACATAATTAAAGTTGATTTTAGTTGATCATTATGAAAATTATTTTCATTTCATGAATATAGTGACCAAAATGATCACATACACAGAATCTTGTTCAAAAGCCTAATACACAATGAAATCAATTCACCAAGTTAATAACATTAAAGATTTGTTTTAAAGGAGTGTCTTTTATGTTACCTACTAAACTTAAAAAAAGGTTAGACAAAAAAGGTTTTATAAAAAGATAAACCTCATATTTCAGCATTTAAATCATCTCTATAAAAAGAATGAGTCAATAAAGATACATTCCTGACATTTAGAATGCACAGTGCCTTATATTTTATTACTAATAGTAAAATTCGGACCGATTTTCCCATGGCTGTCGTTGCTATACAACCATGCACTGCGCTCTCGACAACAACAAATACGTTTTAGTAGCTAATGTATTTCCACCACAAAAACGCTTTCTGTAGCTCTGCTAAAAGATTTATTTACGGAGAAGAGAAAAAACACCCAAGTGTTTGGGTGCACGTGCACTCCCATACTGAAAAGTTTATGAGCGCGGTTCCCGTGAGCGCATAATGAGCGCGCTTCCCGTGCGCCTATTTGAAATAACGACCTCGAGCGCGCAAAAGACGCGATACGTGAATTAATCAGGAGACCCCCTTGACATCGCTTCTGTGCACGGCACCTTCTCAGCAAGCAGGGGCGCTATTGCCAATAATTGAATCGAAATGATAAAAAATAGAAAACCTTCGCGGCACAGAGGATTTTTTTAACTGCTTGTGCCGCCCCCCATGTGACATGAAGAAATGCCGCCCCGGGCGACTGCCCGGTTCGCCCGTGCCTAAAACCGCCACTGAGCAAGGATTTGTTAAATATATAAAAAGTGATAGTGAAGACTTTTTTAAAACAACTTTTTAATAATCAAAAAATCCTGAAAAAAATACCACAGGCTATAAAATAAATATTAAGCACCATTTCTAACATTTGATAACAAATCAGAATATTATAAAGTTTTCTGAAGGATCACGTGAAACTAAATTCAGCTTTGCATCACAGAAATATAATTTAAAGTATAGTAAAATAGGAAAACCATTATTTAAAATTTTATTATTTTTCTGTATTTTTGATCAAATAAATCCAGGCTTGATGAGCATAAGAGACTTCTTTCAAAAACATTAAAAATAGCAATGTGTCCAAACTTATGTAGGTAAAAATATACAACATTTAAAATTAAATGTTGTATAAATTAAAAGGTTAGGAATCATATTTGTTTCAAGAGTTTTTTATTGGGGGTGGGGGGCCTAGGGCCTCCAAATGTCTAGAACCGGCTCTGGGCGCAGGGGACAATATTTCATCCTGACAATATTTCAGGCCTGAGTTTTTTAACCTTCACGTTTGGCCCCTGGGAGGGACCAAATGAGGGATGCTGGGCTTCCAGCTAATGTTGTACAGACTATTATGAGTACTAGGGCTCCCTTCACAAGAAGAATCTATACCCTTAAATGGGGTGTCTTTGAAAGGTGGTGTACTCACTCTGTGCAGAACCAGTTCACTGCCAGATTGTTTCAGTGCTGGAGTTTCTGCAGGAAAAGTTATCAGCATGCCCCGCTACTCTCAGGGTATTTGTGGCCGCCATATCGGCTTGCCACACCCTGATTGGTGGGGCTCCAATCGGGAAGCACTCTCTGATCGCTCGCTTCATCCGTGGAATGAGGCGACTGTGGCTTCCCATTAGAGCAAATATCCCTTTGTGGGACTTGGTCATAGTCCTGGAGGGGCTAGTCAAGACCCCTTTTTGAACCACTAGAGTCAGCGCCTGACAAGCTTCTGACTTCATGATAGTTTTATTTCATGGCCTTTACTTCGCTAAAGAGAATTTGGGATTTGAAGGCTCTGTCAATTTTGCCATCCTGCTTAGACTCTGCCACTGGACTGGTCAAAGCTATTTTGCACCCTCACCCTGACTATCTTCCTATTGCATTATCAATCATGCCAGTCGTTGTTGAAGCCTTCTGTCCTCTGCCATTCACTACACCGTAGCAGAAGAAACTTCACCTACTGCGTCCAGTTCATGCTTTTCAGACTTACGTCCACCTCACTAGACAGTGGTGTAACGCCGGTTTCACACCGCAAGTGTGAGCGGCGCGTGAGCAGCGCGTCAGCGCAACTACATCGTCACTTCAGCAGCAGACTTGAGCAAGTATTCACACTGGAAGTGTTTGTACAGCGTCACAACAGCGGCTCCCAGGCTACATATAAGCAAGCATTTCTTTACAAAGACAACTGTAAATTTGTTTTTAGAAGTTGGTCATTAATAAACTTGATAGACTTGAAGTTTGTTAAGATGGGGAGGTGTACAACAATTTTATTGATGTAAATGGAAAAGAAAAAAAGGAAACAGCTCTGATCTTGTCGTTTCAGTCATACTTTGATATGTTTACAAGACAGCAAACATTTTAAAATAATAATAATAGGAAAACCTACACTCGGGTTTGATTTGGGTAGTGCCATACCTGTCTGTGTATTACATAAACTAAAAGAAAGCTTATATATATATATATATATATATATATATATATATATATATATATATATATATACACTCACCCAAAGGATTATTAGGAACACCTGTTCAATTTCTCATTAATGCAATTATCTAATCAACCAATCACATGGCAGTTGCTTCAATGGATTTAGGGGTGTGGTCCTGGTCAAGACAATCTCCTGAACTCCAAACTGAATGTCAGAATGGGAAAGAAAGGTGATTTAAGCAATTTTGAGCGTGGCATGGTTGTTGGTGCCAGACGGGCCGGTCTGAGTATTTCACAATCTGCTCAGTTACTGGGATTTTCACGCACAACCATTTCTTGGGTTTACAAAGAATGGTGTGAAAAGGGAAAAGCATCCATTATGCGGCAGTCCTGTGGGCGAAAATGCCTTGTTGATGCTACAGGTCAGAGGAGAATGGGCCGACTGATTCAAGCTGATAGAAGAGCAACTTTGACTGAAATAACCACTCGTTACAACCAAGGTATGCAGCAAAGCATTTGTGAAGCCACAACACGCACAACCTTGAGGCGGATGGGCTACAACAGCAGAAGACCCCACCGGGTACCACTCATCTCCACTACAAATAGGAAAAAGAGGCTACAATTTGCAAGAGCTCACCAAAATTGGACAGTTGAAGACTGGAAAATGTTGCCTGGTCTGATGAGTCTCGATGTCTGTTGAGACATTCAGATGGTAGAGTCAGAATTTGGCATAAACAGAATGAGAACATGGATCCATCGTGCCTTGTTCTCGTGCCTGGTGTAATGGTGTGGGGGACTGTGCAGGCTGCTGGTGGTGGTGTAATGGTGTGGGGGATGTTTTCTTGGCACACTTTAGGCCCCTTAGTGCCAATTGGGCATCGTTTAAATGCCACGGCCTACCTGAGCATTGTTTCTGACCATGTCCATCCCTTTATGGCCACCATGTACCCATCCTCTGATGGCTACTTCCAGCAGGATAATGCACCATGTCACAAAGCTCGAATCATTTCAAATTGGTTTCTTGAACATGACAATGAGTTCACTGTACTAAAATGGCCCCCACAGTCACCAGATCTCAACCCAATAGAGCATCTTTGGAATGTGGTGGAACGGGAGCTTCGTGCCCTGGATGTGCATCCCACAAACCTCCATCAACTGCAAGATGCTATCCTGTCAATATGGGCCAACATTTCTAAAGAATGCTTTCAGCACCTTGTTGAATCAATACCACGTAGAATTAATGCAGTTCTGAAGGCGAAAGGGGGTCAAACACAGTATTAGTATGCTGTTCCTAATAATCCTTTAGGTGAGTGTATATATATATATATCATATTTTCTGGCTAGTTTACTAGGTTGTTTTTTTTTTTTTAAAGAATAGCTACACCATACTTTCACCCATACTGAATAATTAAAAACAAGTTTATTGGGTACATTTTCTATAAATATTTTTTAAGTCTTCATTTTCTTTTCTGACATACTCCATTTCTTGTTAAAACACACTAGACATGCAAATTCAGTGTGAAATCATATTTATTTTGTTAATCAAAAGTGTGCTTTCACTTTAATTGAGCATGAGCAGTGCAGCAAAAATAGACTCGGCGCCGAAACCCCCGCTTCACTGCTGCTCACGCAATGCTCCTGCTTTACGCTCACGCGCTGCTCCTGCTCCTGGTGTGAAGGCACTCATTGATTATAAAAATTAAAAATAAGTAAGAATAAGCGCTGCTGACGCTTGCGGTGTGAAACCGACGTAAGTCAGAGCAACTTTTTTCATTTGCTATGGGCCGCAACCTAGGGATGGCCGCCACCAAGCAAACGATGTCACACTGGGTGAGGGATGCTATTGCTCTAGCCTATGAGGCACGCGGTCAATCTTCACCTCTAGGAGTTAGGGTTCATTCCACCAGGTTGTTTGCATCCTCCACCAAAAGGCACTCCCTTGCAACACGTATGTGATGCGGCAGGCTGATCCTCTCCACACACATTCATTAGATTCTATAACTTTGGAAGTTCATGTTACTCCGAGCTCACATGTCCTTGAGTCGACATCTCAAACTCATGTCTGAGGCCTTTCTCTTGTTTATGCGCACACACTACACCAGCTCGCTTTTTTTCTTATCAGTGCAAAAGAGACTCAAAATACTCTGTTGATTTTGATCTTAAACATATAAGTGTTATACATCATTCAAAACGTACTCGGTTACCTAACGTAACCTCGGTTCTCTCTAGAGAGGGAAGGAGTATTGCGTAAGTTTAGCTTACGCTACGGGTAAAGTTCATCTTTGCTCGAGATATTGAAGCCAAAAATTATCCTTAATTTTGTATATATTGTCAACGCAGTGCAGCAGCTGCAGACCTAGAGCAGGCTGTCTAGCGTGCTCATTAGCTGCCTTGCGGCAACTGCAGCAGCCTACCAGTGAGCCTGGCGTGACGTCACGCCCAATGGTGGCGCTTCGCGCCCAATACGCATCACAGCCCGCGCAAAGGGGTGTGGCTTAGTGTATAAAAGCGGGGCTCAGAGGCTGCTTCCCTGGTTTTCATGATCTGAAGCGAAAAACGCAATGCTCGTTCCCTTTCTAGAGAGAACCGAGGTTAGTTAGGTAACCGAGTACGTTCTCTTACGAGAGGTTCTCTCGTATTGCGTAAGTTTAGCTTACGCTACGGGAACACTTTGTCAACGCCGTGCGCGCCCAGCATCCACTCTATGAGTCCCAACCCGGGGAACATTGAAAGTGGGAAATTCAGGCGGCCAGAAAGCGGGCCGACACATGTATAAACATAAGCACCCATGGGGAATGCAGAGCGGCGGCGCCGGGCTGCATGTACATGTATATCAACCCATATTAGTGCAGCTCAACCAGGAGAGCTAACGTTGAGGTAGCCTGCGCAACAGTGATGTGGGCAGATCATACACACATTAGACTGATAGAAGTCTGGCCTGTAAGGCGGGAACTTCCAGATTATAGAATCTCACAAATGTAGACAGGGAGGCCCAGCTCGCCGCCATACAGATGTCGTGAATGGAAATTCCACTGGACCATGCCCACGACGAGGCCATGCCTCTTGTGGAATGAGCCCTGATGCCCAGAGGGCATTGCAGACCTTTTGACGCGTAGGCAGCAGAAATCGCGTCCACTATCCGCCAAACGAAACGAAGAGCTGCTCGGAGCGTCTTAAGGGGTTGGAGCGCGTAACGTAAGCTCTCAGTGCCCTGACAGGGCAGAGGAGGCTGTCGCTGCTCACGCTGTCGGATGCTGGCAGAGCCGCGTGACCTGGCATGACCTGCGCTCTGAAGGGAGTGCCAATCACCTTCGGGACATAGCTATGTCTCGGTTTGAGGATGACTTTAGAGTCATTCGGGCCAAACTCAAGGGACGCTGCGCTAACCGATAGCGCGTGTAAGTCCCCCAATCGTTTAACTGATGACAGAGCCAAAAGAAAAACGGTTTTGAGCGAGAGGTATTTTAGATATGTTGAATCTAATGGTTCGAAGGGATGCATCTTTAGGGCCTCTAGGACCACGGATAGATCCCAAATAGGAACCGAAGGTGGGCGCGGGGGGATCATCCTTCTGGCTCCTTCCAGATTGTTGTCGGTGCACCATTTGGAGAATACAGACCATTTAGACGCACATAGCCGTCTCGTAGAGGGGGCTCTAGATTGCGTGATCATGTTCATAACTCCTTCTGGCAGGATAACGGGTATCCGTTAAATCAACCACACGTGCAGAGACCAGCGCTCTGGGTGGGGATGCCAGATCGAGCCGCAGGCTTGAGAGAGGAGGTCCCTCCTCACCGGAATCGGCCACGGGGCTGTGCGTGACAGCCGTGTTAGTTCCGGGAACCAGGTTTGGTTCTCCTATCGCGGGGCTATGAGGAGCACCGGGCTGTGCGATTCCCTGATTCTCTTTATTACCTGTGGTAACATAGAGATCGGAGGGAAGGCATATAGCGGGTGGCTGGGCCAGAGTTGGGCCAGCGCATCCTCGTTCTTTGAAAAGAACACTGGGCAATGAGCGTTGTCCTTTGACGCGAATAGGTCGACTTCCGCTCTGCCAAAGAGGCGCCATAACAGCTGGACTGTTTGGGGGTGTAAAGACCACTCCCCGGGGGGAATATTGTCCCTGGACAATCTGTCCGGTCCTTCGTTCAGGATCCCTGGCACGTACGTCGCTCTCAGCGAGCGCACGAAGCACTTGGGTCCAAACGAGGAGGCGTTCTGCCAGATCGCAGAGGCTCCTGGATCTGTCACCGCCCTGGCGGTTCACGTAGGACACAACCGACATGTTGTCCGAGCGGACTAGAACGTGTTGGTCCTGTATGAGCGGGAGGAAGCGCTTCAGCGCGTTCTCGACCGCCAGCATCTCCAGACAGTTTATGTGAAGGCGTTTCTCTCGGTCTGACCACAGGCCAAAGACCGGTCTGCCCTCGAAAAGGCCACCCCAACCTGAGTTGGGGGCGTCTGTCGAGATGATTTTCCGGTAGGAAATCACTCCCATTGTCACCCCCTGCTGGTACCAATTGGCCGCTAACCAGGGCTGCAGAGCTGAAATGCAGCTCTGAGATATCCTGATCCGCTTGTAGCCACGCGTCCACCCCTGACGGGGTACGCGGGCGTTCAACCAGCGTTGTAGCGGGCGCACGCGCAGTAAGCCCAGCTGAAGCACTGCTGCAGCTGAGACCATACAGCCCAGCATCCTCTGAAATTTTTTCAGGGAGGCGGTTCTGCCCTTCTGGAAAGATGCGGCTAGGTGTCAAACACGACGCACGCGCTCTGTCGACAGCTGAGCCTTCATAGCCACGGAGTCCAGTTCCATCCCTAAAAAGGAGATTGACTGGCTGGGCCGTAATGAGCCGTAACAGTCCAGTTGACCGTGAGGCCCAATCTTTCCAAGTGACTGAGAAGCATAGTTCTGTGAGATACGAGCTCTATCTCTGACTGTGCTAGAATCAGCCAGTCGTCCAAGTAATTCAGAATTCGCACACCCTGACATCTGAGGTGGGCGAGCGCCGCGTCCATGCACTTCGCAATGTACGGGGTGCCAGGGACAGGCTGAACGGGAGGACGGTGTACTGATATACCTGGCCGTCGAAGGCGAATCTCAAGAATGGCCTGTGACGGGGTATAATCTGTATCTGAAAATACGCGTCTTTCAGATCAAGAGATATAAACCAGTCCTTCGGGCGAATTTGCGCGAGGATCTGCCTGGTTGTAATAATTTTGAAGAGCTTTGTTCAAAAATCTCAGATCTAATATAGGCCTCAGGCCTCCGTCCTTCTTCGGTACGAGAAAATAACGGCTGTAAAAGCCTGACTCGCTCAGAGAAGGCGGCACCGGTTCTATAGCTCCTTTGCACAGCAGTTTGGCTATTTCTAAGCAAAGTAGATGTGCTACTTTCGCGCTCACTGTCGACTCGGTCCGAGCGTGAAAACGCGGGGGACGGCGAGCGACCTGTAGTGCATAGCCCTGTCTTATTGTGCTTAGCACCCACTCTGAAACCCCTGGAATGGCTTCCCATGCTTGTGCATGTGTGGCCAGGGGGAGAATGGCCTCCGGGTTCCGGACGCCGCACACTGTGGGCTTCGGGAACTGAAACGGAGATGTGGGCGCGGCGCGCGCGCCCTCTGTGCTTGGATGAAGCGGCTCGCTGACAGCCGCTTAGGGCTGGTTCGCACGTATCAACCCGATTACATTGAATGGGGAGCGTTTTACAATGGCTTTCTGAAGTGCGAGCCGCGCTTGTGGCGGAGCGACTGATAGTACATGCGAGTGTTCGTGAGCGAGCTCGTAGCATACATTCGCAGTCTGACCGGTATGAGTGCTTAAACACGGCGGCTCACTGACAGCGATGGCACGCTGTTTCATATGTGACGTCCCGGTTACTTTGAACGGGGAACGTTTTCTGAGAGCTTTGTAGCAAGTGAGCGGCGCCGGAGGCGAGGCATTTATTAGCAAGCGCGCTGGGGCCACGTGACTTACAATCGCAGCCTGACTCATATGGGTGTCTATATGCGGCGGCTCGCTGACAGCAACAGCTGGCTGTTTTAAATGAGGCGACCCGGTTACTGTGAACGGGGAGCGTGCCATGAACATTCTGTGACGTGCGAGCAGCACCGGGGACAGTGTGTCTGTTAGTAAGAGTGAGCGCTTGTGAGCGGGCACGTGACTTACACTCATAACCTGATTTACTTGAGGTTGAAATGGCCGTGTGACAGAGCGGGCATGAGATGGATTTTCGTCAAATAAAGAAAATAAACATGATACGCGTTCTGTCGTCTCTCTCAATGTGAAGTTCATTCTGAAACGCAACAGAAAATGTACTGTAACTGAAACTGTAACTCGGCGAATGCTTACCACACTGACATGTGACATGTCTTTACAAAGCTTGAAGTCTTTATTTTGAAATGATCTTGGTTTGTGATTGTATAAAACTGATTACACAGCTTACATCATCCACTTTATGTTACTCTTAAATGTCAAGTCAAGTCATCTTCATTTATATAGCGCTTTTAACAATGGATTGTTTTAAAAGCAGCTTTACAGAGATAAACATATAATTTAAGGTAACAGAGATTGTTTTGGCTTTATAGCGGTTCTTGAATAATGTTATTTCCAGCTAAAGTTAATTTTGATTGATTCACCTCCGTCGAAATGAATTAAGTGCTTTATAAAACACAGTTCATACCAAATATTTCTTAAAGGGGTGGTTGATTTTGATTTCACTTTTCTAACTTTAGTTAGTGTGTAATGTTGCTGTTTGAGGATAAACAACATCTGCAAAGTAGCAACACTCAAAGTTCAAAGCAAAGGAAGCTATTTGCTTTTAAATAAAACGTTTTTTAAGGACTACAACAAAGGCAGGTAGGGACTACTCGACATTCCTCCCGGGTTAGTGACATCACCAACCCTAGAATTTACATAAACCCCTCCTCCGGGAACGCGATTTATAGATTGTATAGATTAACAGAATATGCTAATCAATGACTAGAAGATAATTAACTCCACATCAGCTACATAAATTCATCAACTAACCATTCAGAAATGTCCTGTTGCATTCTACATGTTGTCACTTCTTTTTGAGTCTCTCCACCATTGCCTGACTCTGGTTTGAACATACCGGTAAATGGCTAAAAGCTTTTGAAACTTTCAGTGCATGTCTGTGTGAGGTAAAAGGACACAAACTGTTGTAGCTCCGCCCCCTGTGCTGGGAGCAGTAGCTCATTTGCATTTAAAGGGATAGACACACAAACGGTGCGTTTGTGGACCCTCAAAAAGTGACAATTGTAACATGCTATATAAAAATATCTGTGGGGTATTTTGAGCTAAAACTTCACATACACACTCTGGGGACATCAAAGACTTATTTTACATCTTGTGAAAAGGCATTATACCACCCCTTTAACAATACACAAAATACAACGCTGATAGAAAGATCATAGAGTGATGATCTCTATGATCAAAATACCCATATAAACAGAAAACACTCTCTACAAATCAATCAGTGTCTACTGTGAGCAATCCTTTTATAAAGTGTCAAACATTTGATATGAAATTATATATTTTTAACTTTTAGTGTGGAGTGACCACAGAAATGACTCACCCACAGCAGTTCTCTTTAGCTCTGCTGCAGTTCGTTCGAACACAGTGGCCTATAGCGACCACCAGCACAGCCAATAGGAAGCGCAATCCCATTATTGTAGGATTTACTAAAAGAACCCTCAACCTATAATATTTATCTCGTTACACGTGTACGACACGAGGATTTTTTTTGTTTCGATAATAAAACAGCATGATATAAAAGTAGGCTAGTATGAGTGTTTAGTATGAGTCTCTAATATGGTGAATATTATAATGTTTAGACCCGTGTTTACTGTTAAATACTGTGTTTGTGGATATCTGCTCAAATGTAGATATATATAATGTGGTAACAATAATGTTTCGTAGTTTGGAGCGGCTCAATCACTTCAGTAAATGTTTTCTGCACGCGCTGTGATTTTTAGTCACTCGCGCTGTGCGTTTGAAAAGCAAAACGTTAGGCTTCATGTTTTTACTCCAATCTCATTTCATAACGTCATAACAAATGGAAACATTTGAAGTAACATAATGATAATCCATATATTTTTCTCCAGTGTAGTGTTTCTGAAGTGTTCCTTTTTAATGATGTATAGGCCGCCTGCTATAGGCTATTGTTATTATTTTATGCGGCCCTACAGGTATGCCTACAAGGCACAACAAACCTGGTGTTCATTATTATATTTTGTACATTTTAAATCACAATTTTAGCCAGAAAAATAAAAAAAAATATTTCCCAAATTGTGCAGCCCTATACGTTCCCTTTCGTTAGGGAACTCCTACGTCTCGTCGGAGGAGTTTCCAACGAATTGGGATAACGCTAGGGAGACCAATTGCCTTCGAGTGAATTAAAACGAGCCAATGAGTATTGGCATGCAGGACTTGCATTCCGGCCCCCGCCTGCCAGTGCGGGTATAAAGCCGAAGCAAGCGCACACACATATGCTTTTAGCTTCGGAGCCGACCGGTTGTGTCCTCTGAGTGGATGAGCTTCAAGATTAGTAATTTATCTTCACGCTCAACGAGTCTGCTGTTTTCTCCGAGACCTCTCTGTGTTGGTGTGACGGCGCTTCAGCGATCTCCCGGGTACCAGCTGCTGCTTCACACGATCTGCCTTTTTTTCAAAGAGCTGTTGTCACAGCTGGTATTCGATTGAGTGCACACAGCGGGCTTGCAGTTTCCCCGCTGTGTTGCCGCGTTTATCCCTGTGTGCTTCAGCACAATAAGAGAGCGTTTTCTGTGAAAAGAGCAACACGGGTGAAGATCGCGTCCTTTTCAGGATGACGTTTCACCCGTGTGTTTCTAGATGCGGTCGTTTCCTGTCCTCATTTGACGGCCACGATCACTGTTTCACGTGCCTGGGCTTAAGCATGATGAGACTGCGTTCGTGGGTGGTTTATGTTCTCTCATGAGAGCATGACCACTTCGGCACGTTGTTCGTCTCCCCTTTCTCGTAACGGCTTGAGCCGCTCAGCGTGCCGTGTGCCGTCGAGCTGCCGGCAGACAGCGCGGGTTGTCACGGCAACCCAGCGCGCGTCATTCGGTGCTCTAGATGTGCGGTCGAGACTCAAGTGCCTCAAACGAGGTGGAGTCCCTTTGCCTATTCACCAATCTAGTTCCTCTTCTGGTGGCCACCGGAAAGGGGCTACTTTGGTTAATAGCATTGGTGATCTGAGGATTACAGTGAGCGTTCTCTGACAAGACCACCTCCTCGGACCCCTCACTCCTCTAGCTCATCGCAAACATGCTGAGACTGTGTTCGTGGGTGGTTTATGCTCTCTTATGAGAGCATGACCACGTCGGCACGTTGTTCGTCTTGCCTTTCTCACGAGTGGTTGAGCGCTCAGCGTGCCGTGTGCCATCAAGGTTATGGCCACGTTCACTGTTTTGCATGACTGGCAGCTTTCGGGTGGAATTTCTGGTCCTTCTCATGAGGGACCAGCAATTTCATTCGGGGCTCCAGGGGATCAGATGTCGATCGCTGCATCAGAGAGAGGGCTGTTGCACTCTGGAAATGATGATGCTGAGTTCCCACTGTAATGGTGTGTGTACTCATGCTGAATCAGATTCACACTTGACAGCCACACTTCCCGGGCTACTCTGGGGGCGCCGTACAACGCGTAATCGCCTTGCCCCGCCCCCGTGCCTGCCTGGATGTGTGTGAAAAAACTTTTAACAGAATGGAAGCATGTTGGTTCTATAGAAAGCCAAACGTGCCAAAATCTGCAGAAATTTTTTTTTCCTCTCTCACTACCCTTGGTCATGAGGTGGCTTTGCTAATGGCAGACAACTTCTTCCCCACTACAAGTCTGTGTGAAGCCAAAACACGAGGGTAGTTCTGGGTCGGGGTTGAGCTGTGCATTGTGACTGACCGAGTAAATGGTTTAAGTCATAGCACTGGCCCTCGGTCAGACGATGTCCACACTGGTGGTCCAGAAGCGTGCGAGACATCACCAAAGTTCGCTTTCTCGGTGCTCCTATCTCACAAGGTTTGCCGTTTTCGGCGACACTGTTGGACACTCTGCCACTCTCCACAGTTCAGAAGCAGGTTGAGGAGACCAAGGCCTTGACCCGATGTGCTACCGAGTCGCTCCTGGTTTCTCCTCAGTCTGTTTGTCGCCAAGGTTGTCAGTCCCCTGTGGAAAAGATGTCACAGCCAGCTCTACTGTGACGTCTAGCTTTCGCAGGAGGATGGCGCCACCTGTCTCACCAGCCCTGAGACGGGCGACACAGAGTTGGAGGAAGTTGCTCTCCGGGAGATGGTGTCCTCACCTCTCCCTCCCCCGGAGCAGAGCATGTGAGCGGAGTGGAGCGGGAGCAAGCGGGGAGCGCGAGCGGGTGGATCTTGGACAGAGCGCAGAGCGGCATTTTTAAATTTTTTAATAATTTTGCTCCACGAGTCTGACTCCACGTGTTTTCCCCGCCTGGCTAAAGAAGCTCGCATTGTGTTCAGCATCCCAAGCAGGTCTGCGAGCGCAGAGAGGGTTTTCTCCGCAACCACCGCATGAGTCTGAAGCCTCAGACATTGTACAAACTTGTGTTCTTGAAGGTGATCTCAAAAGAACTGTAGATAAGGAAAGCAATTAATTTTCTTTCTTTTTTTTAAGGTTGACAACATAAGCCAATTTAAATTGTAATCCACGTACACTCTGCGCAAAAGTTCAGTCAAACGAATCTTGGCCTAATAGTTCATTTAGCCTACATTTAAAACTTTGATGTAGCCTACAGTAGGCCTATAGCCTGTATATTTTTATTTATATAATTAGGCCCATTGATTCGTTTAATTTTACAGCAATTTTTTTGTACCATTGATATAAGCCAATTTTTTATTTTAATCGTGCGCGCTGTGCAAAAGTTTAGTTATCAAAATGTTGGCCTAATAGTTCATTTACTTTTAAAACGTTTATGTAGGCCTATATTTTTTATATTTTTGTTTATATAATTTTTATTTATATTATTAGGCCCATTTATTCGTTTAAATTTTACAGCAGTTTGTGTGTACAATGGAAAGGCTTAGGCTATAAGCCAATGAAAATTTTAATCGGCGTGTTGCGCAAAAATTCAGTTATCAAAATTCTGGCCTAATAGTTAATTTACTTTAGTTAAAATAGTTAAAACTTTTATGTATATTTTTGTTTATATCATTTTTATTCATATTATTAGGTCAATTTATTCGTTTAATTTTACATTACTTTTTGAATAGGCTATATTCCTTCTTACATAGGCTAGGCCTAATTTGTAATTTGAAATAAAACATTTCTATTTGGAAAATGTTGTTGTTGCTCTTTAGTTCTTTGGGAGGTAAGCCTGTGGTCTAAGCTAAAAGTGATCGTACATGCAGATTTTTTTCCTTTTTTGAAGCGAGCAGGGGGCGATTTGAGTGGATCGCGAAGCAAACTGCGTTGAGCGCTGAGCGATAATGAGCGGAGCGGCCTGATGTGGCTTTGAGCGGCGGAGCGGAGGGGTGAACAGTTCCGTGAGCGAGGAGCTGAGATTCTCACCGCTCCACTCAGCTCATATGCTCTGCCCCGGAGGAGGGCCGGGTGGAGAATTTGTTCATTTTCTGTTCTGCCGCTGGCTCCCTGGAGTTCCAGTGGTCCCACATTTTCATAGAGCATAGAGCATAGAGATTTCGACGCCCCCGGGCCTCGCTCCTCGTTTCCCGTCCTTCCTTCGCCTCAGGAAAGCCAGCAGCCGAACGCCCCAGAGAAAGATGGGCCTTCCCTGCTGCTTGCCCCCCGGTGGAAGCAGGTAAGTGTTGCACCGCACACCCAGACCCCTCTCTCAGCCGCAGTGCCTCCGGAGTCCGGTCCCTGCCTTCCACCTCGCTGCCCCTCTGCAGGTACGCCGGTGGTGCGGGTTGGCTCGTTGGTACGGTCTCTCAAAGCCTGGCTAGCGCTTTCGAGGCTGTCCCGCTGGCTCATCCGTACCATCCGGCTCGGCTATGCAATTCAGTTTGCCCGCCAGCCCCCCAAGTACAGAGGCGTCCTCTTCACCAAAGTACGGAGTGTCGATGCCCCTGTCTTGAAGAAAGAGATCGTCACACTGCTGGTGAAGGACGCGATCGAGCCGGTCCCTCCAGCCGAGATGAGGTCTGGGTTCTACAGCCCTTACTTCATTGTAACCAAGAAGAGCGGTGGGTTACGGCCGATCCTGGACCTGCGAGTTTTGAATCGGGCCCTGCACAAGCTCCCGTTTAAAATGCTCATGCAGAAGCGCATCTTCGAGTGGATCCGTCCCCAGGATTGGTTTGCAGCGATCGACCTGAAGAACACGTACTTTCATGTCTCGATTCTTCCTCGACACAGACCGTTTCTTCGGTTTGTGTTCGAGGGTCGGGCATATCAATACAAGGTCCTACCCTTCGGCTTGGCCCTGTCGCCCCGCGTATTCAGGAAAGTTGCGGAGGCGGCCATTGTTCCCATGAGAAAACATGGTGTTCGCATTCTCAACTATCTCAACGACTGGCTGATAATAGCTCTCTTGCGAGATCTGTTGTGCGATCACAGTGACTTGGTGCTTCAGCACCTCAGCCGTTTGGGGCTTCAGGTCAACTGGGACAAGAGCAAACTCTGCCCCAAGCAGAGGATCTCTTATCTCAGTATGGAGTTGGACTCGGTCAGTCAGACTGCGCGCCTCACCGAGGAGCGCGTCCAGTCAGTGCTCAACTGCCTCAGGTCTTTTTGAGGCAAGTCAGTGGTCCCACTGAAACAGTTTCAGAGGCTCCTGGGGCATATGGCAGCCGCAGCCGCTGTAACAACGCTCGGCCTGCTGCATATGAGACCGCTTCAGCACTGGCTTCACGATCGAGTTCTGAGATGGGCGTGGCAGAGCAGCACGTTCTGGGTCAACATTACCCCGCACTGTCGCCAAACCTTCAGTCCTTGGTCGGACCCTGCCTTTATACGGGCCGGAGTGCCCTTAGTCCAGGTGTCCAGACATGCTGTGGTTTTCACGGATGCCTCTGCAAAACGGATGGGGGGCCACGTACAACGGGCATGCAGTCTCAGGACTGTGGATGGGGCCTCAACTGCTTTGGCACATCAATTGCCTCTTCGTATGTCGCGACTCGCCCGCCATCTCCTCCAATGGAGTCAGAAGTATCTGAGGTCGCTTCGGGCTATTCACATCCCTGGTGTGCTCAACTGTGCCGCAGACAGGCTCTCACGGCAGCCGCCCCTTCCGGGAGAATGGCGACTCCATCCCCTGGCGGTTCAGCTGATATGGGGAATCTTCGGAGCCGCTCAGATAGATCTGTTTGCCTCTCCGGACCCGACCCATTGCCAGTTGTTTTATTCCCTGGCTGGAGGATCCCTTCGCAAATATGCGTTTCCCCCAATGAGCCTTCTCGCCCAGACACTGTGCAAAGTCATGGAGGACGAGGAGCAGGTCTTGCTAGTTGCCGTATTGGCCCAACCGGACCTGGTTCCCAGAACTTATGCTCCTTGCGACAGCACCTCCTTGGCCCATTCCTCTGAGGAAGGACCTGCTTTCTCAGAGACGGGGCACTCTATGGCACCCGCGTCCAGACCTCTGGAGACACCATGTCTGGTCCCTGGACGGGACGCGGAGGTTCTAGGTGCCCTACCACAGGCTGTGGTAAACACCATCACTTCCGCTAGAGCCCCCTCTACACTTCGCCTCTATGCGTTGAAGTGGAACCTGTTCGTCGATTGGTGTTCTTCCCGCCGGGAAGACCCCCGAACTTGCCCAATCAGAGTCGTGCTTTCCTTCCTGCAAGATGGGTTGGAGCGAAGGCTGTCTCCCTCCACCCTCAAAGTGTATGTTGCCGCAATAGCCGCTCATCATGATGCAGTAGAAGGTAAGTCAGTAGGAAAGCACGACCTGATCTTCATATTCCTTAGGGTGCTAGTAGGCTAAATCCGCCTCATAATCCGCACCCTGTACCCTCTTGGGGCTTAACTCTAGTGCTCAGCGCACTCCAGAGGCCCCCTTCTGAGCCCTTAGCGGCGGTTGAGTTAAATATCCTGTCTGTGAAGACAGCTCTCCTGTTGGCTTTGGCTTCTTTTAAGAGGGTAGGGGATCTGCAGGCATTTTTGGTCGACGAATCGTGCCTGGAGTTCGGACCGGGTCTTTTTCACATTTTTCTGAGACCCCGGTTCGGATATGTGCCCAAGGTTCCTACCACTCCGTTTGTAGATCAGGTAGTGAACCTGCAAGTGCTGCCCCCGGAGGAGGCAG
Organism: Tiaroga cobitis; assembly: GCA_030578255.1. Lineage (NCBI taxonomy): Eukaryota > Metazoa > Chordata > Actinopteri > Cypriniformes > Leuciscidae > Tiaroga > Tiaroga cobitis. The sequence continues at coordinate 20,700,179 of CM060614.1, forward strand.
ACCCAGCCCTAGCTTACCTCTGTCCCGTCCGTGCTCTGCGTTGTTACGTGGACAGAACGCAAAGCTTCAGGACCTCAGATCTGCTCTTCGTCTGTTACGGAGGCCAGCAGAAGGGGAAGGCTGTCTCCAAGCAGAGGTTATGCTATCGTCCGGCCTTATGAGTCCCAGGACGTGCCTTGCCCACCTAGGTTGACAGCACACTCCACTAGGAGTGTCGCCTCCTCCTCGGCGCTGGCGCAAGGCGCCTCGCTGGCAGACATCTGTAGAGCTGCGGGCTGGGCGACACCTAACATGTTCGCTGGATTTTATAGCTTACGTGTTGAACCTGTTTCCTCCCGTGTACTCGCTACGGCCGGTAGTGTGAGGAATTAGGTCATGTCGGCTTGCTATGCCATTCCCGCCCTATGGGCCGGATACGTGCGCTTTTTGCTCCGTTGGTTCCCCAACAAACGGCTAACCTCGTGAGTTACTCCATCACCCCTCCGGCACCAGGCGAGGCGGATCGCCCGGCGCCAGGTCTATTACCTCTCGTAGGAGTTGTTATTAGACTGGGTAGCCTTAAACCTCTGGGAACGGCAAACGCACCGGTGCGTTTTGGCAGATTTTTTTCACATAGCAGAAAAATAGACTTAAACTACTCCATCATTTCTGGTCATACAGAGTTAAGACATATTAAAAATAAACTGTTAAATGTCTACTTTTTTATGTGCCCACCTACAATCGAAATAAAATATTGTGCTTTTGTAAAATAAAGAAAATATACAGGGTGTGCGTTCTGCTTCTCCGTGTTCGTGAACTTTTTTTCTGGAGCACGTCTCTAAACTTAAACAAAACTCAGCAAATACTAATCACCCAGACATTAGCAATATATGTTTATGATCATTTAAGTTTGTACTTTTAAATTATCTAATTTAAAACTAAAATAAATATTCTCTGTTCATGTAATCTATATAAAAAGAGAGAGGTGTCAGCCGTTCTCATTATCGTTCTCGCATCTCATTATTCCGCTAATGTGACACGCCCACGGAGAGTGCGCGCTATTCAAACGCTTATGATCTGAAGCAACACATTGAGACGTGTAAACGCCCACATAAACTCGGTAAACACACTATATTTAGTCAGACTAATGTACTGTCGTCTTGCGCGGAGGAATAATGAGGAATAAGGAATTGTGAGGAATAATCCTGGGACATTTGCCAACCTCAGAACAAGTGCTGGTTTATTTTCACTTCGAGGAGCGAGCTGGGCTGTAAGTGTTTTTATTCTTGTGCTTTGTTCTAATCGCGATATATAATAACGTTAGTGTCTGTAAACGCAAAAATAGCCTACTGTTTAAATTTGAATCATGATTCTGTGTGTGTGTGTGTGTGTGTGTGTGTGTGACTAGTTTTGGATAGATTATAAAGTTTTAACTCTAAAATAGACATCAAATAAGCTTTTGTTAGGAGTTTCTGCTCATATGTTAAATATATAGTATGTTTTGTCAATAAACTAGTCAACTAAGAATAGTGTTTGTTCCAATGGAAGCTATATCAAAATAATGAATCCTTAACTTTAAAATATGTATGATAAAATGTATTGGCCTACTAAGACATTTATGGAAAAAGACAATTTTCTTTTCAAGATGTTTCCAACTCTAATTTTGAACCAATTCTGTAGAATGAAAGGCTCATTAATATGCGGGTCTTACTCTTTGTCTTCTCAACCACCTAATTATTCACAATGGGGTTGGGCCGTTCACGCCAATTCGCATATTGCCTTGGCTAACAAAAAATGTTTTTCACAATTTAAAAGAATCTATTGTGTTATGTGACTGATTAGACAGGATGATTTTCAGTTCATTTTGAAGCAAAAACTCTAGGCCACAACTTCCATTAGTCAAAAGTCTTGTGGACACATATTTAGTATGTGTTTTGTGGCTTTATTTCAGAAACTTTAATTTTTATTTTTTTCAATAACCATGCATAAACAATATTCTCTCAAAAATACAAACATGTACATACATGTTACTCACATATTATGGTAGCCCTGTTTGTGCTAAATAGAGTGTAATTTCACCTGTGTCATTAATATGTTTATAAGCAACTGAAAAAAGCACAAATGTCAGGGCATGTCAAAACATCTCAAGGACCCCAAGAACACCTTGGTCCCCAGAGGGTTAACAGTAGTCCCTACGGTGACCCATTTCTTCCACGTTCCAGCTACCCTCCGGGTTAGCACCGTGTCTTCCCCTCGACTGACCCGTTCTGTCGTCCTTGCTGAGTACGCTCCCACCCCTCGGGCTGGGACTACCTCAAGGACTGCCGTACGTTTCACTACCCTACGGGCTAGTACATACGTGTATTCCAGTGCCTCCCTTCGGGCGGGCAGGGGCTCCGCAGCGTTCCCTCCTATAAGTTGGGCACGCTTCCCCAGTGTTATCCAAATCCACTGAGCGGGTCTTGCGGAACAGCAGTGTGATTCTTCCTAGCTAGCTCCCACCGTAAAGAAAACTAAGAAACTGCTTTGGCGGGAAGCTAAGCTGGGCACTGGAAGGGGCCAGCACCATGGCGTGTTATTAGGGATCCCAATTCGTTGGAAACTCCTCCGACGAGGCGTAGGAGTTCCCTAACGAAAGGGAACATCTCGGTTACGTATGGTAACCCTCGTTCCCTGAGGAGGGAACGGAGACGTCTCGTCCCGTCCCGTCCCCATGCTTCCTGTACCTTTGTGGAGGACTGGACACCGTCCGGCTCCTTAGCGTAAAGCATATGTGTGTGCGCTCGCTTCCGCTTTATACCCGCACTGGCAGGTGGGGCGCAGAATGCAAGTCCTGCATGCCAATATTAATTGGCTCGTTTTAATTCACTCAAAGGCAATTGGTCTCCCTAGCGTGATCCCAATTCGTTGGAAACTCCTCCGACGAGACGTCTCCGTTCCGGTTCCCTTCTCAGGGAACGAGGGTTACCAAACGTAACTGAGACGTTTCTCTTGATATCAGTGTGTTCATAGCTGTTTCGGGGTTTTTTTTTTTGTTTTTGTTTTTTTGCAGGGACCAGATGCCACTGATGAATCCTGCTGACTTAAACATTCACACGAGTCTCTGTACATGAACATGGTAAAATGAAAAATCAAATACTTTGGAAATGACAGGTATGTACTATGTTTCAAAAATGGCAGAAAGGTGTGTGACTGTTCAAATCTCTGTCTTTAGATTGGCTTTTTTGTCCTTTGTTGTGTATCTTTGGATTATGTTGTGTTGTAAATAAATCCAAACAATCAAAAAGCCATTCTGTTTTTAAATCTCTACTCATTCTTTGTTCTGGTTCTTTCACAGTCCCCACCTGATAGGGCCATTATGGGAGGGTCTTTGTTTTTCTCAGGTGTGAAACACATCATTATTCATGATGATTCATAAAACGTATTTATGCATTATGAAATATATTTATTGTCTTTTATATTACAATATTATGAATTATTAAATTTTCGTATTTATGTCTGCTCATTTACACCATATTTTAATGTGGGTTACATTATGAACATTTATTACACGTCATATCACTTGACAGTTTTTTTTTTTCAGATTTCACCAATCCTGTCATTCATGAATTGGTAGTCAGCTATTTAACTTGTACTCTTGCTTTTTTGCTTTGCTTTTTGTTGAAAAGATTGAGTGGGGATTACCAGCTGGTTCGCAGACTGAGGTTTCTCATCTTGAAGTGTTTAGTCTTGAGCCCAGTAAACACTTCACAAAGGAGAGATTATTGAGTACTAATCCACTGTATGCTCAAAGGCTAAAGAGGAGAAGGCCTCGCACTCGTACAGCCTAAAACAGCCAGCGCGTGTCGAATACACACTCTTTTGGAGTTGGTTGCTTTCTTTTTTGTGTTTCATCTTATACGCTTCTCACAAAATTGGGATCTCTCTTTCTCACTGCTGGAGGTATATCTGGTGTCTGCGAATATAAGCCATTAGTGTGTTGGGCTGATAACAGGCGCACTCTCTGCCCCTCACCCTGCCCTAAAATCAGAATGCGATATTTGTGAGATTATTTTGAGGCTGTCAAAAATAATACACGCAAAACTGTATCCACTTCAACTAGTTAAGTCATTTTCTGTCTGATAGTATCCCGAGGGGGATTCCAAGCCGGGTCTGAAATGACAGTATAATGAAACTGGTATGTGAGTTGTGTCTTATCGACAAGGATTAGAGGGGAGTAATGAAAAGGAGGGGTTGCCCAGCCTTGTGTGGCATGAATTTGATTATCTAATGGACGGCGGTGGAAAAGCGTACTAATTTCGCTAAAGCATGAGACCTTTAAGCGCCCCTGGCTTTACTCAACTTCTCCACTTATTCATGTGTTTTAGTCTCAGACTCACTTTTGTTTCATCTTTCTTTCTGGTCACATTGATGCCCCACAGAGGTTATTATGCACATTAGCATATCTATGTATAAACGCAGTGCGTGCAAGCATGCACAACTTAATCCCCCTGTTTTCCCTTTTTGTCATTTCTCCTTTTGTAATGATAGGGGTGCACAGTCCTATAGCACTGTCCTACAGATAAATATAAAAAAACAAAAACACTCAAGGCAGTTATCAATATTCATATTTTATAGAAGTGTTTTTCATGCCTGGACTTTTTCTTTGTCGCCACAAGAATGTGGGTCACTTCTACCACCAACTCGAATAAACGTTTTTGAGCCACAACTGGAAATCTTATTTCACGCTCGTACTGATAGGAAATATTTGAATATTGGGTCAAAAAGTACTAACTTCATTCTCACTAGCATCTTTTGCCACTTTAGTAGAGAATATATAATTAGGAACATCATGGAATTGGTCATGGAAGTGTTATTATTGAACATAATGCAAAATTATTGCCATAAATTACTAAATAAAACTACATTTCAAATGACAACTATACTTTGTTATTTATACCTTTATATAGGGATGCACCAATATGATAATACTGACTGGTACTGGTAACCCAACAGTTAATTGAAATATTATAACTGATAAATGGACAATATTAGAATTCTAAACTATATTGTCTAAATAAATTCAAAATAAAACACTAAAAACTAAAATCTTTTTAAGTGCTACAAGTGAATTTAGTCATCACAACGTTTTTATTTGTTTTATTAACAAAGTTCGGGAGGAGCACGTTCAGTTAATTAATACGAGTGGAGTGCACTCAGCAATCAATGATAAGAGGTGTATATATAGATTCAGCAATCTCACCTCACTCCATTGATAGTTTAGCAGCATCCCGCCACCGCCCCTTTTCCACACTTCCAGTCGTAAACACTTACATTGGGGGGAGTACTCTGGGTTCGGGCCAAACTCCGAGCTCGGAGCCCTCCCCCTGGACAGCACGCCAAATACTCATTAAATCTTATCCACTCTAATTATATGTACCGTATTTTCCGCACTATAAGGCGCACCGGATTATAAGGCGCACCTTCAATGAATTACCTATTTTAGAACATTTTTCATATATAGGGCGCACCGGATTATAAGGCGCATAAGATACTGCAGTCAAACGTTTGACTGGGTTTGCGTTTTGCATCCACTAGATGTGCTAAAGGGAATGTCAACAAAACAATCAGATAAAGTCAAACTTTATTAAGCGTTATGATAACTCCGTTCACTCCCATGGTAACGTTGTTCAAATTCAAATTTTAACATAGAGCTAATTTTTTTGTAAATTTGGAGTGCTGTCAGTACAGATAACAACGACAAAAACCAGTGCTGACTACACCGTGTTATCCTCTTTTTAAAATTTGCAGCCTGTTGACTTAAACGGGGCAAGTTTTAAACCTGCTTTTAGCCTCTTAACAACCTTAAAATGTCATAACAAGTGCACAGCCATTTGAGTGAACACGGTGAATCTGACTGCAATAAATGTGAAAGATATGAATAAAAATGATGTTTATTCAGCCAGCTCACATAGCCGTGATGTTTATTCAGCCAGCTCACATACCCGTGAGCTATTTTCTTTCTGTTTTCGGTCGAAGTCCACAGTAGCTAGGCGATTGTCGAGTGCGCGCGCGCGATCGTTGGTAACTACCAGGTAACTACGCAACAGTGGAGACTCAGACTGTCAGCTGTCAGCCGATGACGGTGCTGTGTGGTGTTCTGAGAATATCAGCTCAAATGGATAGTTCATCCGAATCCGATGTTGAACACACGGAGGAGGTTTGATCGCATTTCTTCATGTCACATGGGCGGCACGAGCAGTTAAAAAAATCATCTGTGTCGCGAAGGTTTTCTATCTTTAATCATTTCGATTCAGTTATTGGCAATGGCGCCCCTGCTTGCTGAGAAGGTGCTGTGCATAGAAGCGATGTCAAGGGGATCTCCTGATAAGTTCAAGGATCGCGTCTTTTGCGCGCTCGAGGTCGTTATTTCAAATGGCGCACGGGAAGCGCGCTCATTATGCGCTCACGGGAAGCGCGCTCATAAACTTTTCAGAATGGGAGTGCACGTGCACCCAAACACTTGGGTGTTTTTTCTCTTCTCCGTAAATAAATGTTTTAGCAGAGCTACAGCACGCGTTTTTCTGTGGTGGAAATACATTAGCTACTAAAACTTCTTTGTCGTTGTGGAGAGCGCGGTGCATGATTGTATAGCAACGACAGCCAAAGGAAAATCGGACCGAAGTTTACTATTAATAATAAAAGATAAGCTACTGTGCACTATAAATGTCAGGAATGTATCTGTATTGACTCATACTTTTATAGATGATTTAAATGCTGAAATATGAGGTTTATCTTTTTATAAAACCTTTTTTTGTGTTAATCTTTTTTTTTAAGTTTAGTAGGTAACAAAAAATGCACTCCTTTAAAACAAATCTTTAATGTTATTATTAACTTGGTGAATTGATTTCATTGTGTATTAGGCTTTTTGAACAAGATTCTGTGTATGTGATCATTTTGGTCACTATATTCATGAAATGAAAACAATTTTCATGATGATCAACTAAAATCAACTTTAATTATGTGTTTTTACAGTAGCCTATAATATGCAAAGTACAATTTTCTATTTTCTAAATAATCTCTGATTCTGTCCTTTTCTCTGACATTTTAAGAGTGACATAGGGCTACAAAAGCTATTTTAGGTCTATAACAGTTTGGATAGTTGTTAAATATGAGAGCTGTTCAAAATTATTTAAGAGATAGCCTAAGTATTGCGTTACTAAATACGTATCTCTCTGACCCTTTCATTTTTAAAAACTCCATTTTGTGACAAAGTATAGTAGTGTAACAAGTCATAACTAAAAGTGTGCCATGCATATAATTCAAGGCAGTAACCAATGCGCTAATGGTTCCTCCCTTGAAAGTTCGATTAATTTAGCAAAATAACTTGATTCTATTAACTGTGTCTTTCAAATGAACGGTATGTGATTTTATTGTTGGGTTGTTGTTGTTTTTTTGTTTGTTTGTTTTTTTTGGGGGGGGGGGCACTCAAACGGTGGCACTCAAATGGGGTCTCGCCCTGGGTGTAATTCAAAGTAGAACCGCCACTGCAGAAAAAGCACAAAGCAAGGAAAGAATCATCCCAGCTTACAGGGAACTTTCCCATGACTTTCACTTAACGTTATGTAAATGTTAGTTTAAAACCTTCTTGTAATAATATTGAACCGTCATATAATGTTTTCATATTTAAAATACATTCTCGTAACGTTGAGAGGAAACATTCTTATAACAAAGTTCTTGGTACGTCCTTGTGATGTCATTTTTACTTGACTGATGTTCTCATAATGTTGAGAGAAATTGTTCTTAAAACAACGTTATAGAACTGTCTTTGTGACGTTATTTGTACTTGACTGATGTTCTCATAATGTTGAGTGAAAACGTTCTTATAACAACGTACGGTGACCAGGTGTGGATGTGTTCGGTTCACTTAGTTTTCTCATGGCCATGAGATATTAATTAATTGGAACGCCATATTAACTTGTGGGAATGTGATGATAAGTTGTGGCCACAAGATTTTTTCGAGGTAACAACATCCTTACGTTGTGGCCACGCGATGTAAAGTCGTTGCCTCGAGATCCTATGTTGAGGGAACAATATATTTTTCTAGTTTTTTAAAAAATTCAAAACATCCAGTTTTTTAAACGTTTTAAAGGGGTAATATAATGCCATTTTTAACAAGCTAATATGATTCTTTAGGGTCTAAATTAAAAGTTTGTAATATACTTTAATTAAAAAATCTCATTAGTATTGTAAGAAAATGTACTCGGTTACTAACGTAACCTCGGTTCTCTCTAGAGAGGGAACGAGTACTGCGTGATATCTTACGCTATGGGGAAACCTCTTTTCCACGAGATATTGAAGCCAAAAATTATCCTTAATTTTGAATTAATGTAAAACGCTGTGCAGCAGCATGCAGACATAGGCAGGACGGCTCGCGCGCCTATTCGCTGCCCTGCGGCAACAGCAGCAGCCTATCGAGAGAGGCGCTGCGTGACACCATATCCAATGGGGGCATTTCGCGCCCATTTCGTCACGTCCCGCCAGAAAGGGCGTGGTCTCGCCCTATAAATATAGCTCGATAAGGCTGGTACACTGGTTTTCATCGCCGAAGCGAACCAGAGCTGTGTATGCACGGCAAGATACGCAGTACTCGTTCCCTCTCTAGAGAGAACCGAGGTTACGTTTAGTAACCGAGTACGTTCTCTTACGAGAGTATCTCTCGTACTGCGTAATATCTTACGCTATGGGGAACACAATGCAAAACGCCGTGCATACTGGGATCCGACACCAAAGTCCCAAGGGCAGTAGCCCGGGGCTCATGTAGTGCATAATCACCATAGAATCACAGAGAGTCGGAGAAGAGAGGCTGCAAGCATCATTCCCCATGAAATAGCATCCTACAGGAGCTAGTTATGTTAACAGTGTTTCACACAGACAGGGTGAACGTGTTCAGCCTGAACTAGGTAATATTACGGGTTATTCAACACCCATGGAGCTGTTTTATCGCTCAGTGAGCGCTGCACAAGCAAAACTCAGCATCTGGGCCGGCACAGCGGGGCAGATAGCACTGAATTCTATACCGACAGAAGCTTGGCTTGTAAGGCGGGAACCTTTAGGTTATAAAACCTTATAAATGTAGGCCCAGCCCGCGGCCGTACAGATATCTTGCAAGGTAACCCCACTATACCACGCCCACGACGAGGCCACGCCTCTCGTGGAGTGCGCTCTGACACCCAAAGGACACTGCAGGCCCTTAGAAGTGTAAGCCAGTGCTATGGCGTCGACTATCCATCTGGATAGGCTGTTTTTTGATGCGGCCAGTCCCTTGGATTGTCCGCCAAACAAAACGAAGAGCTGCTCGGTCTGTCTGAAGACAGACGAGCGGGACAAATAAGCTCTCAGTGCCCTGACAGGGCAAAGGAGACTCGCATCCTCCTCCTCATCATGAACCGAGAGAGCGTACAGGGAAATAACCTGGGCCCTGAACGGTGTGTTGAGGGATTTGGGCTCGTACCCGTGCCTTGGTTTGAGTATGACTTTTGAGTCATTAGGCCCAAACTCCATACATGACGCGCTTTCTGAAAGCGCTTGTAAGTCCCCTATGCGCTTCACTGAAGCGAGAGCCAAAAGAAACACCATTTTGAAAGACAGATGCTTCATGTCTGACAAATGGATTGGCTTGAACGGGGCACCTTTCATGGCTTCCAAAACCCCAGAAAGGTCCCACACCGGGACTGAAGGAGGTCTGGAAGGGTTCAGCCTCTGAGTTTCCTTGAGGAATCGCACGACTAGGCCGTTTTCCCCCAGTGGCTGGCCAGACACAGGTTTTGTAAACGTTGCTATGGCCGCCACGTACACTTTGAGCGTGGATGGGGTCCTGCCCTTATCCAGCAGCTCTTGAAGGAAGGAGAGTACTTCCGTGACCCCGCAGTCTACGAGTGAAAAGCCCTGAGCTTGACACCAGGCAGAGAACACAGACCATTTCGAGGAGTAGAGCCGTCTAGTAGACGGGGCCCTCGCCTGCGTGATCGTGTTTAACACTCCCTCCGGGAGGTTAGCGGGTACCCGTTGATGGCCCATGCATGTAGGGACCACAGTTGCGGGCGAGGATGCCAAATCGAGCCCTTGGCCTGAGAGAGGAGGTCTCTCCTCAACGGTATTGGCCACGGGGCAGTGCTGGTCAGCCGCATCAGGACTGGGAACCAAGTCTGGTTTGTCCAGAGCGGAGCCACAAGATGCACTGGGCATCCGTTTTCCCTGATTCGTTCCAGCACTTGAGGCAGGAGCGAGACGGGCGGAAAAGCATAGAGGGGACAGCGGGGACAGCGGGGCCAGACGTGGGCCAGCGCGTCCTTGCTCTTGGAGAAATATTTCGGACAGTGAGCGTTCTCGTGGGACGCGAACAGGTCCACCTGCGCTCTGCCGAATGTCTCCCACAGTAGTTGAATCGTCTGCGGGTGCAGCGACCATTCCCCTGCTGGGACATTGTTTCTGGACAGTCTGTCTGGTCCCAGATTCAGGTGACCAGGCACATGCGCCGCTTTCAGTGAAAGCAGGTTGTGCTGAGCCCAGACCAGGAGGCATTCTGTTAGCCTGTAAAGGTTTCGGGACTTGATGCCGCCCTGGTGATTTATGTATGCCACCACTGACATGTTGTCCGACCGGACCAAGACGTGGTGTCCCTTTATCTGGGGACAGAAGCGCCGTAGCGCGTTGTCGACTGCCATCCTTTCCAGACAGTTTATGTGTAGGAGCTTTTCCCGTTCTGACCACTGGCCAAAGAACGGTCTGCCCTCGAGCAGCGCTCCCCATCCCGAGGTGGAGGCGTCCGTGGACACCACCTTCACACTCGAGGGAATCCCTAGACTCACACCTGACTGATACCAGTCGGTTATTTTCCAAGGTTCCAAAGCTGAAACGCATTTCAGATCGACCTGGAGGCGAAACCGACCAGCGGTCCATGCCCTGGGCGGAACTCACGCTTTCAGCCACAGCTGCAGTGGGCGCATGCGAAGCAGACCCAGCTGGAGCACTGAAGCTGCGGAGGCCATGAGGCCCAGCATTTTCTGAAACCTTTTAAGCTGGACAATCGAGCCACGGCGGAAGGATTTCACGGCGTGCTGAATGTCCAGTTCACGCTCTGGCGACAGACGCGCTGTCATGGATAGCGAGTCCAGCACTGTTCCCAGAAAACAAATTTTCTGGCTGGGAGACAGTGAGCTCTTCGCCCAATTGACTGTGAGACCCAGATTCTCGAGATGTTCGAGTAATGTGGCCCTGTGTTCTATGAGCTCTGATTGTGATCAAGCTAGAATCAGCCAATCGTCCAAGTAGTTAAAAATTCGCATGCCCTGAAGTCTCAGGGGTGCGAGAGCCGCGTCCATGCACTTCGTAAAAGTACGGGGTGCCAGGGACAGGCCGAACGGCAGGACTTTGTATTGGTATGCCTGGCCCTCGAAGGTGATTCTCAAGAATTGCCAGTGACGTGACGCTATTTGTATTTGAGAACTTGCGCGAGGATTTTCCTGGTTGTAATGATTCTGAACTGGCGCTTCGCGAGCGCTTTGTTCAGCTGTCGCAGATCTAGAATGGGCCCGTCTTTTTTCGGTACCAGAAAATACCTGCTGTATAGACCCCCTTCGCTCTGAGCCTGAGATAAAGGTTCTATAGCCCCTTTGCTCAGTAGTTTTGCTATCTCGGCTCGAAGTAGATGAGATACTTCGTTTTTTACCGTCGTTTCGACTCGCGCCGCACAACGCCGGGGGCGTCAAGTGAACTGCAGCGAATAGCCTCTTTTTATAGTGTTCAGCACCAATTCTGATACCCCGGGAAGCTTTGCCCACGCATCTGCGTGAATAGTTAGAGGTAGAATAAAATCTGGGCTCTGGCCCCATAGCGGCGGCCGGAGAGCTCCGGTGTGCTGAGAAATAGACACTGTGCTTGCAGTGTGCGAGGCATGGGGTGTGCTGATCACAGCGGGCAGCCCGACCGCGCTCAGCTTCTCTCTGACAGGTTGTGGAGAGAAGGCGAGCGGGACGAGCCCCGTGGGGTTCGGCATGTCTGTGAGGGAATGTGGGCGCGGGATAGCGGGCACACTCACTGCACTGAGAACACTGTCGGCTCGCGCCGACTGAAAATGTGTTGGTTTCGTTTTTACAGAAACCGTGGGACATGCTTTGTGTAGTGTATGTGGGCACTGTGTCGTGGGCACGTTCACTACATTTATTGCACAATCGACATGAGTCGATTTTATTTGTGCTAGCCCTGTATTGTGGTGGGCTGTGTCTGCGTGTGGGAATGGGCACTGAGACGTGGGCATTCTTACAACACTCATAACACCATCGGCCGTGGCCGGAACACCAGAAAATACACTCTTTATTGGATTTATCTGGTAGCCGTAAAAACTGCTTTTGTGTGCAGGAAAGCGGGCAAATGGACCAGCTTGTTGACTACTAAATACGCTGGAACAGTCACATTGCATGGAACTGGACGAGCGAAACGTTTCGGTTAAAATCCGTCCGCAGCGGGATTTGAACACCGTCGCTTTCCTAGAGAGGCTAGGAAGGCTTTGAGACCTCGGGCTTGATTTCAATCCTCGGCCGGGGCCCGCGCTGAGGGGGGCGGCGTCCAGTAGAGCGAGAGCGCGGTCTCTGTTCTCGGGCCTGGCGGCGTTGAGAAGCAGCGGCGGCGGGTGGTGCAGGTTGCGGCTGGGAGCTCCGGGCAGACGGCTGTTTAGAGCGACCTGCTGCAGAACTAGAGCGCTTCGGGAGGAAGTGCTTCATCGCCTGCGATGTCTTTTGAACCTCTTGGAATCTCTCCGCGAAATCCTTGACGGCAGATCCGAAGAGGCCAGCTGACGAAATGGGCGCGTCGAGGAATACAGAGCACTCCGCTTCAGTCATTTCAGACAGCGTCAACCACAGATGTCTCTCAGCCACGGTGAGAGGAGCCATGTTCCGCCCAATGGCCTGTGCAGCTGATTTTGTAGCGCGTAGAGCCAGGTCTGTAGCGCTTCGCAAATCTGCAATGCTGATTGACTCAGCGCCTTCCTCGTCCATTTTTCGGAAAAGGTCGGCCTGGAAGATCTGCAAGATGGCCATCGTGTGTAAAGCTGACGCGGCTTGCCCGGCGGCGGTGTATGCTCGACCGTGCATGGCTGACGTCACTCGGCAGGCTTTAGATGGTTGCGCAGTCTGCGCTCGCCGTCCAGCAGAGGGCGGGCAGAGATGGGAAGCTACCGCTACTTCCACTGGGGGAAGAGAAATGTATCCTCTGTCTTTCGCACCGTCCACAGTGGAGAATACAGCCGAGACAAAGGTACGCACCCTGGCCGAGAGGGGGGCGCCCCAGGACCTCGCGACTTCTTTGTGAAGCTCAGGAAGAAAAGGCGCGGGCCTGGATTGTGACGGCGCGTGGTCCTTCCTGAGGAAGCATCCGTCCAGTCGGTTGCGCGCAGGCTGCGCGGGCACCTCCCAGTCGAGGCCGAGGTTGTCGAAGGCTTGAAAGAGCAGACGCCTCAGCTCTGATTCAATGCCGGCTCGTTTCCCAGAAGGCTCGCGGATAGCAGAGGGGAGGTCAACAGAGCTCGCCCAATCCTCACTGTCCGATGCCAGGAGAGAACAGGCCTCGGCTGTTTCGTCGACCTCAATGGCGGAAGCGGCGGCGGACGGTGGCCGCTGTCCGTCGGGGAGGGACTCGACAGATGCCGGCGAAGCTGGCGGGCGAACCGGCGAGCTTTGGCGGGCAGGAGAAGGCTCGGGGCCGCGCTGGGCACGGCGCTTTTTACGCCGCGGCGCTACAGCGGGCTGAAGTGCAGGCTCTGAGAAAGATGCCAGGCGAGTCCTCAGAGTCACCATAGGCAGTAGCTCACAGTAAGGGCATCCGGCGTCGACGAGAGCGAGAGCCGCATGATCCTCACCCAGGCAGGAAACGCAGATGACATGACGGTCCCCGTCGCTGAATGTGGCTCGGCACGAGCCGCAGGATCTTTGCATCTTGAAAAAGACGCAGCTCTTTTAGGAGAGAGAGAGAGACAGTGAAAAAATGTGTGTCGCAGCGGCGAACACACACACACACTTTGAAAAGGATATAACGCCGGAAAGCATAGCAGGTGCGGCGGCTAAAGGCCAGCGACTTCAGACTCGAGGCTCGTCCCGCTGTGTGCTTTTCCTCAGACGGCGTGGCTTCTCACTCCGGATTTAGCGATGCGTGATGCTTCGCTGAAGAGATGAAAATCAGTGTACCAGCCTTATCGAGCTATATTTATAGGGCGAGACCACGCCCTTTCTGGCAGGACGTGACGAAATGGGCGCGAAATTGGATATGGTGTCACGCAGCGCCTCTCTCGATAGGCGGCTGCTGTTGCCGCAGGGCAGCCAATAGGCGCGCGAGCCGTCCTGCCTATATCTGCATGCTGCTGCACAGCGTTTTACATTAATTCAAAATTAAGTATAATTTTTGGCTTCAATATCTTGTGGAAAAGAGGTTTCCCCATAGCGTAAGATATTACGCAGTACGAGAGATACTCTCGTAAGAGAACACTTATTTTACCTGGTCAAAAACAGCTCTGTTTTTAGCACGCCGTTTCAGTGCATATGACTTTAAATGATAATGAGCTTTGCTCACCCCGCCTCTCTGTCCTGTGCGTACACCGTTTGAACACAATAACACAATAACCATAACGCGTTGTTCAGTATAAACGTGGGATTATGAATTATATTGGCTGCGTTCGAAACCGCATACTCAATGAGTAGGTACTTAATTTCAATAAGTACTTACTTAAAGGGTTAGTTCACCCAAAAATGAAAATTAAGTCATTAATTACTCACCCCCATGCTGTACCAACCCCGTAAGGCCTTCGTTCGTCTTCGGAACACAAATGAAGATATTTATGATTAAATCTGAGAGGTTTATGACTGCTACATAGGCTCCCTAAGGGAATGACACCGGAAATCTTCAAGAGATTTCCACGACGCATGCGCGAGAATTGCGATCTCCTTCAACTACTTCGGTTAAGTTCTCGCGCATGCGCGTCGTGGAAATCTCTTGAAGTCTCGTTTCAGGCCTACAAGGAAGAAAAGGAATAGTCGAATAAAGTCGTTATTTTTGTTTGTTTTTTCGCACAAATAGTATTCTCGTCGCTTTATAAACTTATAGTTGAGCCACTGTTGTGACATGGAATATTTAAACATTTTCTTTAATGACTTTCTGGGCCGTCCGGTGTCATTCCCTTAGGGAGCCTATGTAGCAGTCATAAACCTCTCAGATTTAATCATAAATATCTTCAATTGTGTTCCGAAGATGAACGAAGGCCTTACGGGGTTGGTACAGCATGGGGGTGAGTAATTAATGACTTAATTTTCATTTTTGGGTGAACTAACCCTTTAACGAGCGCTAAAAGAGTAGGTACTTTATAGCCAAATCTCGTTGAGTATGAATGCGATCCGGACATCTGCCATGTTGACGTTATCATGTGACCTATGACGCGTTATCACAAGCGCAACAACTTAAAATATATGAACGACACGTTTAATTCATCTATCTGTAAATATCTTGATATTGATGAAACTTGCTCATTTTGTGGTAGTATTGTTGAAGAAACAGCTGCCCATTTATTTTGTGAATACATTTAGGGTTGATTTAAGTTGTTATATTTTATGTGACCGACAGTTTTATCCTTAGGCTATAACGATATAATTTTTTATTGAAACCCCCAGATCGTCATCTCTTGAATATGTTGTTAATTTCTTTATTTTATACCTTATACCAAAAAAGTTTCTCCTTTAAGCTTTCCTCTTTTTCTTGATGAATTTACCTCTTTGCATCCCTCAGACTTATAACAACCAAAAAATTTTAATGTACTATAAAGAACTATTTAAAGATATTTTGCCTTGTTATTGTTCTTTTTTCCTGTGTATAAATATCATATTATGATGTACACAAACCAATGATATTTATGTTTTCTGTCGTCATCATGATTGTTCATTGTTAGATACAACTATGGAATCTTTCCATGATCTTGTGTGTAATAAGTTTATTTTATATGAGCGACAGGTGCACTAAGACTTCATCAGTAACTCGACAGCACAACCTAGAACAGTTTTCCTCTGCGTTTGTAATGTCTGCACAAAGGAGACGGGCAGCTGCTTGAAGATCTCTCCTTTGGAGAAAACTGTTGATTTTATACTCGAAAAATGTACGTATCACTCCTTAAAAATTCATATTACCTCAGAATGAATTGCATTGTCCACCCGAAAACTTAAACAAAATAATAATATTAAATGCTGACCAATACTTATTGGTCAATACATATATAACTTTTTTATATAATAAAAATGATATAATTTAATAAAACAAGCTAAATGTAATTTGTTTTGTCATATGACATACTTATGCATGAATACATTTATATTGATAAATGCAGTGAAACATCTCAATTGTTAGTCAAGCAATGAATTAATGCATACATTAATTAAATAATTATATTTTATATACTGACAACAATAAGAAACATGAATAAATGAGTAAAAGAACAAATAAAAGTAATCATCACAATAAACAAATGCATATACAAGTCTACAACACATGAAAGAAAGCTTTATTCAAACTACAAGCATGTATTTACAGGCGCTGAACCCCAAAACATACTGCCATCCTCAACACAGCGGTTCGCATTCTGGGGCTTTATTCTGATGCAGGGGCGCAACTACCCAGTGTCAGAGGGGTATGCAACATGAATAAATGAGTAAAAGAACAAATAAAAGCAATCATCACAATAAACAAATGCATATACAAGTCAACAACACATGAAAGAAAGCTTTATTCAAACTACAAGCATGTATTTACAGGCGCTGAACCCCAAAACATACTGCCATCTCAACACAGCAGTTCCCATTCTGGGGCTTTATTCTGATGCAGGGGCGCAACTACCCAGTGTCAGAGGGGTATGCAGCAACCCCCCCAACCCCCCCCAAATTCAGCAGTCTGGTGCACTTTGAGAATTCAGAATTAAAAGCTCCAACCCATATTCAGGGTGCAAATTAAACAAAGAAAAATTCAAACCTCTTTTAGTTAGTGTCTGTCTACATTACACTACTACATAATAATAATTATAATATTAATCCCATGATAGTAATAGCCATATATTGTAAAACAAATGCACTGTAAAATAAAGGAAACTTTCATAATTAGTTTTGTACTAATTTCTATACTTGAACAAAAACAAAACGAATGGGCCGCCGATGTACGAGTTTTATGGGCCGTTAAGACAAAAAAAAAAAAAAGTATGAGATGTATCGGCCGAAAAAGCACGTCGGCCCAGTGATGGAGCGTCTCATCCATGGGACCACTTCCAGGATTCAGCTCTGTGCTCTTCATCCTCAGTGCTCACACCAGTCTGCAGACTTCAGATCCTACAAAAATGCACAAACATTATACAAAAGCAGTCATTTTAACAGCACAATGTCATTTGATTTATGTATTAAAATAACAAAAATGACCTTTATATTTGAGTAAAATCCCTAAAACCTTTTTTCCCCAACAGATTAAACATCATCTTTCCTTGCAGGTCCTGCTCCACCACAAAAGCTCTGCAGCAAATGCACAGAAATCAAGAATCAGAAAATTGCTGTAATTTCTATGTTTGAAATTACAATAATTCAAATAAACTACAATTTAAGATTTAATAGATGTTGTTATCCATTTCTGTAGTATACTCACTCAAAGCTTTTGATGACAGCATTCAGCATCATGAGCCTCTCTCCACCGGATAAACACACGCGTGTTCTTCTGTTCTGTCCCTGTAACATACAGAAAAGATTCACAATAACGTTACCTCTGTGATTTATAAGCTCAATACTAGCCTACATGCTGGTTGTAGCTGATGTGTTAACTCACCTTTTTATCCAACTCAAATGTTCCTCAATTTATCAACAGTAATAAGGGACAAATAAAATATATAACATGTTCAGTTACTTTATAGATGTGTTTATTTACCTTATGTATAGCACATTTGTCTAATATAAACAGTGTTGACAACAGTGAATTATCCTACATAATAGCACACATAACGTTACATCACTCGGATGTCTTTTTCATGTTGTCATGTGCTCATCTGCACTTATACAATATTTTCCTTTCAGATGTAAATAGACATTTTAAATAAGCATGTTTAAGATGTATATGGTTATGTAAATCCACTTTAGAGACGTATAACGTTACGTGTGCTTACTGGAGCTCCCCTGTATACATAACAAAACATGTTTTTACAGCAAAATCACAACTGTACTATACTGTCTAACTCCTTAACACCTTCAACAGTTAAAACGTTTACTCTACAGTAGTTTAACACATATGATTTAAACACAAGGAACCGTGTTTACTCACATTTGAAAACCCCTGCGTCGCTGATCTCCGTGATGTTTGATAATAACGTATCCTCTCGCGTGGCCTCCTGGGATAGAAGAGTATCCATCGGACGAGCACTCAAAAATCTGGGCTGAAGCAGTAAGCCATCCGGGAACTTCTCGCCTACTCTTTTACACTGATGTTTCGAACGTACTGCTTCTTTGACGTACTGTTTTCTCCTACTATATAGTAGGAAAGTAGGCATATTCGAATGCACAATTAGTAGGCTATACGTACGCAGTGGCGGTTTTAGGCACGGGTGAACCGGACTGCCCGGGGGGCGGCACAAGCAGTTAAAAAAATCCTCTGTGCCGCGAAGGTTTTCTATTTTTTATCATTTCGATTCAATTATTGGCAATAGCGCCCCTGCTTGCTGAGAAGGTGCCATGCACAGAAGCGATGTCAAGGGGATCTCCTGATTAGTTCACGTATCGCGTCTTTTGCGCGCTCGAGGTCGTTATTTCAAATAGGCGCACGGGAAGCGCGCTCATTATGCGCTCACGGGAACCGCGCTCATAAACTTTTCAGTATGGGAGTGCACGTGCACCCAAACACTTGGGTGTTTTTTCTCTTCTCCGTAAATAAATCTTTTAGCAGAGCTACAGAAAGCGTTTTTGTGGTGGAAATACATACTAAAACGTATTTGTTGTTGTGGAGAGCGCAGTGCATGGTTGTATAGCAACGACAGCCATGGGAAAATCGGTCCGAATTTTACTATTAGTAATAAAATATAAGGCACTGTGCATTATAAATGTCAGGAATGTATCTTTATTGACTCATTCTTTTTATAGAGATGATTTAAATGCTGAAATATGAGGTTTATCTTTTTATAAAACCTTTTTTGTCTAACCTTTTTTTAAGTTTAGTAGGTAACATAAAATACACTCCTTTAAAACAAATCTTTAATGTTATTAACTTGGTGAATTGATTTCATTGTGTATTAGGCTTTTGAACAAGATTCTGTGTATGTGATCATTTTGGTCACTATATTCATGAAATGAAAATAATTTTCATAATGATCAACTAAAATCAACTTTAATTATGTATTTTTACAGTAGCCTATATGCAAAGTACAATTGTCTATTTTCTAAATAATCTCTGATTCTGTCCTTTTCTCTGACATTTTGAGAGTGACATAGGGCTACAAAAGCTATTTTAGGTCTATAACAGTGCGGGTTAATGAGAGCTGTTCGAAATTATTTAAGAGATAGCCTAAGTATTGTGTTACTAAATAAGTATCTCTCTGACCCTTTCACTTTTAAAAACTCCATTTCATGACAAAGAAAATAGTTTAACAAGTCATAACTAAAAGTGTGCCATGCATATAATTCAACCAATGCGCTAATGGTTCCTCCCTTGAAAGTTAGATTAATCTAGCAAAATAACTGAATTCTATTAACTGTGTTTTTCAAATGAACGGTATGTGATTTTATTGTTGGGTTGTTGTTGTTTTGTTTTTTGTTTTGTTTTGGGGGGGGGGGGGGGTCAGGGGGCGTTCGAAGGGGGTCTCGCCCTGGGTGTAATTCAATGTAGAACCGCCACTGTACGTACGTCCGAATTTCGCGAGAATTAGTACGTCACCCAGGTAATTCTCGCCTACTCTTTTATGATTCGTACAAACTTTTCGCTCACCTACTCTTTTTCCCCATACTATATAGTAGGGAAGTATGCAGTTTCGCTTCCAGGTTCTGCAGACAACTGTTACACTCTAAGCTCTCTCTTCAGCCTGAAGCATCTGTAAATTGACAATGTTTAAAACTCAGTACGAAACTGATTCACAGAACACAATTTTGTGTTTTTTTCTTTTTCTATTGTTGTTTTTCACATTTCTTGTTAGATTTGACTTGTGTGCTGTCTAGTTGTATGTTTGAGTTTGTGTTCTTTTTTCCCTTGTTTACTTGGTGGGGTTGTGTTTTTGGTTTAGACTCTTGCACAGTTTAGTGTACTACTACAGTAAAATGTGAATCTTGAAGTAAAGTCTTATGTGTTATTTTTGTATTAAAATATTTACTTAGCAGAACAAAGCCAGAAGGAGGGACTCAATCTCTTACAAAGGGCCATAAAAGATAAGCTGGCAACATTACGCAGAGCTGAGCGCCTACGGAAACACTACAAAAAGAAGGAACGTGCGAGGGCTAATTTCTATAAAGACCCATTCAAATTCGTAAAGAAGTTATTCACCAGGGAGAAGAATGGCACTTTAAAAGCATCTAGGGTTGAGCTAGAGAGATATTTGGAGGAAACGCATACAGATGCAAAAAGGCATGAGCCTATGTCAATTCCATCAGACATACCACCTATCAACCCACCAGAATCCCAAATGGAGGTCTGTGCACCTAAGTGGAAAGAGGTAGAGCAGGCTGTGAGAAAGGCAAGGGCTTCATCATCTCCAGGACCTAATGGAGTTCCGTACAGAGTGTACAAGAGTGCTTCAGGAGTTCTGCGAATTCTGTGGAAATTGGTAAAAGTGGCATGGGGAAAACAGGTTGTACCTAGAGCATGGCGCAGAGCAGGTGGAGTCTTTATACCTAAAGAAAAAGATGCTACAAGCATCAGTCAGTTTCGTCCTATTTCACTATTAAACGTTGAAGGTAAGATTTTCTTCAGCATTATTGCCCAGAGATTGTCCACCTACCTATTAAAGAATGGCTTCATTGACACTTCAGTTCAAAAAGCGGGCATTCCAGGGTTCTCAGGATACTTAGAACACATCAATGTTATCTGGCAACAAATTCAGTCAGCTAAAAAGGGGAGGAAGGAGCTCCATGTGACATTCCAGGATTTGGCTAATGCATATGGTTCAGTGCCACATGAGCTTTGGGCAGCATTTGATTTTTTTCAGAGTACCAATGTCAATAACAAATTTAGTGAAAGCCTATTTTGGAGATTTTCAATTTAGTTTCTCAACTCCAAAATTCAGCACTGCATGTCAGTGCTTAGAGGTTGGAATAATGCCAGGATGCACCATTTCTCCACTGGCTTTTACCATGGCAATGGAAGTAATCATTAGGGCATCAAGATGGGTAGTAGGAGGAGAGCGCTTGGCTTCTGGGATGCGACTACCACCAATCAGAGCATACATGGATGACATGACAACCATGACTACAACAGTAGCCTGCACTAATCGGTTATTGGGGAAGTTAACAGATAATGGGCACGAATGTAATTTAAGCCCTCTAAATCAAGGAGCATCTCGATAGTTAAAGGAAATGTAGTAGATAAAACATTCTTCATTAATGGTGAGGCAATACCAACAGTTTTTGAGAAGCCAGTGAAGAGTCTTGGGAGATGGTACGATGGGGATCTAAAGGACACAGTTCGAGTGGGAGAAGTTAGACGACAAGCAGTGGAAGGGTTGAAGAGCATAAACAGCTGGGCTCTACCAGGCAAACTAAAACTCTGGTGCTTTCAGTTTGGTCTACTGCCGAGGTTGCTGTGGCCACTGACTGCGTACGAGGTTTCTTTGACAACAATGGATGAGCTGGAAGCGTTAATACGTTTATACATCAGGAAATGGTTGGGAGTTCCACGTTGCCTCAGCAGAGTGGAACTTTATAGTAAAGGAATATTGCAGCTGCCAGTCTCTGCTTTAACCGAGGAGTTTAAGTGTGCCAAGGTCAGACTGGAAATGACCTTAGTAGAGTCACGCGACAAATGTGTAAGGGAAGCAGCCCCTGTGTTAAAAACTGGTAGAAAGTGGTCAGCAAAGAAATCTGTAGTAGAGGCAAAGGCTGACCTTCAAATTGGGGATATCGTGGGACAGGTACAGCATGGAAGATGGGGTTTTGGGCTCAGTTTAGCTCCTCCTAAATGGCACAAGGCAGGCCCAGCTCAAAGGAGGAAGCTGGTAGTCAACGAGGTGTGAAAGCAGGAGGAGAGGATGAGGTGTATAAAGGCCATTTCCCAGGCCAAGCAGGGAGAGTGGATGAGATGGGAGAGTGTGGAACAACGCAAGATGGGCTGGCAAGACCTTTGGTCAATGGAAGAGAGTAGGATCCGTTTCCTTATTAGGTCAACATATGATGTTCTCCCATCACCACAGAACCTAAACCTCTGGGTAGGAGAGGATCCCTCTTGTCCTTTGTGTTCATCACCTGCCACATTAAGGCACATTTTGACAGGATGTAAGGTGGCTCTTAGCCAAGGTCGGTTTACTTGGCGCCATGACCAAGTACTGCGATGTTTGGCTTTAGCATTGAAAGGCAAGCTTAGTATGACCAATAAGTTGCCGCCTGTTCTAGCAAAACAATTACACGCAGAAGACAATATTCCTCCGCCCAGGCGAGCAACCACCAAGAAAAGGTGTTAACACCAATTCTCTCCCAGGACAACTGGAAGCTGCTAGGGACTGGAAGATGCTGGCTGATCTTGATCAACGGCTTATTTTTCCACCTGAGATTGCCACCACTAACCTACGACCAGATATTGTTTTGTGGTCTGGATCAGCACGCATTGTTCAACTGATAGAGTTAACAGTGCCATGAGAGGATGCGGTAGATGAGGCATATGAGAGGAAGAAACTGCGGTATGCTCATCTGGCCACTGAAGCAGAACAGCGAGGATAGAGAGTCCAGGTTTATCCAGTGGAAGTGGGTTGTCGAGATTTTGTGGCACACTCTACAACCCGGTTCCTCAGAGACGTCGGATTCAGTGGCCAAGAGTTGCATTGCACAGTCAAGCTTATCTGAAGCAGCAGAAAGGAGCAGCAACTGGCTGTTGTTACGAGCCTGGCTCAAAGCAAGCAACAGAGTAGGGAAAAGGCCACACACGGAATTGTAATATACTAGATTCATTAAATTAATAGAATTTTAACAGAATAAACTTTGTACGGCCAGTAATGAAGTTGGCTTTGACAAAAATAAAAATGTAAACAATCAAATTCAAACAAAATCCTAAACGGTGCGGGAGAGATGCAACGGAGGCTGGTTCTTCTCCTGGTCTCATCTGAAGCGTCTTTAAAGGCCCAGACCAGGAACTAATTAGCACAACTCCAAACACCTGCGCCCAGCTCACCTGCAGGAGACAGACACAACACACAGCCAGGAGGAGGAGCCAGGCAAGGCCGTGACACCCCCCTCCTTACGACAGAGGCCTCTCAAAGAGAGACTTTGGAAAAATTACACACTCCCATTTCTTTCCCCATATAGGAATAAACATCAGATGTAAAAAAAAAAAAAATAAATAAAAAAAAATACTCAACTTTGTCTAGGGGTTATGGCTTGGACACTCCGCCCAAGCCTGCAAAACAGTTGCAAAATGGTCACTTGAGTCCAGCAGGGCCTCCCCCACCCCTCCACTCAATACCTCCCTCAAACCCAAGGCTCCAGCAAGTCCCGGTACCTGGAAAGCCAAATTTTAAGGAGACTAGGCAGAGAAAAGAGATAAGAGATACAAGAGAGAGAGAGACAGACAGGACAAGACACTGACTCACTCCGGCTCACACGGAGCACGGGACAAGGCGTCAGCCATGACGTTGTCCACACCCCGAATGTGCCGGATCAGTAAGCTGTACGGTTGCAAAAATAACACCCAGCGCATAAGGTGCTGACTTGGGCTCTTTAGAGAATATAAGAACGTTAGTGGGTTGTGATCAGAATAAATGGTAACCGGAACAGCACCCCCACTTAAATAAACATCAAAGTGTTGTAATCCCCATATTAAAGCTAGTGTTTCTTTCTCGATGGTCGAGTAATTTAACTGGTGACGGTTAAACTTTTTTGAGAAGAATCAAACTGGCCGGTCTACACCTTGCTCGTCCCCCTGCAGGAGTACGGCCCCAGCACCCACGTGGCTAGCGTCGACCTGCATCTGGAATGACTGGTCCATGCGGGGAGCCCTTAACACAGGAGCAGATGTTAACAACAACTTCACATTATCAAATGCGGCCTGACAAATCGCAGTCCAATCAAATTCAACACGGCCCTTCAAAAGGTCGGTCAATGGGGCAACGACAGTGGAAAAGTTAGCACAAAAACCACGATAACACCCCACCATTCCTAAAAAGCGTCTGAGCTCAGGTTTGGTAGCTGGAACAGGTAAATTCTCGATAGCCACCACCTTAGCGTGCACAGGCCTCACCTAGCCCTGCCCCACCACCTTCCCCAAATAAACAACTGTCGCCTGGGCAAACTCGCACTTAGCGAGATTTACAGTGAGGCGAGCTTCAACTAACCATGTAAAAAAAGCCTGGATACGCTCAAGATGTTCAGACCAACCGTCACTATACACGAACACATCGTCCAAATAAACAGCACAGCCCTGTAAACCAGAGACTACGCGGTTCATTAGTCTCTGAAATGTGGCGGGCGCATTTCGTAACCCAAAGCTCATCACATAGTACGAATACAGGCCAGACAGCTTTATAAAGGCTGAAACCCCCTGAGCCCGAGGTGTCAAAGGAACCTGATAGTAGCCTTTAAGTAAATCAAACTTACTTACGAACCTGGCCGAACCCACCCGGTCAACACAGTCTTCAACCCTTGGGAGCGGAAAAGAATCTGGCTTTGTGATGTTATTTAACTTCCGATAATCGGTACAAAACCTATACGTCCCGTCAGGTTTACTAACTAGAATGCCTGGCGAAGCCCAACTAGAATAAGAGGGTTCTGCCAAACCATTATTCAGGAGATACTTCACCTCTGCCTCTAAGTGCTGCTGTTTCTCGAGTGACACCCGATAGAACCTCTGCCTTATCGGCCCAGAATCACCCACATCGATGTCGTGCTTGATCAAATGAGTACACGACGGTGTGTAAGTTAAAAAGCAGGAAAGTTAAAAATCAACGACTCAACTGCTAATGCCCTCTCCTTGGACAAATGCCCAAGTAGTGTGTCCAAATCAGACAACTTCTCTGAGTTCTTCAACCGAGACTGGAGCACACAGTCGTCTGGGCTAACCACATCCTCATCACCACACGCTGCCACCATGTGGGGAATGAAGCTAGATATCCCAGCAACTGCAGCCAAAGCAACTGACTTAACCTGATCACCAGTCTCTGCTGCCCCAGAAACCGGAGACCTACTGTAATAAGGTTTCAAAAGATTAATATGACAGAGTTGCGTATTACGCCTACGGTCAGGAGTTGAAACTAGATAATTCAGGTCTGACACCTGCCGAACAACCGTATAGGGACCTGCGTATTTAGCAAGAAAGGGTGAACCGGCTATCGGCAACAGCGCCAGAACCTGATCTCTAGGACTGAACACTCTCGGCTCAGCCCGGCGGTCATACCAACTCTTCATTTTCTTCTAAACCTTAGTCAGATTTTCTACAGCTATCTCACAAGCTAAGAACAATTTCCGGCGAAAGCCGTTCACATACTCCAACAAGTTACATGGACTCTCAGGACACTTCAGCTTATCCTGCAGGACAGCTAATGGCCCACGGACTCTATGGCCGAACACCAAATCATTAGGTGAAAAACCTGTACTTTCCTGTGTTACCTCACGTGCTGCAAGCAACAACCATGGAAGCCCTTCCTCCCAGTCTTTGCTGAGCTGAACACAGTAACCTCTAAGCAATGACTTGAGCGTCTGGTGAAAACGTTCCAGAGAGCCTTGACTCTGGGGGATGATAAGCGCTACTAAGCTGATGTTTAACACTGCAGCTGCCAAGCACTTCTGAAAACATTCGCGATGTAAAATTAGAGCCTCTGTCAGTCTGAATAATCTGAGGGATGCCAAAGATGGAAATAAACTGAGAGAGAGCCTTCACCACCGACTTGGTAGAAATTGTACGTAACGCATAGGCAGCGGGGTAACGGGTGGCCTGACACATCACAGTCAAAAGGTAAACACACCCTGACTTAGATGGAGGCAATGGTCCAACACAGTCGATTAGCAAATGCTCAAATGGGTTCCCTAAAGCCGGAATAGGGTAAAGTGGAGCTGGCTTGATCACCTGATTAGGCTTTCCCGTTAACTGACATGTATGACAGGTCTTAATGAAGCACGCCACATCCTTCTTTATGCAAGGCCAATAGAAGTACTTCATAAGTCTGTCATACGTTTTCCGCACTCCCAAATGGCCCGCTATATCACCATGAGCTGTCTGTAGTATCAAGTCTCTAAACTTCACGGGCACTACTATCTGGAAAACACCATCCTCAAACATATCTTTAGTCTGAGGCATCCACTTACGAACCAACAGCCCATCTTAAACAAAATAACCCCTCGCTGCACTATGTCGCTCCTCAACAGGCAAAACCCCAGCCAACAGTTCACTCAATGTTGAATCCTCCTTCTGATCTACAATAAAATTACTAAATGACAAAGAAGATGGCAAATCGGGCAAAACAATAGGCTGTAAATCAGGCTTACGATTTTTCTCTTGAACCTCAGTTCCAGAGGCACGGTTCATGGCCCGTGTTACTGCAGAGGCAGTAAACACCTCAGGTAAGCTTTGTAGGCTACAATCAGTACCTGATGGGATAGATGGAACACTATTAACCACCACAGGAGGCGGTACATCACGCCAAACACACTCTCCAGCCAAGTTATTACCCAAGATGAGATGTACACCATCTATAGGCAACGAATGGCGCATGGCAATGACAACCTCACCCCGAACCAGGTCTGACTGTAGCTCAATCCTATGCAGAGGAACAGTTACAACCTGCAACCCAATTCCCCTCACCAAAACATTACCCATGCTGGACTCACTAGAAAGAGGCAAAACAGACTCTAGAAGAAAAGATTCACAAGCCCCTGTATCTCTAAGAGTTTTAACTGGCACCTTTGCAGAACTGCCCACCAATGATACTAAACCATCTGTAATGAAAGGAGAGTAATGAAAGGCTAGATCCCACAAGGCTGTCCGCAGACAAGTTAGAGGAGGCCACACCCCCTTCAGGGTTGGACCTAATCTCTGTGTGGATGAACTCAGACCGTGCGCGCACATCCGAAACGGCAAGAGCAACAGGTCTTGCCGCGCCAGATTTGCTCCTCTGGCCCCTTGCTCTCAAGAACGGACACTCGTTCTTCCAGTGCCCCTTCTCTAAGCAGTAATGACAAGCATCCGGATCTGCCTTTTCACGAGACTGTTCTTTGGCAACAGACTGACTAGCGGGAGTATTAGAAAATGCTGAACGTTCACTGAAACGTCCAAAGCGCTGCTCGCGGTAGCCCCTTCCTGAATTATGTTCTTTAAAATTTTGCCTGTGCATTAAAACGTATTCATCAGATAAAACGTACTCGGTTACTAACGTAACCTCTGTTCTCTCTAGAGAGGGAACGAGTACTGCGTAATAGCTTACGCTATGGGGAAAACCTCTTTTCCTCGAGATATTGAAGCCAAAAATTATCCTTAATTTTTTATTAATGTAAAACGCTTTGCAGCAGCAAGCAGACATAGGCGAAACAGCTCGCGCGCCTATTGGCTGCTCTTGCGGCAAATGCAGCAGCCTATCGAGAGAGGCGTTGCGTGACACATATCCAATGGGGGCATTTCGCGCCCATTTCGTCACGTCCCGCCAGAAAAGGCGTGGTCTCGCCTTATAAATATAGCTCGAAAAGGCTGGTACACTGGTTTTCATCGCCGAAGCGAACCAGCGCTGTTGTATGCACGGCAAGATACGCAGTACTCGTTCCCTCTCTAGAGAGAACAGAGGTTACGTTAGTAACCGAGTACGTTCTCTTACGAGAGTATCTCTCGTACTGCGTAATAGCTTACGCTATGGGGAACACAATGCAACACGCCGTGCGTACAGGGATCCGACACCAAAGTCCCCGGGGGCCGAAGCATATAGAGTGGGGGAAGAGAGGCTGAAAGCGTCATTCCTAATAAGATAGCACCCCGAGGGGCTAATCATGTGACAATTAAACGCGCAGCCAGGGTGAAAACTTTCAGCCTGATCTGGGTGGCCATACATGTGTCAATACTCATGGGGCTGAAGTAAACTCAGTATCTGGGCCGCACAGCGGGGCAGATAGCACTGAATTCTATACCGCCAAAAGCTTAGCCTGCAAGGCGGGTACCTCCAGGTTATAGTACTTTATAAATGTAGACGGCGAGGCCCAGCCCGCGGCCGTACAGATATCCTGCAGGAAAACCCCGCTGGACCATGCCCACGAAGAGGCCACGCCTCTCGTGGAGTGCGCTCTGACACCCAAGGGGCACTGCAGGCCCTTTGCCGCGTAAGCGAGCACAATGGCATCCACTATCCATCCGGATAGGCTCTGCTTTGAGGCGGCGAGTCCCTTGGAACGCCCGCCAAACAAAACGAAAAGCTGCTCAGTCTGTCTGAAACCAGACGAGCGCGACACATAAGCCCTTAACGCCCTGACAGGGCAAACAAGACTCGCGTCTTTCTCCTCATTGAGAACCGGAAGGGCAGACAGGGAAATTACATGGGCCCTAAACGGTGTATTGAGGGATTTTGGCACATACCCGTGCTTTGGTTTGAGAATGACTTTCGAGTCATTAGGCCCAAACTCCATACATGAAGCGCTTACTGAAAGCGCCTGTAAGTCCCCTATGCGCTTCACTGAAGCGAGAGCCGTGAGAAACACTGTTTTGAACGACAGGTGTTTCATGTCCGACAGTTGGATTGGCTCGAACGGGGCACCTTTCATGGCCTCCAGGACCGTGGAAAGGTCCCACGCCGGGACTGAAGGGGGCCTGGGAGGGTTTAGACTCCGAGCTCCCCTAAGGAAACGCACGACTAAGTCGTTCTTCCCCAGCGGCTGGCCAGGCACCTGTTTTGCAAACGTTGCTATGGCCGCCACGTATACTTTGAGCGTGGATGGGGTCCTGCCCCTATTCAGTAGCTCTTGAAGGAAGGAAAGCACTTCCGAAACCCCGCAGTCCACCGGTGAAAAGCCCTGGGCTTGACACCACGCAGAGAACACCGACCATTTCGAGGAATAGAGCCGCCTGGTAGACGGTGCTCTAGCCTGCGCGATCGTGTTTAACACTCCCTCTGGGAGGTTAGCGGGTACCCGTTGATGGCCCATGCGTGCAGGGACCACAGCTCCGGGCGAGGATGCCAGATCGAGCCCCCCGCCTGAGAGAGGAGGTTTCTCCTCAACGGTACAGGCCATGGGGCAGTGCTGGTCAACTGCATCAGGGCAGGGAACCACGTCTGGTTCGTCCAGAGCGGAGCTATGAGCAGCACTGGGCATCCGTTTTCCCTGATTCGTTCCAGCACTTGAGGCAGGAGCGAGACAGGAGGAAAAGCATATAGGGGACAGCGGGGCCAGACATGAGCCAGCGCATCCTTGCTTTTCGAGAAAAACTTCGGGCAATGAGCATTTTCCTGGGACGCGAATAGGTCCACCTTCGCTCTGCCGAACGTTCTCCAAAGCAGCTGGACCGTCTGCGGGTGCAGCGACCATTCTCCTGCTGGGACATTGTTCCTGGACAGTCTGTCTGGTCCCACATTCAAGTGACCAGGCACGTGCGCTGCTCTTAGTGAGAGCAGGTTGTGCTGAGCCCAGACCAGGAGGCGTTCCGTCAGCCTGTGAAGGTTTCGCGACCTGACGCCGCCCTGGCGATTTATGTATGCCACCACTGACATGTTGTCCGACCGGACCAAGACGTGGTGGCCAGTTACCTGGGGACAAAAGTGCCGTAGCGCTTTGTCGACTGCTATCATTTCCAAGCAGTTTATATGAAGGAGCTTTTCCCGTTCTGACCACAGGCCAGCTAGCGGTCTGCCCTCGAGCAGCGCTCCCCACCCCGAGGTGGAGGCGTCCGTAGACACCACCCTCACACTCGAAGCGGTCCCCAGACTCACACCTGACTGATACCAGTCGGCTACTTTCCAAGGTTTCAGAGCTGAAACGCACTGCAAGTCGACCCTGAGGCGAGACAGACCCGCTGTCCATCCCCTGGGCGGAACCCGCGCTTTCAGCCACATCTGCAGTGGGCGCATGCGAAGCAGACCCAACTGGAGTACAGAGGCTGCTGAGGCCATCAGACCCAGCATTTTTTTAAACCTTTTGAGCGGAACTATCGAGCCGTGGCGGAAGGATTTCGCGACGTGCTGAATATTTTGTCCACGCTCCGGTGACAGGCGTGCCGTCATGGACAGCGAGTCTAACACTGTTCCCAGAAAGGAAATTTTCTGACTGGGAGACAGTGAACTTTTCACCCAATTGACTGTGAGGCCCAGCCTCTCGAGGTGCTCGAGTAAGGCGGCCCTGTGTTCTATGAGCTCTGATCGTGATTGAGCTAGAATCAGCCAATCGTCCAAGTAGTTCAGGACTCGCATGCCCTGAAGCCTCAGGGGTGCGAGCGCTGCGTCCATGCACTTCGTGAATGTACGAGGTGCTAGAGACAGGCCGAACGGCAGGACTGTGTATTGATATGCCTGGCCCTCGAAAGCGAATCTCAAGAATCGCCTGTGATGGGACGCTATTTGTATTTGGAAATAGGCGTCTTTCAGATCTATTGACATAAACCAGTCCCCGTGGCGCACTTGCGCGAGGATTTTCCTGGTCGTAAGCATTCTGAACTGGCGCTTCACCAGCGCTCTGTCCAGCTGTCGCAGATCTAAAATGGGTCTGAGACCCCCATCTTTTTTCGGTACCAGAAAATATCTGCTGTATAGGCCCCCTTCGCTCTGAGCCTGAGATAAAGGTTCTATAGCCCCTTTGCTCAGTAGTTTCGCTATCTCGGCACGAAGTAGATGAGACACTTCGTTTTTCACCGTAGTTTCGACACGCGCCGTATGACGGCGAGGGCGCCGAGCGAACTGTAGCGTATAGCCTCTCTTTATAGTGTTCAGCACCCATTCTGATACCCCGGGAAGCTATGACCACGCATCTGCGTGAATAGCTAGAGGTAGAATGAAATCCGGGCTCTGGCCGCGGCGAAACGGCAGCTCGAGAGCCCAGGTATACTGGGAACACAACACCGTGTTTACAGCGTTCGAGGCGGGGGGCGCGCTGATCACAGCGGGCAGCCTGGCCGCGCTCAGCTTCTCTACGGCAGATTGTGCAGAGAAAGTGAGCGGGGTGGATCTCGTAGGATTCGGTGTGTTTATGAGAGACTGTGGGCGCGGGACTGCGGGCACATCTGCACTGAAAACACTGTCGGTTAGAGCCGACTGAATGTGTGTTGGTTTCGTTTTTACAGAAACCAAGGGACACGCAGCGTGTAGTGTAAGCGGGCACTGTGACATGAGCGCGTTCACTACATTGTCTGCACAATCGACCTGAATCGATTTTATTTGTGCTAGCCCTGCACCGTGGCGGGCCGTGTCTGGGTGTGGGAATGGGCACTGGGGGGGTGGGCATTCTTACAACACTCATAACACCATCGGCCGTGGCCGGAACACCAGAAAATGCACTCTTTATTGGATTTATCTGGGTAGCCGTAAAAACGGCTTTTGTGCGCAGGCAAGCGGGCTGAGACACCGGCTGGCTCACTGCGAAATACACTGGGACAGTCACAATGCTTGGAACTGAACGAGCGAGAAGTTTTGGTGGAGTCTGGCCGCGGCGAGACTTAAAACCGTCGGTATTAGCTGACTGTATGTGTGTTGGTTTCATTTTACAGAAAACGTGGCACATGCAGTGTGTAGCGTTTGTGGGCACTGGGTTGTGGGCACATTCACTACATTTAATGCACAATGACATGAGTCGATCTCATTTGTGCGTGCCCTGCACTGTGGCGGGCTGCGTTTGTGTGTAGAAATGAACACTGGGCTGTGGGCATTTTTATTACACTCATAACACCATCGGCTGTGGCCGGAATATCAGAAATACACTGCTTATGATTTTCCTGGGTCGCCGTGGAAACGGCATTTTTGTGCAGGCAAGCGGGCCATTGTACCGGCTTGTTTACTGCAAAATACACTGGAACAGTCGCATTTTCTTGGAACTGAACGAGCGAAAAATTTAGGTGCAAGTCTGGCGAGACTACATTTTTTTTTTTTTTTTTTATCTGCTGCGAGACCTGGGATCGAACACGGGTCTCCCGTGCGAAGGCTTTGGGTTTCGCCGCTGAGCCACAGGGGGAGGCGACAAAAGCTTAAAATAGCTCGAGGAGATAAGAGAGCGTCATCACAGTTTGTGTGTGTTGGCGTTTGTTTGCAGACGTGCGTGTTATACAACAGGCTCATTGCTGCAATATTGACATTTTCAGCCGCTCAAACTAAGAGGAGCTGAGAAATGTTTGAGAAATGGAGATTAGTCCGGCCTCGGCCACTGTCAAGTCACTGTCAAGCCCTCTTGAGGTGTCGTGGGCTAGTCGACGAAACACTGAGGACGGAAGGTGCCCACTTGAAGACCCTAGAGATGTCCCCTACTTGGCTCAATCTAGACGGTTGTCGTGCTGGTCCGCCAGAGTCACTGTCGAGTCACTGTCACTGTCACAGAGTCACTGTCACTGTCACAGAGTCACTGTCGAGCCCTCTTGAGGTGTCGTGGGCTAGTCGACGAAACACTGAGGACGGAAGGTGCCCACTTGAAGACCCTAGAGATGTCCCCTACTCGGCTCAATCTAGACGGTTGTCGTGCTGGTCCACTAGGGAGACCACACTGTAGTTGCAGCCGTCGTGTGTGCTAACGTCGTGTGTGCCTACTTCCTGCTCTGCTACTGTTCGGACGCTCTTGCTTACCGCTCCGCGCTTTGCTCTATCGCTTTTATATTTTTATATTTCATCTCCTTTTATCACCTAATTTTAACTTCAGCTAATCAACACAGTGCTCAAACGCTTGGATTACTACAAAAAAAGCAGAATACTTTTATTCAACCAGCCTCCCACTGCTTACATTCCGGGGAGGAAAACACAACTGCCTACATTCTAAAGGATAAGAGAAAATGCCTCTTCTGGAATCTACTTGCTGCACTAACTGCCACAGACTTTTACAAAGGATTGCTCTTGAAACAAAGTTATTTGTGGGACCACCAAACCAGACGGAACACACAACAGAGCTTTGTCATGGACGCCCTCAGCCTACAGCCGGTGAGTCCCATGAATCTAGTCCTCCTCGACAGGCCATACTGAGTGTAGGGAAACAAGCCGATCGACTTACAAATCGGTGGCACAAACAGGGAGCAAGACCCAAAGGCACTCGAGACATCAGATTGTCACGAGCATCACATATTGCCGCAGTAGCCTCCTCTACCCCAGATACGGCTCTGACAAGGATTGCAAATACTGGTCTCCTACCACCGCCTATACATCTTTATAACAGATTTGAAGTATTAGTGAATGTAAATGAGGAATCCCCAAACGTGATGAATGTGTTTGAACAAAGACTGAATCAGCCAGTAGCTAACACTGATGCTAACTGGCGCTCAAGGTCAAGCAGACAGCGGCACTCAGCTCAGAGCGCAGCCGAGCACAGGACTCTGATAGTGGGTGACTCCATAATCAGAAACATTATTAGCAGGGATACAACTACGTGCTGCCTTCCACAAGCAACGACTTCTGATGTAAACAGGGAACTTGAGAACATTCTGATAAAACATAAGACTGCAAATCGACTCATCATTCATGTGGGGAAAAATTATATTCATAAAGAGCAGTCAGAAATGGAAGCTTTAGCGTTAAGTTCTGCCGGGAAGACTCAATTGCTACGTCACTTATTACCTTCTCATCTATCCAATCGTGTCTAATAATTGCGGTATAAAAGACCAGTACTTACACATGTTTGAGTTCGCAGATGCTGACGCTTTCATTCATGCTCTCGTTCAGTCGCCAGCCAACATGTTTCAGGACTGTTCTATTATTGAGTTCCGACGATGGATATGTCCCGCCGTATCTCCGCTACACGTCGAGGTTCCCGCGTTCAGTGCCGCATCTCCCCGTATGCACAGTGGTCTTCGGAGAGTTTTTGATCAGCCAAGGCCTCTCATGAGAAGCTCTGCTCTCTAGGCCTAAAACACCCTGGGTAACCAATCAGTTTCCATTTTCACGTCATCAAACGCCTCGAACAGCGTCAGCTCATCAGTCAGGATAATCCGGCAGGAAGAGAACTATGTCATTCTCAACAACTTGTCCAGCAAAAGAACCTCGCTGTCTGCACGGGTGCATTATCCCGCAGATCACCGATCCACCGACATGAATCAACAACTCAAATCACGAGAGGCGATCTTCTCTCGCTGGTTCAAGTTCAAGCTCCACTTCCAAGGCTTTCAAGTTGGTTTTTCAAGTTTGGTAGGCGCTTCCACCAGCCACTGTTAATATGTCCCCTCTAGCATGATTAAACTTCATCCAGGTAAGTATTTCTCCGTTGCTTCCTACACCAGCGGCAGAGTTCAAATTGGTGTCTACGGTGACGTGGCGTACGTGTTCATAATTACTAACGTTACTGATCTGCAGACTGCAATGGGGCCGGTTAGCTCGCCTTAAAGGGGAAATGTTCATAGCAAGTGTAAGCAAGTTTCGTGTCACCGCCACAGTACAGTGATCTAATAATATCATTTTGTCAAAACACCCGCAATGTTGGAAACTGCACAATGTATTATTTTACAATGGAGATGAACGTTCCTGTAAACTGTGCAATTGTTGAAGAAAATATATATATATATATATATATATATATATATATATATATATATCAGCGTTGTCGATACCACGCTCTCGTGGGCAGTTTGCAAATACCCACTAACAACTGAGTAACTGATTAAAAAAAAAAAAAAAAAAAAAAAAAAAAAAACCTGAGCTAAAGAGAGCAAGTTGTTCATTTGACTGTTATACATTCTGTAGTGGATATCTCTACAATGGCAGTTAATTACATACTTACATAAGTGTTGTAATTTCACAAACAACTATTTAACATATTTAGGCCTACTTTAAAATCATATTATAAGTCCCTTAATGAAAATTAGATCTACAATATTGGAAATGTGTACAATTGCTGTAATATTTAACCTTTCCTGGTGACTACTTAATCCACTGATATGTGTGATAGAAATATTTTATGTGATGGGTATTTCCACATTAATGTACAGAAAAATGCAGACTAAGGATACTCCTGTCAATATCCTTAGCAAAAACTTTTAACTCAGTAGAACTAACAGTCATATTAGTTTTATCAAGTCAAACCAATCAACAGAACTAATCAGTGAAGGAGACTCGAGTGGCATTGTCTTTCCTCAACTGTATGATTCACATGTACATGTATCTTTCTATTCAAGAGTCTCAAATGTTGTTGTGGCCAGCGACGAATGGGGCTATTTCTGCAAAGAGCAACTTGGGAGCCATGTCAGGCATATGCTCCGCATCTGAGAAAAGGATTCTACGCTCAAAAGATAACAGATCAAGTATCATTTAGGTAATGATAGTAGCTTCTTGACAGGACGCCGTCACCTTACTTCAGGTAAGTACCGTATTAAGAAGTCAGATTTAGCCGGTTTAAGAATTTCTATAAAAAATAAAAAAAATAAAAAAAAAAACACACACAATCTCAGATTCGGATATCTAGATCAGTAAAGGCTAGATGAATATTTTAAGCTTACTCAAGGTTCGTTTCGTCCGCTCTTCACAAAATCATCCTATAGCGGTCGTTGGCGTCCTTAGGGATTTGACGTGGTCGCAAAATATATTATATCGCCGTGCTAACAAAGCATGGTTGTCATCAAGGCAGATCTTATTGTTAGGCGATCATGCCATTCCTGAGACGTTAATTTGGCTATCAGTCGTCTTCAATTTCATAATTAAGGTTGTGCTTATTCCTGCCAATGCAAAGCCATAGCTACGCGCTTTCATTCTTTGTTACAGGCTTTCAGACGGCTTTTGCCGTTCAGCAACCCGGATCCATCACCCTGCCCTCTTCTAACAGAGTTTATGTTAAATTAGTAATGTTTTGCTTTTCTTTTCAGATTCCTGTTTTCACATCCTGATCACGGCCGATTGTTCCTTCCTCGTCTACAATTACGAAATCGTAATTTAATATTCTTCCATTCATAGTTTGCACGCAGGCATTCAAATTCACGCAAGTATTTTAATACTAATTATCCAAGTATGTTCACCATACCTTCTCTTTGTTTGCTACTTAAGGCATAGCCAAGACCTGTAGTAAACCTCCGATAAACGCCTGCCAATCTCATTGTATCACAAAGATAAAAATGAGTATAATTGTGCCCTTTTCGCAGGATATGTGGTGGGTCTCCAGTGTGTACGTGGGGTTTAGCTCGGAATGCCCACAGATAATTTTGAATAGCATTTTGGAATGGTTATTTCGAAGGTGAATAAGCATATCGTTTTGTCTATCCCTTTGGATGTGGCAGGGCTGCTACTCCCGGCACAGGGGTCGGAGTTTCAACAGCTCGTTTTGCAGCTTCGATTACCTCTCACCAACAATTTTAAACTTTTCGCTTCGTTCAACCGGGATCATTCAAGATGGAGAGACTCAAGAAGTGTCAACATATAGACAACATTCCGGATGGTCGTTGAATTATGTAGCTATCTCTAGTCACTAATTGGCTTATTCTGTCTCGATTTTCTTAAATCATGTCCCGTGGGCAGGATTCATGTAAATTTAGGTTGTGATGCACTAACCCAGGAGGAATTTTGTTAGCTCCTCTCAGCGCTGTTGTAGTCTTTAAAAAGCAATTCTTAAATGAATTTCTCCCATTGCTTGAACTTTGAGTGTTGTAACCTTGAAGATGTTGATTATGCTTATACGGCAACATTTCACACTAAGTAAGTTAGAGAAAGCAAAATCCATCCAACCTCCTTTTATTACTTCATGTCCGCAATGGTCTCTTTTCTATTGGTATTCAGATTGTAGTTGTCTGTTACAGCATCATGGCTCATGCATCCAGGGGATTCACTCCAGGAGCTAAATACTCCGATTTACCCATGGTCTTTTCTGATTAGCGTTTCTCACCTAATTTCTTTACTCTCTTTCTTAAGAACTCTAAGAATGACTCTCAAGGCTCTGTTTCACTTATCAATTTATTAATTAGTTATAAATTCTGTCCCTTCTCATCTATGATTAATTTCTTTAAATTCCCCTCATTTATCCTAACTAACGGAGCACTTCTCTCTAAGCCTAGTTCAGGACTCATCAGTTTCTGTCCTCAAAAGCTGCAGTCTATCTCCCTCCCAGTATACTGGTTATTCCTTCAGGATCGGGGCAGCCACTACAGCAGCTGATCATGGCATTTCTACTTCAGCTATTAAGATCCTGGGCAAATGGTCTTCTACATTAGAGTCTATATAAGACCCGATTCAAAATCATCCTCGAAGCTCAGCAAGCTCTTCACTAAAACGGTTCAGGTAAATAACCTTCGCAACTACTGGTGGTGGTGCCATAATCCATTCTCACAATTGGTCCTAAATTCTGCTTGCATTTACAAATGGTCAATGAGTCATCGTCTATATGTGGCCTAGTGGCCTTGTCTTAATGTGGCCTTGTCTCTATGTGGCAGTAGTAGCCGTTGTGGTCTTGTTCCATGTGGTCTTTATGGTCTTATAAAAAAAAAAAAAAAAAAAAAAAAAATAAAAAAAATCATGCAAGTTTATGATATACATGTTCAGTGTGGTCTACTGTGACCGTGTAGCCTAATGTGGCCTTGTCCCGTGGTCTTGTGGCCAGTTATGGCATGGTTTTGTGTGGCCTAGTGGCTGTGTCTCGTTGGCCTTGTATCCGTGTGGCATTAGCAGCCTTGTGGCCCAGCGGGCCTTGTCTCTGTGTGGGTCTGAAAGGCCTTGTGGCATAATGTTGCCTTATCCTATGTGTGGCCTTCATGGTCTTGTGGCCCTTATGGCCTCGGTTCTGTGTGGCCTAGTGGCCGATGTCCCTGTGTAAACTCGTCTCAGTGTGGGCTTACGATATCGCGGCCCCTGCGGCCTCATTCTATGTTCAGTGTGGTCTACTGTGACCGTGTAGCCTAATGTGGCCTTGTCCCGTGGTCTTGTGGCCAGTTATGGCATTGGTTCTATGTGGCCTAAGGCCTTGTCTATGAGTGGTTCTGTCTATGTATGGCTTTAGCAGCCTTGTGGCCCAGCGGGCCTTGTCTCTGTGTGGGTCTAGAGGCCTTGTGGCACAAGATGCCTTGTCCTGTATGTAAAAAATGGCCAGTGGTCTGTGGCCCTTAGGGGCGCGGTTCAATGTGGCCTAGTGGCTGTTGTCTGTGTGGCTTGCTCTGTGTGGTCTATAGTGGCCTCGTGGCACAAGTTGCCTTGTCCTGTATGTAAAAAATGGCCAGTGGTCTGTGGCCTTTAGTGGCGCGGTTCAATGTGGCCAAGCGGCCGTTGTCTGTGTGGCCAAGCGGCCTTGAGGCATTGTTGCCTCGCTAAAAAATGGCCATGTGGTCTTGTGGTCCTTGCGGCCTGGTTTTGTGTGGCC
Organism: Tiaroga cobitis; assembly: GCA_030578255.1. NCBI lineage: Eukaryota > Metazoa > Chordata > Actinopteri > Cypriniformes > Leuciscidae > Tiaroga > Tiaroga cobitis. The sequence continues at coordinate 20,738,791 of CM060614.1, forward strand.
TTGCGGCCTTGTCCAGTCTACCTCGTTCTATGTGCGGCATTAGAGGCCGTTGTGGCTCATTGCGGCCTTGTCTCTGTGGTCTAGCAAGGCCATGTGGCCGGGCGGCCTTGTGTCTGTGGTCTATCATGGCCGTGTGGTCCATGTGGCCAGTTTGCGGTCTAAGGAGGCCTGCTCTGTGTGCGGCCCTAGGTGGCCTGCTCTGTGTGGTCCAATGAGGCCGGCCCAATGTGGCATTGTCTGTGTGGTCCATCGCGGCCTTGTCTCTGTGTGGTCCAATGAGGCCTGGCCAATGTGGCTCTGTTTTGTGTGGTCCATCGAGGCCTTGTCTCTGTGCGGTCTGTTACGGCCTTGTCCCATATGGCCGGTTCTGTATGCCCAAGGTGGCCTTTTCTCTGTGGTCCTATAACAGCTTTTTGTTCCATGACCTGTCCCTATGTCCTAAGTAGCCTCGTTCTCAGTTAAGTCACAATTCTACAAAACTTTGCTTCCCTCCAACTCATTCTCAGGGAAACTGGTTCGATCAGACGTAAGTGCGTCTCAAAGCATAAGTCGCTCTGGATGGAAGCGTCAGCATGGATAAATGCTAATGTACATACAGCAGCAGAACATAAATGCACGTCTTCTCATAGTACCTTTCAGGCTTACTATGAAGTCGTCTCTACTAATTAGTTATTGGCTACGAGGCTTTCCACATTTCATGTTCATGCCCATTATTAATTCCCTTTTCTTTCTATTTTAGGCTCTACAGGATACACGACTGGTGGGTATACTTTTCTTTACCGTTCTTTGGGGGTGGGCTCCGTCCTGGTGGAATTATCTTCCACCTATTTTTGGGGGTCGGCTGCGCCCCTGCCTTCGTCTTCAGGCAGGAAATGCAGAGTCCGGACCCTCGGATTGCGAGCTATGGACGGGGCCTACGCCAAAGAACTTTATTGCTTGCTGGGCTATCAATAAATGTATTTATTGTTACAGTATTTATTCTCCCGAGTCTTTCTGGTAGAAATGGAAGCTTTAGCGTTAAGTTCTGCCGGGAAGACTCAATTGCTACGTCACTTATTACCTTCTCATCTATCCAATCGTGTCTAATAATTGCGGTATAAAAGACCAGTACTTACACATGTTTGAGTTCGCAGATGCTGACGCTTTCATTCACCTCCATCCTCCCCACCACCACCAGGATGGTCCCTTCCCCTCCATCCTCCCCACCACCACCAGGATGGTCCCTTCCTATACCTCACAGGGGGTCGGCTGCGCCCCTGCCTTCGTCTTCAGGCAGGAAATGCAGAGTCCGGACCCTCGGATTGCGAGCTATGGACGGGGCCTACGCCAAAGAACTTTATTGCTTGCTGGGCTATCAATAAATGTATTTATTGTTACAGTATTTATTCTCCCGAGTCTTTCTGGTAGAACTCCTTAAGAAGGATTTCAATGAACTTTTTGAAACACTTAAAAGACTGAAAGTACAAACATTCATCAGTGGACCACTCCCAGCAAGAGGAACAAACAGATTTTCACGGTTGATTGGGCTTAATACATGGCTCCAAAAAACCTGCAATATAAAAGGAGTAAACTTCATTGACAACTTCAATCTTTTCTGGAGTCAGAGGCAACTGTTTCAACAGGATGGGCTCCACCCAAACAAACTTGGTTCAAGAGTGCTAAAGGACAATATCTACTTCTCCCTCAATCATCCTTCTGCAGTGTGTGCCAATACACTCAACCTGAATGGCACACACACACCTGGACACAGTATGAATGACCACAGGACTTCACTTCAGCACCTGGATGGACATGCGGCTGACACGTCAAGCAAGGACAATGATAACACCACTCAGCCAAAACAACCTCTGCTCACGGACACAATCTCAGCTGAGCCCTGCCCACAGAGCTCACCACAGACAGACTGTGACATACTAGAACTGCTCCAACATTCAGAACCCAAGGACGACTTGCTGGAAAACCAGGACAGCATTTTATAGCCTCCAATAACACCAGAGAAACAGCCCCCTCCAGCCTCTACCCTATCACCAGACACGTTATCCCTATCTCCAGCATCTCCACAGCATCTTCTGTGTTTCTCAGAGAAAATGGAAAAACTGGTGTTTGCTGGAACCAAACTATCTGCAAGCCCCCAAACATCAACCAAAAAAAGTCAGGCCCCAAAACCACGAATGCTATTTATGAAGGCTATATCTTTAAAACCAAGCATATCTGCTGACTCTGTTGATTTTCTCCTTGATTCTTTTAACTCAAAAGTCAAAAGTGTAATTGATGATATTGCTCCTGTGAAAGTCAGGAAGAGTGTTAGACAAAAAGCACCTTGGAGAAACACAACAGCTGTGCAAAATATGAAAAGAACATGCAGAAAAGCAGAGCGCATGTGGCGGAAGACAAAACTTGTAGTCCATTATAACATCTACAAAGACAGCATCCATGTTTCAATATGGAACTAGGCAAAGCTAGACGAGTTTCTTCTCAAATATTATAAACAGCAACTTAACCCTCTGGGGACCAGTAACGCACTGGCGCGTTTTGCTCGTTTTTTTCACATAGCAGAAAACTAGACTTAAAGTACTACCATCATTTCTGTTCATATAGAGTTAAGAAATATGAGAAAATAATCTGTTAAATGTCTACTTTTTTATGTGCCCACATACAATCGAAATAAAATATTGTGCTTTTGTAAAATAAAGAATATAAACAGGGTGTGCGTTCTGCCTCTCAGTCACTGTGAACTTTTTTCCTGGAGCACGTCTCTAATCTTCAACAAAACTCAGCAAATACTATTCACCCAGCCATAAGCAATATATCTTTTAAATCATTTGAGTTTGTACTTTTAAATGATCCGATTCAAAACTAAAATAAATATTCTCCGTTTATGTCATCTATATAAAAAGAGAGACGTGTCAGCCATTCTAATAATTTTCTCTCGGCTCATTATCTCTGGTAATGTGACACGCCCACGGAGAGCACGCGCTATTCAAACGCAAATACGTGAAGCACCACATTGAGACGCGTTAACGCCCATAAACTCTGAACACACACTATATTTTTTAGTCAGATTAATCTACTGTCATCTTACTGTCTATGAGGAATAATCCTGGGACATTTACCTACCTCAGAACAAGTGCTGGTTTATTTTCACCACGAGGAGGAGCAACAGATTCAGCTATATAGAATCGCGATACAGATTCAGCTATATAGAATCGCGATATAGAATAACGTTATTGTCTGTAAACGGAAAAATAGCATACTGTTTAAATGTGAATCATGTTTCTGTGTGTGTGTGTGTGTGTGTGTGTGCAGTGGCGCAAAAAGTGGGTATGCGCTATATGCGGCGCATAGGGGCGCAGCACCATGGGGGGCGCCAAAGCGATGGTAAACATTTTTTTTTTAATTTAATAAAAAAAAAATATATATTGTATTTTCTATATGTAGCTTCTGAAGTCTTCTGTTCAAAAGTCTTCTGAAGAAATAATCAATATGTGTTTTGTGGCCTTATTTCAGAAACTTTTATTTTTAGTTTTTTCAATAACCACGCATAAATAATATTCTCTCAAAAATACAAACATGTACATACATGTTGCTAACATATTATGGTAGCCCCGTGTGTGCTATATAGAGTGAATTTACACCTGTGCCATTAACATGTTTATAAATAACTGAAAAAAGCACAAATGTCAGTGCATGTCAAAAAATCCCAAGGGCCCCAAAAACACCTTGGTCCCCAGAGGGTTAAACAACACACGCACTCTTTTTGCTACTGTAGAGAGAATGACAAACCCCCCAAGCCAGATTCCCAGTGAAATGCTCTCAGACGGCAAGTGCAGTGAGTTTGCTTCTTTCTTCTCTGAGAAAATTAATAATATCAGAAAGGTGATCAGCACATCATTGAGCCGCACTGGGGTCAGACAGTTCAGACCACAACCTGAGAATGTAGTTACTATGTCTGATTTCAAAGAAATTGATGGCAAAATTTTGGAAGAAACCACACAGCACCTTAAAACATCAACCTGCGTCCTTGACGCACTCCCCACATCTTTCTTCAAAAGTGTGTTAAAAAGTTTAGAAGTAGATCTCCTAAAAGTGGTTAATGCCTCACTTCTTTCTGGTAGTTTTCCAAACTCCCTGAAAACTGCAGTTGTCAAGCCCCTCTTGAAAAAGAGCAATCTGGATAAGACTATATTAAGCAATTATAGACCGACCTCAAATCTTCCTTTCATTGGCAAGATCATTGAAAAAGTTGTCCTCAATCAGCTGAACAAATTCTTAAGCTTGAATGGATACTTTGACAATTTTCAATCTGGATTCCGATCGCATCACAGCACAGAGACAGCGCTCATAAAGATAATAAACGATATTCGCTTAAATACTGATACAGGCAAATTATCAGTACTGGTACTACTCGACCTCAGTGCTGCATTTGACACTGTCGATCACGACATACTTCTTGACAGGCTGGAAAACTGGGTGGGGCTTTCTGGGATAGTCCTAAAATGGTTCAGATCATACTTAGAAGGGAGAGGTTATTATGTGAGTATAGGAGACCATAAGTCTGAGTGGACATCCATGACATGGCCCTCAAGGCTCAATTCTTGCACCACTCCTATTCAACCTGTATATGCTCCCAATGAGCCAAATAATGAGAAAGAACCGAATCTCTTACCACAGCTATGCAGACGACACACAGCTCTACTTAGCCCTATCGCCTAACGACTACACCCCCATTGACTCCTTGTGTCAATGCATTGATGAAGTAAACAGTTGGATGTGCCAAAACTTTCTTCAGTTAAATAAAGACAAAACTGAAGTCATTGCGTTTGGAAACAAAGAGGAAGTTCTTAAGGTGAATGCATACCTTGACGCTAGGGGTCTAACAACTAAAAATCAAGTCAGGAATCTTGGTGTGTCTCTAGAGTCAGACCTTAGTTTCAGTAGTCATGTCAAAGCAATAACTAAATCAGCATACTATCATCTGAAAAATATTGCAAGAATTAGATGCTTTGTTTCAAAACAAGACTTAGAGAAACTTGTGCATGCTTTCATCACCAGCAGGGTGGCTTATTGTAATGGACTCCTCACTGGCCTTCCTAAAAAGACCATAAGACAGTTGCAGCTGAACAGTTACAGAACGCTGCCGCCAGGATTCTGAGCAGAACCAGAAAATATGAACATATCACACCAGTCCTCAGGTCTTTACACTGGCTCCCAGTTACATTTAGGATTGATTTTAAAGTATTATTACTGGTATATAAATCATTCAATGGGTTAGGACCTCAATATATTGCAGATATGCTCACTGAATATAAACCCAACAGATCACTCAGATCATTAGGTTCACATCAGCTAGAAATACCAAGGGTTCCCTCTAAGCACGGAGAGTCTGCTTTTAGCTATTATGCCAGCCGCAGCTGGAACCAGCTTCCAGAGGAGATCAGATGTGCTCCTACAGTAGTCACATTCAAATCCAGACTCAAAACACATCTGTTTAGCTATGCATTTACTGAATAAGCACTCTGCCACTGTTCGTCCGACTGTTTTTACTGTACTTTATTTTATTTTTTAATCTAAACTGTTTTAATTATTCTTATTTGTTTTGATTATTTTAATTTCTTTATTCTAAACTGTTTTAATTATTGTTATTTTTTTTATTGTTTTTTTATTTCTTCTATGTAAAGCACTTTGAATTACCATTGTGTATGAAATGTGCTATATAAATAAACTTGCCTTGCCTTGCCTAACGCGCCAAGTACACTGCCCATGTGTATGATAATACTTTTTGTGCACAAAAAGTATTATCATCGCTTCATAACATTAAGTTTGAACTACTGTAGTCACATGGACTATTTTAACAATGTTTTTACTAGCTTTCTGGGCCTTGAAAGTTGCAATGACGTTGTTGTCAATGGAGGGACAGAAAGCTCTCAGATTTCATCAAAAATATCTTAATTTGTGTTTCGAAGATGAATGAAGGACTTACGGGTTTGGAACGACATGAGGGTGAGTAATTAATGACAGAATTTACATTTTTGGGTGAACTAACCCTTTAATTGCTTACATTTGATCTATTTTTATTACTTGAATTCAGTTAAACATAAATATAAATAGGGCAGCACAATGGCTCAGTGGGATCGGTTCGAGTCCTGGCTGAGCCAGGAGTTAGCAGGTTCTCTGTGTATCAGTGTGGGTGTCCTCCAGGTACTCCAGTTTCCACCACTGGTTCACAGGACACTCAACTGAGACTGCCCTGCTCTCGGTTATTGAAGATCTGAGACTGGCAAGAGCAGCTTCCTGCTGCTTCTCATCCTGCTGGATCTGTCTGCTGCGTTTGACACAGTTAACCAACAGATCCTCCTGTCAATCCTAAAGACGAAGGGCATCTCCAATGGTTCAAGTCAAGTCTTCTCCATCTACATGTCATAACTAGCAGAGGTGTAACGTCCAGGTTCAGAAAGTAAAAGTCCTCCTCAGTATTTGCTGGATTTGCTAATTAGCACAGTTTTTTAGCCAGGAGATAATTAGTGACTAATTAGTGAAATCAGCTGGCTGAGTTCATGGGGTGGAATAAACACATGGCAGGACTTTTACTTTCTGACCCCTGGACTTTACACCTCTAAACACTACGATCTGTCATTCAGAAACATGTTTTTTCCTATTACTGTTATGCTAATGACACACAACTCTACATCTCATTCCAACCAGAGGATCTGACGGTAGCTGCCCGCATCTCAGCCTGCCTGACAGACATTTCTTGCTGGATGAAGGACCACCACCTTCAATTAAACCTTGCGAAGACAAAGCTGCTTGTGGTCCCGGTTAACCCAAAACTACACCACAACTTCTCCATTCAGCTAGGTTCGTCATCAATAACTCCATCAAGTTCAGCCAGGATGGAGTTGTGATTGATGATCAACTGAACTTAACAAAGATTTGCCTTTTACAACATTAGGAGGATCAGGCCATCATCATAAACTCATTACTCCAGACTTACGTGCCATCCAGAAGCTTGCGTTCTGCAAGTGAACGTCGCCTCGTGGTGCCATCTCAAAGAGGCACCAAATCACTTTCACTCACCTCTACCTTGACTGTTCCCTGCTGGTGGAATGACCTGCCTAACTCAACCTGAGCTGCTGAGTCCGTAGCCATTTTCAAGAAACGGCTGAAGACACATCTTTTTCGGCAACACTTGATCCATTAGTACTAACACTTTTATCTTCTCTTCTACTCTATATCTATTTATTTTTTTAAATACATATAAATATACTGCATTAGACTGCGTTAGACTGGAAGGGTCACAGCACTTACATATTGTTGTCATTGTTAGTTTAACTGCTTTGACTGCTCTCCTCATTTGTAAGTTGCTTTGGATAAAAGCGTCTGCTAAATGATTAAATGTAAATGTAAATGTTCAAAGACATGCAGCATAGGTAAATTAGCACAGAAGTGTCTGTGTGTGAGCCTGGTGATGGACTGGCCATGCATTCAGGGTTTTTTGAACATTCAGAAAACGTTCAAAAATAAAGTTTTCATAACGATAGAATGGAATGTTCCTCTAACGTTCACATAAACCAAGAAAAAAAATCTTAATACATTAAAAACTGATGTTTTGAAAGTTCAGAAAACTTTCAGAAATAACGTTTTCATAACATTTTCAAAATTATAGAATGGAATGTTCCTTTAACGTTCACATTAACCAAGAAAAAAAAAACTTTCTAAATACATTAAAAAAAACTGGACGTTTTTGACGTTTAAAAAACATTCAGAAATAATGTTTTCATAACCTAATGGAAATGTTAGCAAAATATTCTAAGAACAATTTTTTGTTAGCTGGGATAGACCTCTAATAGGTTTCATTTGTGTTTGTCCAAACAGGCAAAAAAAAAAAAAAAAAAGTGAAAAATTTACTATGTGTGGGTTTGATTTGCGGGTAGTGTCTTCTGTTTGATCACATGTTTGATCACAATAGCCAGTACTATATTGTGTTGATCAGTTGAGTGATTAGGTCCAATAACTGACACCCATTCTGATGCTGTGATGCTTGATGAATCACATATCTCATACTGTAGTGTGCAGGTCCACTACACAAACTCCTCTTGCTGAAAGGCAAACTAACGTCCCTCTGGAGCTGCTATCAATTGGAGAATTGCTATCAATATTTCATCAAACTGCTGCCTGCACGGTCAACATCAAAGACATAACTCTTGTTTAAAGCATAGTTTTTTTTTTGTATTGGATCCTAAACTATAGTGTTTGCCTTAAAAACACAAGGAGACGTTAAAAAAAAACTCTAAAACATCAGTCTGTCTTTTGGACAGATATAGGAGAGGGTGGTCTCAAGAGGCAGGGTACCTCTCAAGCACATATTACAGTGATACATGACAGTAAATGCAGGCAACAAATAAATTAACATCTTCTGATCAGTTATCAAAGTCAATTTAGTTTCCAAATCATGATATGGATTAATTTTATTGCTCAGAAATTGCTCTATCCCAGCTCAATTTGACCTGCACACTTTCATGATGAAAGACAGCTGCATAGACCCAACATAAAAACATTTTCTATGTACTTAATGTCAGTTTCTCAACTTCCTCTGAGTTTATCCCTTTAAACATGTGTTTAAAGTGCTTATAACAGTTACAGCTGTAAAAAATACAGTTTTAAAAAAAAAAATTTTTTTTTGTAATGCATATTTTTATTTTGGCAAATCTGTGCATATAGCTTTGAGAGAGACAACGATGAGATATCTTCTGAAACTGCAGGAGATGCATCTTTCAGGAGACAGTCCTACAGTGTTTTTCTTAGAAAAAAAATGAAGATTTTCATCTTCAACAAACATTTCAATTTGTGCTCCATTTAATCTGTCTAGATAAATGTTGTCTAAAATAAACAATGAAGATCATATTTGGGATTTTTCCCCCACCCTTACAAAAAGTAAATTTTCATAACTATAAATTTCAAATATATTTTTAAGTATATGTCGTTTTTTTCAAGTATACAAAACTGGATCACAGCAGAACAGATGTAAAAGAATCAAGACATTCAGACAGCACATCAGCCTTTCACAGCATGAAAAGAGAGGCCATCCAAGAGTACAGTTCTGAAGTGTTTGTAAGGAAGAATGAGTTCCCACCTACATCATACAATAGTCTGGAGTGGCTACCCCACAATTCATTGTTGTTTGTGGTCTCCAGTACGTAGGACCACAGGAATCTCACACTCGTCATCACATCGGCCTGTGTGTGTGTGTGCACGTAACTCTTAGGAGAACAGAGACAAGTGAAACCGGTCGTCCATCACACACCTATCACAGTGCAGGCAACACAGACACAGGCGGCAGCATGCCTGAGATGAAATAGTTTGAGAGAAATGTCAGAGAAAGATTCTATAAATTGAGGGGATGAGTAGATAAGGGTGGATAGAAACAGCACTGCAGTTTGGAATGACTAGGTAGGTGCCTAGGTGCCAAACCAGTTGAGAGCTTATGTAAAGGTGTTGGGAAACATAATATCACTCTACCTTGAGAATAAGAGAGAGAGAGAGAGAGAGAGAGAGAGAGAGAGAGAGAGAGAGAGAGATGACAGAAAATTTCAGAACTTCTGTGAACTCCCTTCAAATTTGACCACAGTTAACCTGTTTAACACTCATAACATATGATATGGCTTCATGAGATTTAAGAATACAACATATGTACATCTGAATAGAAGTCATATGGACTATGAAAATAGCAGCGTGAACTTTTTTCAAAGCATCTCCTTTTGTTTTCCACAAAAGAAAGAAAGGGTTTGGAACAACATAAGGGAAAGTAAAAGACAGAATTGACATTTTTGGCTGAACTATCCCTTTAAGCCACAGGCACATACAAAATTAGACAAACATACAAATCCCACACATAAACAATCGTGCATGCTCACACACATACTCTAGGGAGTTATGTAATGAATGGGATGCTCTGAAGCACAGGTGCTGCTCCACTTTTGAAATACACTCTCATTACATAGCTCGTGGGCTGCCCTCTGTGCCGCTTCCCTCTCCTGTGTAATTGACCAGATAGAGAGAGAAAGAACAAGACAGTTAGAGGCAGAGAAATATGCTTTGAGCGTAAAAAACTAAACCCTTATTAGCCCCTACACCTGTACGTTGTTGTCTTTTGTTTTACACTGGTTTTCCATTTTTCTGAGCTTTAGCAAAGATTCAAACCCAACCAAAATACTGTATATACCACTAGGTGGAACTATTATGATTCAAACTTGCTGCAATTTCATTAATACTTATTGAATACAGTGCCACCTATCATAAAATAATGTGAATTACAACAAGTATTTAAAATTTTTTGTAGATTGTGGATAACTATAACTTATTATTAAAAGCAATATGTTAAAAGCAATATGTCGGAGCAGTTCTATAAACAAGTCTTTTAAATATTAAATGATTATTCAAAACTTTTGAATCATCTTTATTTCCATAAAACAAGAAAATTAATGCTTAATGCTACAAAAATGCAATTACAAGGTTGCGACTTTAAAATAATATAGATTTTAAGGAGGGTAACCCAGGTGTTCTCAGGTTTCACTACCACCTACAGATATCACACACATTATTTAAGCAGAGGAGGCCCGATGTTGCTTGCACTTTTCAGAGTGCATGCATATAAGCACGAGCAGTATGGTTAAAAAGGACCACATTAAGGACTTATGTGGCTCCAACAGAGCTAGGAAACTTGAGAAGTGTGCGTCATTTGATTTTTTTTTTTTTTTCATCTCAGCTTACAGAAAACAAAGCAGTTGCAGGGCGGTGAAAAAAATATGTCATTTGCACAAAATGGTTTCAAAAGTGGTTTCAATAATGTTATTTTATAATTGTGGCTCCCTTAAGTTATTTGTGTTCATTTTTAAAGAATGTTATGTCATCAATAAGCAGACATGCAGTAAAATAATTGCTATGTCCATAGTTTGACTTTGGAAGAGTAGAAGTAGACCTATGCCAATCAAAACTTACTGAACTCAACATAAATCAAAATCACCTCCATTTACTTTCTTAATACATATTCCTGGGGCTGTATTCACAAAACATCTTAAAGCTAGAAGTAGCTCCTAACTTTCCGATTTAGGAGAAACTCTTAAAAATAATAGATGTGCCATTCCTAATTTTAGGACTGCTCTAAGAGTATTTCACAAATTATTTTAATGCTAAAACCAGCTCCTAAATCTGTGAAAAGGTAGGGGTAATCAAAAAGACACTTAAGTCACTAAGACCAAATCACAAACAATCCTAAAATGGCTGTTGCTGGCAATCCACCTCAAGACACTGTACACCATTGAGGCAATAGGCAATAGAGCCTTGGGTGCTAAGCCTTCTCCCCTTATAAATGCAATAAATATTTTGATTTACAGATTTTAATCTGCGATGACATAACATAAAGGTTCATGTATGTACAGACAATATGCATTGAATAATGGGGAATAAAACATTGCAGTCAAGTTAAAAAAAAATTTCCCATCATCTGCACTCATTGCCTTGTGGGCAGCTTGGGTGACCCGAGTTTACGCTCTGGCTCGTGGTCGTGGACCTTTTCTGAACCTATGCCCCCTTTCTCTCTTCCACTTCGCTTCCTGTCTACTCACTTTCCTATCATAATAATTTGCCGTTCTGTCCGAGTGGAGGCTCCAAGCTCGGAATTTAGCCCAAACCCAAAGTACTAAAAAAGTCAAGTGAGTTCAGCGTTGATTCATTTCCGATGTAAAAATCATTAGTTATCTGGAGAAAACAGTGATATCATCGTCCAGCTCAGTTCAGTTCAGTTCTCATACAATGTTGTCAAAGCAGGCTGATCAAAATATTAAGAATAATAAGTGTCCCCAACTAAGGGGAGACAAGAGGCGACAGTGGCAAGGAACCCAAACCATCAGGTGACTGAATGGAGAAAAAAAAAGAAAAAAAAGAAAAACCTTGGCTCAGTCAGTGGGCCAGTTCTCCTCTGACCAACAAACGAACAGTGTATGATTATGATTCAGGTCAGAAGTCAGATTGGGATTGGAATATTCAAAATATTTAATCTAGGATCTGGGATTCTTTATGATATCTTTATGATATCTTTATGATATCTATGGGATTCTTTATGATATCCTAGATATCCTTTATCTAGGATTCTTTATGAGATCTGGGCCCGTATTCATAAAGAATCTTAATGCAAAGAGTAGCTCCTAGTGACAAAATTCTAAGAAAATTCTCAGAAATGTGGGCGTTTACTCCTAGTAAAGAAAAAATCCTAGTAAAGAAAAAACTAATTCAGAAAGCATCTTAACCCTTAAAAAAGGTCTTAAGGTCAAAATTGTTAGGAGTATGGATGAGGACATTTAAGAGGCTTAAGAGTTTCTTTAGCAGAGGAGAAAATGACAGAACGATGAAGAGGGAGAAGAAATGTGATGCAGATAATAGATGACAGTGAGTTAATAAGATGCTATAGATGAGATCATGCAGGGATCATGTTTGTGACTGATCTTATTAGAGACACGCTAATATCTCCGACACAGCGCAGGAATGCCATAACGCCAGAAATGAAAGTAATCACTACATTAAGATATTTGGCAAATGGGAAAATGCAATAAAGCAGCAGTGATTTGGGTCTGTCACAACCTTCTGTAAGCAGTGATTACACAAACATTACAGCACTTTCAGAACCTCTTATTGTGTCGCAGTTCATTTAGTTTCCACTGGACATTCCCACCTTGCAGGCTAAAAAAAACTGCAGTTATGGATAGCAGGCTTCACTGGTGCGCACAAGCAGGGGAATGAACCGTTAATAATGTGCGCTATATACTCCCACGCCCGCTTCTCGCTCCATGCTGTGACACCCGGCCCCGAATTTTCCATTAATGATGGCCTAGTGTTCATCCACTAACTGGGCTAACAGTAAACACGGTTCTTCTGACCAGTCGGGCTTTCTCGTCTTGTTTTTTAATCCATGTTTGCTATATTAAAACAAACATTCAAACCACCACTTAAATAGACAGCAATCAGTGTAATTGGAAAGAGTGGAACAATTTTTATCATTCTAAGCCAATCAAATACCTTAGGAAATTAACAGCAAGGTAAAAAAAAAAGGATTTATACATAAATATAATGTGCGTGTGCGTGTGTGTGTGAGTACACTCTATACTTAAAATGGCTCTTTTTTTTCCTTCTTGGACAACCAACCAATCACTGTCTTCAAAAGATTGTGTCATACATAGCAACGGGGTCAACCCCGCCTCCTCACTAAGATGAGAGTTTTTGTCTTTTCCTTACTCAGAGTTGCTCTCAGATCGTTCCCGAATCGCTTTTAAGCTAAGACTCCTATGTAAAAGTTTTTAAGCTAAATTAAGAGTTTGCTGAGAGGATTCTTAGAATCTTTATGAATACGGGCCCTGATTCATTACACCGGTATGGAGACAGGTTTGTTGAGGATCTGTCCCACTGGCTGTCGTGTCGATGAGGCCTTCACAGGGGAGTCTAGTTGACACAATCTCTGCTGACACTTCAGGGCTGTGTTGTCGTCGTGTCCAGGCGCAGGTCATTCATCTGATCAAGCAAAGAAAAATTGAAAAATTATTTTTGTTGCAAAGAAAAACTTTGTTTCATTACTTATAATCAAAATCTAATAACATTTTCTGCCACTGAAACAACTTTCCTTTTCAAATAGGCTGATGTTTTGGGTAATGCATCCTTTTGAAAACTGATAAGAGTTACCAGTAATCTAATGCAAAAAAAAAATAAAAAATTTAAGGAGGGTTACCAGTGGAATATGGCGAGATGCTCTTGAGGGTAAACTTGAACTTTAGCCATCCTTTGTCCTGGTCAAAATGTCTCCTCAAATGTAGCTGTTGGCAGGGTTTCAGGAGGAAAGTATTTAAAAAACAGATTTTATGACCAAATCAGTTCTAGATGGATCAAATAAAGTCCCAAACTTTTTGTGAATGTTGTTTCATTTTAAAATGTAATTAGTCTAGCTAGTCAATGTAGGCTAATGAATGTAACTAGTGATGTGACATTTAAACCGAGGCATCGGAGCTTGTGTCGAGAAAAAATGAGCGTGCCAGATGAAGCCGCGATTCGAGGCTTGTGTTGTTAACGTGTAAATCACGTGACTAATGACAAATGAGGCCTCGGTTTGTGTGGATACGTCATCGATTCGGTCTAAGTGTCGCTTCCGGATAAAGGGGATTCGAAATTCGTGCCACCTTTTGGGTGTTGCAGGAGTAGTAGACTAGACGCAGGAGTAGTAGTGTCAGAGTCAGAGAGTTAGAGAACTCTCATTGTCATTATTGTGTCATATATGTGTTAGGGCTGTAGGCCTATATTAAAACATCATATCAGATAAGAATACTTATAGTATATTGTTATTATTAATTATAGTAGCTATATAGTCTTGTTATATTAATTAGATAAGATTATTTAGATTGCTTTGGATTTTTGGATCTGGACTGGTTCTGGAGTTTTTGTTTTGGATTACTTTTTTGGATTTGTTTGCTTTTTGGGACTCTCTATTGCAAAAAGAGAGATCGTCCCCCGTCTGGGCTCAACAGAAGCATCAGTATGCTCATTTATACCAGCTGGCACTGGCATTTTAATGTTCCCCTGCGTCCTCTACTCCTTGTGAAATGGAGAGGTGGAGGGTTTTTGTCCAAAAAGAGGAATCATCTCAACCCCAATAAACTTGAATTTTTTTTGTTTCTCAATAAAAATCTATTGTAATCCTTCCTTCACCCACCCCAAACTGCAGTGTTGCAGTTTGTTCCTCTATATCCACAGTCCCATAAGCACAACACTGCACTAAAACTAGTAACAGTTCACTGCATAAAACCCCCCAAAAACAATGCTTAACTTTTTCCACGTCAGACTATTCTGTTGCACTTTACTTTATTACACTCCCTCCACCATAAGCACTGCACTCAACAGTGTCACTTTTGTTGTTGTCACTATCAAAACCATTTATGAATAATTAAATAACTGTGTGTGTGACAGTTGTCTCTGCACAAGTAAATTCAGACAGAGAAAGATACATATTTTATTGTATACCCAGGCAATGGACAAATGACTGGACAAAGGTCTTTTTAGTATTGCAAAAGAAAGGTTACAGACATTTACAGTGAAAAGAAAATAAATAAATAAAACAGGGTATACGGACATCACAGGTCTGCTCAGGGGCCGTATTCACAAAGAATTTTAAGGCTAAAAGTAGCTCCTAACTGGCGAATTTAGGAGCAACTCCTAAAAATAATGGGCGTGTCACTCCTAACTTTAGGACTCCTAATTTTTTTGACTAAGAGTAATTCACGAAGCATTTTAGCCCTAAAAGTAGCACCTAAGCCTGGGACAGCTTAAAAGAAGTCGAGAGGACTCCTAACTCACTAAGACCTATTCACAAACCGCTTTTTGTGGCATTTCGCGTTGCGATGTTTTGAAATGCGAATGCGGCGGCTAGGAGCTTCCAATCGCGAGGGAACAATTTTGCATTGTAGGCATAGGGATGCAACAACGCCACCAACAACAACCAAAACTAGGCTACTCACTGCATGTAAACTAATCGTAACGTTTCATTGTGAATCAAATTAAAATGTTCTTCTCTTTGCAAACGTAGGCAAAGGAATATAGTGACAGATTAATTCAATATTGTTGCAAAGATATTGCATCAATCCATATGTTTCGTTAGGCTGCTAGGCTATTTGTTTTTCCTTACTCTTTATTCATTTAGGCTATTAATTCAGTTATTCATCATCTTCCGTCCTTCGCACTACTTGTGTAGCGCACGCATTCTCAGACCTGTCACCTGTCACTCATTATCGTAGGGGGAGGTGTTTGGAATCATTCCCGCGTTACAATCATCAGCCAATCAAGGTGGTCACTTCAGTCAAGCTCGTGCATGAGTAATGACGTCATCCATAGCAACGAAGACTCACTCTTAGTTTTGGAGTTGTCATTTTTCTTTACTAAGAGACTAAGAGTAGGTCTGAAAGGCGTTGTGAATAACCTTTAAGAGAAAACTCCTAGCTAAAATCTTTTAGTGCGATTTAGGAGTACTCCTAGTGGTAAGATAAAATGCTTTGTGAATACGGCCCCAGGTCATTGGTTCAGAATTATTAGGCTTGTTTGAGATGAGCAAAATCTGCGCAGAACCGATCACCGGTGATCAGCGCGAGATGCATGCCGGTTAGAAATGTGTCCGAGTGCGGTCCGCCTTGCTCTGATGTCATGCCGACGTATGTCAAAAAACTCTCGCGACCGCAAGCCGCACGTGTCGGATTCTGCAGTCGCGCGCAGTTGCTCTCCACCGACTGCGCTGATCAAAAGCATGATGGGAAACGACTTGCTGACGGCACAGCTTAATGCTCATTGGTTTAAACAACCGTGATGTATTGTTCTCTTTTAAAATGTTTGATTTTAAAACTCTGATATCATGTTTTATGTGTATAAATTATGTGTGGATATCCCCAAACTCTCTGACAGTGCAATCTATGTGATGTAATTTTTTTTTTTTTTTTTTAAATAAAAACACATCTGTATTAAAGAAAAAATGATTCATAAACATGTAGGCCTATTTAAAATGGAATTAAATAAGTACTTTGGGTGTCTTGTTCATTATATTTATTTTCATATTCAAGCAACAAAACTTAAATTACATCCAGTTTATTAGCAACACCGTGCACGAGTGTGAATCCCGTGAATCCCGCGATATCCGCATTTGATCTCACAGGTGTCAGATCCACTGCGAGAAGAGAGATCTGTCCGTCTTGCCTGCGCTTTTTTCACTCCTCCTCTCACTGCAGCCGCCTACTCTCGACTACATTTCAGGCGAGGCAAGGCGCATCTCAAACAAGCCTAATTAATTTGCCTGCTATTTCTTTGCAGAGTAGCTAGGTGTCACTAGTGAGCAATGCTGAATGAAGCTTCGAGTAATGAACCTTTGGGTGAAGCAATGGACTGCGAGGTCTCAGTGGTTCAGGGAGCCTCATTTTGCCATCACTAAATGTAACTATCTTAGAAAAGAAAATATTACTCGCATATATGGAGGACCAGCTCTACCATATTTAAAAATAAATACAAAAATAAATAAATGCTCAATAAATAAATAAGCATACAATTAATTGCCCCAAAAAATACAATAAACAAATAAATGTAGGTAGAAATTAAATTATACAGTGAGACATAAATGTATATATCTCTTAATTAGCTTCTTTATTTATTCACCTTTGTAATAATTACCTTATTTATTTATGTGCAAGTTATAATATTTTTGTCTGTTTTATTCTTCCTTTGTATTTTTTTACCCTATTTATTTCTTCAATGCTATTTATTTCTGCCTGTCGTTTTTACATTTCTGTATGCATTTCTGCCTCATTATGCAAATGAGAAGGGGCTGGCTTAGGGGGTCAACTTCTGCCCATTGGTTGGTTAGCATTTTACTGCATCGGTCGAATCTACATGGCTTTTCCCCGCCATAAAGCATTCCATAGTTTAGTAATGTCGCTGTAAGTTTGAGATCTGAAATGTTTTTCTGTGGTCCTTTGAACATTCTTTTTAACTTTTACTTTACTTTTACATAAACAGCTTCCAGTTCGAGTATGAGTGGTGTGCAACTATGGAGGTAGTTTTGTTTCTTTATTATTCAATCAAAAAAAAGGTTGCTACAATCCAAAAAAATATTTTCAATTAAAAAAACCTTCACTTCAATGAAAAAAAAAATTTTCAATCAAAGAAAAAAATTATTTGAATCCAAAAATATATTTGAGACTCAAAAAAATACATTTGAACACTGCTTTTCTTTGATTGAAAATGTTTTCTTTGATAGAAGTCCATTTTTTTTGTTTAAAGCAACCTTTTTAATTGAAGTAACATTGTTTTTTGATTGGACCATATAATGGGTAGGACATTTGTGTCTTTATCATTCAATCAAAAAAGAAGTTGCTTCAAACAAACAAACAACAGAATCAATAAAAAAAGTCACTTCAATGAAAAGATAAACATTTTCAAATATAGAAAATCGTTTTTGAATGCAAATAAAATATTTGAGACTCCAAAAATTGCATTTGAACACTTTTTTTTTATTATTGAAAATGTTCTCTTTGATTGAAGTAATCTTTTTTGTGTTTGGGCCATACATGGGTAGGACATTTGTGTCTTAATCATTCAATTCCAAAAAAGTTGTTTCAATCAAAAAAAATATTTTCAATCAAAGAAAAAACTTTTCAAATGCAACAACAAAAAATACCCCGTGAATAAAAAAAGTATTGAAGAGAATGTGTTTTTTCGTTGTTGTTTTTTTTTTTTTTTTTGAAGTGCAAAAAGTTTTGAAGTTCAAATTTTTTTGATTGAATTATTTTGACACAAACGTTCCGCAGTGGGCGGGTGCTTCTCTATTGGTCAGACATGTTTGATTGACAAGTGTCTACACCAACGACATCTTTCTGACAAAGAAGTCATGTTCGCCACTCGGGATTCATAAATTTTGGGGCATCTCGCCCCGGGGGCGGGGTTACGTCCTGCGTCACATCTCTCATGCGGGTTGAACGGGTTCTCGTCGACCAGGGTCAGCGCGCATTGACAGACGAGAAAAGCCGCGACATTTAAAAATACTACTGTTATTGTGTCACGAAATGTCGTTTTAATAGTTTTTCAGTCGACAATGTAGTTGTTTAAAGGTCAAATCTGTGGTTTATTTATAAAGATAGCGCCTATTTAAAAAATTGATCTGACTTGTGATATCCAGTCTTTTACCGGGCGCTCAGCGCTCATGTACCCCGCCGAGAACAGCTGTACCTCGGCCAGTGCTTCTGACGTTTGCCGCTGGCTCTGATGTCTCTAGTCCAGTGGTTAAAACATGAGATATAATTCGTCTTGTGTATATAACGGGCGATCTTTGGTCTCATTAATCTATCATTTGTTCCCTGGCAAATCGTTTTGGCTGAGGGCAAAGGGAAGTTTCATAATTTTATATTTTGGCTATTTTAACGTTGTATCCTGCTGTATGTTTGTCTGAATCGTTTACTTTATTTCTTGTCTTGTATAACTTCTAATACCTTTTAGGCTACTTATACTGTTACAGTGTCTATTACTGATCAATAAAACTAAAATTTAACAAAAATAGACAGGGTTGTGTCATTTTATTTTATATAGCCTATATTTTATACAGCCTTTTCATTACAATTTTATTTGCTGTATACTGTTTGTTTATTTTATTGACTAAACTATTTACTATTACTTTTCACTTTATCTTATATTTACTATTTGCGTTGCACTGTAGTTGTACCATATCGTATCTATAAAGGATCCATCACATGCTAGGGCTTCACCCATCTCATGGCAATACACACAAGGGTTGCTTTATAAATAGGTGTTTCTTTTTCTTTTTTGTTTCTTTCTTTTTTTGTGTGTGTTTATTTTGTATGATTACTTCACCCATGTATTTGTACTCTGCTGACTAATGACTAATGTTGTTGTGGGGGGTTAAGGGAAAATTTGACAAATGCTGTTTATATTTCCCTGTTGAAAACATTGCATTACAAAAAAAAATGTATTGTGTATTATAATAGCAGTATTGAGTCTAATTAGTCGTTACTGCTTGAATCACCTAAAGAAGAAACATGGACTGGTTAACTGGAGTTTACTGGAAGTTTACTTTTCTGCAATACAATAAGTAGGCCTAACTTTATCGAGATAAAAGTTTCCCCGCTGTCACCAGACGTAGGTCTAGGAGTGGAGAGAAGAGTGACAAAATCACGGCAGGGCTGTGCAAACAAAGTAGGCTATCTGTCTAGCATTGCCATGTCAGTGTATTGATTGATTCATTGTCCCTTCATAGTTTGTAAGAGACATTTCAGGTTGGATGTATTTAATAAACTGAGCGAAGAAGCCTATTCATCTGTTAATATGAAACGCCATGTAGATTCGACCGACGCAGTAAAATGCTAACCAACCAATGGGCAGAAGTTGACCCCCTAAGACAGTCCCTCCTCATTTGCATAATGAGGCAGAAATGCATACAGAAATGTAAAAACGACAGGCAGAAATAAATAGCATTGAAGAAATAAATAGGCTCAAAAAAATACAAAGGAAGAATAAAACAGACAAAAATATTATATGGACATAAATAAATACTTTAAAAAATTAGTAATTAATAAATAAAGTTGAAGATTATAACGGACAATAAATAAATAAGGCAATTATTACAAAGACGAATAAATAAAGAAGCTAATTAAAAGAGATATATACATTTATGTGTCACTGTATAATTTAATTTCTACCTACATTTATTTGTTTATTGTATTTTTTTGGGGCAATTAATTGTATGCTTATTTATTTATTGAGCATTTATTTATTTCTGTATTTATTTTTAAATATGGTAGAGCTGGTCCTCCATATGCATACAGTAACAGAAAGTTACCTTTTAAAAATGACTGCAGTTGCAGGGCTATGGCATATTGTTATTGTTAAATGTTATTAACTAAATGTTATTGTTATGTATGGTCTGTCTTCCATGTTTCATAGTGTTTTTGGTTTAGTCCTGTGACCCATTTTTCCCCAGTCTGTCTAATTAGTCATCTCCTTCACCTGTGTCCTGTTAATTATCTAATTTAGTTCCTTTTGTTTGCTCTGTGTATTTAGACCCTGTGTTCTCCCTCAATCTTCGTCTGTTCTCGTTAATGCTAAGTGTTAAGAGTTTGCCCTGAGGATGGTCTTTTGACCGAAAGCTTGGCTATTAAATTTGCTTAAAAGGATTTAAGTGTGCGGACAATTTATTTATTTATTTTTTGAGTTGTCTAGTCTTGTCTGTCTGGCACCTTGTTTATCGTGAGTGCGGTGAAACTCCTTCAAAAAGTTTTAAGAGTTTTGTCATTAAAGACCATTATTATCATCATCATCATCATCATCATCATCATCCTCATCATCATCATCCTCCTTCGTCTTCATGCTATTTCCACTACCACGTTACGTAACAGAAGAACGGACCAATACCGATTATGGAACCTGCAGTCCAGCTACTGTGCCTGGAGCAGGAAGACCGCCCGCTGGAAGAACACACACCGGAATTTCTCCAATTGACGTGTCAGATGCACTACCCAGACTGCTCGCTTTGTGCATTTTACCAAGCCAGCCTGAGCGCTTTCCAGCAGGCGGTCCAAAAGAAGATTTTGCCGCTTTCGTGGAGTGGGTACTGGTAAATAACAACCCGCCACTTACCATCGGACAGCAGTGCAGTCCCTCTCCACCGCCGCCAGAGACCAGCCAACCACAACCAGCGAACGACGTGACAGAGATGTTGCTTGAGCCCACCGCAGAATCTGACCAGGTGTGTGAGCCGGCAACACCGTGCGTCGAGAGAGTGATTGTGGAGCTTGAGGGCTGGGAGGATAGCCCTATACCCACAACCCTACTGCGATGAAAGTGTGTATGTTGAACTCTGGCATATATTTTGAGGAACTAAAAAACTTTTTTTTTTTTAGGTAGATCTTGTTGACTTTTGTGGGGAGGTTATACCCAATCAGAGCCGGCCGAGCCACTAAGCGACCGTTGCAATTGAAAAGGGCCCCGTGGCCAGCAGAGGGCCCCCTAGAGTCACTGCTATAGCTAGCGGGGGGAAAATCGCACAACAAAAGTAACATAAAATAAATAAATAAAAAGAAATGGATCTACAGCGCTCTTTATCAGGCATCATGATAAGCACAGAGTTGTTATTTATTTAGTTCTGTATTATGGCAAATCAACCGGGAGCTCCCCACACAGGCGCGCGCGCGTCTTGATCCCGACTGCTATGATGTCACTCGTTCTCACTTGGTCAGTCAGTTAGCGACTCCGACGAATCGACAATGTCTGACAAGAAACGAAAATAACTTTCTGGCCAAGAAAAACGACAAAAAAGAGCCTGGAAGAAGAGAAGAAGCAAGAAGATAAAGGTACGTAAGCCAGTAGGCTTAATTTTCCGATTTCTGTAATATGGATAATCTGCACTAAAAGTCTTATATTAACATTAGCCTAAATCGTGCTTGTATTAATTCTCTACAGTTGTTTAACTTACATGCTAATAACATGCTGCATAAAATTGGTTTAGTTTTAGGCCTATACCATTTGCTGTGGTGCAGGGCTGCCAACTCTCACGCATTCAGCGTAAGACTCACGCAATTGAGCCAATTCTCACACTCTCACGCCACACCCCCGATTTCTCACGCTGAAGTGTCAACCCGGTCGGTCAAATGCCTGAAAGATAAGTTTATATAGATCTACCAGTTGAGCCATTCGTGATCGACTAGTTTTACCGCAAATTAGTTAAAATATCATGTAATCTATAGCGAGCGAGCGTGCATGCGAGACAGATGTGTTGAGCTCCTAACGGCGCGCTCCTAACCGCGCACGCGCAGGACGGCAGAGAGGTAAGCGAGCTTGCGTGTCTTTCGCAACACAACCCAGTGGACAGTTACACACAGTATTGAGACAGTTGAGAAATAATAATATTTTTACAGTTTTCAACAATAATTGTCATTGTTGAACCCTTGCTCTTATTATGTTTCTGATTTCTCAGTTTTGTCATTATTTTAGCAAATAATTTATTTTATATGTTTTGAGACAGTATGTATTAAGAAGTTTCAAAGAGTTAGTAAAAGAGTAAAGTAAAAGTTACAACTTTTTTATTTAAGTAGGCATCTATTTTTTATTAAGTAGGCCTATTTATTTTGTATTAATACATAACCTTACTGTATTCATTCATACTGTATCATTATTGCGTGACATTTGTGTCAATAATCAAGCACAGGGGACTTCGCGTAGTGGGAGGGGGCCCCCAAATCAAATTTTGCTTAGGGCCCCCAAAAGGCTCGGACCGGCTCTGTACCCAATACCCCTGTATCTTCAGCGCCCCCTGTATCTTCAGTGTCCCTTGCATCTTCAGCGTCCCATGTTTCTCCAGTGTTTCCTGTTTCTCCAGCAGCCCCTGTGTCTCCAGAATTCCCACCCAGCCTCCCTCTCCCAACTCCTCATTCAGCCAGTTCCTCAGCCCCGCCTCCACTGATGTCCTTCAGTCCCTCGCCAGCTCCCACCTGCTGTGAAGATCTGCCAAATGTCTTCAGGCCACCAGCTCCATCAAGCACAGAGGATACCCTGTTTCCGCCTCCAGCTTCTGTGCCCATCGCTCCAACTCGGCCTGTTGACGCATCCGCTCCACTGGAAACCATCGGCCATACGGCTTCTCCGGGCTCCCTCGTCCCTCCGGCTCCGCCTTGGTCAGCTGTCGACCTGCCTGCACCTCCGGCTCCGCTTTCTCATCCTGGCTTGTATCTGGCCTAACATCTGGCTCCTCCTGCTCCCGGCTCTTCACTGGCTCCTCCCACCATCCACTCCTCCATAGACTCCTTTTGTTTTTACCCCGAACTCTGTTTGTTTTTGCCTGCTCCACGCCCTGGCTATCTGAATGGGAAATATAATTTTTATTTTTATTTTATTAGAACGTAGCGATCAGAAATACAAATATTTTGTGTAGCCTGTATTGTCAGCTATATTGGGTTGGTTGCAACCAAATATAATAAAATAAAAAAATAGAAAGTGTTCCATTCAGATTTGGAAATAAAATCTAAAGGGCAGTATTATCACTAACATTTATCTCATATGAAATATTTCAAATACTCGTATTGTCCTAATCAAATGCACCAATAGCCATCTTAGCTAAATCCCGTCAATTGAATATAGGCCTAACTCAAACATAGTAGGAATGTCATAATAGCTTTTGTTTTGTTTAAAGAATTATAGGGCAAGGTTTACAAAATTCATATTTGTGTAACAAAAAGGTATTAATATGTGATTTTTGTTTTCATTCATTTAATTTAGGCCTATCGAAAATCAATGGGTTTAGATTTGGATAATGTGCATAATCTGTGAAAAAAATTATTGCAAACTTAAATATGCTGAACCTCTGCACATGGGGTGTCGTTATTGTCACAGGTCGGGATGCCCAGGGGTGTGCGACGGAGCAGGCACTAACAGTGGACACACGCAGCGGGGCCTCTTCGGGTGGCCAAAGGTAAGTCACGGAACAGACTCTTGCAAGGAATTCACACCGTCGTTCTCCTCACAGCCAGAGGCCAGTAAATGGGCAGATGCTTCTCAGGAGTTCACACGACAGTTCCTCTTCACACCACCAGGGGTAAGTAATGGAGCAGATGCTTCTCAGGAGTTCACACGACAGTTCCACTTCGCACCACCAGGGGTAAGTAATGGAGTAGATGCTTCTCAGGAGTTCACACGACAGTTCCTCTTCACACCACCAGGGGTAAGTAATGGAGTAGATGCTTCTCAGGAGTTCACAAGACAGTTCCTCTTCGCACCACTAGGGGTAAGTAATGGAGTAGATGCTTAACTGGAATTCGCACGACAGTTCCTCTTCGGGCAGTCAGGGGTAAGTAAGGGAGCAGATGCTGGTCTGGAATTCACAGGACCGTTCCTCTTCGGGCAGCCAGGGGTAAGCAATGGAGCAGATGCTTCTCGGGAGTTCACACGACAGTTCCTCTTCGCACCACCAGGGGTAAGTAATGGAGCAGATGCTTCTCAGGAGTTCACACGACAGTTCCTCTTCGCACCACCAGGGGTAAGTAATGGAGTAGATGCTTATCTGGAATTCGCACGACAGTTCCTCTTCGGGCAGCCAGGGGTAAGTAAGGGAGCAGATGCTGGTCTGGAATTCACACGACCGTTCCTCTTCGGGCAGCCAGGGGTAAGCAATGGAGCAGATGCTTCTCAGGAGTTCACACGACAGTTCCTCTTCGCACCACCAGGGGTAAGTAATGGATGAACATTTCACGAATCCTCTTCAAGTCAACAGCATGCACATACTCACGGCAGGGCTTTCTTCAGTGTGAGAAACTCAACGGGCAGATACTGGTTAGCAGGGGCTTGCTTCAGTGTGAGAAAGCTCAATGGGCAGGTACTGGTTCTTATTTGGAACAGGAGAATCAAACAGCAATACATGAATGTTTCACAAATCCTCTTCAAGTCATCAGCATTCAAATACTCACAGCAGGGGCTTGCTTCAGTGTAAGAAAGCTCAATGGGCAGGTACTGGTTCTTATTTGGAACAGGAGAATCAAACAGCAATACATGAATGTTTCACGAATCCTCTTCAAGTCATCAACATTCAAATACTCACAGCAGGGGCTTGCTTCAGTGTGAGAAAGCTCAATGGTAGGTACTGGTTCTTATTTAGAACAGGAGAATCAAACAGCAATACATGAATGTTTCACGAATCCTCTTCACACTAGACAGACTGGAGCTACAACCCTGTACAGTGCACACTCATCACACAGTAAATGGTTACTTCTGACTCAGCACTCCAGGACAGTGAGTGTAACGGCTGGGAACACGGACAGACACAAGGTGACAATCCTCACACCGGTGCACACATCAATCACTTCAAATAGTAACAGGTGTTCACTTCACACTAAGCACTACAACTCACACCAACTCGCAGTGAATAAGGTCTCCGCTCGTTATCCCAGCCGACTCCCTCCTCCTGAGTTGATGAAACAGCACATCCAGACTGTACGGGAAATGTACTACACACACACCACTGACATTAAAAGCTGCAACAGCATCAGACATCAGATTTCAATAGGCATTATTCAACAGGCTTCAGGGCAAACTCGCCTGACGTTTGTATACAGCACAAGCATTGAGTCAGACAATAAGGATTCCCGATGGCACTTAACTGTCTCACTTCTCGGTTCCTGTTGTCTCTCCTTCCCCATCCAGGTTGAATCGTCGTTTTAGACTCCTTCTCTGCCGTGGATCGCCCCTTCCCGCTCTCTCCTTCCAGCTCTGCGTCCTTTCTTCACCCAAACATCCGCTTTTATGATCCCCCTCGTGAACGCCATGATTCAATCTCCGCCCATCTCGCAGCTGCCGCTCATTTCTCCCGTTTGCGGGATCCAGCCGAACTGTTTTTCATGGGGCAACCGGCGGGGTGTTACATTAAATTAGCTCCGCATGCAAACAACACCCAAATAATGGTTCCGCCCTTCGTCACCTGGTGACATCATCCCCCACCAGTCCGTTCTAGTCCCTAGAACCAGGTCCCGAGACCCAGTCCCCATACCTCTCTGGGGGCTGTCCTCGATTTTCCCGTAGAGATCGTCTCGGTGGGGAGGCAGGATCTACCCCAAGGGTGGCCTGGGTGCCACAGAGTCGGAGGGGGCCTCCACCAAAGATTTTGGATAGTTCGGGCAGGGGCGGATTAGATTTCGGTGTATGACCCACTCTGGGCCTGACTTCCCCTCGGGACGGATGGTGTACACCGGCTGGTCGGGACGTTGCTGGCGTTGCACCACATAAGGTAGTGTTTCCCAGCGATCGCTCAGCTTGCCCTTCCCCTGGCGCCGATTGTCCCGCACCAGAACTCTCTCCCCAGGCAACAGCGGAGCCTCTCGTGCTGTTCGGTCATATAACGGCTTATTCTTAGCAGCAGCTGTGTTTATTCGATTCGTGACCTCTTCATACGCCGAACGAAGTCGCTGATGGTGCTTGTCTGCCCAATCGGTCAGGCTCATACCTTCTCCCGCCGCTGCCGTTCCAAGCAGTAAATCTGTGGGCAAACGCACATGCCTCCCAAACATCAAGTATGTCGGTGCGTACCCAGTTGTACTGTGCACACTATTGCTATAGGCCTGTACCAGCGGGAAGACTATCCGCCCAGTTACTCTGACGGTCCGTGTCCAGCGTCCCCAATAAGCCCAGCAAGGTCTGGTTGAACCGCTCACATCCCCCGTTTCCCTGTGGGTGGTACGCCGTGGTGTGGGTCTTCTTACACCGATAGAGCTGACACAATTCCTGAATAACCTTAGATTCGAAGTTCGGCCCTTGATCTGAATGAAGGGTCTCTGGGCACCCAAATGGCTGGAATACTGTCTTCCACAAGGCATTCGCAGTGGTGATGGCAGTCTGGTCCAGAGTCGGAATGGCCCTAGCATATTTTGTGAACAGGTCAGTCACCACTAGAATATTCTGGATACGGTCCGCCGGTCGACTCAACGTCAAGTAGTCCATGGCCACGATGTGCAAAGGGGCTTTGGCTCGTATAGGGACCAATGGGGCTCTCCCTTCTTTTCTTGTTTTAAAGAGTGTGCAGCGCAGGCAGTCCCGGATGAACGAGTTTACTGACGCCTCCATCCCTGGCCAATGGAAATGCCTCCGCAACAAAGATAGCGTCCTCTCCTGCCCTTGGTGTCCCAACTGAGTGTGGTAAGCTTGCAGAAGAGCCTGAACCTCCGGTACTACCACTTGGCAAACTGCTTCGCCCCGCTCGGTATCCTGGATGGACCGACAGACCACCCCATCCCTCAGATAGAGCCTCTCCCACTGCCCTAAGAGTTTTCTTACTGCCCATGTCTGGGCCCGGCGTTCTGCCCACTCCGGCTGCAGCCCCTGTGCCAACCAAGACCGTATTGCCAGCAGCCCCGCGTCTACCTCCTGCCGTCCCCTCCACCGCTCGGGGTCCCAGCCCCAACTAGCGGGGGCTTCCTCTTGAAGGAGGCCCGGTGCTTCCACAATTCATACCATGAGTCCCTCATCGCTCTCCTCCATGGTCTCCATTGGAGCGCCCCGGCCTTCGGCCCCTGGGAGTCTGGACATCACGTCGGCATTAGTGTGTTCCCGCCCCGGCCGATACTGAAGTTCGTAATCATAATTAGCCAGTTGCGCTACCCAACGCTGCTCGACTGCCCCCAATTTAGCTGTCCGTAAGTGGACCAGAGGGTTATTATCAGTTATCACCAGTACCTTTGCTCCCCATAGATAATCTTTAAATTTCTCGCTCATCGCCCACTTAATTGCCAGCAATTCGATTTTAAATGAGCTATAGTTGGAATCATTTCGCTCAGCGGGGTGAAGACTTCGGCTTGCGTAGGCGATGACTCGTTCCACTCCCTGCTGCCGCTGGGCCAGAACTGCTCCTAAGCCGAGGTTACTAGCATCGGTGTATAAGATGAACGGCTGGGTGAAGTCCGCATAGGCCAGAATTGGGGCCTGAAGCAGCTCCTGCTTAAGCCTCTGAAAGGCCACATCGCAGGCGGAGTCCCAAGCAACAGGAGGGGACCCACGACCACGGGGGCGGCCTGAACCTGCAAGGAGCTGGTTTAATGGTTTGGCGATCTTAGAGAAATCCTTGATGTACCGCCGATAGTACTCCGCGAACCCCAAGAAGGACCTTACTTGCCGCACTGTCTTCGGCCCGCTCCACTCCTGTACAACGGACACTTTTTCGGGGTCCACAGAGACTCCAGAGGCACTTACACAGTGGCCCAGAAATTTCACTTCTTTACGAAACAGCTGGCATTTATCTGGTTGCAACTTCAGTCCGTACTTCTCCATGGCCCGAAACACTTGTTCTAAGTGCCGAAGATGGGATACGAAGTCAGGAGAGTAAACAATGACGTCATCTACTAACGTGGAATCTACTAACTGGCCACCCAGACACCGTTGCATCAGCCTTTGGAAGGTGGCCGGAGCGTTGCAAAGGCCGAACGGCATCCGGTCCCACTCGAAAAGCCCGAAGGGGGTAGTAAATGCGGTCTTTTCTCGGTCTCCCTCCTCCACTTTTACCTGCCAATACCCGCTGGCCAGATCTAGAGTGGAATACCATGTGGCTTGAGTCAGGCTGGTGAGAGAGTCCTCGATCCGCGGCAGCGGAAAGGCATCCTTCTTGGTGACTTGGTTCAGTCTACGGTAGTCCACGCAGAACCTCCAAGCTCCGGTCTTCTTTCGCACCAGGACGATCGGAGCCGCTCAAGGGCTACTGCTCTCTCGAACGATCCCCTTCTCCAGCATCCCCTTCAACAAGGTATGAACCTCGGAATAGAGGGTCGGTGGCACCGGACGGTACCGCTCCCGGCTTGGTGCGGCATCACCAGTAGGGATCTGATGTTTCCCGATGTCAGTGCGACCATAATCCTCATTGTGCGTGGAGAATACGTGTGCCCACTTCGCCAAGAACGCCTGGAGCTGTCGTGTCTGACTGTCTGCCAGCCTCTCTCCTTGCAGGGACTCCCCCAGGAGATGGGCCGGCATCCTCTCTCCCGACAAGTCCACCGGCTGATCCACTCACGCCAGGGCCACCTCAACTACGGTGGAACTCACTTGGCTGAAGCTCACTCCCCCGCCTTCCCACACTTGTTGGGGACTCACCGAAGTAACCCGGGCCAGTCGCTGATGGCGGTACAGGTTGACGGGGTAGAGATTCGCATTCCGTACCTTCACAGCGGCTCGGCCTCGCCTGGCCACAGCCAGCCCTCGGGCCACCTCAACGACCTGGCAGTCCAGATGGGGTTCGATGAGCACCCACTCTTGTTGAAGATTTTATTATTTACTAAACAAGTAATTTAGCCTTATAAGAATACACAATTATTTCTTGTATGAGTTCTGTCTAGGTGACTTTGAAAAGGACCTTCTGTAAAAAGACCCTGAATGTCAATTCTATTTCAGTATGTCACATGGTACAAGACCTTCACCCAAAACCATCTATAAGTGTATGACCATTTTTGGAAGGGATCAATGGCATATATGTGAGGAGCTGAGGACTCCTCTGGAGTGATTACCCTGCAGGAGTCACTCGGCTTTGTTAGAGCGCCGTTCTATGGAACGGAGCGGCGTTCGAAAATAAAGTCTAAATATTTCTGGCATCAAAGATCTCTGCAAAGTTATTTACAGAACAATTGAAACCACTTCACTCTCCTGGTCCATACGCCTGGATGGGTAACCGAGCCCAGATAACGGCCTCACTTCGAGCCGGGATAGACAGGGGATATCGACAAGCAACCCGGCCGGTGCCCTCACGGCTCCCCTGAGAACTGGCGGCGTGGACCCGGCGACAGTCTGAGGCAATTCGTTCCCATTCTCTTTCCTCAGCTGGAGGAGTAGCCCGAAGAGGCCGAGCCTGGAACACTTCCTCCCAACAATCTGCAATAACATTCATACCAAGGAGGGCTCGATGCGTACCCAGACAATGGTCCCGGACAACCACAACTCCCTTCTGTGGTACAGTGATCCCATGGATCTCTAGGTCCGTAACCAGGTAACCGATATAAGGAATGTCCAGACCGTTTGCCCCTCGTAAGGTAAGCCAGGGGGCCTCCGCCTCCTGCAGACATAGAGCACTGAACAGTTCTTTAGACAGGCTCTCAGAGAATAGTGTGACTTGGGACCCGGTGTCAACTAGGCACTGGACCTTGATGCCATTCACCTGGATCTCCACAAGGGGGCAATGCCCGACTAGACGGTCTCTAGGGGAAGCAGGCAAGGAAGGGTCAATTAAGGGGGTCCCGACCACTTGACCCACAGTGGCCGGTAACTCTAAAAACCCCCCTGTGAGCCGCGGCGAGTGCCACACTGGCGACTGTAGTGTCCAGGCTCTCCGCAGTTATTACAGATTGGGCGACCCTGGTCGTCCCACTGGAATCTAGGCCCCGTAGGCCGGAATGGACGTCTCCCTCGATCTCGACTCCCGTCAGAGTAAGAACGCTCTCGAGGCAAGGGCAATGGACTTGGCCGGTCCCGGCGAAACTCCTCCAGAAGAGTCTTGGACAGCTCGGTCATCTGTTCCCGGACGTCTTTCATGCACAGAAGGTCTGCTTCCAATCGGACAGCCCAGCAGAGACTGAGTCGCCGGTCCCACTGGCGGCCATACAAACAGAGGGGTCCACCACCTCCGCATGGTCCAATTCTAAGGCCAGCGCCTCCCTTCGCAACTCCTCAAAGGTCAACTCGGAGCTGTATCCGCAAGCTGCCGTAGCTCGAGTTGCTTCTGGTGCGGCCTGTACCTCTCTCCGGGCCTCTCCCTCAAGTGAATTCAGGACAAACTGCAACATCTGTGGGGCACTTAGTCCCTGGAGTCCTGCCAGATATTCAACTTGGGCTTTCCACTCTGACAAGCTCAAGTCCGACCCTGGTCCTCCATATCTTTGATCCCACGGGGCTCCCATAAAGATGGGCATGACTTGAGGCCGGGCCGCTGGCAAACCTTCGTCTGCCATCGGGTGTCTCTGGTCGCTCCACTCGAGATGGAAACCCTGCCGACTACGCCAATTCTGTCACAGGTTGGGATGCAGGGGTAAGTAATGGATGAACATTTCACGAATCCTCTTCAAGTCAACAGCATGCACATACTCACGGCAGGGCTTTCTTCAGTGTGAGAAAACTCAATGGGCAGGTACTGGTTCTTATTTGGAACAGGAGAATCAAACAGCAATACATGAATGTTTCACGAATCCTCTTCAAGTCATCAGCATTCAAATACTCACAGCAGGGGCTTGCTTCAGTGTGAGAAGCTCAACGGGCAGATACTGGTTCTTATTTGGAACAGGAGAATCAAACAGCAATACATGAATGTTTCACGAATCCTCTTCACACTAGACAGACTGGAGCTACAACCCTGTACAGTGCACACTGTAAATCACACAGTAAATGGTTACTTCTGACTCAGCACTCCAGGACAGTGAGTGTAACAGCTGGGAACACGGACAGACACAAGGTGACAATCCTCACACCGGTGCATACATCAATCACTTCAAATAGTAACAGGTGTTCACTTCACACTAAGCACTGCAACTCACACCAACTCGCAGTGAATAAGGTCTCCGCTCGTTATCCCAGCTGACTCTCTCCTCCTGAGTTGATGAAACAGCACATCCAGACTGGACGGGAAATGTATTACGCACACACCACTGACATTAAAAGCTGCAACCGCATCAGACATCAGATTTCAATAGGCATTATTCAATAGGCTTCAGGGCAAACTCGCCAGACTTTTGTATACAGCACAAGCATTGAGTCAGACAATAAAGATTCCCGATGGCACTTAACTGTCTCACTTCTCGGTTCCTGTTGTCTCTCCTTCCCCATCCAGGTTGAATCGCCGTTTTAGACTCCTTCTCTGCCGTAGATCGCCCCTTCCCGCTCTCTCCTTCCAGCTCTGCGTCCTTTCTTCACCCAAACATCCGCTTTTATGATCCCCCTCGTGAACGGCATGATTCAATCTCCGCCCATCTCGCAGCTGCCGCTCGTTTCTCCCGTTTGCGGGATCCAGCCGAACTGTTTTTCATGGGGCAACCGGCGGGGTGTTACATTAAATTAGCTCCCCATGGAAACAACACCGAAATAATGGTTCCGCCCTTCGTCATCTGGTGACATTATTATGACAACCAATACGGGCATAAAAATCATTCATGTAGTCTACATTAGTTGGTGAATAATTTAAATGCTTATTATGAGACAACTTATTTATATAATTAGTTAAAAGTATTATATAAATGCGAACATTGTTATTTTAGTTTTGAGTGTTTAAATTGTGAGGGGGAGAAGGGGGGCTCCAAAAAGGATCTCACATAGGGCTCCAAAATGGTCAGAGACGCCCTTGGTATAGCCTACTACTTGCACACGTTTCAAACTCTTGTCAATTTAAACATTCAAGTGCAAGAAAAATTCATTTAACCCTCTGGTGTTCTTCGGTCGTTTCTGACCGGAATTTTTTAAATAAAAAAATGTTAAAAATCGTAGCTTCATCGGAATGGTACGAAACTTGGTGACTTTTATGGTACTTAGTATATGAACACACAAAAAAATTGGGGACATGATTTGAAAAGTCTAAGTGGTCGTAAAAAAAATAGTCACACTCATGGCCTTCGGTCAAAAATGACCGGCCATAGGATATGAATGGGAAAATGGCAAAAATATGAAAATACAGAGGTTTTTTGTGCGTACAATCTACAAATCAGCCACGATGCAGAAAAAAAGCATAACACAGTGAAGGGGTGAATCTCTAAAACATCAAGAGTGCAAAACAGACAAATACACTCACACACACACACACTTATACACACAAAAACACACGCACACACAAATGAACGTGTGTCATTGCAAAAGCTAATTTTGGGAAATGTGTGAAATAAAAGCAATTATTCATCAATGTAAGGAATAAAAAGCACACAGATATGAAAGCATGAGACTGTAAGCCATCAAGGTTGAAAAATAGACATGCTCACACACACACACACAGACACACACACACATAGGGAAATATGAGACTGGTGAAACTGTAACAGAGAAATGTGAGAATATGTGAAATCAAATCAATGAATCAAATAAAGGGGAGACATTGGGTCCAAAATGCAAAGGTCACACACTATGTCTCTCTCTCTTGAACACACGCACACACACACACACACAGTGTAAGATCAAACGATGGAATTCTTCCCTAGTAACCTCCAGGCCTATTGCAGCACATATGTGCTCTTTTGATGTGTTTATTAGAGGTTGAATTCAAATCAAATACTGTCAAACTACCCATACTACTTCTGAATAGGATGTCTACTTCATAAATTGTATGAAAATTATGGAAATACATGGTTCAGATCACTCAAAACATATATGAAAATGGAGGCGCCCTTATATGGTCAGTAAGGAAGCTTGGCGTTCCATGCATCTAGTGAAAAAGTTTGGTATGCGCCAAAATAAAATCTTGACTGAAAGCTTATTTTTTGAGATATCAACCTAAAATTTGGAACACAACTTCTTAAGATTTTTGGCTTTCATTTTCTTGCAGTTTTAGAGTAAAATATATTTTATAATATATATATTTTATATAAAATATAAATAATAAAAATTTTACATTGTTCATTTTTA
The DNA here is from genome assembly GCA_030578255.1 of Tiaroga cobitis. Lineage (NCBI taxonomy): Eukaryota > Metazoa > Chordata > Actinopteri > Cypriniformes > Leuciscidae > Tiaroga > Tiaroga cobitis. Next base: position 20,772,472 of record CM060614.1, read on the forward strand.
TTAACTCAAACTTTCATAACTTTTTTTCTGTTTCACTTTCATAATTTCTTTCACTTCTACAATAATCTGGCAAATGTCTTCTTTAAAACAAGACCAACCATAGGTCTATATTCCAAAGAATTCTTGAATTACAACCATTTAAGTTTGGATAGTGATTTTCATGTCTATGCGAAAATAATATAATTTTTATTTTATTTTTTAAAAATAAAATAAAACCACCAAACAAACAAAAAACTTGACAAAAATAGTCTTTGAGAATCACTTATTATAAATTAAAATCCACAACCTGAAAAAAATAGGCAAATATGTGCAAAAACAACTAGAATTCACAAGCCTTTCTACAGAGGCTGTAAATCCATCTAGTGGTTAAAATATGATATTGCATGATAATTATGCTCACTACATCCACCAGATGGCTCCAATATGATTTAAAAAAATGTTTTCTATAGGCCAAGGATCCACTTTAACCTGAAATACAGCATTAATTAAAAAATAATAAAAATAATATATATATATAAATTTTCTATTATATTCAATGGGAAAAAATTGATCATAATTATTGCATAAATATTAATTATTTTCATAAAATTCTCTCAAAACACAAAAAAGAAAAAGAAAAAATATTATTGAACAAAAATAAATTTCATTGATTTTACTGAAAAAAAAAAATTTGATTTCAGGGGTCCGGTCACTTTTGACCGCGAAGGTCTTGAGTGTGACTGGAAAACGAAGAACTCCAGAAAACGCAATACTGTAGGCTACTAGTGTGCTGTTTTCTGTGCAGTGTGCACACACACCCAAAGGGTGCTCACACTCTTTCATGTCTTCTCTTCTCAATGAGTGCGTGCGCCCGCTTCCTGTTTAAACCCGTGCTGCGGGGCGGGGCGCGTGACGCTTCTCACGCACGCCAACGTTCATTGGCTCGTTCTGTAGACACTCGAAGTTGATAGGGCTCCCTAAAGTGATCCCAATTACGTCATCACGTCGAACGTGAGCGACTGAAAGGGAACGTCTCTCCCTGATCTTCACTGAAAAACATATATTTAGATATAAGTTTAGCATGTCCAGCATGATGTTGTATTAACCAATGTGTTATTATAGGAAATAAATAGAAACATTTGCAACCCCCCCATTAAATGCAAAATATTAAAAAACTGTTGTATTTAAAATTGTATTTTGACAATTTAATTGATAATAATTGCATAACTTATGATAGGCAAAGCAGTATACCAAAAAAAGAGATTCATCTGAAAGGTGAAATTATTCTATGACAGGCATATGAATATTTCATTATTTATATTTAATTATTTAATTGCCCATATTTTAATTGATTTATCATAATACTAACAAATCCCTCATTAACAGATATTCACAAAAAACTTGCTACTGATATTCAACATAATACGATGTCATGTAGTTCTACCAGAAAGACTCGGGAGATAAAATGATATAACAAAGCATATATTTATTAACAGCCCAGCAGGCAAATATTTATAAAGGTCTTTGGCGTAGGCCCCGTCCGTAGCGCGCAATCCGAGGGTAGCGGAAACTGCATGTCCTGCCTGAAAATTAAGGCAGGGGCGCAGCCGACCCCCGGGAGGTATGGGAAGGGACCATCCTGGTGGTGGTGGGGAGGATAGAGGGTAAAGGGACCATCTTGGTGGAGGTGGAGAGGATGGAGGTAATTGGCAGTGTCAGCATCTGTGAACTTACATGTGTAAGTACCAATCTTTTATACTGCAAGTGGTGGTTGAGGAGAGAACCCCTGATATGATTGTAAAGCGCTTTGTGTGTATAGTAGTACATATGAAAGCGCTATATAAAAAAAAAAAAAGAAGAAGTATTAGCACATGATTGGTTAGATGTGAAGGCAATAAGTGACGCAATGATTGAGTCTTCCTTACAGAACTTACGCTAAAGCTTTCATATCCCTGTTTTACAGGGACACAAAATTAGATCAATTAACCTCGATTGACTAAATCTCACAAATGTTGATATTCAGTTGAAATGACAAAATTAAAAATAGTGTAGCCATTCATCAAAAGTCATGAGATGAGAATTTGTGTCATCTGTGGTCAAGAGAAAAAGTATGATGGTGGGGGAGGGGGGGTCATCTTACCTCAACCTACCTTACCCTCGTAAGGCAAGAATTTTTTAGCAATACAATTTCACTCGTGTCCCAGTGAAACTAACTTAGAAAATTATGCACCACCAAGGAAGTACCAAAACGTTGCTTATGCTCCCACCCAAAACTCTTGATATTTTAATATACTGTATCGATATTAGTTTCCTGTCTGCCTGAGTGGATTGCGTTTGTTGCTCCATGTAGCTTGTTTTCAATCTCCATTCTCTAGCTTTCTTTGCTGTCTATATTGCTTAATATAACTTAATCATCACAATGTATCTGATATTATCTAAAATTGTCTGTTGCGTTAATCTGACATCGCTACGCACTAGCTTTAATCTAAATCGCTATCGCAAGCCTGTCATCTGTGATTGCCGTTTTTTTCTCACACTCGGTCGTGCCTTTTACGAGTCGTCTTCTGTTGTTGTCACTTGCACTCTCTGTCACATGTTTAGCATATATTATGCCCTGTGTCTAGGGGAATAGAGAAAGAGAACACAGAGCAATAGAACAGATCAAAGAACGCAGGTCGTAACACCCTCACACACAAATAATCTACATATGCTACAGTAGATTTACTCAGAATTAAACTACCATGGACAGTGCATCAGTCAACACATTATCTTTGCCTTTTTTAAAGCGTATTTCCAGGTTAAAATCCTGGACAAAAAGACCAGCGCATAATTCGTCGATTTGAGTTTTTCATATGAGACAAGAAAACTAATGGGTTGTGATCAGTATATACGACCACCAGAAGAGAAATAGAGCCAATATACACCTCAAAGTGTTGTAGAGCCATTAAAAAAGCTAAAACCTCCTTCTCAGTGGTACTGTAGTTTAACTGATGTTTCAAGAATTTCTTTAAAAAATACCCAACAGGATTCTCAAGCCCACTTTCATAATCCTGCAGAAGGACAGCACCACCCCCTGTAGCACTTGTATCAACATCCAACTGAAATGCATGTGAATAATTTGAAGACTTTAAGACAGGAGCACTGCTCAAAAGTGTTTTAACAGAATCTAATGCAGTCTGGCATTCATCAGACCATTCAAAAATGTGTGATACACAAAGCATATTTTTTAGAGACCACACAACAATGTCCCAGATAATAACCTGACTTTCCTAGGAATCCACTAAGTTCACATTTCATATGGGGCACTGCAAATTCAAAGTGACAGGTCGAACCTACCCCTGCCCCACTTGTTTCCCTAGGTAGCTAATAGCCGCTTTGCTGAATTCATACTGAATTCATACACCAAGTTAAGAGAGAGAGATGCCTCCAGCAAACGATTAAACACAATGCTCAAGGTTGTCAGGTGCTCATCTCATGTATTCAAATAAACAACAATATCATCGAGGTAAGCTGTACCATTTGGAACCTCGCCCAGCACTCTATTCATCAAGCGCTGGAACGTAGACGGAGGGTTAGATCCGACCGATCGACCTTTGTGACGAAGCGTGCAGGGCCTACTTTGTCAATGCAATCCTCCATGAGCGGGAGGGAGAACTAATCTGGTTTCGTCATGGCATTTACTCTTCTATAATCGGTGATGAACCGTTGTGTGCCGTCAGATTTTGGAACTAATAAACAGGGTGACCTCCAGGCACTAAAATTCTGCGAACTGCGAATCAATTTTCAACTAGGTATTTTACCTTAGCCTTTATAACTCTACATTTAACAGGGTTCACTTTATAATCACTTTATGCATAATAGGTTGATGATCACCTACTTCAACATCATGTCTCCGCACTTAAGTGCAGGAGGGAACTTCTGAGAACAAACCCATGAAAAAGTTAATCAACTTTACGATTTCAGTTTGCTGAGGGTCAGATAGATGCACCAATTAAGCATTTAAATTCTCCAATATCTTGAAATTATACAATCTGCCAGCCAAAACTAGGGTACTCTGCAGATTCAACCCATCTGCATCAATGTCACTGTCAGAAGCAAACACGATCGAAGCTACAGGAGTGATAACAGAGCATTTTGACTCAACATCTTCCCCACGCATCACATACATGACACACGCTGGTTTCTCTTTGTCGATCAGGAGTTCAAAAAACATAATTTGTTTCACTCAGCTGCCTGTCAATGACATATGGTCCAGATAATCTAGCCTGCAATACAGCACCCTGGATTAGCAATAAAACCAATATCTTGTCCCCCTCAGAGCAGAGATGCTCACAAGTCTCTGAGCTAGAGTCCAAGTCAAGTCTCAAGTCTCTGAGCTAGAGTCCAAGTCAAGTCTCAAGTCTTTGAGCTAGAGTCCAAGTCAAGTCTCAAGTCTCTGCGCTAGAGTCCAAGTCAAGTCTGAAGTCTCTTATGGTTATAAGTGTTGCATCACGTACAGCGACCCATCCAGGCTGCATAGAACATTGCATAGCTATATATATAAGGAAATTAAAGCATGTAATATGTTATAATGATCATTTATCTATTAGCATAAAGTATCAGCTTTGATTTTGGTATATAATCAGTGTAAACAGGCTATTGCAACATGTCAAAAACACCAAGAATGCTTTACTTTTATGTTAATATCTGTATTTTGCCGTGAAAAAATTTGTGCAATCTCCCAGCCGCGTGTGGCTCGTGATTTCCACGCCCCCGCCATCACTTGCAGATCCATGTAGACCTAATGTGCACTGCCTACGCAACTAATCATAAATATTAACTACTGTAAGTCAGCAACACATCCCAGACTCTCAAACCAGTGTAACGTTATAACTAAATGAAACAACAATAATCCTGTAACCTGTTTGCAGACAACGTTAATGATTAACGTAATGAAAGCCAGCGGCACGTAAATTATTACGTTATCGACCACCACAAGTTTGGCAATTAAACAAACGCTCATTAATATTTCATAAGGAAGACAGTCGGAGTTAACCTCCCGTAACGTTAGGTTGTAGCTAAAGCAAGAAGCAAGCTAATGGTAGATGGTCAATATTGAGCTAAACATGTTTACTGACCTCAGGGTGTGTTTCAGATGCCTGATGAAATTAGATGTGGTTGAGCCAGAATATTTTATCCTGATACCGCATATTTAGCATTGAGCGCTTCTTTTGTTTGGGCCGTCTTGTTTGAAGTTTTTAAACCCAAAGCTTACAATGAATGGCACAGCAGCGGCCGGTGCAGTTGACATGTTTGTTTGTTGTTCTCTTATGTGTGGTCGCGCGCGCGCAGCCGATACGTAGTACGTGTTACGTAGGCAGGTTATAGGTAACGGAGGGAGGGGAATAACAGCGAGCTCATCAGACGTTTCCTAAAAATAAACATTGTTCACGAGTCCCGCAGCTCGAGTCCGAGTCGAGTCTGAAGTCTTTCGAGGACGAGTCTCAAGTCAAGTCTGAAGTCACTGTGTGTGCGACTTAAGTCGCACTCGAGTCCGAGTCTCAAACTCGAGTCCCCATCTCTGCCTCAGAGAATGAACGAAACAGCATTCATGTCAAAAAAATGTTTGTTTTTTTTTCGCTTGTGTACTCTCCAGAGCCGTCTGTGTTCAAGTATTATGCAGTCGCTCTCGAAAGGAACTGATATATTCCAGCAGATTACAATCTGATCTTTGCTCAGCCAGCTAGTTTCTCTCAACATTTTGAGTTGGCCCCTTACCGTGTGTCCAAAAACCAATTCCGCTGAGCTAAATTCGAGGGACCCCTGAACACTCTCACGGACAGCAAACATAAGAAAAGGCAACCCCTCATCCCAGTATTTCCCTGACTTGGCACAATATTTACCCAGCATGAACTTCGAGAGCACCTTGGGACTCGGTATGGTAAGCACAGATCAAATGTGAAGTTGCAAAAGATTGCCTCAAATAGAAGAGAGGTCATGGAGGCCTTTCATTTACAAGATTACGGAAGCGATCTAAAAGATCTGGATCTTGACACAGATAATCTTCCCATATGCAGTCTGGGCCTAAACTGGGACCTCAAAACAGACAATTTAATTGTTCAAGTACCTGATGGAATGAAGCCATTCACATGTCGAGGAGTATTGTTGACCACCAATAGTCTGTTCGACCCTTTAGGATTCGCGGCCCCAGTAACTATCCAAGGTTAATTTATTCTGCGATAGTTAAGCTTGGGGAACACTGATTGTGACTCTCCACTGCCAGAGAACACGGAAGAGGCATGGGACACATGGCTCAAATCCCTGCAAGAGCTAAGACATCTTCAGGTACCAAGCACCTACTCCGAACAGTCACCCTCAAGGCTGATTTATACTTCTGCGTCGGACCTACGCCGGAGCCTCTACGCTGTAGACTACGCGTTGTTTTCAATTTATACTTCTGTGTCGTTGTCCGCCTTGATGCATGCAGAGGAAACACGTGAAACCCGAGAGAGCGGTTCTAGCAGACCAATCACAGCGCTTGCGTCCGCGTAGAATTGACGCGTAGTAACATTTTTGGAGAGGTGCACGTCAGGGTACGCTGAAGGGTACGCACGCTACACACAGCCTACGACGTAGCTACGGCGGAAGGTCGACGCAGAAGTATAAATTGGACTTCAGAAGCTGCATGCAGAGAGTTGTGTGTGTTTTCAGATGCTTCCACCAAAGCTGTTGCTGTAGTTGCTCAAAAATCTTCCTAAAAGTAGTCCACTAATTTCATTGAATCCATTCATTGATGAACAGGGCCTTCTGAGAGTTGGTGGTTGCATTTCAGCAGTGAAACTGGCATGTTCCTGGCATGCACCATGTTAGATCCTTATTGGTACGGCATTATCACCAACAAACCCAACATCAAGAACGCTTGCTCACCGAAGGAGCTTTCCTTGCAGGTGATCTATGGATCACTGGAGGCAAGAGGCTTGTGAATAACATCCTATACCATTGTGTCCTTTGTCGAAACCTCCAGATTCAGAAGATGGCTTCTCTCCCAGCGGATCGGATATGTACAGATCCTCCATTCCTCCGTTCACAGATCCCCCGTTAATCCTCTGTGTATTTGGCCCATGGTCCATCTATACACGTCGGACAAGAGGAGGTCTGGCACAGGACAAAAGATGGGCTGTGATCTTCACTTGTATCAACGTCAGGGAGGTCCGCATTGAAGTAATTGAGTCGTTGGACACCTTCAGTTTCATCAATGCCCTCAGATGCTTCTTTGGTCCAGTAAAACAAATTCGTTTAGATTGTGGGACAAATTTCACCAGTGCATGTAAGGATCCCGTCAAATATCGATGGTAAGAGTGTTAAAAAATATCTACCAGAACATGGTTGCTCTTGGATATTCAATCCTCCTCATGCCTCCCACATGAGTGGCTCCTGGAAAAGAATGATAGGGATGGCAAGAAAGATACTAGTTCCTTCAGCTAGGGCACCTAAAACTAACTCATGAAGTGCTCACTACTTTCATGTCTGAAGTAAATGCCGTCATCAATGCTAGACCCCTGTTGCCGGTGTCTACAGATCTGTCTATAATGCTGACTCCCCAATTTCCAACAACTCGCCCAACAGCTCTCCACCGCCCGGTGGCAGTTCCTCCACCTGTTCGTCGCCGAGGGCGTCCCCTGCCGATAACTCTGGTTCCGCGGGCCCCATCTTGGCCCTGTGTCACTTGAAACAGGCCCTTTCTCGAAAGCCTCCGTCTAAGTTGCTACGCACAGAGAGCCCGCCCCCAAGCTTGGTCTGCAGCGTTTGACCTGAATGACATGTACTTCAGATCTCTAGCCTTCTGCACCACAGGCTATCCTGCGTGTTGCGTTTGAGGGTTCGAAGTATCAGTACAGAGTCCTACCCTTCGAGTGCTCCATAGCCAGTTGGGTCTTCAGGTCAACTGGGAGAGAGTAATCTCGCCCACGGGCTGAGTATCTCTTTTACGGTATGGAGATGGACTCGGTCCAACATGCTTCTTCAAGAAGAGAGTGTGTCTGGTTGGTGCTATAGAGAAGTGAGAAAGGGTCCCACTGAAAGAATTTTCAGAGCCTCTTGGGGCATATGGCAGACGCAGCCTTCCTCCAGCTTCCTCCATATGAAGACCACTTCAGTGCTGGCTTATGGTCGAGTCCCGAGGTGACCGTGGCAGAGTGGCACGCCCTGTGTGACAATAGATCACCCCGGCATGCCGCCAAACCCTTAGTGCGTGATCAGACCTTTAATTTATCCGGGCCAACCGCTCTTAGAACGAGGTCCACCAACACCGACTGAGGGGCCATTGACAAAGGGCATGCTTTCACGGAGGCCTGGGCGACCTCCGACGGCATTGGTATTCATTGCCTCGAGTTGTTGCAGTTCACCTCGCTTTGAGCCACCGCTGCTCAGCAAGCTGGTACTGGTCTGAAAAGACAGCATTGCGACCGTTGCACTAAGCTTCCCTCGATGTCACAACTCCCCCGTCACCTCCTCCTTGGAGTCAGAAGCCTCTGAGGTCGCTTCATTCCACTATTTCTTCCAGCCTGCTCAATCGTGCCGCCGACGAGCCTCACAACAGCCTATGGCCAGGGAGAGTGGAAACTCCATCCCCAGGCGGTCCATCTGGGTTAAAGAGATGTGTTTTTAGTCTAGATCTGCTTCCTGGACAATGTTAGGAAGACTGTTCTAGAGTTTAGGTGCTAAATAGGAAAAGGATCTACCGCCAGCAGTCAATTTTGATATTCTGGGTATTATCAACTGGCCATAATTTTGAGATTGCAATAGACGTGAAGGACTATAATGCGTTAAGAGCTTGCTCAAGTACTGGGGAGCCAAACGATTTAGTGCTTTGTAAGTAATCAGCAATATTTTAACATGTATACAATGTTTAATAGGAAGCCAATGCAGTGTTGACAGAACCGAGCTAATACGGTCATACTTCCTGGTTCTAGTAAGAACGCAAGCTGCTGCATTTTGAACCAGCTGTAGTTTGTTTATTATGCGTGCAGGGCAACCACTCACACAATAATCTAGTGTGGTGGCAATTTTAATGATATTCATTGATCTTTAGTTAAATATAGATGATTCAAAGAATGTCACATGTGTGTCTCTCACTTGTAGTGAGAGGATTCTGTTTATGTACCTGGGGAGGCAGAAGAGGGAGACACTCCAGACAACAGACGAACAAGGACCTCTGACCTAGATGTCAGAAGGCCATTTGGTGCAGGGGAGCTTAGTGGGCCAACTAGTGACGTCTATGGAAAACTACTGGGAGGAAGGCTCTGGGGGGAAGAAGGCCTTGAAACTAAGATAAAAGCTAGTTCAGTCTGTCTGGGGGTGTGTCACTCTTCTGCACAGGGTAACAACTGTGTATTAGACTGCTCCTATTCTTGCAAGAATAAATACTTCTATTTTATATAATTTGACTCTGAGTGTCTCTTACGCAGTGATGTTTGTTTGAGAATTTTTGCCACAACACTAGCTTTGAGGTCATATGAACGCATGAACTAACTGTTCCGCATTTTTCATTGAAAGCATATGTCGTAATTTAGATATATTTTTAAGATGGAAGAATGCGGTTTTACAGATGCTAGAAATGTGGCTTTCAAATGGAAGATTGGTATCAAAGAGCACACCCAGGTTCCTAACTGACGAGGAAGACTTGACAGAGCAGCCATTAATTGTTAGACAGTTTTCTAGATTAGTACATGCAGAGGTTTTTGGTCCAATCATTAGAAACTCTGTTTTTTCAGAATTAAGTAGAAAGAAATTACTAGTCATCCAAAATTTGATATCAGCTATGCATTCCGTTAATGGGCTATATGCACGCATAAGTTCCGCATTTGACGCAAGGATGCTCTTCGGTTTCCGGTTGGGGAGATTAACACTCTGGGGACCAATGTGTTTTTTTGGCCCTTGGGATGTTTTGACATGCACTGACATTTGTGCTTTTTTCAGTTATTTATAAACATGTTAATGGCAAAGGTGTAAATTCACTCTATATAGCACAAACGGGGCTACCATAATCTGTGTTATAATATGTATGTCCATGTTTGTATTTTTAAGAGAATAATGTTTATGCGTGGTTATTGAAACAAATAAAAATGAAAGTTGCTGAAATAAAACCACAAAACACATACTAAATATGTGTCCACAAGACTTTTGACTAATGGATGTTGTCGCTTCGAGTTCTGGCTTCAAAATGATGTGAAAATCATCCTGCCTGATCGTTCACATAAAACAATGACATTAATTTATACTTTGTATGACAGTTTTTTGGTCAGAAGAGGTTTATGCGTGGGAGTGGTAATGGCCTATCAATATTAATGAGATTCAGACCAGGGGTGTGACAGACACTCTCCCAATGGCTAATGGCCCATCAAGTGAAGCAGCCTGAACAAAGAATGAGAGGAGATTCAAAGGTTTTCAATCTGTTTTATTATAATTTCTCTATGTGGAGAAACTACTAAATGTTCTAAATTTGCTCTAAGCAAATCAAATGTGATTAAAAAATAATCAGTCGGCTATAAACAAAGCAATTGTGAGCGATAAATAAACAAAACTAAAGGCAGGTATCTCACAGTAAATGCTTATGCCCCGTTGATGCGGGCTCTAAGCAAATCAAATGTAAGTAAAATAAACAAAACTAAAGGCAGGTATCTCACAGTAAATGCTTATGCCCCGTTGATGTGGGCTCTAAGCAAATCAAATGTGAGTAAAATAAACAAATTTCTCTAAATTTCAATACTCTGAATAGGCTACTGGATGGCAAGTCTGGAAATAGTCCAACCAGTAAAATATGTACATGTTTATATAAAATAGCTTGTCAACGAATGTAAGTTAAACTAAAAGACTTACTCGTCCGAAATTGTATCCATGGCTGGATCAAGTCGCTCTTCAAAATACAAACGTTCATCGTCAGAGTCCCGCTCTTCTTCTGAGGAAAATGTGAACTCTTCGTCACTGTCCAGGACGAGCTGAAGAGCTTTCGAGCCGGTGTAGCGTGCCATCTTCCAAACGCGCAGGAAAGTGAGTGAATCTTGTTATGAAACTTGCTGCTTTTAAGGCATTTGCCTGGGGGTGTTTATCTATTTTGCATATGGCCTCAACACATTATCTTGTGAATAGCACGCTCTGCGAGTGGGTGTGAACAAATTAACGATAATGAGCTGAGACAAGAGAAACTGTACTTCTTTTTAGTTTCATACAGTTTACATTGCAGGAGAATATTTGTTTTAAATGTGAATTGTTTTATTTAAAAGTAGAAATTTAAAGCGTTCTTTAGACGTATGTTTCATGTTTGTGTGATAAGTATTGGCTGAGTTTTCGTTAATTTTCCAGACATGTTTCAGAAAATTTTTTGCAGAGACAGAGTGAGCTGAAAGCGCACCCTGTTTATTTGATTTATTTAAAAAAAAACACACGGTTTTGATGTTAATGTGAGTGTACACAAAAAAAGAAGACCCTCTATAGTTTATAATCATGTATTGATTTTATTTATATGACCATAAATGACGGAGTATTTTAAGTGTATGTTGCTGCTGAAAACCGAGGAAAACGGGATTATGGCAGAGTCTTCAAAATTTACTGTCCTCCCATCTTTGAAACGAAACTTTCATACGTTTAGATGTAATTTTATTTATAGTAGTGGTCGACCGATATATCGCCGAGGCCGATACACACAAAAACACTCCGGCATGCAGCGAAGTCTATTCAAACTGTGAGAAAGCCCTAACCACGCCCCCTGAGTGACTGGTAGTATACAGCGCTCAGCCAGGTGTAGACATGCAAAATCGGCAGCTGAGTTACAAATTAGGCCGGCTGGCCTGTTATTCAGCGATATATATGTTCTTTCTCAGTGCGTAAATGATTACGGGTGAGTTTTCATATATATTTTTCCTTTGGCGTTAATATTATTGCTCTGAATGTCGAGATTTGCTCGTAAAATGAATGCAATTTAAACTGCGTCACAAAGTGAAACCGAACCGTTTTCGTATTAGACTTTGAGCTCGAAAATGATTGTCATTATATTAGGTTATAAGATATTATAGTCTCTTCCTAGTTACAGATCAGTATTTGTTTGTTCAATATTGTTTGAAAATGTCGAATTTGATGACATGTTGTATGTTTACCGCTGCTGTAATATTGAGCATATGCAACGATCGTGCAATATGCGTGTCATTGTTTACTTTATTATTTTATTATAATCAGCACGCAGTTAACCCATGTATGTTCATTTATATATTATTTAATACCTGAATGTTTATATCATTTAATGATATAATTACAACTGTCTTTCTTTGTTTCTATTTTGTTTATTACAGACCACACACATTTGTGAAGTAACATATACAAACTTCCCTTGAATAAATAAGTTAAACTGGGATTCCATCGGGTGTTTCTTTTACCGGAAACTACACACCACCATCTTGACTGCATTAATTCTGAACCCCTTGAGCGTCCCATACGCTCGTATATGGTCCTTCGAGCCGGATTGCCTCAAGATGGATTCTGAAAATCCCAGTGCAACTGAGCCCGTCGTCCGCCCTCGCCCTCCAAGAGAGAGACACCTTCCTGTTCATCTGGCCGATTATGATGTCCAGCTCCCGCCTAACCTGCACCCGGACCCACTTCCTGCTGATTCGTCTTCACAGAGACCATCCAGGTCATCAAGACATCCGTCTAGATCCATTTCTTCTGGTACGGTTTCCAGTACTTCATCCAGATCCAGTCGCCAAGCACAACGCAGATCTCCCAAACATGGACTCTCCGATCTTCACGCTGCCATGTTGGAGGAAAGGCTAAAGACTCTGGACTTGGAAGAACTTCAACAGCAGATCGAAGAGGATGCCATTGTAGATAAAGAGTGTGAGAGACTTGATGCTCAGGCTAGAGAAGCGCAGTATAGACAGGAACAAGCCACTAAGGCTAGAGAGTTGCTAGCTAAGCAGGTAGAGACCCGACGGCGCCTTAAAAGGGTTCGAAATGAGCTTGAGGTTGCTAAATATGTTTGTGGACTTATTAAACAGGAATCTCAAGAGGTTAATGTTTCTGATTCACAGTTCAGCCATGTTGTTGACCCATTGTCAGAGGTAAGCAAACAACACATAGTCGCTGTTACCAATGATTTTAAGTCATCAGTCGAATTAATGCCTCGTCATTCTACCCCTTGCCCTGTTAATTTTACCACTGCGTCATCAGTTATGCCTCACCCTGACTCACCCGCTGTACACATTACTGCTTCAGTAGCTGAACCCCCATTCGGTTCTGTCACCTCAGCTGCTGAAGTAACCCAACCCAACATGGTTATAAGGTCATCTGCTTCGTTAGTTGCAGCACAGCCCACTTTAATGTTTAGGCCAGATAATGATGTTCCCCTAACGTTTAACCCGGCTGCGGTGGCCAGGCCGCACCATTACTCAGATACCTCTGTCACTTATAGTCAGACACCCTCTGTAAGTGTCCTGCCTATAGTTCCACCTACAGTTCCTGTAACATTAGGGGCTCCCTTACATACTCAGACTTATCAAGCCATGAATCCTAGCCCTCATTGGACAGCACTATCGCACCCTGTTCCCCCACCTGACGCCTATCATAGTCGAGCAGTATTGTACCCTTCCCCAGCCCAACCACCTGGTCTGGAAATGTTAGCTGCCTCAGCTTATGGTGTCCCAAAGCCAGCTATCCCATACTTCGACACTGGCCGGGAAAGTGACTTTGCACTACTGAAAATGGCCTTAGAGAATGTAATGAATAACCAACAGCATTTAAGTGAACATTACAAATACCAGGTCCTTTTAAGTCACTTAAAACTCCCCAGTGCTCTTCAGTTGGCCAAAGCATACATGCACGACCCCAGGCCATACACATCCTCCTTACAGGCGCTGCAGGACAAATATGGGCAACCACGTCAACTGGTCCAGTCCGAATTAGGTGCCATGCTGAATGCACCATCAGTCAAGTTCGGTGATGCAGAGGCTTTTGATTCTTTTTCCCTATCTATCCAAACATTAGTAGGGATGCTTAGAACGTTGGAGGGCCCAAACGGATATGAGCTGCGCTGTGGTTCCCACGTCGATCGCTTGTTAAGCAAGATGCCACCATCATATCGTGATGGGTTCGTTGAGTACTGTTTCAGCCGAGGTATTCTACAAACTGGCACAGACCGCACTTATACATTACCTGATCTGTCTGCATGGCTGCAGATGAAGTCACAGGCAAAACGCATCTCCAATAAAGCAGCTACACTGTATCAGACTGATACTGTTAGATCCACCAAGAAAGATCAACAAAGGTCAGTACCTTTTCGCCCAAAAGAGAAATCCACATCTTTCTTGTATTCAGCTGAGGCCAGTTCAGTTTGGCAGGGACAGTCAAAATCTAAGACCCCTTCTAAGATTCAACCCTTTTGCCCATATTGTAATTCTAAGGACCACTTTCTTAACGCGTGTCCAAAGTTCAAGACACTGACCACAGATCAAATAGTACAGTGGATCTCCAAAGAGAAGCGCTGTTGGAAATGTGGGCGAAATCATATTCCAGACAGTTGTAGTCTAAAAAGAACCTGTACAAACTGTAAAGAGTTACATCTGACCATCTTGCATGATGCCGCATTACATATCCAAAAGAGTGTGCTAATGGTCAATGTTCCGACCCATCAGGTATATTTAGACCGGCCCAACCGATCTCAGAAAGTAATGCTGAAGATAGTCAAGGTTCTACTGCACAATCCAGAGAAAGTCATGGATACATACGCCGTGCTGGATGATGGTTCAGAGCGTAGCATTGTTTTGTCACAGGCTGTAGACCAGTTGAATCTCCCGACGGAACCTGAAACACTCACTCTACGCACTGTTCATCAGGATGTAGTTAATCTGCATGGATCCACCGCTTCCCTTCATGTGTCACCCATGCACGAACCATGCAGAAAATTCCTGATTCCTCATGCTTTCACCGCAGCTAACCTGAGACTTTCCGAACATTCTTACCCTGTGTCAGCTCTTCAGCGCAAGTATGAGCATATCAGGTCCTTGCCATTACCCTTGATGGACCGAGCCCAACCTCTACTGCTCATTGGGTCTGATATGCCTCACCTGCTTACTCCTGTTCAGCCAGTGTACATAGGACCGGCAAATGGACCGATTGCCGTCTGTACCAGACTTGGTTGGACCCTCCAAGGTCCCATTGGTCTCAGTCAAACCACTCTTTCCACTTCACGGTGTTTTCACATAACTACGACCATACAGAATACAGAGTTATTCAAGAATGTGGAACGCCTCTGGCAAATTGATACTCTGCCCTACGTAAACGAGAAGACAGCCACTCGTTCCAAACAAGACCAATATGCCCTCAGTCTTCTCCAGACAAATACTACAAAGGTAGAAGTCAGTGGAGTTATGCGATACGCCACTCCCTTGCTTAGACGGCCCAATGCTGAACAACTTAAAGCCCCAAAGGAAGCAGTAATGGCGAACCTTCGAAGCACTGAGCGTAGACTTGCTAAAGACCCTAAGCGAACTGAGTCTTACTGTTCTGAAATGAGGAAACTTCAAGAAGCTGGCTATGTGGCAGAGATATCAATGCAAGAAGCTGAGCAATCCCCGGAGTCGTGGTACATTCCTCACCATATGGTGACGCATAACAACAAAGACAGAATTGTTTTTAACTGTTCGTATTCATACCAAGGCCAATCTTTAAATGACATCCTCTTGCCTGGGCCCGTTCTCGGTCCGTCTCTACTTGGTGTCTTGCTGAGGTTTCGTGAATACCCTGTAGCCATCAGCGGAGATGTAAAGGGCATGTTCCACCAGGTTCGCCTTTTGCCAAGTGATAAACCTGTAGTGCGTTTTCTGTGGAGAGACATGCAGAGGACAGAACAGCCTAGGATCTACGAATGGCAAGTTTTACCATTTGGCACAACGTGCAGCCCGTGCTGTGCCATATATGCACTCCAGGAAATTGTTCAGAACCACCTGCAAGTGGACCTAGCTCAGGTGAAAACGGTCAAAGATTCTTTCTATGTAGACAACTGTCTCCATAGCCTTCAAACTGTTGCTGAAGCTAGAGCATTAGTAGACGACCTACGACAACTCTTGCTCTCCGGTGGGTTTGAGCTCCGTCAATGGGCCAGCAGCAGACCCGAAGTTATCCAGCATCTTCCTTCTGAAGCAAGATCACAGAATAGTGAACTCTGGCTATCACAGAAGAGCACTGACCTCCTGGAAGGTACACTCGGGCTACTGTGGAACTGCCTCAAAGACTCGTTCAGTTACAAACCCAGCCAATCTGGATGCCTTGAACCCACTCTGCGTAATGTATACAGAGTTTTGGCATCTCAATATGATCCACTGGGTTATCTAATTCCGTTTACTATCCGAGCCAAAGTGTTGGTCCAGGATTTGTGGAAGAACAATCTTGGGTGGGATGACACAATCACATCTGATAGTCTGTTGACCAGATGGCAAGACTGGCAACAAGAGCTCCAAAGTTTGAATCAGATCGCAATCCCACGGTGTTACACTCCATTTGAGGGCCATGGGGCAATCCTCAATCGGGATTTACACATATTCTGCGACGCATCTGAGAGGGCTTATGGCTCAGTGGCATACATGCGCACAGAAACCAATGAAGGACATGTATATGTCTCATTTGTGTTAGCCCGTTCTCGAGTGGCACCTCGGAAGCAAATGACGATCCCTCGGCTAGAACTGAGTGCGGCACTTACCGGAGCGCAGGTGGCTAATATCCTTCAAGCAGAACTAACTGTGGACATCAATAATGTCATTCTCTGGTCAGACTCATCCACTGTCCTCCAATGGCTTAAATCTGAATCATGCAGATACAAAGTCTTCGTGGGAACACAAGTGGCCGAGATTCAGTCACTCACCGATATCAATTCTTGGAGGTATGTTGATTCAGCGAACAACCCTGCTGATGTTATAACAAGAGGCCAGTCGTTGAAGGCTTTAGCCCCACCTTGCCGTTGGATTAATGGTCCACATTTCCTGCATCAGCCAGAGTCATGTTGGCCCACTTTACCATCAGAGGAACCTGAAGCAGAGGCAGAGTTGAAAAAATCAGCAATTTGCCTGCATGCGTGCATTAGTTCAGATGTTCCCCTTCCTGATGTCAACCAATTTAGTACTTGGACTGAATTGCTCAAAGCTACAGTGACATCCCTTCATGGGGCGGCTACATCTTTCACTCATTCAACAGATGATTCAGAGGGTTACATATCAGCAGAGAAGCTCCTTCTACAACAGGCTCAGAAAGATTCATTTCCTGAGGATTTCAAGGCTCTCGCATCTGAGCGACCATTACCATCCAACAGCAGATTAGCATCCTTATCACCTGAGTATGATAAAGCCAGTGGACTTATCAGGGTTGGAGGGAGACTCAGACATGCTAATCATATAGAATTGGATGCAATACATCCCGTTGTGCTTGATCCGCAACATAACCTAACCAAGCTTCTAATCAAGGACTATGATGCCTCCCTTTTACATCCTGGGCCAGAAAGAGTCTTTGCCGAACTGAGAAGACGATACTGGATTCTGAGAGGAAGGGAAGCTATCAAGAAGCATCAATACATGTGTATGGACTGCCAGAAATGGCGTGCCAAGCCTAATATACCCAAAATGGCTGACCTCCCACCAGCACGTCTACGTCTATACAAACCCCCATTCTATTCCACTGGAATGGACTGTTTTGGTCCATTCGCAGTGAAGATCGGCCGATGAACAGAGAAAAGATGGGGAATAGTTTTCAAATGTCTGACCACCCGTTGTCTCCATCTTGATCTCTTAGAGAGCCTTGACACAGATGCCTTTCTGATGTCTCTCCGCAGATTCATATCTCGGAGAGGGAAACCATTCGAGCTCCTTTCCGACAACGGTACCAACTTTGTTGGAGGAAACAAAGAAATGAGATCAGCATATGACGCCATGGTGCCTCAACTAAGGGAACAACTTGCGGAACAACAGATTTCATTCAGATTTAATCCCCCGAGTGCCCCTCATTTCGGGGGAGCTTGGAAACGGGAAGTTAAGTCAGTAAAGCAAGCCCTAAAGGTTGTACTGAAGGATCAAACAGTGACTGAAACTGCACTGCGTACCGTGCTTATTGAGGTAGAGGGTATCCTAAATGCCAAGCCTTTGGGATACGTGTCCTCAGACGTGTCGGATTTGGACCCGGTTACGCCTAGCATCCTCCTAATGGGCCGCCACGATTCTTCACTCCCACAAGTACTCTATGATTCAAGTAATCTTTTGGGAACCAGAAGATGGAAACATAGTCAAGTACTTGCTGACCATTTCTGGTCTAGATTCATCCATTACTATCTTCCGAATCTGCAAGAAAGACAGAAGTGGCGAAAGGATGGAGGAGAAATTGGTCTAGACCAGGTGGTACTGATAGTGGACCCACAACTTCCACGAGCATGTTGGCCAGTAGGAAATGTGACTAATACTTTTCCTGGACTTGATGGCCGTATCAGAACAGTTGAAGTTAAGGTACACAATCGCACATATGTGAGACCTGTATCCCGTATAGTCCCACTCCCTAAACTCTCTGATGATGACTCTACTGAGTCTACCAATTAGTCAGGGTTCCTCACTGTTTCAAATGTCTTTACACACATTTGGGGGCGGCTGTGTGAGAAAGCCCTAACCACGCCCCCTGAGTGACTGGTAGTATACAGCGCTCAGCCAGGTGTAGACATGCAAAATCAGCAGCTGAGTTACAAATTAGGCCGGCTGGCCTGTTATTCAGCGATATATATGTTCTTTCTCAGTGCGTAAATGATTACGGGTGAGTTTTCATATATATTTTTCCTTTGGCGTTAATATTATTGCTCTGAATGTCGAGATTTGCTCGTAAAATGAATGCAATTTAAACTGCGTCACAAAGTGAAACCGAACCGTTTTCGTATTAGACTTTGAGCTCGAAAATGATTGTCATTATATTAGGTTATAAGATATTATAGTCTCTTCCTAGTTACAGATCAGTATTTGTTTGTTCAATATTGTTTGAAAATGTCGAATTTGATGACATGTTGTATGTTTACCGCTGCTGTAATATTGAGCATATGCAACGATCGTGCAATATGCGTGTCATTGTTTACTTTATTATTTTATTATAATCAGCACGCAGTTAACCCATGTATGTTCATTTATATATTATTTAATACCTGAATGTTTATATCATTTAATGATATAATTACAACTGTTTTTCTTTGTTTCTATTTTGTTTATTACAGACCACACACATTTGTGAAGTAACATATACAAACTTCCCTTGAATAAATAAGTTAAACTGGGATTCCATCGGGTGTTTCTTTTACCGGAAACTACACACCACCATCTTGACTGCATTAATTCTGAACCCCTTGAGCGTCCCATACGCTCGTATACAAACAGTACCGTGATGTGTCAGATCTGCAGCCCAGCGACAGCTCCAGTGGGGGGTCACAGGTGTGATATAAACGAATTCAAACAGAACTGAAAACATTTTACCTCACAAACCGTCAAAAATCCTCTGACTGGCTGTTCCCTATACGCGCGCTGTTCTCGGTTACGTTTAAACTAGACGCTGTTTCCTCACGGACTGAAAAGCTGGGTCGCGTGCACTACAGATCAGTGATCGCGTGAGGTGGATGAGAAGAGAACACTGTATGCTATAATACTAATAATAATACGTTTGGGGGGGAAAATCCTTGAAAATGTTATTCACTATCTCTATCTGCTGTATTTAATTATCCACGATTGGCGTAATATTGTGTGTAGTATACCTTTTCATATGTTCCGGTCGGATTTGATGTTAATCGAGCATGCAAGTGACGGCTTGCAAAGTTTCAAAGAAACTAACAAGCAAAACTAAACAGACATAAATCATTATTATTTAAATATACTTACAGTAAAACGACCTGTTTAAACTAAATAGTGTAAATAAACTATGTGAGATTTTTATTTAACTATGTATATTGTACATAAAATGTATGGAATTGCACATACTATTTTGTCATTCATTTATGAATATTGTTTAGATTGGTTCATTAATGATACATGTTATTTGTAACCTGAAGTAAGCAGCAGTAATTATTAAAACTTTATTTATTGAAGTGTTACAGTACCTCATTTGTTTACATTTTAATCACTTAATTAGTAAATGTGTTTAATTGCAAAAAGAATTTTGCATAAATATTATGTACAATAAATGTTCATTTAGTTTCACCAATATTCTTTGTCTCTCATGTACTGTATTCACATGTACCGTATCTGCCTTATATCGGCCAATCGGCCAGATTGCTTTCTCAATATCGGCATCGGCATCGGCCATTAAAAATCCCATATCGGTCGACCACTAATTTATAGTTATGTTTATTTAATATAATTTTAAAAAGAAGCATAAACACAACGAGGGGTGTCTGTTTTATCTGTTTATGTGACTAACGTTTCTTTAGTATAACCATGGAGTATAAAATTCAATATAAATTCTTGGTATTGCATTTGACTCTACGATCGGCGGCAGTTATCGAGCATCCTTAGACCTTCACCGGAAATACCGCCGTGCATAGAGCCCATTTCTTGAATTGGCAAGTTTCGTCGGGGCGCGAAGAGAAATAGAGCTGAGTATCATCTGCACAGGCCACCAGGGCACCATACAAATTTTATCAAAGAATTTGCTGATTTTCTATCAGAGTTAGTACTGGCTGCAGATGAAGTCCTAATTGTTGGTGATTTTAATATCCATGTAGATAATGAAAAAAAAAACCCATTGGGATTGGCAACACGTGTCAGAACCCACTCATTATCGTAATCATACTTTAGATCTAATATTGTCTCATGGAATCAATGTTGAAGGCATTGAAATTCTGCAACAGAGCGATTGTTACAAGGTGGTTGCAGCAGAGATGAAACAGGATCTACAGTAAGTGCAGCAGCTTTATTCAAAAACAAACTCAGAACGTCACAAACAATCTCAGGAACAAGAACAAGAACAGAACAACCAACTTAATACAACGTAGAACTGACAAAGAACGTACTCGGTTACTAATGTAACCTCGGTTCTCTCTAGAGAGGGAACGAGTATTGCGTAATATCTTACGCTATGGGGAAAACCACTTTTCCACGAGATATTGAAGCCAAAAATGATCCTTAATTTTGAATTAATGTAAAACGCTGTGCAGCAGCATGCAGACATAGGCAGGACAGCTCGCGCGCCTATTGGCTGCCCTGCGGCAACAGCAGCAGCCCATCGAGAGAGGCGCTGTGTGACACATATCCAATGGGGGTATTTCGCGCCCATTTCGTCACGTTCCGCCAGAAAGGGCGTGGTCTCGCCCTATAAATATAGCTCGATAAGGCTGGTACACTGGTTTTCATCGCTGAAGCGAACCAGCGCTGTTGTATGCACGGCAAGATACGCAGTACTCGTTCCCTCTCTAGAGAGAACCGAGGTTACGTTAGTAACCGAGTACGTTCTCTTACGAGAGTATCTCTCGTACTGCGTAATATCTTACGCTATGGGGAACACAATACAAAACGCCGTGCGTACTGGGATCCGACACCAAAGTCCCAAGGGCAGTAGCCCGGGGCTCATGTAGTGCAAAATCACCATAGACTCACAGAGAATCGGAGAAGAGAGGCTGCAAGCATCATTCCCCATGAAATAGCATCCTATAGGAGCTAGTTATGTTAATAGTGTTTCACACAGACAGGGTGAACGTGTTCAGCCTGAACTGGGTAATAATACAGGTTATTCAACACCCATGGAGCCGTGTTATCGCCCAGTGAGCGATGCACAAGCAAAGCTCAGCATCTGGGCCGGCACAGCGGGGTAGATAGTACTGAATTCTATACCGACAGAAGCTTGGCTTGTAAGGCGGGAACCTCTAGGTTATAAAACCTTATAAATGTAGACGGCGAGGCCCAGCCCGCGGCCGTACAGATATCTTGCAAGGTAACCCCCCTATACCACGCCCACGACGAGGCCACGCCTCTCGTGGAGTGCGCTCTGACACCCAAAGGACACTGCAGGCCCTTAGAAGTGTAAGCCAGTGCTATGGCGTTGACTATCCATCTGGATTGGCTCTGTTTTGATGCGGCCAGTCCCTTGGATCGTCCGCCAAACAAAACGAAGAGCTGCTCGGTCTGTCTGAAGGCAGACGAGCGGGACACATAAATTCTCAGTGCCCTGACAGGGCAAAAGGAGACTCGCATCCTCCTCCTCGTTATGAACCGAGAGAGCGCACAGGGAAATAACCTGGGCCCTGAACGGTATGTTGAGGGATTTGGGCACGTACCTGTGCCTTGGTTTGAGTATGACTTTTGAGTCATTAGGCCCAAACTCCATGCATGACGCGCTTACCGAAAGCGCTTGCAAGTCCCCTACGCGCTTCACTGAAGCGAGAGCCATAAGGAATACCGTTTTGAGAGACAGATGTTTCATGTCTGACAAATGGATTGGCTCGAATGGGGCATCTTTCATGGCTTCCAAAACCGTAGAAAGGTCCCACACAGGGACTGAGGGGGGTCTGGGTGGATTCAGCCTCCGAGCTCCCATGAGGAATCGCACGACCAGGTCGTTTTCCACAGTGACTGGCCAGACGTCGGTTTTGCAAACGCCGCTATGGCCGCCATGTATACTTTGAGCGTGGATGGGGTTCTGCCCTTATCCAGCAGCTCCTGAAGGAAGGAGAGCACTTCCGTAACCCCGCAGTCTGCGGGTGAAAAGCCCTGGGCTTGACACCAGGCAGAGAACACTGACCACTTTGAGGAATAGAGCCGTCTAGTACAGTGATTCCCAACCCCCGGTCCCCGGACCGGTGCCGGTCCGTGAACACGTTAGTACCGGGCCTTGAAATATTCGCAGAATTTTTTTTTATAATACTAATAATAAGAATTGTGTTTTTAAAATGCTTTTTAACATGTCATGTCATTTAATCCAAAACACAAACAATAAATAAATACAAATAAATAAAAATATTAAAATGTGTTTCTTTGAGCGCCTTGCGATTGCTTAGCAACGCGTGGTATCTGAACGGACTGCAAAAAAAAAAGCGCGGTGCGTGCAGCTGAAGTGACAGAGAAGTATGTGGAGAGATGAGCGGGCTCAGCAAACTTCAATGGCTAATTTCATTGTGGACAGTTCCGGTAAAAGGAAAGGTACGGAGCCCGGGAAGTCACCTGTGTGGAAAAAAAAAACCCAATCCGTGGCGACGATTTTGCAATCCGTCCCCTTAGTTTATAAACTGTACTCACGAATTCTTAAACTGTTCCCTCGGTTTAACTATTCGTGCCCACGGATTAATAAACCGTACCCACGAGTTCCTAATCCGTGCTCTCAGATTCCTAAACCGTGCCTTCAGTTTTTGCAATCTGTACCCACAAATTCATAAACCGTGCCCACGCTTTCGCAATCCGTACTCACGGGTTTGTAATCCGTACTCACGGGTTTGTACACCGTACTCACGGATTTGTGGCCCCTCCCCCAGTCTGTGCCGCATTCTTCAACCAGGCCTCCTGTTTAGGTGCGGGATGCATTGCATTGTGTTTAAATCTCATTTTTTTAAATGGATCATTTCTTGGATTTTCTAAAAAACTACATTTAGGGTACTTGTATCTTTAAAGTCCATTTTTGGGAGGAAAAAGCTCAGTATAGAATAAGCAAAAATAGACTTCACATATAAAAAAATAAATATTCCACAAACACATTTCCAAAACTGTAAAAGGTTAGGTTACCTTCATTAAAATAAAACATTCATAAATGATTTTATGATAAACATATTACTGTCTTCAGTGAACTCATTTATAGTAATAAACACAAATAATAATACTTATCAATCATTATTTTTTATTAGGCTACAAAGGCCTATTTAGAAGACGCTTTTATCCAAAAAAAAGAACAAATCAATTCGTCAAATGTCAGTCATAATACAGGTTAGACAATACTAATACAGGGCCAAGATTATTGTTTATGCAGCTGTATTATAATAAAATAAGAGGCAGACAAGCGAGTGCAGCTCAGTAACTGTATTCACAACAGAGCGGCCAGGGAACAGCCGGCAAAAGCAATCGACTGCCGATTGCATGATTCATTACATTCCGTAACATCCCCCTTTACAAATATGAACTAAAGAATTCCCTTCTACAATAATAAGTAAATAAAACAAAATACTATATAAACTTTAAGCCACATAACATTTAAAGTGACTGTAATGAACTTCAAATTAGGCACTAATGATGACCTGCAGTATATCTGACTCAAAAGTCCTTGTTACATTAACTGTTCTTTTCCTTTCCAAAACTGCCACAGAGATGTGGGCTGGTACGCCGCCTGACGGGCGAGGTGCGGCCACAGCATTATCCGCGTCCAGAATCGAAGAAATGATCGGAATCAACAGTTACAGCGTGAACTTAAGGACAAACACACTAGGCATCTTCTGACACCATGTTTATGCAGCTGTATTATAATAAAATAAGAGGCAGACAAGCGAGTGCAGCTCAGTAACTGTATTCACAACAGAGCGGCCAGGGAACAGCCGGCAAAAGCAATCGACTGCCGATTGCATGATTCATTACATTCCGTAACAATTATCACAAATAAACACAAGTTTTTGACGCATAGGCTATCGTGTTTGTGCGCAAAAAAATTAATATCATTGACGTATTTTCACATTTTTGTTTATGACTTTTTGCCCCTTTATTAAACATTTAAAATATTCGCAAATTAATATGGAAAAAAATTCGATTTTACTTTCTAAAAAATCAAATTAGAACCTGGAAATTATATTTTTCCCGCAGTGCTAAATGAGAAGAGCCATGTCTTTGGAACCATACAGAGAGATGATTTATAGGTGATTTATAGGATAATCATAATGAATGTGTCTGAAAAATAACGAGGGATTTTTATTGTTTAAATAAACTGTTTTCTAGTGTCGGCTAAACATATCTCAATCTCCGCTGTAAAGCGGATGCACCGAGAAATGCACCTTTCGGATTAATCAGACGGTATTTGCTTTCGATTCGAATTTGTTCATTTAAAAGTGGACATTTCAAGCTTTAGATAGGCTATTGTTTCTGTTCATTTGAGACGCGCTCCGGAGATAATGAAAGCGCGCCTGATTGTTTTATTTTATTTTACAAAAGCACAACGTTTTCTTGTTATTGTGAGTTTACACAAATAAAAGTAGTTGCGAATGATGTATAATTTTTTTCTGTATGACCAGAAATGATAGATTATTTAAAGTTGTTTCCACTGTTGATAGGAAAATACAAGTGTTTGCGCGGGCGCCTCACGTTCCATGCAGTGCGCGCTCCGCCCAAAAACACTTGGATATGCGTCAAAAACTATGTGTTTATTTGTGATAATCTTAGCCCTGTATTATTATTGTCTATCTTGTATTATGACTGACATTTGACGAATTGCTTTGTTCTTTTTTTTGGATAAAAGCGTCTTCTAAATAGGCCTATGTAGCCTAATAAAAAATAATGATCATTATTATTATTTGCGTTTATTACTATAAATGAGTTCACTGAAGACAGTAATATGTTTATCATAAAATCATTTATGAATGTTTTATTTTTATAAGGGTAACCTAACCTTTTACAGTTTTGGAAATGTGTTATTCTATACTGAGCTTTTTCCTCCCAAAAATGGACTTTAAAGATACAAGTAGCCTAAATGTAGTTTTTTTGAAAATCCAAGAAATTATCCATTTAAAAAAATGAGGTTTAAACACAATGCAATGCATCCCGCACCTAAACAGGAGGCCTGGTTGAAGAATGCGGCACAGACTGGGGAAGGGGCCACAAATCCGTGAGTACAGATTGCGAAAGCGTGGGCACCGTTTATGAATTTGTGGGTACAGATTGCAAAAACTGAAGGCACGGTTTAGAAATCTGAGAGCACGGATTAGGAACTCGTGGGTACGGTTTATTAATCCGTGGGCACGAATTGTTAAACTGAGGGAACAGTTTAAGAATTCGTGAGTACAGTTTATAAACTGAGGGGACGGATTGCAAAACCGTCGCCACGGATTGTTTTTTTTCCCCCACAGGTGACTTCCCGGGCTCCGTAGTAAGGCGATGACCAACTTGAAATATAGCGAGAAAAAGAAAAAGTCAAGCTTCAATCGTAAATACGATACCTCATAAATTAGGTATGGATTCACGACAACAGGCGATTCCGTGGCGTCAAATCCGTTGTGTTGAAAAACTCTGCAATGAAGCAATGAAGCCGTCAAAACTGCAGCGGCACTTAACCACCAAACACCCAACTCTCAAAGACAAAACGGAGGAGTTTTTCAAAAGAAAGAAACGTGAGTTGGACGCTCAGCGGCAAGTTTTGATATCCTCAAAAATGATTGGCTAAAATCCATGTGTGTATGCTTTTGTATTCTGAAACTGCCTGACTTTTGAAACTGTTACTATATAGGCCTATAGTAGGCTGTGTTATCCTGCTGGTTGACTTTATGATTAGTTATTTCTGTTTTGCACATGCATCGCCACAGAGTTAACCATTTCAGACAGTAGGCCTACTGGACAGCCTCTGTCTCTCGTTCACTTCACGTCTGTGGGCGTTACGCACAGCTCAGTGTGGCCGCTCCAATTTACCTTCAATGAAATCTAACATTAGTGTCATTGACAGAATTACTAAAAAATATTTAGCTACCTAAAAGTTAAAGATTTTTAATAAAACTCAAGAGATGTGTGAAATTTCATGATTTATGAGTGACGTTAGTCTAGTAGAATTTTCAAAAAAATATTTTGCTCCCTAAAAGTTAAAGATGTTTTGTGTCACACATGCATGTCTATTTCCCTCATATTAAATATAAAACGCATGTGGACTGATATGTTTCCAATGTCTGAACTCCTTTATTAATGTAGTATATAAACAGCCTTTTCAATATATTAGTATTAAATGCATTTTCTGAGAATTAATATTTAAATTTTTTACTGCAAATTTTGAAATGCGCGCTCTTTGGTCCATCAGTGCTTGTGTCAACAATCAACATATATCGGAAAACATTTGGAATGGGTCAGACATAATTCTGACCACTGTTTTCTGCGTATCAAATGCACGTAAAAACTAATTTTCGCGTATAAATTGCACGATAATACACAATGCATGCTAATGCATAATCCTTATGTGAATTTAGGGGGCGACCGGGGGTGGGGGTTCCAACGTCTATGCACCTGCTAGTGAGTGAGTGCTATGTGGGTTGCTTTTGAAGTAGACCTAATTGTATGGGAGAAAAGAGAAACATTTTGTAAACCGTTCTGAAAGTTTAAAAAGATTGGTATACAAGTAGCCTTTGTTGCCACCTAGTTCATTATATGCAAATAAATAATAGGCTGCTACTGTTTTACACAGTGATATGTTCCGAATCCAAACGATGCGTCTTAAAATTGAGGCATTCAAATTGAAAACTGGTCCCTGGAATTTTTTTTATGAATATGCTGGTCCCTGGCACAAAAAAGGTTGGGAACCCCTGGTCTAGTAGACGGGGCTCTAGCCTGCGTGATTGTATTTCACACTCCCTCTGGGAGGTTAGCGGTTACCCGTTGATGGCCCATGCATGTAGGGACCATAATTCCGGGCAAGGATGCCAAATCGAGCCCTTTGCCTGAGAGAGGAGGTCTCTCCTCACCGGTATCGGCCACGGGGCAGTGCTGGTCCGCCGCATTAGGACTGGGAACCAATTCTGGTTTGTCCAGAGCGGAGCCATGAGTAGCACTGGGCATCCGTTTTCCCTGATTCGTTCCAGCACTTGAGGCTGGAGCGAGACGGGGGGAAAAGCATAGAGGGGGCAGCGGGGGCATACGTGGGCCAGCGCATCCCTGCTCTTGGAGAAAAAGGTTCGGACAGTGAGCGTTTTCTTGGGGCGCGAACAGGTCCACCTGCGCTCTGCCGAATGTCTCCCACCGCAGTTGGATCGTCTGCAGGTGCAGCGACCATTCCCCTGCTGGGACATTGTTTCTGGACAGACGGTCTGGTCCCAGATTCAGGCGACCAGGCACATGCACTACTTTCAGTGAAAACAGGTTGTGCTGAGCCCAGACCAGGAGGCGTTCCGTCAGCCTGTAAGGTTTCGGGACCTGACGCCACCCTGGTGGTTTATGTATGCCACCACTGACATGTTTTCCGACTGGACTAAGACGTGGCGGCCTTTTATCTGGGGACAAAAAAGCCATAGCGCGTTGTCGACTGCCAGCATTTGCGCAGGAGCTTTTCCCGTTCTGACCACTGGCCGAAGAATGGTCTGCCCTCGAGCAGCGCTCCCCAGCCCGAGGTGGAGGCGTCCGTGGACACCACCGTCACACTCGAGGGAGTCCCCAGACCCACGCCTGACTGATACCAGTCAACCATTTTCCAAGGTTTCAGAGCCGAAACGCATTTCATGTCGACCCTGAGGCGAAACAGACCACAGGTCCATGCCCGGGGTGGAACTCGCACTTTCAGCCATAACTGCAGTGGGCGTATGCGAAGCAGGCCCAGCTGGAGTACTGAAGATGCCGAGGCCATGAGGCCCAGCATTTTCTGAAATCTTTGAGCGGGACTATAGAGCTGCGGCGAAAGGATTTCGCGGCGCGCTGAATGTCCGATTCTCACTCTGGCAACAGACGTGCTGTCATAGACAGCGAGTCCAGTACTGTTCCCAGAAAAGAGATTTTCTGGCTGGGGAACAGCAAACTCTTCGCCCAATTGACTGTGAGACCCAGATTCTCGAGATGCTTGAGTAATGTGGTTCTGTGTTCTGTGAGCTCTGAATGTGATCGAGCTATAATCAGCCGATCGTCCAAGTAGTTCAAAACTCGCATGCCCTGAAGTCTCAGGGGTGCAAGGGCCGTGTCCATGCACTTCGTAAATGTACGGGGTGCTAGGGATAGGCCGAACGGTAGGACTGTGTATTGATATGCCTGGCCCTCAAAGGCGAATCTCAAGAATCGCCTGTGACGTGACGCTATTTGTATTTGGAAATAGGCGTCTTTCAGATCTATTGACATAAACCAGTCTCCCTGGCGCACTTGCGCGAGGATTTTCCTGGTTGTCAGCATTCTGAACTGGCGCTTCATAAGCACTCTGTTCAGCTGTCGCAGATCTAGAATGGGTCTGAGACCCCCGTCTTTTTTTGGTACCAGAAAATATCTGCTGTATAGCCCCCCTTCGCTCTGAGCCTGAGATAAAGGTTCTATGGCCCCTTTGCTCAGCAGTTTCGCTATTTCGGCTCGAAGTAGATGTGATACTTCACTGTTTACCGTGGTTTCGACTCGCGCCATATAACGGCAGGGACGTCGAGCGAACTGTAGCGAATAGCCTCTTTTTATAGTGTTCAACACCCATTCTGATACCCCGGGAAACTTTGCCCACGCATCTGCATGAATAGCTAGGGGTAGAATGAAATCCAGGCTCTGGCCGCGGCATAGCACTGAGTTTATAGTGAGAGACATAAACACTGTGTTTATAGTGTGCGAGGCGGGAGGTGCGCCGTTCACGGCGGGCAGCCTGGTCGCGCTCAAATTCTCTATGACAGGTTGTGGAGAGAGCGAGCGGGACAAACCCCGTGGGGTTGAGCGTGTCTGTGAAGGAATGTGGGCACGGGACGGCGGGCACATTCACTGCACTGAGAACACCGTCGGCTTGTGCTGACTGAATGTGTGTCGATTCCGTTTTTACAGAAAACGAGGGACACGCATCGTGTAGTGTTTGTGGGCACTGTGTCGTGGGCACATTCACTACATTTTTGCACAATCGCCATGAGTCGATTTTATTTGTGCTAGCCCTGAACTGTGGCGGGCTGTGTCTGTGTGTGGGAATGGGCACTGAGACGTGGGCATTCTTACAACACTCATAACACCATCGGCCGTGGCCGGAATACCAGAAAATACACTCTTTTGGGATTTATCTGGGTCGCCGTAAAAATGGCATTTGTGTGCAGGCAAGCGGGCTGTGGTGCCAGCTTGTTTACTGCGAAATACACTGGAACAGTCACATTGTTTGGAACTGAACGAGCGAGAAGTTTTGGTGGAGTCTGGCCGCGGCGAGACTTAAACACCGTGGGTTTTAGATGACTGTATGTGTGTTGGTTTCGTTTTAGAGAAAACGTGGCACATGCAGTGTGTAGTGTTTGTGGGCACTGGGTTGTGGGCACATTCACTATATTTAATGCACAATGACATGAGTCGATCTCATTTGTGCATGCCCTGCACTGTGGCGGGCTGCGTTTGTGTGTAGAAATGAACACTGGGTTGTGGGCATTTTTATTACACTCATAACACCATCGGCTGTGGCCGGAATAATAGAAAATACACTGCTTATATGATTTTTCTGGGTCGCCGTGGAAACGGCATTTTTGTGCAGGCAAGCAAGCCATGGTACAGGCTTGTTTACTGCAAAATACACTGGAACAGTCGCATTTTCTTGGAACTGAACGAGCGAAAAGTTTCGGTGCAAGTCTGGCCGCGGCGAGACTAAATTTTTATCTGCTGCGAGACCTGGGATCGAACACGGGTCTCCCATGTGAAGGTTTTGGGTTTCACCGCTGAGCCACAAGGGGAAACGACAAAAGCTTAAAATAGCTCGAGCACATAATAGAGCGTCATCACAGTTTGTGTGCGTTGGCGTTTGTTTACAGGCGTGCGTGTTATACACCAGGCTCATTGCTGCAATATTGACATTTTTAGCCGCTCAAACTAAGAGGAGCTGAGAAATGTTTGAGAAATGGAGATTAGTCCGGCCTCGGCGGGACTAAAAACACACTCTTTCCTCATTTCGCCGGTGACGCATGCCCAGGGGGGGTGGGGGCGGGGTAGCTTTCTTATAACGTAAAGAAAGCTATCCGTGGTTTTGAAGCTGGCCTTCTCTACAGATCCAGCTATCTCGTCATCATTAATGGCGGAAACGGCGGCGCGCGCCGGCCGTTGTCCGTCAGCGAGCGACTCGAGTGAAGCTGGTGAAGCTGGCGGGCGAACCGGCGGGCTATCACGGGCTGGAGAAGGCTCGGGGCTGTTTCGTCGACCTCAATGGCGGAAGCGGCGGCAGACGGCGGCCGCTGTCCGTTGGTGAGGGACTCGAGCGATGCCGGCGAAGCTGGCGGGCGAACCGGCGAGCTTTGGCGGGCAGGAGAAGGCTCGGGGCCGCGCTGGGCACGGCACTTTTACGGCGCGCCGCTACAGCGGGCTGAAGTGCAGGCTCTGAGAAAGATGCCAGGCGAGTCCTCAGAGTCACCATAGGCAGTAGCTCACAGTGAGGGTATCCGCCGTCGACGAGAGCGAGAGCCGCATGATCCTCACCCAGGCAGGAAACGCAGATGACATGACGGTCCTCGTCGCTGAGTGTGGCTCAGCATGAGCCGCAGGATCTTTGCATCTTGAAAAAGACGCAGCTCTTTTAGCAGAGAGAGAGACAGTGAAAAAATGTGTGTCGCAGCGGCGAACACACACACACAGTTTGAAAAGGATATAACGCCGGAAAGCGTAGCAGGTACGGCGGCAGCTAAAGGCGGCGATGCCAGTGACTTCAGACTCAATGGCTCGTCCCGCTGTGTGCTTTTCCTCAGACGCCGTGGCTTCTCACTCCGGATCCAGCGATGCGTGATTCTTCGCTGAAGAGATGAAAATCAGTGTACCAGCCTTATCGAGCTATATTTATAGGGCGAGACCACGCCCTTTCTGGCGGGACGTCAAGTCAAGTCAAGTCATCTTCATTTATATAGCGCTTTTAACAATGGATTGTTTCAAAGCAGCTTTACAGAGATAAACATATAATTTAAGGTAACAGATTGTTTTGGCATTATAGCGGTTCTTGAATAATGTCATTTCCAGCTAAAGTTAACTTTGATTGATTCACCTCCGTCGAAATGATCAGACTTTTAAACGCGAACCTGTGATTAACGCTGACGGCGTTCACATGCTCATTCAGAATTGATTCTATAGTTATGTGCTTTTTAAAATATGTGCGCAGGTTTGTAATTCATACAACCCAGCCTAAACAAACTACTTTTCTTGCCTATAAATTTTGATACAGAATTTTGTTTTATTTTATCACTTCGGGGTACGCGAGCCAGAATTTACAACACTTTATCTGTAGAGTGGGAAAGGGATCCTCCATAGGGAGAGGATAGTGGACACTTCAGCACTGCATTGTCATCGGGTCCAGGCGGATCTCCTTCGTCAGATCTGGACACGGCCTAGATCCGGCAGGCTGCGGGAAAACCTCGGGGTAAACAAAGACACTAATATTAGCGTAGATGCCATTCTTCTTATGATGTAGCGAGTACATCAAGATTTAAGGGAAGTGTTCCCAGTTCCGGCTGACCTAATCTATGCAGCCTAACATTGAATTTATAGAAGTCTATAGTGTGTTATGTGTATGCTAGGTCAAAGAGATGTGTTTTTAGTCTAGCTTTGAACTGACAGAGTGTGTCTGCTTCCCGGACAATGGTAGGAAGACTGTTCCAAAGTTTTGGTGCTAAATAGGAAAAGGATCTACCGCCTGCAGTCGATTTAGATATTCTAGGTATTATCAACTGGCCGGAATTTTGAGATCGCAATAGACGTGAAGGACTATAATACGTTAAGAGCTCGCTCAAGTACTGCGGAGCTAAACCATTTAGTGCTTTGTAGGTAATCAACAATATTTTAAAATTTATACGATGTTTAATAGGGAGCCAATGCAGTGTTGACAGAACCGGGCTAATATGGTCATATTTCCTGGTTCTGGTAAGAACTCGAGCTGCGGCGTTTTGAACTAGCTGTAGTTTATTTATTAAGCGTGCAGGGCAACCACCCAGTAGAGCATTACAATGATCTAGCCATGAGGTCATGACGCATGGACTAATTGTTCCGCATTTCCCAATGAGAGCATATGGCGTATTTTAGATATATTTTTAAGATGGAAAAATCCAGTTTTACAGATACTAGACACGTGGCTTTCAAAAGAAAGGTTGGTATCAAAGAGCACACCCAGGTTCCTAACCGACGACGAAGACTTGACAGAGCAGCCATCAAGTGTTAGACAGTATTCTGGGTTATTACGTGTGGAAGTTTTTTGTCCAATAATTAGAATCTCTGTCTTTTCAGAATTTAGTAGTAGGAAATTACTAGTCATCCAATTTTTTTATATCAGCTATGCATTCCGTTAATTTTGTGAATTGGTAAGTTTCGTTGGGTTTTGAAGAAATATACAGCTGAGTATCATCGGCATAACAGTGAAAGCTAACTCCATGTTTCCTAATGATATCTCCTAATGGTAGCATGTACAGAGTGAACAGCAGCGGTCCTAGTACTGAGCCTTGTGGTACGCCATACTGAACTTGTGATCGATAAGACATCTCTTCATTTACTGCTACAAACTGATAACGGTCAGTTAAGTATGATTTAAACCATGCTAGTGCAATTCCACTAATGCCCACATAGTTTTCTAGTCTATTTAAAAGAATGTTGTGGTCAATTGTGTCAAATGCAGCACTAAGATCGAGTAACACTAATAGAGAGATACAACCACGATCGGATGATAAGAGCAAATCATTTGTGACTCTAATGAGAGCGGTCTCAGTACTATGGTACGGTCTAAATCCGGACTGAAAATCCTCGCAGATATCATTTCTTTCTAGAAAGGAACACAGTTGTGAAGATACTGCTTTTTCTAATATCTTTGACAGAAAAGGCAGATTCGAGATCGGCCTGTAATTGACTAATTCTGTAGGATCAAGTTGTGGTTTTTTAACAAGCGGTTTTATCATAGCCAGTTTAAAGGTTTTTGGTACGTATCCTAGAGACAAAGATGAATTAATGAATTAATGATATTAAGAAGAGGATATATGACCAATGGAAACATCTCTTTCAGTAGCTTAGTCGGTATAGGATCTAACATACAAGTTGTCGATTTAGATGAATTAACGAGTTTGCAGAATTCTTCCTCTCCTATAGCAACAAATGAATCAAATTTTTCCTCAGGGAGACTACAATGCACTTCCTGATGCGATACTGTGGTAGACGGTTGCATAGTTATAATTTTGTCCCTGATATTATCAATCTTATAAGTGAAGAAGTTCATAAAGTCATCACTGCTGTGTTGCTTGGACACTTCTGAGCTTGAAGCTTTCTTTTTCGTTAGTTTAGCCACTGTTTCAAATAAATACCTTGGATTATGTTTATTTTCTTCTAATAGGTTTGAAAAATAAGCAGATCTAGCAGCTTTTAAAGCCTCTCTGTAAGCAATCGAGCTCTCTTTCCACGAAATCCGAAATACCTCTAGTTTAGTTTTCTTCCAGTTGCGCTCCATTTTTCTGGCTGCTCTCTTAAGGGCCCGGGTGTGCTCGCTGTACCACGGCGTTGGGCTATTTTCTTTAATCTTCTTTAAGCGCAACGGAGCAACTGCGTCTAAAGTGCTGGAAAAGAGAGAGTTAAACGTTTCTGTTGCAATATCAAGTTCTTCTAAGCTATCCGGGATGCTGAGATGATGAAACTGATTAGGAAGATTATTGATAAAGCAATCTTTAGTGGCAGAAGTTATAGGTCTAACGTATTTATAACACGGAGTCGGCTTTGCAGCCTTGGCTAAATGTAATTTACATGAGACTAGATAATGATCTGAGATGTCATCGCTCTGCTGCAGAATTTCAACGGCATCAACATCTATTCCATGTGATAATATTAGATCTAGAGTATGATTACGACAATGAGTAGGTCCTGACACGTGTTGTCTAACTCCAATTGAGTTTACAATGTCTTTAAATGCCAATCCCAATGCATCTTTTTCATTATCTACATGTATATTAAAATCACCAATAATTAGTACTTTATCTGCAGCCAATACTAATTCTGATAGAAAGTCCGCAAATTCTTTGATAAAATCTTTATGGTGCCCCGGTGGCCTGTATACAGTAGCCAGCATAATTCTCAAATGAGATTTATCGTTTACACTATATATTTTTACATTAAGCACCAATACTTCAAAAGAAGTATATTTAAAGCTAGATTTCTTAGTGGTTTTGAAAATATTACTATAAATTACAGCAACACCTCCCCCTTTGCCTTTCAGACGAGGTTCATGTTTATAACTGTAATCTTGTGGGGTTGACTCATTTAAAATAATGTAATCGTTTGGTTTTAGCCAGGTTTCTGTCAAACACAGCATATCAAGATTATAATCTGAAATCATATCATTAACTATGAGAGATTTTGAAGTAAGGGATCGAATATTCAGCAACCTAAGCTTTATCATTTGCTCATCTGTATTATATCTGTTTTTTATTTGTTGAACATCAATTAAATTTTTAACCTGACGTTTTTTGGATTTCCAAATTCGGGGAACAGACACAGTCTCTATATGATGACATCTAGGTGAAAGAGACTCTATGTGATGGGATTTATCTGACCTTGGTGACGTGAGGCCGCTAGCAGACGGTCGGTTTAGCCAGTCTGTCTGCTTCCTGACCTGAGCCCCAGATTGTCATGTTTTATCTCTAAGACTATGAGCCAAATTACTAGAGAGAAGAGCAGCACCAGCCCAGGAGGGATGGATACCATCTCTTTTCAACAGATCAGGCTTGCCCCAAAAACTTTTCCAATTGTCTATGAATTTTATATTATTCTGCGGACACCACTTCGACAGCCAACCATTCAGTGAGGCCAATCGGCTAACTATCTCATCACTCCTGCGTACAGGAAGGGGGCCAGAGCAAATTACAGTGCCTGACATCGTACTTGCGAGTTCACACACCTCTTTAATATTAATTTTGGTGATCTCCGACTGGCGGAGTCGAACATCATTAGTGCCGACATGAATAATGATCTTAGAAAATTTACGATTAGCATGACGTGACGAAATGGGCGCGAAATGCCCCCATTGGATATGTGTCACGCAGCGCCTCTCTCGATAGTCTGCATGCTGCTGCACAGCGTTTTACATTAACTCAAAATTAAGGATAATTTTTGGCTTCAATATCTCGTGGAAAAGAGGTTTTCCCCATAGCGTAAGATATTACGCAGTACGAGAGATACTCTCGTAAGAGAACTGAAAGAAACACAAGGCTTAAATAAACAGCAAACAGAGGAACTAATGAGACACACCTGAACTGAAACTCTGATTGACAGTTCTCTAACAAACACAGTTAGCATTTCTGGTGTACAGCATTCTCACTTTTTTACTTTTACTCATTGTGATGACTACTTCAAAAAGTGCTAAAGTATTTTAGAAATTCTTTCTAAATTTCTGAGGTTCAGTTCAGAAGGGATGGGCCCCAGAAGGAGTTCCAGAAAAGTTCCCATATTTCAGTAATTCACTACATATTGTCGGTATGGTGTTAGCATAGAAGCACAGGTATAGCATTAGCATGTGTACAGAACATTGTTGACATGACTGACAGTTTCCTGTCGTGAGAAGAAAGTAAAGCGAAGAGAGTGTGAAAGTGAACGAGATAGAGAAAGACAGTGGAGTGTGACAGAGAGAAAGCAGATGGATAGATGTTAGTGTCGAAGCTGTGGTCTCACCTGAAGGCTGCAGGATACAGCCTCTCTCTAAACCCTCTAAACCTCAATAACATCATACTTGTTTGTCTCTTGCTTTGGAAAAAGAATGTTATCAATACCACAAAGAAAAACACACAACGACATTTCTAAAAACTGCAATGAATATAGTAAATTGATAAAATGATCTTATGAATATATAAATTGTAACCACTTTAGTGAGAAATAAAATGTAGCTATAGGGGCTATATATTTTTTGGTAACACTTTACAATAAGATTTTATTTTCATTACATTAACATGCATCATTAACATTAGTTTACTACATTAGTTAACATGAACTAAGAATGAACAATATTTCTACAGCATTTATTAATCTTAGTTAATGTTAATCTCAACAATTACTAATACGTTTCTTAAGATCAAAAGTTGTATCAGATAACATTTGGGAACTAACATGAACATTACAATTTTAACTAACATTAACAATGAGCAATATATTTTAAAACTTTTATTAACCTTTCTTAGTTTATTTTTAATTAACTAATGTTAACAAATGAGAAGTGTTTCAATTTTTTTTAATATTAATTTAAGGTTCATGATTATTGACCTGTATACGACTGTATTTTTATACAGTTTAAATAATGTGTACATGTATTGTACAGTAGGTTTTGTAACACTATCATATATTTTGTTGTTAGGACAAAAACAACCAATCTGTGATTATGAAATAATTTTTAAATATTTGTGTCAGTGATGTTGTCATGGTGTAAACCAGGTTACTAGAGCCACGCTAATAGCTGAAAAAAGGAGACGTTATATGCATATTTGTATGTTTGATGTCTTCCCCAATCGGGGGGAGTTTAGAATAGCCCCGAAGATCAGCGCCATCCGCAGAAGAAAGAAGGGACGAGCCCAAGATGTGGGCATGAGCCGAATAGGGGCATGCCACATCTTGTACACCTCATCATGCTCCTCAGGAAAGAACGGGGTGGGCCTTTGGGGGCTGGCACTCTGGCAACGAAGCAGCCTGCTTCGTTCTGGCTCTGTAGGAGAGGGACCTGTTCAGACCAGGCTCTTTAACTGCCTTGAAATAATGCGGAGTAGCTTGTGCCCTCTATGTTCGGGGGGCAGGTTTACGTCACTGCGGTGGGAATCATCCTCCATGTGGCCAGCCAACCAATCTTACAATTTCTAGTAGTAGGACTATACATTTATACATCACTGAACACTTACCTCAGTAGTGAACAAGAACTGTATTTTATTCCGGTGCCACACCAACTTCTAGGACTATACTGTTCTGTAAACCAAACAGAGTGCTGAAACACAGAGTAGAGCGGAAAACTAGAAAAAAAGAGTTAACAATCATATTGGGACTGAATTTGAGTTCCAATTTGCTTCTTCATTGGACACTTTGTATGCATTACACAAGAACATCAAAATTGAATGAGCATTTAGTTGGTGCTAATAAGGTCATCTTATCTGTGAATCCTTTCTCTTTTTTTATTGTTTTATAAAAGGGATTCAAGAAGCAATCCAAAGGCTATATTTTGAATAATATTGAGTAACAAGTGAAATTGGTTCCAAAGGTGAGGTAAGGTAAAGAAAAAGGTTTAACTGAGAAGATTAAAGTTTTAACTAAACGAGTAAGTAATCTAATTAACTTAATTAATAGAATAAATTAATAAATTAATTCATTAATTAATACAGCTAATTTGGCTCCAGGAAAAATAAATAAATTAGGTTTTAAAATAGTAATAAAGAGTTATTTGATTGGAAGAGAAAATATTATGAATAGTAATAAATAGCATTCAAAATAAGTGAATAGAAATTAATATATAAGATAGTATCTTACCTCAAAAAGTAACTAAACTCAAGAGGTCCTTTATAAAGAACAATTTTTTGTGAAATGTTTATTTGAAACTGCTGTTATCAGTTTTCATTATTTTCCTTTTGTTTTTATTTGCAAGGAAGGACAAATTCTCCCTTTTTAACCTTTCCCTTCCAGCATTTTTTTTTTTTTTTGAGTTGCCAGATTCAAATTGTGAAGGTGTACCGGTATCTCTCTGCATCAAATCCTGTTGAGTATTAACCTACAGCGATCCACAACACTTGTTACAATGGCCTTTTCCACCCTTTTCCTACAGTTCCATAACTCTGCTGTGGCAGCTGATATGTCATTGCAATATACTCTGCATGCAGGGTCTCATTATGCATCTAAAACCGTCTGAAACTGCTTTGTCACTTTTGCTTTACCATAATCCACAATGCATGCTAACCAGACCTTTTTTCATTATTCAATGTTTTCTCAATCCACACCACACATAACAGTCATAGTGAAGACATGGCAGTGCACAGAAGCCACATTCAGAAACCTTTCAATTACCACAGAAAATACGTTACACACAGCTAAAAAACACCATGTGAACAAAAACAAGACCTGGGGGCCTTGAAAATCATGTATGATAATTTGTTTATGAGCAAGATCATTATTATTAAAAAATATAATTTGCTAAATTTTATTAATGAATTGGAAATATTATTGAAATATGTTTTTAAAACCAGGGCCAGGTTATTCATAAAAATTAATCTTTTGTTTTCCACAGAAGAAAAAATTACACGGTCTGGAACGGTATGAAGGGAAGTAAATTATAACCATTTTAATTTCTGGGTGAACTATCCTTTTAAAACATGAAACACCTCTATATATTTACTTTCCTGTAGGTGAATCCTGATTTATTCCGATAAATTATTTTCAGAACCAAGCAGAATTTTTAGCAAGCTTTCTGTCAGATTCTATCAGCAAGGTGTATTCATGCCATTTATTTCTTGCGGTTGTGTCTTGTGGCACACCATCTGTTTGTACAGTCATAAATTAACCAGTTTGTTAAATACAAATTCCATACACTGATCTCTATTGAAGCTACAATAATAATCTTTTCAATTAGGCTATAATTTGTTTAAGTGTTTTATTCATTGCATATACACATTGTCTAGGAAACTATAAAGTTTACTCTATTCTTCTCCCAGTTCCCTATAGACACTTTTATGTATTTTGGGAGAAATTGATGAATTTACGTGATGTAATACTGAAATAATCGTAAACAGTTCCAATATTTATTGTGAAAGTTTTTCTACATGTTTTATTGTCCCACAGTTCTTCTACAACCAACAGTTTAAGTTGACAATTTAACTAGTAAGAATGTAAAAAAAGTTTCCTAAAGGTTCACGGGACCAAAGGTGGCTCTATAGTTGATTAATCACCCATGAGTAAATACAGATTTTATAAAAAAAAAAAAAAAAAATCAGACCTCAACATGTTATTATCCCACTTTTTTAATGCATATTGAAATCCATTACACTCAACAAAATCTCAAATTATATGTACACTTTACAATATTTTTGCAAAATTTCTTTGCTAGAAAAGTATGAAAAGCATCCTCAAAATACTGGTTAAAAGCTCATGAACAGAATTTATGTACTTAAATCTCCACAATATCCCATCATGTACTCCCAGAGAACTATACAGGAATAGTCCCATGATAAAGCACATTTCATAGACCTTGCACAATAATGTTTGTGGTTATAAGGACCTATAACTCTGAAAAATAAGTCTATCATGCCATTACCATGCAAATGACACACTCTGTAGATGAAGACAACGCTTTTGAAAAAGTTGTCGATACAGTTAGTACAGTAGACAGGTCTATAAAGAAAAAACAGGGGTGGTGTCAGTGTCGGACATAACAGAAGGCCTCTTGGGAACTTGTTGGAGTTTGCTGTTGTCGGCCAGTCCTAGGCTACAGGACATGCGCTGAAGCAGGCTCAAGAGATCCTTCCGGAAGCGAACCCCGATAAAGACGTACAGAAAAGGATTCAGGCAACAATGTGTGTAGGCAAGACATTTCACAATTTGCCCAGCCATATCTAAGCTTTGCGCGACTTCACAGTCCGTTATTGTGGCATTGTTGGCTTGGCCTGCTTCTATAATCAGATATCCATTTAACGGCAACTGTGAGAGAACAAAAGCAGCCACAACTGCAAAGATGACCCTCAGAGCTTTGTGTTTTTCAAAGCTTCGAGCCAGCATGAGTTTACGAATAATGACTGAGTAACATAAAACAATGACCAGCAATGGGAGTAGGAAGCCAACACAGATCTGTAAAGCCAA
Source organism: Tiaroga cobitis (assembly GCA_030578255.1). Classification (NCBI taxonomy): domain Eukaryota; kingdom Metazoa; phylum Chordata; class Actinopteri; order Cypriniformes; family Leuciscidae; genus Tiaroga; species Tiaroga cobitis. The sequence continues at coordinate 20,813,091 of CM060614.1, forward strand.
CACCAAGACTTTAGTATGGTTGTTGTCTGTGATCGAGTATACCATGACGCAGGAGCTGAGCTGGGGGCTTATATTTTTCACTTTGGCGAAGAGAAATTCCGGTAGAGCTAAGAGGCAAGAGGCGAGCCACACAAACACACAAGTTATCTTACTATACAGCATGCGTTTGATTTTGTAGTTGTGCGCTTCGGTTACGTGGACGATGGCGATGTAACGGTCCACGCTAATGCAAGTGAGTAAGAGCATGCTGGCAAAGAAGTTAATCTTGTAGACTGCAGAAACTCCTTTGCAAATGGCCTGGCTGAACACCCAGCCTTGAGCAGCATTTGTTGCCCAGAAGGGCAATGTACCAAGGAAGAGAAGATCAGCCACTGCCAGGTTCAGCAGGTAGACGTCGGTCATGGTTTTGAGCCGGTTTCTCACAGTTGTGAAGATACAGACGACTAGTAGGTTGCCCAAAGCCCCCACAACAAAGATGATCCAGTAGAGCGGGGGTTCGTAGGTCTTACTGAACTTTCGCACTAGTTCTTTGTTACATAATCCACCCTGGTCTGATTCAAAGTCATCAGTATCAGTTGTCTGAAATAAAAATAAAAAGGATGTATTCAGGGACTTCGAATTCTGTGCACTGTCCATTTCATTTGATTTACAGATTTACTTTAAAATATTGTTTTTCACATAATGAAAATGGATGTACATTCTTCAAAATATCTTCTTTCATGTTCCACAGAAGAAAGAAAGTCATATGGGATGGAAACGACATGAGGGTGAGTAAAAGATTTTGGGGTTTATTATTCCTTTAAATTCTCTTATTAGCTTTCTAAATCCTCTCAGAATGCTGCCTATGAAGCTTAGAAATTTGTTTCCCACTGTCTTTTCAGACTTATCTTCCACTCAACTGACAGCCACTTCCTGTCTACAGTGGTACAACAGTCTCTCACCATTTTGCAGCTGTAACCCAGTTGATCAGTAAAGTGTGAATCAGTGTGACATCACGCCCCTGCGAACTTTGACAATCTAAATTTACGAAACATGTTCCGCAGCTCAGATCAGGTGCAGGTGTCTCTATTGGAAAAACCACACAAGTACACCGCATCCACATCCTCTTTTAACCCATTTCTGAAGTGTGCACAAACAGACAGAGCGTCACCCGCCCTGGGGGTCGACATAAACACAGCCCCTTAGGAGCATGTCAAACACCAGATTCTGTTCCATCCTGACATACATACAGATAACAGATAAAGGATATGTGACGCACATCATGGAAAATCTTTTCATTGTGTTGTTTAAAAACTGCACAATGTGGTAACAGCCAAATCTGTCTGTATGATCTCAATCCAAGAGGTGCATCAAATAATAAGGGACAAAGATATGGGTTAGTATAAGTAGTTTCACTTGACTGACACATCAAATTTCCAGAAAAGCATGCAGCACTAAAAGAAACAGAGCTTAACATCTGCTTACTGATAACATTTGCTGTGGGCAGCATTTAAATTTTGACTTGAAGAGTTGCATTATGACAAAATAGCTTGATGACATCTTAGAACTTTAAATTTTAAAAGTGTTACTGATGCCAAATTTGACTAGATATGTCATCAAACTATTTTTACCCAAATACGCAAAATAGAACACTTTTACGCCAGAATTTAACAAAAAAAATGTTATAATAATACTATATTTACTAAGTGTAAAAATAGTATCATATATATAGAGATTATTTATATAATAATACTCACCAAGTCTGTCAAATTAAACGCATCATCTATTGAGAGACAAAACATGTGATTAGAAAATATATGGAAGAGTGAAACAGTCTCTTCAAAGCCCTTCAGCAATGAATGAATAAATGAACAAACAAACTGTTGTTTAATGTAACCACAAATCACTCAGGCAATATATACACAGAATATTTTCAAATGACATTGATTTAATGATTTAAATTCATCACATATAAGACCAAAGCAGCTAACAGTTCATAAAAAGTCTCACATAATGGCCTAATATGCCAATAGTCCTAAAGTCTTTAAACAATGTGTTATATACACAATCATATTAAATAAAAAAATAAAAAAAAATCATGATTTTTGATACTTACAGTCTGAGGTTGTAGAGACATCCATGTTCTGTCTTGGAATCACAACCGATAACCAAGAGTATTACAACGGTTCAGTGATGAATAAGCTTCCCCTGCTGTCTTTAACTAGTTTATAAAACCACAAAGTCACGTGTCAGGGAATAGTTACGTCAGCCCCTTCCGAGGTTCCACACGTCGATGTCATATGACAATTCTGCAAAGAAGATGTACAAAAAAAAATGCATTTTGGAGAAAAAAAGATACGTTGCCTTCTGCTCTGAACTGCTGCATTTGTCATTTGACTGAGGTTGCTTTATGGAGATGTGGATTGTTATTACATACCCCCGGCCATGACTCAAAAGATGAAACCTTCTGACTTGGGGCAGCTTTCACCATGCAGGCTACTGTTGGTGAAAGAAAAACCATGAAGAAAAAGTTCATGACGTGTTCATTAGACAGAAGTCAAGTGGTCGTTAGTGTATATTATTAATTATTTAAATATATTAGGGATGTGCACGAATATTCGAGGTAATTATTATTCGAAAAATTAAATACTGTTCGAATTTTACTACGTTGCTTTGCTGGCCGTAAAATGCAGTGAATCCATGAGAAATCCCAAGCACTAACTCGCAATTATAATTAAATGCACTGGGTGGCGCTGTGGAGTGTGTGTTAACAAGTTGTGTGTATTTGATCACATTATGTTGTCGTCTGCCTCGCGAAGTTTGGAATTAGCCTACTTGAAAATGATCTTACTAAACGGAATTACTTTTGATCAAATTAATTAATTAATCTTAGTTATAATATCATCACCACAATGAGAAATCACATGAAATCAAAACAGTCGAATGAGGAAAGGCAGCTGACCATCACTGCATCACGACTGCAGGTAAGCGCAGCTGGACCCCGCGTGATCCGAGATGATAACTTATCTTATAGCTTAATGATTTTGAGACACATACTTCCTTTAAGTTTCATTGAGGGAGACCGGTTTAAGAAAAGAAAACGCAAAGTGCTGTTAGAAACTTAACACCGTTATCTTTGTGTCTCTGAAGCGTCTGTCAGCAAAGCGCCTTTTCTCACTCGAGCTATAGTAATTGATGACTGCGCCCCTGTGGATATTGTTTTTCTCAATATAAACGTGAAACAATATAAACACGATAATCATATGCTGACTCGAGTGTGTGATCGTTCTGTACGATATCTGGCGCAATCTGCTTTATTAGGCGTTTTTTCCGTTCGCACTGCTTGAGCATGCTTTTATTAGCCTAATGCTTTTGTTTTTTATATTTTTTGTTTACACATTGGCCTACTCTTTAATGTTTTCAACTAAAATAAAACTTTAACAGATATTGTAAGCTTGTTGTGTATATTGCCTAATTGTAAGCTTGTTCAGAAATGGTTACAAAAACGTAAAAAATAAAATAAAATAAAAAACTTATAAAATAACGTCTTTTTCGTTAAACGTCATTTAAATAAACGAATATTCGATTTTATATGCCCGAATATTCGAATGCAATATTTCTGAAAAAATGCCCATCCCTAAAATATATGTCTTGACTCAACTTAATCAAGACTAAAAATCTGCTTTCATTATCATTCAGATTAAATGTGGAGCAAATACTGTTTTATACCATAGACATGATACATGGCATTTATATACCTTAAGACTTACACATGAGACACATGGTACATGAAACACAACAACAATAGGGTACACAAAACAAGGGAAACTGATCTCTTAAAAAGAGGAACAAGCACATCACAAGACAATACATTACTAAATGTGACAACAAAATCAATGACAATGATGTAAATAAACCTGGCAAACGGTTGTAACCATAGTACTTAATAACGCAAGGAATAAAACACTAACACATTTTTGTAGGCCTATTTGAACTAAAAAAATTTGAAAAAAATGCAATAAGTCAACTCACCTATTATTCTTGTTTTTTCAATATAATTTAATATAGGAATACTAGAACTATACTAGGGCTTTAAGAGGAGGAAGAGAAACCAACAGAATAAAAACAACAAGAGGAAAATGAAACAAAAAATGTTAATTTCATGTTCACGTAATGTACAAGAATTCCCCTCATTGGGTGTTTTGAATTAACTTTCTCTAGAACTAAACATACCTCAGAGCACCAAATACCCGTTAACTGTCACGTGAACAGTAATAAACAGCTGTGACATGAAGATTAACTGTCCAGTGTTGGTCATGTCATTGATTGCACTTTATATCATTGTCTGTCTGAATACTCAATTCAGATTATGGCAATATATGGAATATATTTACAATATATTTACAGTGAGTGGAAAAGTTTTGTGGAGTACCGACTAATATATATATATATATATATATACATATATATCAGACCATTATTTTGATAAATAGAAATGACCGTATAATTAATAGACTGGAGTACATTTATAACATATAAAACCCGTGTGACAACCTGCCCCTTGACAGAAATACCCTGAGGAATTTGAAAACCAAGTGTTTGAAACCATCATATAAAACCACAGAAGGGTAATAGGACTTTTACTCAGAACCGTACAGTTACGTAGATAACTTCTTTATGTGACAACTAGCCTGAGTTGCCCCCAACTATTTATAACAGTTAAGGCCTTAGGCCAAGAGTTTTCAAACCTGTCCTGGAGCACCCCCAGCACTGGGTGCTTCTCATTTTTTGATTTGTGCATCCTCGTTTCCTGTTTTACAATAAAGCTGCACATGGATCCATACTATGTTGACCCTGCGTTAGAGTTAGATGAGGGAGACATAAAATGTGCAGTCCTGGGTGCTCCAGGACAGGTTTGAAAACACTTCCACTTTCTCTTGTTCTTCTCTGGACTTTTATTTCCTTCTGTGTGTTTCCTGTCATAAGGCACAGCACTTTTGAAAACCGGATTAAACAGATCTTTACTCAATACAACTCAGGAGTAAATGGTCACTGGTGTTGATGAGGATTGCAGATATGTTGTAAGAACATTGCAACAATTGTTAGCTATTTAAACCTGATCTGACCCGTTAAAAATTACTTTTGCTGGTGTAACCTAATGTTGTCACCTTTTTCTTTCACATTGTGTAAATTCAATTTGTGGGAAAAATGTCCTTAAATAACAAATGTACAAATGCAGTATTGTGCTCTAACTTTTCTCAAGAAACAGTGCCAAGTCTGCTTGTGGTGAAAGTTGCCCATACGCACAGGGGTTTCAGCACCAAAACCTGAAACCTGAAATTTGAAAGTTTCACTAATCAGGTACAAAGCGTTGTTTTTTCTGCGAAGGAACCCAACATGGTATTAAGAAGGTGAGGTGTCATGCCCACAGGTTTGTCGTTTTTCTTTCTCAGTTTAGACCACAGTGACTCAGAATGAAACGGCCATGTCCGGGACCAGGCAGTGAAGAGTCTGGGAAAGTGTTCTCTATGGCAAGACGTTTTAGCTTTTATTCATTTCCAGGATATGAATTCTTGATATCAACAATTCAATTCTTGATATCAACAATTCAATTGGTGATATCAAAAAATTTAATTGTTGATATCAAGAATCCATATCCTGGAAATGAATAAATGAATAATGAATAAAAGCTAAAACGGCTTGCCATAGTTCTCACGGGATGAGACATGTTCAAAGCTAATACAAGTCTGCATAAGCCAAAAGAAATCACCTGTGATTAGCAGAAAGAATAGATTCAGAGCATTAACAGACGGACACAAGAAAACTCGTCCAGAGTTTTACATCATCAATCAATGACACGTTCGGTGACAGTGAGCTGCATTACAAGTGGGATTGAAATGGTGACTACAAAGAAATCTCTAATGTTAATTTTGGTTATGGCTTGTCTTGAAAAACTAAGACAATTTGACGGTCGTCGTAGGATCCGTCACACTGCAGGACTGCGAGTCAAGTCTTCTGAGAGGTCAAATTTGATCACAACAATCATTTATAGGCTATCGGTGAACATGTGAAACTAATGTTTAAAAACTTAAGATTTTAGCCTAGGATCAGAGGAATCTTTTAGTGTTTGCAAAATTTTTCTCAGACGGCCAAATCGTGGCCAAAATCATACAGTGAGAGATTTAGAGTTAGAGACTGTTTCTGTGAGAAAACTACTTGTGAAACTTATCTGTAGACGTTACGCCACATTTTATTCACTGTAGTTAAACTGAAAGCTCAGACGCATGGCATGCATGCACTGACTCATCTAAATACTAGATCTGGTATGAGATCGAGACATGTTCTGCACAGGGCATAACCATAAACGGACTGAGGTAAAACAACAATGGCCTCCAACAACCGTTTTAAGACCTGAGCAATGAAAACACAGAATATAGGTTAACCACTGGTCTCCTACTCCTAGTGCAGATAAAGCAGCTGTGACCTGAAAAGACCTGGAAGACAGATCAAGTTTGCCAAGTAGCCAAGCTGTTTTTTGTTTTGTTTTTTGTCTGATTTTAACATTTGCTTTATCATGTATTTCACCAACCTGGGCTCACTGGGAAAAATGTGACTGTGGCGACATTTTTGGTAAAATTATTATGCACATTTAATGCTTCTTGCACATTTCGCAACACTTTCAAAGCCATTGAGTGGCAATTTTTATTTATGAATCTGGCCATGTTTTAATATGTTGGTTGTTTATGCACGCGGTAGTTCAGAAATTAAATGCCCAGTGAGTGGCGCTGAGAGATTAATGCTCTATTGCTTTGAAAATAATGTACACTAAACCACTTACATTAAAAACACATTGACAGAAGCAACCATGGCATTCTAGCTTTCTTCTTTAAGTCTTGGAGCTCTTTTATCAAACCTTGTGGCAGTGTGACCATGTACAATTACTACATCAGAAAATCCATATATATTGAGGTGATTAATGCAAACATCAAAATATATATTAGTTTACAAATCATGTGCTAAGTTAAATTTGTTTTGAGGTCATAACATAGTATTGTGTAAGGAACCGCCCACAAGTCTTTATTAATAATCTCATAACTTGAAAAGGACTTGCAAAACTGCAGGTAGAGGTGCTTTTTCCAATGATGCTGATTTTGACCAAAATTGCAATTAGAGAGCTTTGTAAAAAAAAAAAAGTGTACTTTAAATTACATGTTTATGTACTTTGACTATCTTTGTCTTGCTAAACAACCATTATTATCTCTGCTTCCACCACCAGCTCTGGAGCATCCATGCGCTTGTAATATTACTAAAGGTTGCGCAACAAAAGTTGACTGTAACGAGGTTCGTGTTCAGTATCGTGGAGATGGAAGAAGACAGGGGTCGGTGTGACTGGATCTTGTACACTTTTATTTAGAAGATTCAAACAGGAAAAGAAAGTTGCGCGGCAGCGCCTTCACCATAGACAAACTATAGCACTCAAGAAAAGAATAGTCCTTCAGCAAGGTTTCACCAACTCAGTCCATTCGTGCACAAGATCCCAGTCCTTCTCTCTCTCTCCCACTCTCGCACCTGACTGGCTTTTATCTGGTCTCCCCATGCCAATCACTGCAATCAGAAACAGGTGTTCGTCATTTTGCACTTGACCCACTTACTTACCGCTCGGCTCCGCCCCCCGCTCTCCTGCTGCAGACCTCGCTGAACCACGCCCCCACTACATACCCCCACCGCCCGACTCAGGCCGGGGAGCCATCCGGACTGCAGCCTCCCCCCCCCCTCCTCCTGGAAAGGAAGTCGGCCACAGCCATCTGTACACCCGGCCTGTGGACCACCTGGAATTTAAAAGGTTGTAACGCTAGATACCAACGGGTGATCCGCGCGTTGGTATCCTTCATGCGGTGGAGCCATTGCAGGGGAGCATGGTCCGAATAGAGGGTGAACTCCCGTCCCAAGAGATAATAACGGAGGGTGAGAACGGCCCACCTGATGGCTAGGCATTCCTTTTCAATGGTGCTGTACTTAGTCTCTCTTTTCGACAGCTTCCGACTAATGTACAGCACCGGCCGCTCTCCACCCTCCATCTCCTGGGACAGGACTGCGCCCAGCACCCAGTCTGCAGAATAAAAGGGAGAGAAAAGTTAGGAGCCTGTAAGAGCGGTCCGCCACATAGAGCAGCCTTTATCTGGGTAAAAGCCTGCTGACACTGCTCCGTCCACTGGACGGTATCTGGTGCTTCCTTTTTAGTTAGATCAGTCAGCGGGCTAGCGAGGTCCGAATAATTGGGCACAAACCTTCTATAATATCCTGCCAGCCCCAGGAACTGTCTAACCTCCTTTTTGGTCTTAGGTCTTGGACAGGTCGCAACTGCTGCCGTCTTATCAATTTGGGGACGCACCTGCCCATGACCCAAGTGGAACCCCAGATACCTGACTTCCACACGCCCAATTGCACACTTCTTCGGGTTGGCCGTGAGCCCAGCCCCTCGCAGCGCTCCGAGGACAGCCCGCAAATGCTGCATATGGCGCTGCCAATCGTTACTATAGATGATGATATCATCCAAGTAGGCAGCGGCATATGCAGCATGCGGCCGGAGAATTCTGTCCATCAGACGCTGAAAGGTTGCTGGAGCCCCGAACAAGCCGAAAGGAAGGGTGACAAATTGGTGTAATCCAAACGGCGTGGTGAAAGCTGTTTTTTCTTTAGATATTGGAGTTAAGGGGATCTGCCAATATCCTTTCGTTAAATCCAGCGTCGAATAAAAACGAGCCGTACCCAGCCGATCAAGTAGCTCATCAACCCGAGGCATTGGATACGCGTCGAATTTCGACACGGCATTCCTTGCGATAATCCACACAGAACCGAATCGAGCCGTCCGTTTTAGGCACTAAAACTATCGGGCTAGCCCAGTCACTGTTGGATTCCTCTATTACCCCCATGTCCAGCATAGCCTCTAATTCCTCCTGAACCACTTTCTTTTTATGTTCAGGCAAACGTTATGGCTGGCTGCGCACTACTACGCCCGGATCCGTCTCAATGTGGTGCTGAATGAGATTCGTTCGGCCAGGTAGGGGCGAAAACACGTCAGCAAATTCTGCTTGTAAACTACGTATATCAGTGATCTGGACCGGCGAAAGGTGGTCTCCTCCAAGTGCCAGAGCGAGAGATTGTGATTTTGAGCTCGTCTCTGGACCGAGATCCTCCTCCCCACTCACCACCGATGCCAACATCACTGATTCCACCTCATTCCACTTTTTTAATAAATTAAGGTGATAAATTTGACGTGACCCACCCCTATCTGTACGAATAACCTCATAATTGAGATCTCCAACTCGCCGTGTAACCTCAAATGGTCCTTGCCACTTTGCGAGTAATTTAGAACTGGACGTGGGAAGTAATACAAGTACTTTATCTCCCTGTGCAAATTCTCGCAGTCTAGTCCCCCTGTTGTACAGCCGACTTTGCTTGTCCTGGGCCTGTAACAAATTTTCCATAGAGAGCCGCCCCAACGTGTGGAGTTTTGTTCTCAGGTCCATGACATACTGAATTTCATTTCTGCTATTCGAAGGTCCGTCCTCCCAAGTTTCTCTAAGGACGTCCAGCACGCCGCGGGGCTGACGCCCATAGAGAAGCTCGAAGGGGGAAAACCCCGTGGAGGCTTGGGGGACCTCGCGTACAGCGAACAAGAGGGGTTCTAGCCATCTATCCCAATTTCTGGCGTCTTCCTGAACAAACTTCCGAATCATGGATTTCAACGTGCGATTAAATCGTTCCACGAGTCCGTCTGTTTGTGGGTGATAGACACTGGTGCGAATCGATTTAATGCCCAGTAATTCGTAAAGCTCGCGAATTGTACGTGACATAAACGCCGTGCCTTGATCGGTGACAATCTCTTTCGGGATTCCCACCCGGGAGATTAACTGAAACAGTGCACTCGCCACGCTCTTCGCGGAAATAGTACGAAGTGGCACTGCTTCTGGGAATCGCGTTGCATAATCCACTAGGACTAAAGCAAAGCGATGTCCTCGTGCAGAACGCTCTAATGGCCCGATGAGGTCCATACCAATTCTCTCGAAGGGGACCCCTATTAAAGGAAGAGGGCACAAAGGTGCTTTTGGGTTGGCCGGCGGATTCACCAGCTGACATTCACGACAAGAGGCGCACCACTTGCGCACGTTCTCGTGGATGCCCGGCCAAAAAAATCGGGTCATTAGACGATCAAGTGTAGCTGCCTGCCCTAAATGCCCAGCCATTGGATTACAATGAGCCGCCTGAAAAAGCATTTCCCGGCGGCTTTTTGGAACTAATAACTGCGTTGTATCTTGCTTTGACTGGGTGTCTTGGGTCACCCGATACAACTTATCTTTTATGATCGCAAAATAAGGATAAGAAAGGGGTCGGTCCGGGTGAAGAGGCTGACCGTCGATTGTACGGACCTGATCAAATGCATTTTTCAGCGTTTCATCTCGGGACTGTTCCAGAGGAAAATCATCGCGCTCTGAAAGATCTGTCCTTTCAATCGCGCTCCGTTCCTCCGGAACAGGCTCCGATGGTCCCGGAACAGCCTCTCCCACCTGAGCAACCACCTTCCTCCCTTGCTTCCTTTTTATCCCAGAAGCACCCGCACATAAATGTCCCAATAAAGTTTTAAACCCCGGCCAATTGGTCCCCAAAATCAGCGGATGCCGGAGGTGCTGACTAACCGCCACCTCAACATTATGCTTTTGTCCCCTGAATTGGATAATGACTGGCATTAACGGGTATTCCCTCACCTCCCCGTGCACACACCTCACCTTAACCGCGCGGCTCTTATCCAATGCCTCGGATTGCATCAGGCTTTGATGAATCGAGGTTTGGTTACAACCTGACTCCACCAAAGCCTGATACGTACCCCCCTTTATACTCACAGGTATTTGGTACAATCCGCTATGACCGGGGGCAGCGTGTGGTGTGTCGGGGACCCTGACCAGTGTCCCCACCTCCATCACCGGACACTGGTCGATGAAATGCCCAGGGTCCCCGCAACGCCAACAGGCCGGCCCAGACCGTCCCGCTGCTCCAGTGGGTCAAGCGGTTGGCGTGGGGAGAGAGAAAATACCGGTGCGGGAACGCCGCCGGACGGGGAATTGAACCTCCGAGGAGGCGCCCTGGGATCCGCACTTGGCTCCGTTGCACTCCCAGACCTCCATCTCGGCGCTGGTCGGGGTGGAGCCATTCCTCGAAACCTGGGTGCAGGGACAGGAGGAGAGGAAGAGGAAGAAGAAAAAGAAGAGAGAGAGGATGATGGCAGGCTTTCACCGACCCCTGGACACGCCACCAGCTGGTCCTCCGCCAACTGGATGGCCTGATTCAGCGACGTCGGGCGGTGGCACTGGACCCACTGCGCAGTCTTTTTGGGCAGCCTCGCCACGAACTGCTCCAGTACCACCTGATCGATCACTCCCTCGACGTCGCGTCCTTCGGCCATCAGCCACTTGCGGCACGCGTCCCGGAGCTGTTGCGCAAAGACGAAGGGTCGGCCAGACTCCCCGAGTTCCAACGACCGGAACCTCTGTCTGCTTTCCTCAGGGTTCCGACCGACCCGCTGGAGAATAGCGCGCCTCAAGTCCTGATAGACCAGGAGGTTCTGGACTGGCAGTTGTTGTGTGGCGATCTGCGCTTCCCCGGACAGCAGAGGAATCAGCCGCACTGGCCAGTCCATTAGGGGCCAGCCCCCAGCCTCGGCCGTCTTCTCGAATAAGTCGAGGAATGCCTCCGGATCGTCATGAGGTCCCATTTTCTGTAGGGGTATAGATCCGGCCGAGGCTGGTGTTGATGGGGCGGCCCGACCCTCCCGGTCCATCCAGCTCCGGAACAGCTCGCGGTCCTCTTGTTGGGCCCTGAGGAGCATCTCGAATCGCCGTTCCTGCTCCTCTTTTACTTCCAACAGGGCCCGATGTTGTTCCTGGTGGAGTCCCGCGAGCGCGTGGATGATGTCCTCAAGTGGCGACTGAGAGGATCTGCCGGTGGCGGTGTCTTCCATCTCCCGGGTTTCGGCACCACTGTAACGAGGTTCGTGTTCAGTATCGTGGAGATGGAAGAAGACAGGGGTCGGTGTGACTGGATCTTGTACACTTTTATTTAGAAGATTCAAACAGGAAAAGAAAGTTGCGCGGCAGCGCCTTCACCATAGACAAACTATAGCACTCAAGAAAAGAATAGTCCTTCAGCAAGGTTTCACCAACTCAGTCCATTCTTGCACAAGATCCCAGTCCTTCTCTCTCTCTCCCACTCTCGCACCTGACTGGCTTTTATCTGGTCTCCCCACGCCAATCACTGCAATCAGAAACAGGTGTTCGTCATTTTGCACTTGACCCACTTACTTACCGCTCGGCTCCGCCCCCCGCTCTCCTGCTGCAGACCTCGCTGAACCACGCCCCCACTACATTGACGTATTATGATAACTGTCAGAATTTGTCGCAGGTTTGTTTTTATAAGTTAGTCTGCCTTGCATTGCGCCTAACAGCACTCCTTAAACAATATAAAATTAATGTAACATGTCTAGTGGTCGACCAATATGGGTTTTTTGATGGCCTATGCCGATATCTTAGAGAGCAAGGTGGCCGATGGCCGATATATATATATATATATATATATATATATATATATATATATATATATATATATATATACACACACACACACACTTTATATTTATATAAATCAATATTTAATAAATTAGATACATTTAATAAATATTTAAAAATCTTTAAAATAAACATGCCCTTTACTTTAGATGGCAACTTCTTGAATCTGCAATCCTATTACAGTATTTTTCACAAATAAAGTAGTTGTTTAAAAATGTATGAATATGTGAATAAAAGGAAGTAAACACTGAGGGCACTGGTAATTTCATGCGCACTGATAATCATATTTTTCAAATAAAGGCTTTTTTTTACTTTGACTTTTTGACAAGGTAACGCTAATTTTACATACAACACACTTTTGACAAGGTAACGCTAATTTTACATACAACACATAGTGAAAACGACATGAATATGACACAGTGGGACACTGGATATTGCACAGCATATTTAAAATGAAGGATTTAAAGTTTTTCGATCGAGTCTCCTATGAAGCTGATCTTCTGTTTGCATTCACTCACTTCACACGGACCGTCACTTGCAGGAACACGTTTATGGAGGCTACACATGCACATTTCACAAGATATCACAGCTGGATTCGAATAAATCTGCAAGGTTTGTGAAATTAAATGTTTATTAGATATTCAGAGATTTGTTTAAATTATGTAGATGCGCATTTGCTGAATGTTGATGGTAAATGAAGCCTGATTGTTTGCCTTTTCGGTTACAAATAATATAAAAGCAAACGCATTACTTTTTCGCATACCATTTACTTTCTTCGATTACTAGTTCTGTAGCCTCCGGTTCTGTCTAACAAAGTATTAGATAACTGACAGAGATCGTAAACTAATGATGACGGAGAATGTGAGTGAGCGTGAGCGCTGTGTGATCAGGCGCTGCGTTCTCTTACGAGAGTATCTCTCGTACTGCGTAATATCTTACGCTATGGGGAAAACCTCTTTTCCACGAGATATTGAAGCCAAAAATTATCCTTAATTTTGAATTAATGTAAAACGCTGTGCAGCAGCATGCAGACATAGGCAGGACAGCTCGCGCGCCTTTTGGCTGCCCTGCGGCAACAGCAGCAGCCTATCGAGAGAGGCGCTGCGTGACACATATCCAATGGGGGCATTTCGCGCCCATTTCGTCACGTCCCGCCAGAAAGGGCGTGGTCTCGCCCTACAAATATAGCTCGATAAGGCTGGTACACTGATTTTCATCTCTTCAGCGAAGCATCAAGCATCGCTGGATCCGGAGTGAGAAGCCACGCCGTCTGAAGAAAAGCACACAGCGGGACGAGCCATTGAGTCTGAAGTCGCTTGCATCGCCGCCTTAAGCCGCCGTACCTGCTACGCTTTCCGGCGTTATATCCTTTTCAAACTGTGTGTGTGTGTTCGCCGCTGCGACACACATTTTTTCACTGTCTCTCTCTCTGCTAAAAGAGCTGCGTCTTTTTCAAGATGCAAAGATCCTGCGGCTCGTGCCGAGCCACACTCAGCGACGGGGACCGTCATGTCATCTGCGTTTCCTGCCTGGGTGAGGATCATGTGGCTCTCGCTCTCATCGACGGCGGATGCCCTCACTGTGAGCTACTGCCTTGTATGGTGACTCTGAGGACTCGCTTGGCATCTTTCTCAGAGCCTACACATCAGCCCGCTGTAGCGCCGCGCCGTAAAAGCGCCGTGCCCAGCGCGGCCCCGAGCCTTCTCCTGCCCGCCAAAGCTCGCCGGTTCGCCCGCCAGCTTCGCCGGCATCGCTCGAGTCCCTCACCGACGGACAGCTTCCGCCGCTTCCGCCATTGAGGTCGACGAAACAGCCCTGAGCCTTCTCCAGCCCGTGATAGCTCGCCGGTTCGCCCGCCAGCTTCACCAGCTTTCACTCGAGTCACTCGCTGACGGACAACGGCCGCCGCGCGCCGCCGCTTCCGCCATTAATAACGACGAGATAGCTGCATCTGTAGAGAAGGCCAGCTCCAAAACCGCGGCTAGCTTTCTTTACGTTATAAGAAAGCTACCCCGCCCCCGCCCCCCGTGGGCATGCGTCACCGGCAAAATGAGGAAAAGTGTGTTTTTAGTCCCGCCGAGGCCGAACTAATCTCCATTTCTCAAACATTTCTCAGCTCCTCTTAGTTTGAGCGGCTGAAAATGTCAATATTACAGCAATGAGCCTGTTTTATAACACGCACGCCTGCAAACAAACGCCAACACACACAAACTGTGATGACGCTCTCTTATCTGCTCGAGCTAAACCCAAAGCCTTCGCACGGGAGACCCGTGTTCGATCCCAGGTCTCGCAGCAGATAAAAATTTAGTCTCGCCGCGGCCAGACTTGCACCGAAACATTTCGCTCGTTCAGTTCCAAGAAAATGCGACTGTTCCAGTGTATTTTGCAGTAAACCAGCCGGTACCATGGCCCGCTTGCCTGCACAAAAATGCCGTTTCCACGGCGACCCAGAAAAATAATTTAAGTAGTGTATTTTCTGGTATTCCGGCCACAGCCGATGGTGTTATGAGTGTAATAAAAATGCCCACAGCCCAGTGTTCATTTCTACACACAAACGCAGCCCGCCACAGTGCAGGGCACGCACAAATGAGATCGACTCATGTCATTGTGCATTAAATGTAGTGAATGTGCCCACAACCCAGTGCCCACAAACACTACACACTGCATGTGCCACGTTTTCTGTAAAACGAAACCAACACGCATACAGTCATCTAAAACCCACGGTGTTTAAGTCTCGCCGCGGCCAGACTCCACCAAAACTTGCTCGTTCAGTTCCAAACAATGTGACTGTTCCAGTGTATTTCGCAGTAAACAAGCTGCCACCACAGCCCGCTTGCCTGCACACAAATGCCATTTTTACGGCGACCCAGATAAATCCCAAAAGAGTGTATTTTCTGGTATTCCGGCCACGGCCGATGGTGTTATGAGTGTTGTAAGAATGCCCACGTCTCAGTGCCCATTCCCACACACAGACACAGCCCGCCACAGTTCAGGGCTAGCACAAATAAAATCGACTCATGGCGATTGTGCAAAAATGTAGTGAATGTGCCCACGACACAGTGCCCACAAACACTACACGATGCGTGTCCCTCGTTTTCTGTAAAAACGGAACCGACACGCATTCAGTCAGCACAAGCCGACGGTGTTCTCAGTGCAGTGAATGTGCCCGCCTTCCCGCGCCCACATTCCTTCACAGACACGCTCAACCCACGGGGTTTGTTCGCTCTCTCTCCACAACCTGTCATAGAGAATTTGAGCGCGACCAGGCTGCCCGCCATGATCGGCGCGCCTCCCGCCTCGCACACTATAAACACAGTGTTTATGTCTCAGCACACCGAAGCTCTGCAGCCGCCGCTATGCCACGGCCAGAGCCCGGATTTCATTCTACCCCTAGCTATTCACGCAGATGCGTGGGCAAAGCTTCCCGGGGTATCAGAATGGGTGTTGAACACTATAAAAAGAGGCTATTCGCTACAGTTCGCTCGACGTCCCTGCCGTTACACGGCGCGAGTCGAAACCACGGTAAACAGTGAAGTATCACATCTACTTCGAGCCGAAATAGTGAAACTGCTGAGCAAAGGGGCCATAGAACCTTTATCTCAGGCTCAGAGCGAAGGGGGGCTATACAGCAGATATTTTCTGGTACGGAAAAAAGACAGGGGTCTCAGACCCATTCTAGATCTGCGACAGCTGAACAGAGTGCTTATGAAGCGCCAGTTCAGAATGCTGACAACCAGGAAAATCCTCGTGCAAGTGCGCCAGGGAGACTGGTTTATGTCAATAGATCTGAAAGACGCCTATTTCCAAATACAAATAGCGTTTCGTCACAGGCGATTCTTGAGATTCGCCTTCGAGGGCCAGGCATATCAATACACAGTCCTACCGTTCGGCCCCTAGCACCCCGTACATTTACGAAGTGCATGGACGCGGCCCTCGCACCCCTGAGACTTCAGGGCATGCGAGTTTTTGAACTACTTGGACGATTGGCTGATTCTAACTCGATCACATTCAGAGCTCACAGAACACAGAACCACATTACTCGAGCATCTCGAGAATCTGGGTCTCACAGTCAATTGGGCGAAGAGTTCGCTGTTTCCCAGCCAGAAAATCTCTTTTCTGGGAACAGTACTGGACTCGCTGTCTATGACAGCACGTCTGTCGCCAGAGTGAGAACTGGACATTCAGCGCGCCGCGAAATCCTTTCGCCGTGGCTCTATAGTCCCGCTCAAAGATTTCAGAAAATGCTGGGCCTCATGGCCTCGGCATCTTCAGTACTCCAGCTGGGCCTGCTTCGCATACGCCCACTGCAGTTATGGCTGAAAGTGCGAGTTCCACCCCGGGCATGGACCTCTGGTCTGTTTCGCCTCAGGGTCGACATGAAATGCGTTTCGGCTCTGGAACTTTGGAAAATAGCTGACTGGTGTCAGTCAGGCGTGGGTCTGGGGACTCCCTCGAGTGTGACGGTGGTGTCCACGGACGCCTCCACCTCGGGATGGGGAGCGCTGCTCGAGGGCAGACCGTTCTTCGGCCAGTGGTCAGAACGGGAAAAGCTCCTACGCAAATGCTGGCAGTCGACAACGTGCTATGGCGTTTTTGTCCCCAGATAAAAGGCCGCCACGTCTTAATCCGTTCGGACAACATGTCAGTGGTGGCATACATAAATCACCAGGGTGGCGTCAGGTCCCGAAACCTTACAGGCTGACGGAACGCCTCCTGGTCTGGGCTCAGCACAACCTGCTTTCACTGAAAGCAGCGCATGTGCCTGGTCGCCTGAATCTGGGACCAGACCGTCTGTCCAGAAACAATGTCCCAGCAGGGGAATGGTCGCTGCACCTGCAGACGATCCAACTGCGGTGGGAGACATTCGGCAGAGCGCAGGTGGACCTGTTCGCGCCCCAAGAAAACGCTCACTGTCCGAACCTTTTTCTCCAAGAGCAGGGATGCGCTGGCCCACGTATGGCCCCGCTGCCCCCTCTATGCTTTCCCCCCCGTCTCGCTCCAGCCTCAAGTGCTGGAACGAATCAGGGAAAACGGATGCCCAGTGCTACTCGTGGCTCCGCTCTGGACAAACCAGAATTGGTTCCCAGTCCTAATGCGGCGGACCAGCACTGCCCCGTGGCCGATACCGGTGAGGAGAGACCTCCTCTCTCAGGCAAAGGGCTCGATTTGGCATCCTCGCCCGGAATAATGGTCCCTACATGCATGGGCCATCAACGGGTACCCGCTAACCTCCCAGAGGGAGTGTTAAATACAAAATCCCCAGTGCGCTCTCTCGGTTCATAACGAGGAGGAGGATGCGAGTCTCCTTTTGCCCTGTCAGGGCACTGAGAGCTTATGTGTCCCGCTCGTCTGCCTTCAGACAGACCGAGCAGCTCTCCGTTTTGTTTGGCGGACGATCCAAGGGACTGGCCGCATCAAAACAGAGCCTATCCAGATGGATAGTCGACGCCATAGCACTGGCTTACACTTCTAAGGGCCTGCAGTGTCCTTTGGGTGTCAGAGCGCACTCCACGAGAGGCGTGGCCTCGTCGTGGGCGTGGTATAGGGGGGTTACCTTGCAAGATATCTGTACGGCCACGGGCTGGGCCTCTCCGTCTACATTTATAAGGTTTTATAACCTAGAGGTTCCCGCCTTACAAGCCAAGCTTCTGTCGGTATAGAATTCAGTACTATCTGCCCCGCTGTGCCGGCCCAGATGCTGAGTTTTGCTTGTGCATCGCTCACTGGGCGATAACACTGCTCCATGGGTGTTGAATAACCTGTACTATTATCCAGTTCAGGCTGAACACGTTCACCCTGTCTGTGTGAAACACTATTAACATAACTAGCTCCTATAGGATGCTATTTCATGGGGAATGATGCTTGCAGCCTCTCTTCTCCGACTCTCTGTGAGTCTATGGTGATTATGCACTACATGAGCCCCGGGCTACTGCCCTTGGGACTTTGGTGTCGGATCCCAGTACGCACGGCGTTTTGCATTGTGTTCCCCATAGCGTATGATATTACGCAGTACGAGAGATACTCTCGTAAGAGAACGTACTCGGTTACTAACGTAACCTCGGTTCTCTCTAGAGAGGGAACGAGTACTGCGTATCTTGCCGTGCATACAACAGCGCTGGTTCGCTTCGGCGATGAAAACCAGTGTACCAGCCTTATCGAGCTATATTTGTAGGGCGAGACCACGTCCTTTCTGGCGGGACGTGACGAAATGGGCGCGAAATGCCCCCATTGGATATGTGTCACGCAGCGCCTCTCTCGATAGGCTGCTGCTGTTGCCGCAGGGCAGCCAAAAGGCGCGCGAGCTGTCCTGCCTATTTCTGCATGCTGCTGCACAGCGTTTTATATTCATTCAAAATTAAGGATAATTTTTGGCTTCAATATCTCGTGGAAAAGAGGTTTTCCCCATAGCGTAAGATATTACGCAGTATTCGTTCCCTCTCTAGAGAGAACCGAGGTTACGTTAGTAACCGAGTACGTTCTCTCAGGTGCTGGTGTTCTCAGCGCCGCCCATCAAAATAAAAGTCCGCGGCGCCGTCAAAATAAAAGTCCTGCTTCCAACACATCGGCCAATCAGAAAAACTGATCGGCCGATGCCGATATTTAAAAACAGCCAAATATCGGCCGATATATCGGCCATGGCGATATATCGGTCGACCACTAAACATGGCTTATTTACGGTGGCCGAGAGAGCTCAAGGCGCTGCAACTGAAGACAACATAACAAATAGAAAAACACCCGCAAATTAAGAAAACATCTTCATCAGTTTCACTACACGTGTGCTCCAAATACTCACAACACAACCAGATACAGAAACGCGCTGCAAAAGTTCACAACACAACCAAGTATAGAAAAGCGCTGCAAAAAGCACATACCACAATTCCAGGAATTCCAGGACTCCAATAAGTAACGAACCCGGCTGGGACATGCTTACAGCTCAGTCTACTTTATTTTATTTTATTATTATTATTATTAGTTGCAAAACATACAGAGATTACATGTTTATGACATACAACTTTGTATACAATATACAAAATTTATTAACAATATGTTCAATGTCATCAGAATACTAATGAGAAAAAAACAATGAGCTGAAAACTAAAATAAATAAATAAATAAAAAAGATAGAGAAAAAGAACATGAGGGAAAGATGTTAATCTATACATTACATTGTACAAATGTTGTCATGTTATGTTTAAATAAGTTTCATAAGAACTGTTAGGTAGTGCATGGTCCAAAGATGAGATGGCAAGTTTTAAAGTTGAGACTCACACACGGATATATAACGCATATTTTAAAAACGTTTTTTTTTGTATAAAATGTATATTTATTTGCAACAGTTATGTTAACAGCAATAATACAATATTTCTGGTAATAACAGCTATTCAGCTGATGGACATTTACGTTAGCATGACTTCACATGACACGAGTGATAACAAAACATTTAAACACTTCTTCACAGTTGAATAGATTAACCTACGTATTACTGCACATAAACATTAAACAAATCAAACACACAATACCTTGTTCCCGTTCCAGCTAGGTGCTTAATTATCCTTTTTAACCTTTATACGATTTCAGAGCGACATGTGATTTTCCTCCTTACTTCCGTTCGTGTGTCTCACTAACTAGTCCCCCCTTTTAGACACGAAATTAACGTTCCACTAGGGGGCACCAGAATAAAGAACTTAAAATATTAACAGAGGAAACTAATAAAATAAAGCTCTGAAGTGTTTACCTTATTTACACTTTCCTTAGAGTTAGTTACACTCCCACCAATCATGAGTGAATAATGGAACGGTACACAGTCTGCATTAGGCATGAATGATTTTAACTGAAAATTGCCTTCCCTGGGCCTGTATAAGAACAAAGACAACTCATGCCAAAGTTAGAAACTTAACTATAACTATGTAATATAATGCGCTATGAGGGGAGTAGATTTAGCTAGTCTCCAGCAGCAGGACAAGCTTCTGGACTGGGCGCTCAACTTCGGACACCTTGTGAAGACGCTCCCCTTTCTTACCAAGCTTACTGTCACCAAGCTGGATTTTAACTCTCCATACAAGTCCATCTTTATCAGTAGTGGTTTCTGAAACTCTAGCTAGTCTCCACTCGTTTCGGTGCACATCCTCTCCTTTCATGATTACAATATCTCCAACTTGTACATTTCTTCTTGGAGCATGCCAGTGCTGTCTGAGAGCAATGTTGGCTAGATATTCCTTTCGCCAGCGACTCCAAAACTGTTCTGCGAGATATTGAACATATCTCCACCTTTTCTTGCCATACACATCTTCTCTGACGAATTCACCAGGGGGAGGTAAGGCCTGGACAGATTTCATTGTCAGAAGATGATTAGGAGTGAGTGGTTCGAGGCTATGGGGGTCACTGAGGTTGTCAACAGTTAGAGAATGACTGTTGACTATAGCCATTGCTTCATAGAAAAAGGCCCGTATCGAAGTATCATTTAGGCTACCAGAGGAGAGGGCAAGAGTGGACCTTAGAACGCTTCTCACTGCCCTTATTTGTCTTTCCCACACCCCTCCTGCATGGCTGGAATGGGGTGCGTTCAAGCTGAAGTCGCACTGCTTCTCTGCAAGAAATACAGCCAGACGGTCTGCATCGACTTCCTTTAGAGCTTCTCTGAGCTCATTTTTGGCTCCGATGAAGTTGCTTCCTTGATCAGACTTGATCTGACGAACAGCACCACGTATGGCGATGAAACATCGAAGGCCATTGATGAAGGCATATGTCGACATGTCTTCAAGAATCTCAACATGAACAGCACGAGAGCTAAGGCAAGTGAAAAGAAGACCGTACCTCTTGTACTCCTTTCTTCCTTGTTTTGTAAGGAATGGCCCGAAGCAGTCCATGCCACAGAAGGTGAAGGGAGGTGATGGTTCCAACCGTTTAGGGGGTAGATCGGCCATCTTTTGCTCTTCTATAGGTCTGCGTTGCCGTCTACAGTTGACACATTGACGAATGTAGGATGCGACTGCCCGGTTGATTCCTGTAATCCAGTAGCCGCTGTGCCTTATTTCATTAATGGTAAGACCTTTACCTTGATGTTTCATACTTTCGTGGTGATAGGCAATAATCATCCTTGTGATATGATGATCTTTGGGAATGATTGCAGGGTGCTTGATGAAGTTGGGAAGAGAGGAGTTGCACAGCCTCCCTCCCACCCTGAGGATACCGTCATCATGGAGAAAAGCGTCAAGACCGTGTAACGGATTGTAAGGTGGTAGAGGGATCCCTTTTCTCAGCAGTTTCAACTCTTCTTGATGCACATTTTTCTGCAAATCTTTGACTATGCAATGTTCTGCCTCTTCTCGTTCTGTTACAGTGGTGAGACTTTTTGATCTGTTCTTGCTTATGTGCCTTAGAATGCGTGCAACCGCTCGCGTAGCTAGCGACCAAGATGAGAACTTGGACAAGCGATCAACGATGCTCATGCATTCAGTGGTTTTTGTAATGAGCGCTAGAGCACTCCTGACCTCTGGATCTCCGACTGTTAACTCTGGTACTTCATCTGTTGCCAGCTTTATTTCCTTGTTCCATGAGAACTTGGGCCCAGTGAGCCAAGTAGATGACAAAAGCTCACTGGCATTTAAGCCCCGAGAAGCATGATCAGCAGGATTCTCATTTGTTGGGACATATCGCCACTGTTGTGAGCTGAGCTGAATCCTTTGAACGCGGTTAGCCACAAACGTGTGGAATCGCCGTGCTTCGTTTCTTATATAAACTAAGACCACTTTAGAGTCGGTCCAGAAGAACTCCTCTGCGTTAATACATCCCAATTCCTACTTGAGCATGTTGACGTTGAAGCGGTCAGACTCCACATCCCATTGGATCCCGAGAGCTCTCTCAAATGGCAAATCATCAAACGCAAGGTCCATATCCTTCACGTTGGTTGCTCGTTCTGAGGGTGGTATACTCTCTAGTACCTCTCTGTCGTTAGACGCAAACTTATGTAGTCGGAGACCACCCATGGCGCAGAGTTCACAAGCTTCCCTGGCAAGCTGAATAGCATCTTCCATGTTTTCAACACTTACGAGCCCATCGTCTACATAAAAGTCCCTCATAACAAATCTCGAGCCTTGAGTGTAGATGTCGCGATTCTCCTTAGCCAGATGTTTCATCCCATAGTTTGCTCATCCTGGAGAGGAAGCTGCACCGAACAGATGCACTTTCATGTGAAACTCGCTGGGCGGTGAGTTCAAGTCTCCTTGCTTCCACCAAAGAAAGCAACTCCACTTAAGTTGTTCAACATGTCAGGTCCAGAGAGGAGGTGATCATTCAAGCTTGTACCTTTGTATCTGGCTGAGCAATCAAACACTATGCGAAGTTTATTCGCCTTCTTTGCATGATGCACACCATGATGGGGAATGTACCATCTCTCACCTTCACTCCCACCGTCCTTGACCTGCTCAGCATCTCCCTTTCCGATGACCTCCTCCATGAACTCAACATAATGCTTCTTATACCTTTCATCCCGTTGCAATTTCCTTTTAAGATGAAGGAGGTGTGTCATAGCTGAGCCTTTGTTGTCAGGCAAGCTGGGTCTGGTTTTGAAGGGCAGAGGCATTTCATAATGGCCATGTATATTTTTCCTTATTCCCTCATTCATTATGTTAAGGAATGTGATGTCGTCTTGTGACACAATTTTGCTGTCGTCACTGCCATCTTTGAAGTCAGACTCTAAAATGCGGATGACGTCGGTAGGAGTTACCGGAGGTAGCTCCTTAACTGTAATTCTGTGACACAGATGACGTGTGCTTAACGCATCATGGGTTTGTAATGAGCGTCCTACAATACTCCATTATAAATCCATCCTTACTGCGTAGGGTTCCTCATCTTCTCCTAAAAGGACTTGCCTTGATGCCATAGCTCTTGAGCAGTTGTAGCCGATCAAAAGGCCTACTACACAGTCCTTCAGTGGTTGGATTTCATCCACTATTTCTGCAAGATGACTCCATTGTTTAGCCATCTCACAAGTGGGAATGTGAGAGCGGTTAGCAGGTATGTAGTCCTTTGTATAGGTGACCGGAAGATCGACTTGAGTTGCAGAACTACTGTATTTCCTCTAACACGAAGGCCAGAAACACTTTCGCTTGTGAGAACTGTATCCTTACCACTCATAGTCGTCAACTTCAGTTTCACTGGATACTTGTCAGCGTTAAGACCATCACTCACTTCTTGGTCAATAAATGTAGTATCGATTTGAGTGTCGAGTAGAGCATAGACAAGTTTCTCAGTAGTTGGATCATTTTTAGATGAGACCCAGACTGGTATCACCATGGATGTGTTGGATGAGCCTTCACCTGCTCCACTGAGTGATGTTGCAGCAGCACCTCGATTTGTCACTGATTCTGATGTAGACCTTTCTCTTTTATAGTTGTCATCATGCAGGGCTGTAGGATGCTTTCCCTTACAGTGGTCACAGAAATGACGATGACGGCAGTCTTTCACGCTGTGGCCGGGTTTCAGGCATCCATAGCAGAGTTTCTTCACCTTTATGTAGTTGCGTCGCTCAACCAACACCATCTCAGTGAACTTGGAGCATGCATGAAGCTGGTGTCTATTATCTTGACAAAGGATACATGAAGTCTTAACCTTTCTCTGTTCTGACTTGTGGTATTCATTGTCAGTGACTGTTTGAGTGGTAAGAACACAGGCCTTGTTTTTCTTCACATCTCTGAGATTTCTATTCTCAGTGCAAGAATCTGATGAACGAAGGCCATGAAAGGACGTAATTGGATTGCAAGCAATCTCAGCTTCAGTTGACGTGAAGCTGAGCTTCTGATTCTCTTCACAGTCGATTAATATGTCAAGACCCTTGACATGAGGAATGGCATCTTGACAGGCATTCAGAAAGTCTGAGAAGTGTCTCAGTCCTTCAGCATCCTTTGATGGAATTCTCGGCCAGTTGGTGAGCTTCTCTCTGAATGCTCTCTGAATGGCGAATGGCTGGCCAAAGTGACGATTCAGTTTGTCCCAGGTATCTTGGTAGACTTCATTGTCATGTCATGAAGTTGCCATCTAAAACCTGCTGTGCTGGGCCACCAACCTATTTTTTCAGGTAGTATAGTTTTTCAGCTGGTGTGATTGCCCTTTGGTCAATGAGTGAGGTGAATGCTGCCTTCCATTCAATGAATTGTATGGGATCGCCATTGAAGACAAATTGCTCAGGAACAGGAAGCTTATTTAGGACTATGTTGTCTTGAAGGATCTGCGCGAGAGAGGGAATGTCTGTATAACGGGGCGATGTAACTTGCGAGGGGCACTTTAGTTACAGGCACATTCTTTGCTTCCATGTTCCTTTCCTTTAACATAGTTAGCATCCTTGTGTTCCTCTAACTCTCTTGTGGATTCCTTTTGCCTTTCTTCCTCTAGCAGCATCTGATAATTTCCTTCTCTTACTGCTAGTGTTAGGAACCCCACTATTGAAGTGCTCGTTAACCCTCTGAGGTCTAAGGGGTTTTTGGGGTCCTTGAGGTGGTCTGACATGCTCTGACATTTGTGCTTTTTTTCAGTTATTTATAAACATGTTAATGGCAAAGGTGTAAATTCACTCAATATAGCACAAACGGGGCTACCGTAATATCTGAGCAAC
Source organism: Tiaroga cobitis (assembly GCA_030578255.1). Classification (NCBI taxonomy): domain Eukaryota; kingdom Metazoa; phylum Chordata; class Actinopteri; order Cypriniformes; family Leuciscidae; genus Tiaroga; species Tiaroga cobitis. The sequence goes on from CM060614.1 coordinate 20,838,300, forward strand.
ACGTATGTACATGTTTGTATTTTTGAGAGAATATTGTTTATGCATGGTTATTGAAAAAACTAAAATTAAAGTGTCTGAAATAAGGCCACAAAACACATACTAAATATGTGTCCACAAGACTTTTGACTAATGAGTGTTATTGCCTAGAATTTTTGCTTCAAAATGATCTGAAAATCATCCTGCCTAATCATTTACACAAAACAATACATTGATTTAAATTTTATAAGACACCTTTTGTTTGGAAAGGCAATATGCATGGAGGCGTGTTCACACCTGAGAAGACAAAGGCCGGATAATGTGCCGCATAATGAGCTGCATATTAATTAGCCCTTTCACACAGGTGTGTCACAGGATCCCAAAGAATGCAAGGACAAAAGAAATTAACTATATATACATATTTTACAATTAGAAATTGTGACCAATTACAAATAGGTTACAATTACAACAAAAATTACAATTTTAACAATATTTCAAGTGTATTTCTTTGTAAAAAGTATACATTTTATCATACGTATTAAAAAAGGTAAGGATTCATTAGTTTGAATATTGGAACAAACACTATAATAACATCTTAGTTGATAATTCAATATACCTACTTTATTTTTGTCAAAACATCATACTATAGTATATTTAACTATGAGCAGAAATTGGTGAACAAAAGCGTACCTATTTAATGTGACAGTAGTCTTTTTTTACAGTCAAAACTTTATAATCTATCCAAAACTAATCACAAAATCTTGTCTAAACACTCATATTTAGTCTGTAACATATTGTGTATTATATATTAGTATATACAGGTGAATTTGCAGCTTGTTGCTTATACAGACATTTTATTTCAACATATTTCAGTCTATTTTTACTCATCTTAGTAGGCTATAGCAATATAGTTTAAATGTGTTCATGTAAATATAACGTTTACTAATGTAGGTGCGAGAGTGAATGAACGGCACAGACACACGCTGTATAACTGTAGTAAACAAAGCGCGCGCGCCTGTGCCGTTCATTCATCATTTAGCCTACACACAGACACGCAATTCATATTTAAACAGTCTTTTTGCGGTTTACAGTCAGACACTATTCAATATCGCGATTAGAACAAAGCACTTAAGAATAAATGACTTACTACATCAGCTGGATCCGTTGCTCCTCGAAATGAAACTACCAGCACTTCTGGTACATTTTCCAGGGTTATTAGATAGTATTATTCCTCACAGCGAAAGGATACGCTGTGTACACAGCTGTACAAGATACTTACTAAACACGATGTGTTTTATAATCCAGCTGGTGGGCATTGGCATTTTTGAATGGCTTGCCTTAGATCATTTGCGTTTGAATACCGCGCGCTATCCGTGGGCGTGGCACATTAACGCGTAATTAGGTATAATGAGCTGGAAAGAAAAATACTGACATCTCTCTCTTTTCATACAGATTACATAAGCTGAGAATATTTGTTTTTTATATAAATTAATTCATTTAAAAGAAGAGAGTTCAAGCTTCATTATGGCAAAAAACACTCGTGCCTGTATGACAAGTATTCGCGGAATTACAGTTAATTGTTTCAGAATGTACCTCACTGACAGAGAGAAGGCAGAACGCGGATCATGTTTGTTTTTCTTTATTTGGCGAAAAGCACAACACTTTGTTTTTATTGTGAGTATCCACAAAAAAAATAGACACTTATCAGGATCTAATGATGTACAACATTTAATATGTTAGATCAAAATCAACAGAGTATTTTGAGTTTGTTTTGCACTGATAAGAAAAAAAGCGAGACAGCTGACCTCAGAGGGTTAAAGAAGGGGGTAAGCAACATAAAGACACGAAAAGCAAGATATAACCTTTAACGTTTTATTCTTAGAACACGACTCACCTGTCAGAAGACAACAGATAATATTGACAGAGATTAACAACCATAGACCCACAAAACACTGAAACAAACAACATAGAAACACAGCTTATCAGCGGCTGGCAGAAAAATTCTGACGCGCACAGGGCTCTCCCGTCCGTCCACTCATGCCCTTCTCCTGCAGTGCACGCCAAACTCTTGACAGAGCTAAAACAGTGATCGAGGCGATCACGCCGCTATGGGAATAAATCGTAGTTGGTCAACCTCCGCGCTCTTCTCCTTCCCCTCTCACATTATATATCCAGCCCAGAACATCACTAAACAGGCTGCAGGTGTGCAGGGGCGGAGCCTATTCCGAGAGAGAGAGAACCAGATCAGCCAAAGTAATACACACAAATTAACATAAGGCTCAGGCCGTAACACTTCCCCCCTGAAGACAGAAACTGTTTTTTTCGTTTTTCCCCCTCTCCTCTAGTGGTCGACCGATATATCGCCGAGGCCGATATATCGGCCGATATTTTGATTTTTTTAGATATCGGCATCGGCCGATAAATATTTCCGTTTGGCCGATATATTTCAAAACAGTTTGTGACAGTGCATTAGCGCTTTTTTCCACTGGCGCGAGCAGAGTGAGTATGAACAAACTGAATATGCTAGCTCTGCTCCGCCCAGCACCATAAGACAAGCCACTCAGAAGTGAAGCAGACATCTGACAGACACAGTAAATGACCAATCAGCATTCACTTTCTAACCTGACGCTACATTGTGTTACACACAAAAACACTCCGGCGTGCAGCGAAGTCTATTCAAACAGTACCGTGATGTGTCAGATCTGCAGCCCAGCGGCAGCTCCAGTGGGGGGGTCACAGGTGTGATATAAACGAATTCAAACTAAACTGATAACATTTTACCTCACAAACCGTGAAAAATCCTCTGACTGGCTGTTCCCTATACGCGCGCTGTTCTCGGTTACGTTTAAACTAGACGCTGTTTCCTCACGGACTGAAAAGCTGGGTCGCGTGCACTACAGATCCGTGATCGCATGAGGTGGATGAGAAGAGAACACTGTATGGTATAATACTAATAATAATACGTTTGGGGAAAAAAATCCTTGAAAATGTTATTCACTATCTCTATCTGCTGTATTTAATTATCCACGATTGGCGTAATATTGTGTGTAGTATACCTTTTCATATGTTCCGGTCGGATTTGATGTTAATCGAGCATGCAAGTGATGGCTTGCAAAGTTTCAAAGAAACTAACAAGCAAAACTAAACAGTGTAGCCATGATCAGATGGTCAGATCTGCCATTTTCTTAAATTGCTGGTTTTGCATCCTTTGAATTCAGAGACTGTGACAGAGTAGGGTTCCTGTGACTGTTGATTAGATTACTGAGTCACTCACAAAGCCCCTCTGTTTTGTAATTTGCCACACGAAGCGAATGGTGCCTGGACTTGATTGAATTACCGATACTGATGTGCCACGAGGCGTTTTTCTCTGATAAGTAAACAACGAACTACTATTGCACATGTGACTCATCGACCAGTAAACTGAAGATCCCGTGGGGGATACCTCATACACACACAGCTGAGGATTGTCTAATTAGACAACTGGCCATTGTAACAGATGTTAAACTCATCAAATTCGGAAGAGCGCACACGCTCACACGGGACTGGTCGCGAGTTCACCCCCGCCAGCACCGTTCAATGAACTCTGAATACACATACATACATACACACACACACACACACACACGCACACACAAAGAGACAATCATTCGTGACCACGTGTGGTTAAAAGTAACGTTTCAAATGTATAAAATGTTTTCTGGTTGTGTCTCATGGGTCCCTTGTGACCAAATCTGTATAACTGTTAGTTTTATAATATGTGACCAATTTGATATTCGTTTAATCACGAAGAATCATGTATCTTACTCTCACTAACTCACAATCGCGCCGTGCTTGGGACGGTTATAATCAGAGAAACCAAAGAAGATTGAATCATTAACCCAAAATGTAATATGATGCATGCTTTTATTAATACCAGTTTAGAAGTGTATTGTTGCTGAAAGTTTTATCTGCTATGCACATGACCTGTAGGCGTGTACTTCGCGGACCACAAGGTTTGCCGACACGCTTCCTCCAAAACGATTGGACCAGACACGTAAGAGAGGCGTGTCTCGAGCTCCTTCAAAACACACCGCCACACTCTCTTCTGGGCAAGTTTTCTAAGCCAGGGAGAGATTCCAAATTTCCTGCAAACTCCAGCCGGAGTTCTGCACTATTCTTCATCGTCGTTTTCCTACTTTGTTTTGATCTAAGTTTTCTTTTATTTGATCTACCTCAGTTTGATAGTTTCCTTCGTCCGTGTATTCACGAACGAAACGAGTTTAAGATTTATCGTTTCTCGTACGGGCCGCAGCTGAAGCGATCGCAAACATCTGCCTCCTATCGGAAGACGCTCCAGACTCTCCAACTCCGCGACCAGCCTTTGTCAAACAGCCGCACACAAAGGGGACCGTAAAAGCAAGTAAATCTAAAGATAAATGCTGCGTTAAGGTGGTTCAGATTAATTTAGAAACCTTTGGGGTCTCGTGTTGAACGATTGTGAACTGTTTTGAACTGTTCTCTCTCTCTCTCTCTCTTTCTCTCTCTCTCTCTCTCTCTCTCTCTCTCTCTCTCTCTCTCTCTCTCTCTCTCTCACACACCCACTCTCTCCCTCACACACTCTCTCTCTCTCTCTCTCTCTCTCTCTCTCTCTCACTCTAACTTTCTCTCTCCAAATACGTCGTATTGCAATCTTTTGTTAACTGTTTGTTTTGATATGCATATTTACTCCTGCGTGATTTAAGTAGTTTATGTAACCATTAGTTGTGTTATTAAATTCCATAATATTTTGAAGTGAATCTGTCTCATGGTCCTATACTTTGAAGTCTCTGTAAATGTCAAAGACATTTATGTCACGAGTCTGGGTCCCTTTCCCATTTGCGTAAGCCCACTGAACGATTGCAACAGTGTCTGACACAAATGAGAAATGCTTGAGGTCATACTCAGTACCAAAAAAAATGTATCGGGCAAACTGTTCAGGGTCTGTTAGTATTTCGGTTGTCGGTAACTCCTCACGCATACTGAACCGCCCCCAAAGTGAATTGAGCAGGAGCTTCATGATTGATCTGCGGGCAGCATTAAACTCGATCTTGTCCAGATTAAGCTTAATCCCCTCTTTCTCAAAGTAATCTTTTACATAAGATTCTTTGTCAGCGTCGGTCACAACATCTTTTGGAAACCCCGAACTCTCCTGTTTGAACTGTAAAAATGTTTTAACATAATCACGAAACAATGTTTCAGATCGTTGGGGGAAATGCCAGACCTCATCAATTTTTGTCACTACATAACCCTTCTCAATAGCTTTTATTAGCTCAATACTAACCCAGGTCCCATGAATGGATCTTTCCTCATTAGTATGCGTACACGCCTGTGTCTGGTTCTGATGTTCAGCACATGTCCTACAGAGTGGAAACATTAACTTACCCCCTGTCCTATAAGGCAGTACAGGGTGAAGCAACTTCCGAGGTGGGAGCACTGTTGCCTTGACGAGGCCATAATAATCTTCAATGTTTTGAAAATCCTTGTATATTATTTCAGGATGGCCAATTGGGTAGCATTTTCGAGCCTGACAGTAGGGGTATAGCGATGTAAAGTCAACGTACCTAATGCGTTCGCCCTCCGCGACTTTGTGGTACAGTTTTAACGCGTTCGTTCTTCCGCCAAAAAGAGCATCACAGGGTTTCAATCTTTCAGTGTGTTTGTAAGTGGACATGAAATCCATAACTGCAACATCACTCTGTTTAGCACGCATCCATGCACATTCCCAAATCACCTCGACCTGAAGACCATACGCACGCTCCAAAATTTCAATCTTGTCGTCGCATTGTCTTCTCAAAACGCCATAAGGCACTTTTGATAAAGGGTTTAGGTCGTTGGGGTTATAACATCGTTCACAACCATGAAAGAAACATCCGAGAAATTCGAATGCTTTTTTCACGTAGCCATCGTCGTAGAAACCATCCACATAGTATTTCCCAAATGACGCCTCACCAGTGTTCAAAGCATGTTGAATTTCTATCCCCCGTGATTTTCGGGTGAATTCGAGCCATTCAATTGAAATGTTCGAATATGTTTTGTTCTGGATGGTGTACGCATTGTTACGTGTCAGAGCTATTGTGTCTTTTGGGATGTAGTGTGTTTTATATGTGGCCATACATGTTGCTGCCAAAGTGGTGTAATTAAATGGATCAAGCCCTGTACACAAAATGAATTCGTCGCGGTACTTCATGCATGCCTCCCTCAGCAAAACGACATCGTTTTTACCATAAAGCGCGAGTTCTTTTTTAAAATCGAACACTTTGTCAGATATGGTATTGTACCAATCATCAAACGCAGCCCTGTCTTGGTTCGACATTGTTGCATACCCGTAAAATTTCTTGTCAGGGTACGGGCCTATGTAGTTGTCATTTTCAACGCGGTTAAAGTGGTGCGGTAAATACCCCTTCTCTGCATTAGTCAGATTAAATGCAACGGGTGTCTTGGCCAGACGCATGGGTATGAAGGAATATGAATCAATAAAACGTTGCTTGAAAGCTGTGTCATACATTAAGATTAGCCTGCAACCTTGCATTGTGATTTTAGGAGCAATCCCCATCTTAGTAAGGAATTCCAAAATTATGAAATTGTCAAACCCCGATGCATTGTGCGCTAGCCATGTGTAATTAAGGTAACGTGGTTGTCTGAATTTTTTAACGAGACGGTCCACACAATCGGCCCCTTCAGCCACGAATTCCTCGCCATTAAACGTGATAGCACATACAAAATTGGCAACGTGTTTACCATTTTCATAACGGGTCTCAAAATCGTAGAAAATGTAACGATCGTTCGGCATCTCCGGCTTAACTGGTTGGATAAAACACTGATGCATACCATCGGTAACCAAACTCTCACCACAGTGCACACAACGATCGGCAGGGCATTTATGGGCTTTGGGATTAGTACCGCTGACATGGTAACGTCTATTACATTTACCACAATATTTAGTCACGTCGCACTGCGCGTATTGCATACCCAGAGGTGTTTTTTTATGCATCTCGAAACAATAGTCAGACTTACAGTAGCGCAGGCAGTCGCCGCAATGTTTTGGCTTTTTGGGTTGTTTATGACATTCCGGGTCATTACAGACATTGCAGATGTACCGACATCTGTGATCTCTCCTACAGGTGAATCCTCGGTGGCAGAACTCACACACGTATGGGGTGCCGATAAATGCACGTAGATTTTTAATCATAAAATAATGATTGTCATGCAGGTACAAAAATACTGTTTTAGGATGCGGATCGTCTGTGTTTGTATACTTCTCCAAAACACCCGTATCAGACCGATAGGAGACAACTATTTTAACGCTCAGCATCTGTTCAAACCGTCTGATGTCATTAAACGCTATCTTGTATTGATCACCATAGCCAGCTGACTTCTGTATTGAAGATGCTACAGACTCAAGCTCTACGTGTGATTTCTGTGGATTTAGGAAATGTGCCAGACAGATTGCAAAACAAAGATTGTTTGAAATGTTCGTGGGACAGAACAGATTAAGTCTGTTTTTGGTAATCACTTCATTGTGGGCAAGATCACGGATCTTTCGATAAGCACCGCCGTGTTTACTTCTCGCTATCGACAGTCTTAAATTCAATCTCTCATCAAACTGGACGTCAGAGTTGCTCTGCATTATTTTTTCAAGATCGTTTATAAATAGGTCTACACTATAACCATTGCTACCCGTCAAAAGTGTGCTAACATCTGATGTCAAGCTCGACCCCCTCAACGTGATGCTGATTAAACAGCCGTCTCCGCCTAACAGTCTGGAAAACTCCACAATTTCAGAAAGTGTGTCATGTAAAAATACAGTGTAGGCTGCTAAATCTGTCGAAGATATCTCTCGCAAATTTATAAGCCTGTGGATTTCCAGACCATTGAACCGAGCTCGTGGCAGTACAGTGTACCCACTAACATCACCACCCACTGTTACAAGTGATTCTATATCTCTATCTGTGAGACCCATATTGGGCGCTTCAGGGTTGAGTGTGCGATGTGTCTGTGTACCTGGGCCCTCGCCTGACTGGTGAAAAGACACAAGATGATCAAATGCAGAATTTGGTTCTGGAGGAGGTTCTAACACCTCTCCTGCTTGTTGGGTATTTACAACATGTTCAAAATCATTATTTGGGTCAGGATCCTCATCGGACATTGATCTCACGATGTTTAATAATTCTACCAACGTATCAGTTGAAGACTCAGACCTATTCATATCCTCAACAGTCTGTATTAAATAGAGCAATGTTTCTGTGTTACTGCACTGTTCAGGTGGCACCACGCTACCATCGTTTCGTCTAAACCTAGCTACCGGACCCTGATCAAAACCATCTGGCTCCCGACAACGTTTAGGCATTTTTTAAATCAGATCTTTTTTTATTTATTTAAATCACATGTAGCAACACCTTAAAAACTACGGATAATAAACCCTGTGTCCATACAGTAAAAAAAAAAGATAGAATGAAAAACTGTGACAAATGTTGAAGAAAAAAAACAAAACAAAAAAAAAAACATAGTATGCAAAATATATATAAAATGTTGTCAACTCACCCAAGTTTCTTTTTAAGCATGAGCACCAGCTGCTTTAACAATTCTGTAGTCAGGCCTTGTTCTCTGGCTACTTTTTGAACAGTACCACTATGCAACCGTTGCGCTGCTATGCATTGTTTAAGCCAAATTCCCTGTTGTTGTTGTGTTGACTCATAAGCATCTAAACGTCTCTCAATGGCATTAAGGCGTTTGTCAAAACGCACCTCGAAGGCATTCAATGCGGTCTTGACAGAGTCCTGTATCAGTCCGGCTATGTGCTGATTGTCTATAACGGGTTGTGATTCCCGTTTGTAAGCCTCCTGATTTGAAGGCAACTGTTCAGGGTCGGATTCTTCCACGGACAACACACGATCGCTGGATGGAACAGACTGCAGTGTTTCTTTAGGGTCGTTTGTAAATACACAGTCGTCCCACGATTGTATCAGACCATCACTCCAGCTCTGAACATCATTTATATCGGGAACTACAACCCCCTCTGTTAAAAAGTAGAAAAGCGGTACAGAACAAAAAAGTTAATACAAATGTGTATTAATATTATAATAATAACAGTAATATTAATAATAACTATATTTTCTAAGACTAAAAAATAAAATAAAAACCAGTCTGGTACTAATGTAACATTAAAACAATACATAGTGGTATATATATATATATATATATATATATATATATATATATATATATATATATATATATACATACATATATAACAAACAATCAAATAAGAGCAGGCTAGCAATTATGGAATAGACATTGTAATACTAGTGCACCCCTATAGATGGCGCAGCAGGCTAAAAAATCAACATGTCTACACTTTTTTCGTTCTCCATTGTCGTCTTCTAAAATTACAAATAAAACGCCTACTCTGAGAGATATGAGGGTTTGTGTTTTATGTTTTTTCAACAATTAATGCAAATGTATGATAACATCAGCTCTAAACTAGCGTATTGACACATTATACACCCCCAAACACATTCGACCATACACTATCACATCCAAATAAAAACATTTATCTCTCTGATTTAGTGTAAACAGAAATCAATCCAACAGCTTTTGTTCGTTACTTACTTTTAACACTTGACCGTCTTGGCTTTTTCGGGACAGATGTCTGCGCCAGTTCTCCCGAAGCCCCAGCAGCTGAAGCTTTTGCGTCCGCATGGAACACAGTCGCTTTACGTTTCAGTCTATTTTTCGGTTTTGCCACTAAGCCCTTATCCGGATCATTCGCACATTCAGGCGCACCAACACTGCTCACAACGTTTGATAAACCATCTGGAAATACATGTGTTAAATTTTTAAACAAAAACAACAAACCATAGCAGCATAACATTGTTTTATAAAGTTAAATTACAATACACTTACCCAGGAGAATAACTCCAACGTTAGCAGATTCGCTGGCTCGCTGTGGTCCATGGCCTTGATAGTTATGCGTTTCGGCCCTGGTAAAAACAAAAAAAACCCAGAGAAGATAAGATATTTTCACACACCCACAACACTGTTTAAACACGGGTGTAACAACATTTAACATTACCTGGCACAAGTGATTCCGTGATCGCTCGTGAAGAGGCAACAGCGTTGTGCGTATCTGCAGCTGCGTTAGGTCTAGGCACGCCTCCTGGCGAAAACAAAACAAACATCATCCGTCACACACACGCACACACACACACACACACACACACACAACGCATGCAACATTTAAACATAATTATACGTACCGCTGGCTTGATTTAGGAAATTAATCTCCTCAACAAGATCGAAGAGACTCAAGCTATTACCATCTGAAGCGGGGGCAGATAAAACCTTAAGTAACGCAATAGAACAGCGACACTCATATAAATAAATAATCATCCTTAACAATGTTACTAAATAATAAAAAATACTTACTGTTAAGACTGGATTCCATCTTCTTGCACTCACGTATCCAACAACACAATATGGCTTGGAAAATAGTAACGTTATGAGAACGAGAAAAAAAAACTGCAGAGGAGCGTGACACGAGACACTAGTTCGGATCAGTGACCGTGCTTGCGTTCAACACACATTTATACACGCAGCTTTTGGCGAAGTGTGAAAACGGGCCTCCCCAGCAGACAGAATACACAACGACATAACACCTATCTCGCGCAGGTAGACGGTCAATAAACCCGGAAGACCAAGGGCCAGACACCTTTCTTTCACACCTACGGCCAGGATGTCAACGCAGGAGGATGTCACATGGCGTCGCGCAGCCTAGACATACCGGAGCCTGTCAGCGACCCATCATAAATCAGAGACAGGGGAACCTCAGAACCATAAATCAAAGTCATAAATCATTAAAAGTGACACATGGTCTATGTTAACACTACTCTTGCATTCTCTTCTTTTAAATGAAGTAATTTATGAAAAAAAATATATATTTTCAGTTCATGTAATCCGTTTGAAACCAAGGAGAGGTACAGTTTTTCGTTCTCCCTTCATTATTTTTAATGAGCTGAGGCTGCCACGCCCCCGGCGCTTTTCACATGGTAAATACGTGATATATGCATCGCACACACGGACACGCCCCCCGATCAATGCCACAAAAACACGAAGTTTCTTCATCAGATTCACTGATAGTTCATCACGTTTTGAGGATGGCACGCTACTCCGGTAAAGATGCCCTTCAGATGATTCTGGAAAGCGAGGAAGAATTCACCTTTTCCTCCGAGGAAGATTGCAACTCAGACGACGAACGGCTGCATTTTCAAGAACGGATTGATCCCGCCGAGGATGCAAGTTCGGAGTAAGTTGTTTAGTATATATATAATATATACACCATATATTTTTATATGTTCTGTTTTGGTTAGCCTATGATACTAAATATCATGCGTAAATACTACTGTCTTATCCGTAATATATCTTGTTTGCGAATATCTGCTTAGGTTATACAATGTGATTTAGAGCAAATATATTCAGCCTCCGGTAAAATATGCAATACTGTCTAAATACAATATATTTTTATATATAAATGTTCTGTTTTGGTTAGCCTATGACTACATATCATGCATAAATACTGTCTTATCCGTAATATATATTGTTTGCGAATATCTGCTTAGGTTATACAATGTGATTTAGTGCAAATATATTTCAGCCTCCGGTAAAATATGCAATACTGTCTAAATACAATATATTTTTATATATAAATGTTCTGTTTTGGTTAGCCTATGACTACATATCATGCATAAATACTGTCTTATCCGTAATATATCTTGTTTGCGAATATCTGCTTAGGTTATACAATGTGATTTAGTGCAAATATATTTCAGCCTCCGGTAAAATATGCAATACTGTCTAAATACAATATATTTTTATATATAAATGTTCAGTTTATTACTTATCATGCGTAAATAATGTTTGAAATTTAGTGATGTGTCATTCGCTAAATACGTGCGGTCTATATGGCCCATCAACAGATACTCGCGGCATCAACAGATACTCGCGGTGACGCGGTCAACGGCCCATCAATAGATATTTCTCCGTCCCATGGCCCATCAACAGATATATACTTACATTGTGCATCCATACCCATTAAATGTCCATCAGTTTACTTTGGATAATGTATGCTAACAGTTTTTGTTTGTTTTTTAGGAATGCGGCTGCATCACACTCTCCTTCTCCAGCACTTCGCAGAGGGACACGCAGGTGTCGTTCAGTTCTCAGTGCGATCGAGAATAATACTGAGTAAGTGCACAGATGTAATATTTTACTGATGAAATGTAATTGTGTTAACAACGTCATAATATACAAGTACCTATTCTTGTGTGAAATGTTGTCTTTTTTTATCCATGGCCATTATTGATTGATAATGATAATAATTTCTTTGATTGTTTTATCAGCATGGTCACACTTTTTATTTTTTTATTTTTTTTTTACAGATGTGACAATGAACATGTCCAAGCACCTGTTCTGAAGAGAGCTAAGGCAAACAAGCAGGCGAGCAACAGGCAGTCCACTCTGTCATGGAAAACAGAGACTGATGTTGACATTGATCCACAGACACTGCGATTCCTTCCTGCACGGGAAACTGGACCGCAACTGAGCTCTGTAGACTCACATTCCCCCATGAGTCTTTTCAAACTACTTTTTTCAGAAAGTGCTGTGTCAACTCTGTGCCACAACACCAATGCTCAGGCTGCCAAGGCAACTGCAAAGGGCTGCAAATATAAATGGACAGATGTCAGCATTAGTGAGATGTACCGCTACATTGGGCTGCTGTTTTACATAGCGATCTTCCTTTACTTTTGTTTATTTTGCTCACATTTGATTTGCTTAGAGCCTGCATCAACGGGGCATAAGCATTTACTGTGAGATACCTGACTTTACTTTTGTTTATTTATCGCTCACAATTGCTTTGTTTATAGCCGACTGATTATTTTTTTTATTTTGCTCACATTTGATTTGCTTAGAGCAAATTTAGAACATTGAGTTCCTCCACATAGAGGAATTACAATAAAACAGATTAAAAAACAAAACCTTTGAATCTCCTCTCATTCAGTATTCAGGCTGCCACACTTGATGGGCCATTAACCATTGGGGGAGTGTCTGTCACACCCCTGGTCTGAATCTCATTCATATTGATCGGCCATTACCACTCCCACGCATAAACCTCTTCTGACAAAAAAACTGATTTTCAAAGTTTGAATCAATGTTTTGTTTTATGTGAACGATTAGGCAGGATGATTTTCACATCATTTTGAAGCCAGAACTCGAAGTGACAACATCCATTAGTCAGAAGTCTTGTGGACGCATATTTAGTATGTGTTTTGTGGTCTTATTTCAGCAACTTTCATTTACATAAACATTATTCTCTTAAAAATACAAACATGTACATACATGTTGTTTACAAATTACAATAGCCCCGTTTGTGCTATATAGAGTGAATTTACACCTTTGCCATTAACATGTTTATAAATAACTGAAAAAAGCACAAATGTCAGAGCATGTCAGAACACCTCCAGGACCCAGAAAACACATCAGACCTCAGAGGGTTAAGGTCAGGTTAAGCAGGGGCTCTGTGACTCTGCGCTCTTTTGTCATACGTGGTGAGACTAATGCATGACCCTAAAAGTTTCGAACCACGATTAAATGGGTTCGTTAGGAATGTAGCATAAAGCTAAGTGTGTTACGTGTAGCTAGACAGTGAAGTGTGTCTTGTATGCTCATCTAAGCTGTGGATGTTAGGAGGCTAAGACTTATGTTGGTTCCGAGGGTATTCCTGGAAAGGGCATAGCCGAGATGAAATAAATGACTGAAGATGGTTCTTATGACTAAATTATTTCTCTGGACTTACGTAGTGGTTCACTACGGCTTGACGAAGTGAATGATAGGGGAAGAGAAAAAAACTTTCCTATTCAAATTATGCTTATCATCAATCCTCAGGACTATAGTTATGCCCTAGTAATCTTTGAAATTACTTGTGGTGCAGGGTCATAAAAGTCAGTGCACTTGTTGAAAATAAACAAAATCACAAATAAAGGTGTCTCTGTTTCCTTTCTGGGCCCTATGGGAAATTAAACCACATTCGAACAAGAGAGGAAATGGAATTAAATCATATAGATGACCAAATAGACAAGGGAATAGCTGACTGCTATTATTATCAAAGTGGGAAAAAAAATAATAATAAAAAATAAAATAAAAGTAATCAAGACAGTGGTAATGATCTGGATGTGAGAATAATCAGTAGCACTAGTGACTAACTTTGGATTTGCCTGGACCAACACTCCATAGTGGGTTACAGCGGTTCCGTGTTCAAGACCACAGTGTATGTGTCCCTCCAAAGGGTTAGTCAACATGCTGATGGAAATTCTCAATACTATACAAATTCTTCTCTGGCTACACAGTTTATATGTAGTTAAACTTAAGTTTAATTGACAGGGCATCTGCGAATTTAGCCTACAGCGCTCAGCCAGGACTATGCCTAACTAGTGAGGGTGACATTTAGCTCAGAAGAATTGAAAGTACGGAAAGTGAAGAATTAGCAACCCTAACTGGGGTTAAAGAAAGTATTCTAGAATACTTTGCACTGTGTAAACAAAAGCTGTAATTAAGGCTTCAATTGAATGATGCTAACTGCTAACTGTAGAAGTTATTATTTAGCTTAGCCTAAGCTGGATGAATGCTAGGTTAGCTTAGCTTAGCCTAAGCTGGATGGATGCTAGGTTAGGTTAGCTTAGCGTAAGCTGGATGGATGCTAGGTTAGCTTAGCGTAAGCTGGATGGACGCTAGGCTAGGATAGCTTAGCCACCTAGGCTGGTTTGTTTACAAAGTGACATCAGGAGTTAGCACTTCCTGTGACAAGTCGTTGTCATGGGAACCAGAGCATGTCAGAACAATTTGACAGTACCTGAAGAATGTCTGCACCCTTTTAAATGAGTTATGCATGTTTAAACGGGTTAAGAGGGGGCGCCTATACTTGAAGTCTTTCAAGAACTTGATGTTACATTAAGTAAAATGCAACTGTGTTTTGGCATTTGCTAATTTTACTCATGGAACTCTTTTTACTTTACACAACTTATTCTATTTGTTTACAGAGTAAGGAAATAGATTTGTCCAAGCATCTATAGTTACGTCCCTCACATGCATAAATGCTGGCTTTTCAGCGAGTAAACAGTTTTGGTCGCGAGGTTGCTCTCTTTGCTTGTAGATGCAGCTAAAATTTAGGTTAATTACATCACTCTAACAATACTTTGTAAGGCCTTTACATTGTAGAAAGGGGAGCATCACCCAGGTCTACATATATATATATATATATATATATATATATATATATATATATATATATATATATATATATATATAACCCTGTCCTGAGCTTTTATGTCAGGAACAGGTTTAGCAATACTGCAATTTGGATTTCTTTAACCAAAGCAGAATAGATATCGGTACAGTTTACAAGCTGCTGATATGAGATTTCTTTGTCAAACAGACTTACGCTTTACTGCTGAACTTACTGATATTAGTTGGAAATCTAAGACTCTTTCACTTACAGTAGGGATGTCAATTTCAGCTATTATTTTATCTGCATTTAGACAAGCCAGCAACCAGTGATCAAAATGCGTATCGCATGTTGTTCTGTTTGGATCTTAATGATCACATGCACACCTGTAGGTCAAAAGTAGTTTAAAACTCAGGTGGTTTTCCTACACTATGGCGTCACGGTGACGTATGCCTTATTTGGGGCTAGTGTTTCCTGTAACCCTTCATTGTCATGGCAACTAATGTATAGCAGTGTCATTTCAACAAACATTTGCAACATTCTAGTTTCGAAAGAGTCGTGCATAGTGTGTTGGCAGGTGAGGCTTACAGTTTCATTCAAGATTTTCTTTAAATCTGTAAAATTCTAAATTGTCTAATGCAGAGTCTTGCTTCTCTTCGAGCACACATTTTCATCTACTTTAAAAGTTATGTTCTATGCTGTGTGCCTTCTGGTTTTGCAGTTCGGAATCAATGGGGTCTTAGGGACCCTTTCTGAGGAGGCCTTTTGTGTTAGAGGCCGTCTGTATCAGGTCACGCATCGTTGAGCAGCGTTTCTTGGTCTTTGGCGAGCTGGAAGGTGCGGGGTAGCGAACTTGACCTTGACTTGGTGCTGAGGCTGTGTACCCATGGATGGCTGCTGGAGTTCCTGGGAACTCTGTGACCTTGGAGTCTGGCTTTGTTGTAGTTCTCGTGACCTCTGTGACCGGAGGGGGAGGGGTTCTTGAACTTGGGCCCAGGCTGTCAGGTGTTGGAAGTCTAATAAAAGCTCAAAGCATTCTAGCAGATCTTTGCCAATCAGAAAGGGGTAAGTGTCCATTTGTGAGATGTACACCGGATGGGTAGGACTCAAAAGGACCAATTGTCAGGTCACTGGGAGCTACCTGTTCGAGCCTGATGTTGTTCTGGCTGTACGACTGCACCTTCAGCTCACATGTTTGAAATGTAAGAGTTCGATCTTGGCTCTTAGCTTTAGCACTGAGTCTTTCAAAGAGTGGAGCTGACATTAACGGGGTGTCTGAGCCGGTGTCTAGCAGGGCTTCAAGGCTCAAATCATTGTCTATAGTGATGGCTAGGTAGAGTTATCAGGCCACCCCCCTTTTGATCAAGTTTCCCAGAAGTCTTGGCTGGTGTGGTGATCGATGGGCGGTTAGGGCCGGTCTCGTGTGGGTCGCTGCGGAGGCAGGTAGCCAAAACAGCATTTCTTAGTCTTTTGGGACTTTGGTCCCAGTTGTGGGACACTGGGCTGTCATGCTCAGGCTGTGCAGCGGTCAGCTGTGGTGGCTGGGTGATGCTGTCACTTTGTGATGTGACAGTCAGCTCTGTGGTCTGATGCTGATGAGCAGTGTTCTGGGTGCCTGTTTCAGGTCTTACACTTAGACATAGGACGTCTGGCTTGTCCCTCCTGTTTCTCTTGTGAGATCTCATGTGCAGAAGCTCTTTCAGCACCTTCAGGATCTCTGCCGTCTCTGACGTGGCTGCACTGTTTTTGTCTGATGTGTGCTCAGACGTGTGCTTACCAGTGGCATGTTGAGGCATGCTGTCTGGGCTTGAGTCTCTTGGTGATGGGGGTCGGCTGTTTCTGGGTCGCCGGCTGGCTTCCCAGAATCTTTCAGAGCGCCCGCTCTGGTGCCTTGGACGAGCACCATCACGGCTGTGCTGCCCTCTGCTGGCCTGGAACGGTCTTGGCTATCTGTAAAAAGAGCTGTGGTGTTGTGGGGCGCCCTCTAGAGGCAGCTCTGAGTAGTGTTCAGAGACAGAGTAGATTGTGGGGTTTTTCAAAGTCTTTTCGTACACAGTCTTTTGCTTGGTGTAAGCTTCTCTTAGCTGTTGAGTAGTCGTTGGTCTGATTCTGGGTCAGAGAATTCTTTACTGAAGGCCTGCCGCAGCGGCTGGTGGTCCAACTTGACTGTCTCTGGTTGGCGGTCGAGGAATCTGCGCACATCACGACGGGACGTGGTTCTGAGCAGGTACAATCTGTCCCACGCGATGACGTTTGTAACAATTTGTTAGTGAAAGTCAATGTCCTGTGGGTAGGAGTGAACGTAGGGATGTTTCTGGCCAGCTTGTTAAGTCTTTTGGGAGCCATGCCGTGGTTAGTGGCAGGGGTTCTTTGGAAAGGCTCTCCCCCCCTCGCTGCTGGCGGGGGTTCTTGTGGGCTGGCTGGTGGTGTTTTGAACAGCGGGCTTTCGCCCTTTTCAGCTCTGGGTTGTTGGCTGAAAGGTGCGGACCGGCTGGTCAAGGGAAACTTTGTGGTGTGTGTTTCCCCTTCCCGGTCACTCTGCAGTCTATACGAGTGTTTCAGCTCTGTGCGAACAATGTCAAGTCCGCATTCGAGATAGTGTCTCGGCTGAACAAGTTCGTGAATTTTAGTTTGGGCCGCTTGCAAGTGTTTTTCGCAGGCCTTGGCTTTTGAGTCTCTTTAAGTTCAGTCTCTGCTCTTTGCAAGGGGCTTCACTTTTGTCGGAGTTTCTCGTTGAGTTCCTCTCTGGTTTCTTTCTCTGACTGCTCTTTTCGGTCTGTGTGTAGACGAAGATCAGACAGGGCAGTTTGAAGTCTTTCCACTTTCTCCTGTAGCTCGGGGTCGGTGTCATCCTCTTCCTCGGTTTCAAGGAGCAGTTGATCTAGACGACTGTGGATCTGGGCTTCCTCCGCTTGCATCTTTAGCGTTGCTACTTTGTGCTCCAGGGCGATGCGGCTCCTTTCGTGGAGCCGTGCTGGTGCGATGAGCTTGTGAGCGAGGTTTCCGACGTGTCGGACCCAGTCTTTGTCGTTGTAGCTTTGGCTCGGGGGCTCGGAGTCACTGGCGACCTTGGGCAGGAATGGAGGCGTCATGGATCTCGGCCATGTCTCCAGGTTGTCCCAGCGGGTTGTGGGACTGTAGGACCGGAACATACTGGCTCACTGTGGGCGAGAGGAACACAGCACACACAAAGAGACCAATGCACGTTCGTTTACGAGTTATAATACTAATACGGGCGATGTCGTCTACGAGAATTTCGGCTAACTGATGCAGACAGTTAGGCCGTTATGTGGGGACAATTTGCGTAGGTCAGCGTGGGGCCTAAATAAAGATTTTGACAGGGCGGTGGCCTAGTGGGTCATCTGTTGACGCTAATGGCTTGGTTGTCAATCTGTTATTTGGCTTTTTGGTGTCTCTCTTGGTTCTGTCTCTAGGTGAACTGAAAGGGACAGATCACAACAGAACAGAAAAATAGCAAGATGGAAAAGATTGAAGTAAAATGAAACAATAAAAATGAATAGGTCTGTAATGAAATGGAGCCATGTCCAGGATTTTCAAAAACATAGGGGGATCATAGCGCGGCCCCTCCCCAAATGGTATAGCCTGTCGGCCCGGCCTTTGATGTAAAAAGCCACCGAAATTTTCCTCGTCATTTTTTGGAAGTTTAACGGACGGTCGGTGTGAGTGAGTAATGATGGAAAGGCAAAAAAGAAAACTGAAAGGTGGCGCTGAGAAGGTCAGACTCAAAAGGAAAAAAATTATGGAGGAGGAGGCAATGAAATGATCCAAAATAACAGATATGTTCCGGGCATCATCATCAACGAGCAAATATACAA
The DNA here is from genome assembly GCA_030578255.1 of Tiaroga cobitis. Taxonomy (NCBI): domain Eukaryota; kingdom Metazoa; phylum Chordata; class Actinopteri; order Cypriniformes; family Leuciscidae; genus Tiaroga; species Tiaroga cobitis. The sequence continues at coordinate 20,857,404 of CM060614.1, forward strand.
CAGGTGAAATAAACAGACTCTGAAGCACTTGTTGTCGTCAAAGCTAGGTAGGCACAGATGGGAATTAGCACCAGCTGCCACCCAGCCAAAAGGTTGTGAAATTTGAATAGCTGTGGTAAATATGAGACAAATTAATAGTTTACTATTGGTGACTGACTCTTGAATTTGTCCTTCAGTGGTTGGCAGATTTCCTAGTTGTAAAACAAGTAACTTTCCGTGGCGGCTCCTGCTGCTATGTTAACATTAATTTAAGTGTATACGGATTATTATGTTAAAACCTATTTTTTACAGTCTATGGTTAACTAACTCTAGCCGAAGCTAACGAGCAAGGTGTCGTGACCTTTTTAACGGTCATCATCACCTGATTCAACAGGCCTGCCGTTAGGCCCTGGGGCTGAGAGGTTTTGTTGGCCCACAATAAAAGTCTAATGGCCAGCAGAAATAAGTTTCTCTCGGGGAGATATAGTGATTCAGGATAAGTCAAAAACACGGTTTGGAAAATGGAGTCATGATGTACTCGTTCATTTTGAACATACGGACTGCTGCAGCTGCTGATACAACGGCGTTCTGTTGCGCATGCGTGAATTTAACTGAGTACATGACCATGCCTAACGAAGACAGTATTCCATAATGGGCTTAGACTAGTAATGCAAGCCTCAACTATGATTTTATTATATTAAATATTAATATTATATATTTTATTTTATTGTTAAACTATGTTATAAGTTATTGATGTATTTTAAATGTCTACTTAATACTAGGCTTATTATACATGTGCATTGCAGTTTTAAAATGTATCTAATATAATACTTTATATTATACATTACATTCAATTATTGCTTTTATTATTATTTTACTGACTCGAAGTTTCCTCTTAGCACTGCGCATGTAAAATACCCCAAGTAGCAAGGTTTTTATGGGAGAAAAAAGGGCTGTCTACTGGCGCCAAGTAAGCCTAACTTTGGATAACTGAGTTATCCAAAGTTAGGCTTACTTGGCACCAGTAGACAGCCCCTTTTTTTTAAGAACAGACAGAGTTTTCAAAACTCTGTTCTTTTAGGCAATAACGAGTGAAAATAGTTAGGTTAGATACATTAGGCCTGTTTTGTTAAAAATCAATAGCTGTAATGCTTAGGTGTAAAGAAAGCCCGTGGCCACAAAGGTAAATTTGCGTGCAGATTATAGGCTAAGCAATTTCCGCCTATTAGACAGCCTAGTCAGCTCGTTTTTTTGTATTGCATCACTTATAGCTTTTAAATCTTTAAAATAGCGTATAGGCAGATATATGTAACCACAATCATTAGCTTTGATTAGCTCTTAAAGCCTTGTCTCTCGTCAAAACAAGGCTCAATGCGAACGCAGACTTTCAGCATAAATCCTGGAAACTTTTTTATATTTTCAATTTAAAAAAAGATGTATTTACATTTATAACACTATACTTTATATTATATTACCTTTTTATAAAATTATAAAAAACTAGTTACTGCTGCTGTGAGGGTTTCTATTACAGCGTCTGTGGGAGTGATGGCAAATTGACATATTTCTCTCTTCTGAGTTCTGACTGCCGTTATCCATCTCTCGCCATTTTTTTTTCTTCTTTTTTGAAAGTTGTGAAAACACTATAGAGGAGTTTTTCTTTTGCTATTTGAGCAAATGGTAACAAAAATATATATTTAATATATTCTATCATTCACCGCTATAGAATTTAACCCAACTATAACGACTTCTGCTTCAAAGAAACCCGGAAAATGTGAAAATGGTCTATTCACAACATGTCCGTTGCATGTCTATTACACTTAGCTTATGTCCTGACCCTGTTCTTTTTACCTCCCACAGTATCAGAAGAACTCAGTCAGACTCAGCCCAGTGATGAAACTGGTGACGACGAGACAGGGCTAGGAGGAGAAACCACAGCTACAGTCACAGGTGTGCACATTGCACAATGTTATTGATTGGTACAATTAGTAGCAACAGGGTAAAATGTAGTTCATGAGCAAAATGTAATATTCCAGAAGTGCATTGCTGAACATTTTTCATTAATGCACTTCTATTTTTCATCAATGCATTTCTGCAATATTACATTTTGCTCATGGAAAGTGAAATGAATGAATGTAGCAAATGGTGAGATATAGGTAAAGGTGTACTATAGTAGAAAACAAATCTGAATTGTGTTCTATTATAACATCATTATGGTCAATTTTGGTGTGTTCACACTGAACGCGAATAGAGCGTCAAATATGTGTCTATCGCGTCTAGTTAGACACTTGAACATTTTGAAGTTGAACATTTTGAAGTTGAACCCATTCGCGCATCCGCGTCACTTGCAAATAAAAAAACACAATTTCTTTCTGGCATACGTTTCCGTCATGTCTGAAATAAAAGATATTGCTGCTCTGTACTTGTTGTGGAAGTCCCAAATACGGAGGTAAGCATACGACGTAGTATCGTATATTTCAGGGTACCCACAGACGGCAACAATTAGCGTCTCCTCCATTTTCAACAACAGTGATAGACCGGACGCATTACAGCTGCCGTCGGCAACATTTTTTTTATCATATTCAGTGAAATCGACACTATAATCCGACAGAACAACATAAATAAAGTGGTTTTAGAAAAAAAAACCGAGGTTCTAACTCCACCTGGAGCGTGTTATTTGTTTTGCAAAAATCCACAGCTCCCGGTTCATCGGGTCCAATCAGCGCAGGGGGTGTGAGATCTGACTGTCAATCACAGGTCGTGCACACGCCACTCCTCGCGCACGTTACAATCACATGCACACGCCTGAAGTTCGTGCAGTAACGAAGAGTGATGACGGATGTATCTTGCTTTCAAAACACTAACAAATCAAGTAAGCTCATTTAGAGTATAAATGACGTTAGCAATTGCAATCTATCGGTAGATTAGCCAGGGCAGCATACCTCCAAATACTCCATGGTGTTGATGGATGCTAAATTCGCGTTCGGTGTGAACACACCATTAGTCTCAAACAACTATTGTTTAAATATTGTGTTACTCAACAAGGTTACATTTAACTATGTAGTAGTAATACTGTTGATGATAGCTTTTTTATTCTATATAATTTAAAGCAGATGTAGATGAAGATGATCTGTCAAGCAGTGCAAGGGACAGAGACGTTTCTACCTCAGGGTCCACAGTAGAGACTGAAACAGTTGAGATGGATACAGAAAGAGTAGAGACTGAAACAGGAGAGAAGGATACAGAAAGAGTAGAGACTGAAACAGGAGAGAAGGATACAGAAAGAGTAGAGACTGAAACAGGAGAGAAGAATATGGAAGGAAACAGAAAAGATCATGAAGTGAATGAGGAAAGCTTTGATTACTTTGCCCGGCCCCAGTCCAAAGACCTCAGTTTATTTTTGCAGTTCCACCCCCAACAAACCCCAAAAAGAGCCCTACCAAATATTTTTTACACAAAAGATGGGCTTAATCGTAAGTGGCTGGCATATTGTGAAGCAAGTCATGCACTTTATTGCACTGTTTGCCTCGCTTTTTCAAAGCCTACTGTATCAGAGAGTCCTTTTGTCCGAGGAGGTATGCAAGCTTGGAAGCATGTACATCAGAGGATTGAGGAGCATGAAAAAAGTAAAGTGCATAGGGACTGTGCAGAGGCTTGTTTCCTGATGGCAAGTAAAGGAGACATTGTTTGCAGAATAAGTGGAAACCAGCTTTCATTACATCGACAACAAGTGAAAATTAAACGGCAGGTGATGGAGCGTGTTGTTAATGCTGTGAAAGTGTGTGGAAAGCGTGGTCTCAGCTATAGGAGATCAAAATCAGAATCTGCCTACACCCTTGAAAATAACACTATTGACCATGGCAACTTCTTAGAATTGATACTTTTCCTGAGTAGATATGACTCATGCATGCAACAGCATGTCACAGAGTGCATTGAAAAAAGTAAGTAACAACATGAGGTTGGGGGGAAAGGCAGAGGGTCACTAGTCACTCTTCTCTCAAAAGACACAGTGAACAAAGTCATCACAATTATCAGCCAGTTAATTAAAGAAACAGTTGCTAATGAAGTCAGAGCAGCAGGGATGTTTTCTGTCCAAATCGACACCACACAGGACATAACATCCAATGATCAGTGCTCTGTCATCCTCAGATATGTTACAGATGCAATTCATGAGAGATTGGTTGCTGTGGTTGACTGCGAGGCCTCTACTGGGCAGTATTTTGTGGAACTGCTGAAAAAAATTCTGGAAATACTCAATCTAGATATAACATGTTGTGTATGCAGTGCAACGGATGGTGCAGCCAACATGCAGGGCCAGTACAAAGGTTTTTCTGCCTTTCTCAGTGAGCAGGCCCCTAACCAAATTCATGTGTGGTGCTATGCACACATTCTGAACTTAGTGTTGTTGGACACAACAGGCATTGTACTACAGAGTGCATCACTGTTTGGTTTACTAAATGATGTTGCTGTCTTCCTACATGAGTCATATAAACGGATGCAGAAGTGGCACGAGATAACGGCAGAATCCGTGAACCGTCAAAGAAGACTTTGTCCAATTGGGCAAACACGCTGGTGGGCAAAGGATGCTGCTCTGAGAAAGGTGTTTGGTTGTTTTGGAAAGCCTGGAAGTGCCATGTTCATTGACCTGATCTTGACATTAGCAGCCATCGTAGAGGACAGGACAAGCAGTCACTCTGCGAGAACGGCTAGAGCGCGTAAGTTGTTTTTTCTTAATATCCAGTTCTCCTGTTGCTCTGTTTACCATTTGTCAAGTAGGGCTATTTTCGATTCTTTGCTTATTTGTAATTTTTATTTTCACTAAATATCTTTAATTTAATTAGACACGTTCCTATTTTGAATATCTGCCGTCTTAAGGGTTGTAGTCTGGTTGTTATTGTAGCACTTAAGTATTGCTGTTCATAACAGCTAGTTTCGATTTGGGCCATTCTCGGGATATTTGCTTTCGCTGTGCTAATTGCAAGGGCTATTAAAGCAGATATAAATTAGAAGTAAATTCAGGAGAAAGCCAGGACAAGCAGTCACTCTGCGAGAACGGCTAGAGCGCGTAAGTTGTTTTTTCTTAATATCCAGTTCTCCTGTTGCTCTGTTTACCATTTGTCAAGTAAGTAGGGCTATTTTCGATTCTTTGCTTATTTGTAATTTTTATTTTCACTAAATATCTTTAATTTAATTAGACACGTTCCTATTTTGAATATCTGCCGTCTTAAGGGTTGTAGTCTGGTTGTTATTGTAGCACTTAAGTATTGCTGTTCATAACAGCTAGTTTCGATTTGGGCCATTCTCGGGATATTTGCTTTCGCTGTGCTAATTGCAAGGGCTATTAAAGCAGATATAAATTAGAAGTAAATTCAGGAGAAAGCCAGGACAAGCAGTCACTCTGCGAGAACGGCTAGAGCGCGTAAGTTGTTTTTTCTTAATATCCAGTCCTCCTGTTGCTCTGTTTACCATTTGTCAAGTAAGTAGGGCTATTTTCGATTCTTTGCTTATTTGTAATTTTTATTTTCACTAAATATCTTTAATTTAATTAGACACGTTCCTATTTTGAATATCTGCCGTCTTAAGGGTTGTAGTCTGGTTGTTATTGTAGCACTTAAGTATTGCTGTTCATAACAGCTAGTTTCGATTTGGGCCATTCTCGGGATATTTGCTTTCGCTGTGCTAATTGCAAGGGCTATTAAAGCAGATATAAATTAGAAGTAAATTCAGGAGAAAGCCAGGACAAGCAGTCACTCTGCGAGAACGGCTAGAGCGCGTAAGTTGTTTTTTCTTAATATCCAGTTCTCCTGTTGCTCTGTTTACCATTTGTCAAGTAAGTAGGGCTATTTTCGATTCTTTGCTTATTTGTAATTTTTATTTTCACTAAATATCTTTAATTTAATTAGACACGTTCCTATTTTGAATATCTGCCGTCTTAAGGGTTGTAGTCTGGTTGTTATTGTAGCACTTAAGTATTGCTGTTCATAACAGCTAGTTTCGATTTGGGCCATTCTCGGGATATTTGCTTTCGCTGTGCTAATTGCAAGGGCTACCACAGCTGTCCTCACTCAGGCGATTGATAGCATTATATGTATGTAGTGTGCGCGCTGTCGCGGAAGCGTCAGCGGAAGCAGTCAGCGCTCGTGTTGAACCTCCTCGTGTTAAGACCAACTCGGGTAAAGACCTGCGACTCTACCTGCGCGACTCCACCGAGCAAGGACACCTGCAAGGCACTTAAAGTATCTTCTTAACCCTTTCCCTTCCTACCTTTATCTTTATCTTATCCTATTATCATTATGTGCTTTCAACACATTCCTGTTGTCTCTCGACAACGCTCTCTCACCACGCACAGAAGGCAGCGCAATACTGCTAATCTGCGCCCTATTCTCTCATCCTCACACTCACCTCTCACTCTTTCTATGGGTCTATGGAATTGTCAATCAGCAGTCAATAAAGCTGACTTCATTCCAGCCTTTGCATCTCATTCTACTCTTAATATCTTGGCCTTGACTGAGACCTGGATCCGCCCAGAAGACTCAGCAACCCCTGCTGCTCTCTCTAGCAACTTCTCTTTCTCTCACACCCCTCGGCAATCGGGGAGAGGTGGGGGCACTGGTCTTCTCATTTCTAACACTTGGAAATTTTTAACTCTCTCTTCTCTATGCAATAACAACTCATTTGAATATCATGCTATTACACTTACAACTCCCGTGAAGATCCATATTGTAGTTATTTATCGCCCCCCAGGTCAACTGGGAAGCTTTGTAGAGGAGCTGGATGTGTTGCTGTCCTCTTTCCCTGAGGATGGCATCCCACTTGTAGTCTTTGGCGATTTCAACATCCACCTAGCGAAACCGTATGCAACAGACTTCATCTCTCTCCTAGCCTCTTTTGATCTCAAACGCCTCATCACCACCGGTACTCACAAGTCAGGCAACCAACTGGACCTGGTTTACACACGCAACTGTATCACAGATAACATTTTGGTGAAACCTCTCCAAGTTTCAGATCATTTCCTCAGTACTTTCAATCTACAACTCACTACCCATGCTCCACCAACCTTCCCCACCATTTACTTTCAGACGAAACCTGCGCTCACTTTCTCCGTCCCATCTTTCCTCTGCTGTGTCATCTTCTCTTCCCTCACCCTCACATTTTTCATCTCTGGATGTGAATACTGCAACGGATACTTTATGCTCCATCCTAACCTCCTCTCTAGACAACATCTGCCCTCTCTCCTCCAGGCCAGCACGCACTACTCCCTCTAACCCCTGGTTATCTGAGGTTCTTCGTGAACACCGGACCAAGCTCAGGGCAGCGGAGAGGAAATGGCGCAAATCAAAAGACACATCTGACCTCAGTAGGTATCAATCTCTGCTCTCTGCCTTCTCTGTTGATGTTCACACCGCAAAATCTTCATATTTCCACAACAAGATCAACAGCGCCACTAACACACGTTCACTGTTCAAGACATTCAACTCTCTCCTCTGTCCACCTCCACCACCACCCACCTCCTCGCTAACTGCTGATGATTTTGCTAACTTCTTCACTAACAAAACTACAACTATCAGCAGGCAGTTCTCAGCTTCACACACACAGGAACCCAAACTAACCTCTCCCACAGCCAACAACCTTCTCTCCTCCTTCACTCCACTAACCGAGGAAGAAGTATCTAAACTTCTCCTCTCCAGTCATCCTACCACCTGCCCTCTAGACCCCATACCCTCACACCTTCTACAAGCCATTTCTCCCACACTTCTTCCAGCTCTCACACACATCATCAACTCATCCCTCCACACTGGCATTTTCCCTACAGCATTTAAGCAGGCTCGGGTAACTCCTCTGCTTAAAAAACCAACATTAAACACATCACTTCTAGAGAACTACAGACCTGTCTCTCTCCTACCATTCATTGCGAAAACACTTGAACGTGTTGCTTTTAACCAAGTATCATCTTTCCTGTCTCTGAACAACCAGCTGGATGTCAACCAATCTGGCTTCAAGAAAGGACATTCAACTGAGACTGCATTGCTGTCAGTCACGGAAGCCCTGCGGATCGCAAAAGCTGCTTCCAAATCATCAGTTCTCATTCTACTGGACCTGTCTGCTGCTTTCGACACAGTGAATCATCAGATCCTCTTGTCCGCCCTCTCATCACTGGGCATCACTGGAACCTCCCTCAACTGGTTTGAGTCCTATCTCACAGGTAGGTCCTTCAAGGTCGCATGGAGAGGTGAGGTATCCAAAGCACATCAGCTGACCACAGGGGTTCCCCAGGGTTCAGTTCTTGGACCGCTCCTCTTCTCCATCTACACCACATCACTGGGACCCATCATACAGGCACATGGTTTCTCTTACCATTGCTATGCTGATGACACCCAACTCTACCTCTCATTTCAACCAGATGATCCCACAGTAGCTGTACGGATCTCAAGCTGTCTGGCGGACATCTCGGCGTGGATGAAGGAACATCACCTGCAGCTCAACCTGGCAAAGACTGAGCTTCTCGTCCTCCCTGCCAATCAGTCTCTACAGCACGACCTCACTATCCAGCTAGATTCATCCTCAATCACCCCATCAAGGTCGGTTAGAAATCTTGGAGTAATCTTTGATGATCAGCTGACCTTCACTGACCACAAAGACAACTCGATCATGCAGGTTTGCTATGCACAACATCAGGAAGATCAGACCTTTCCTAACTGAGCATGCAACACAACTTCTCGTCCAGGCCCTGGTCATTTCTAGGCTTGATTACTGCAATGCTCTTCTGGCTGGACTTCCATCATGTGCAACTAAACCTCTACAAATGATCCAGAATGCTGCAGCTCGTCTCGTCTTCAACGAGCCCAAAAGGGCCCACGTCACTCCTCTGTTCATCTCTCTGCACTGGCTACCACTCTCTGCTCGCATCAAGTTCAAGGCTTTGACGCTTGCTTACAGATTGACCACAGGTTCAGCCCCCTCCTACTTCCACTCACTAGTACAAGTCTACATCCCTACCAGAAGCCTACGATCGGTCAATGAGCGACGGCTCGTGGTACCATCACAGCGGGGCACAAAATCACTCTCCAGGACATTCTCATTCACGGTTCCATGCTGGTGGAATGATCTCCCCACCGTCATCCGGAATGCAGAATCCCTGACAGCATTCAAAAGGCAACTGAAAACTCATCTCTTCCGGGAGCACTTAACATAAAAAAAAATAAATAAATAAAAAAAAAAAATCCATTCCTTTATATCCTGGCTTGCTTGGCTTATGCTACTCCGAGCAATGTCTGAACTTTGTATTTTGAACACTTCTTGCGTTGTTTTTGCCTCTTCACGATGACTCGCTTGGTTTAGTCCTCAATTGTAAGTCGCTTTGGATAAAAGCGTCTGCCAAATGACTAAATGTAAATGTAAAATGTAAAACGATGCAGTCAACTGCTATGGTTAAGGCTACAGGATTTATGGAGGGCCTCCTGAAATACGAGACCATTCTCACAGCTCAAAGTTTTCTTCTGGTTTTTGAGCACATTGGACCCTTATCAAAATATCTCCAGACAAGTGGGATGGATCTACTCACAGCACAGCGTCTGGTTGTGGGCACGGCAGATGGCTTGAAGTGTGTGAGGGATTTCAGTGGGGTCCAAAAAGCTGCGAGCCAATTTGTAGAGTGGGCCAATGACGAGCTTCTGGAAAAGGACTGTGAGATGGTGGTGCAGGAAGCCCTACCTGAAAAACGGGTGAGAAAGAAGAAGACCATGCCAGGAGAGTTGGCAGAAGATGAACCACTTGCAGCAGCTGAGAGAGACTTTGAGATCAGAGTTTACAATGTAATAATGGACACTGTGACAGAGAGTATTCATCAGCGCTTTGCTGCAAGTGGAAAATTATGCACTGATTTTGCCTGCCTTGACCCAAAAAACTTCCCTGAGATGAGGGACAGGGGTCTCGTTCGATCAGCAATGCAGAACCTCAGCAACTGTTTGCTGAAATTTGATTCATGGGCCACTGCTGACACTTTGCAGGCTGAGCTGTTAAGCCTTGCCAGACAGTGGGAAAGACTGAAACTGTCCCCTCTGAAAGAATACCAGATGAGGACATACACAGCGGATGATGCATCTGAAGGTAGTGGTAATGAAGATACACATGATGTGGAAGGGCCAGAGCTGGTTAATAAGAATGTCTGTATGTGTAAAAACTGTGCCATTTGTGTGTATCTTGTCCTGGCACAATACAATCTGTTGACAGATGCATACCATGTCATTGGACTGGCCTACAAATTTCTGTTGACATTATCGACCACTCAAGTGGCCTACGAGAGGAGCTTTTCCACCCTTAAGTTTGTTAAAAACAGACTTAGAAGCACTCTAACACAAGAGCACTTGGAAGCCTTTATGCTTATGTCAACAGAGAAAGACATTCTGATGACCTTGGACTCTGATGCGGTTATAAACAAGGTTGCAGAGACCAGTGAACTACTGCGACGGCAACTCATGTTTTGAGGGAGTCTGTATGTGTGTGTGTGAGAGAGAGAGAGAGAGAGAGAGAGAGAGAGAGAGAGAGAGAGAGAGAGAGAGAGAGAGAGACAACAGCAAGTGATGAGAAAGAGACAACAGCAAGTGATGAGAGAGAGACAACAGCAAGTGATGAGAGAGAGAGAGACAACAGCAAGTGATGAGAGAGAGAGAGACAACAGCAAGTGATGAGAGAGAGAGAGACAACAGCAAGTGATGAGAGAGAGAGACAACAGCAAGTGATGAGAGAGAGAGAGACAACAGCAAGTGATGAGAGAGAGAGAGACAACAGCAAGTGATGAGAGAGAGAGAGACAACAGCAAGTGATGAGAGAGAGAGAGAGACAACAGCAAGTGATGAGAGAGAGAGAGAGACAACAGCAAGTGATGAGAGAGAGAGAGAGACAACAGCAAGTGATGAGAGAGAGAGAGACAACAGCAAGTGATGAGAGAGAGAGAGACAACAGCAAGTGATGAGAGAGAGAGAGACAACAGCAAGTGATGAGAGAGAGAGAGACAACAGCAAGTGATGAGAGAGAGAGAGACAACAGCAAGTGATGAGAGAGAGAGAGACAACAGCAAGTGATGAGAGAGAGAGAGACAACAGCAAGTGATGAGAGAGAGAGAGACAACAGCAAGTGATGAGAGAGAGAGACAACAGCAAGTGATGAGAGAGAGAGACAACAGCAAGTGATGAGAGAGAGAGACAACAGCAAGTGATGAGAGAGAGAGACAACAGCAAGTGATGAGAGAGAGACAACAGCAAGTGATGAGAGAGAGACAACCGCAAGTGATGAGAGAGAGACAACAGCAAGTGATGAGAGAGAGACAACAGCAAGTGATGAGAGAGAGACAACAGCAAGTGATGAGAGAGAGACAACAGCAAGAGATGAGAGAGAGACAACAGCAAAAGATGAGAGAGAGACAACAGCAAGTGATGAGAGAGAGAGAGAAAGACAACAGCAAGTGATGAGAGAGAGACAACAGCAAGTGATGAGAGAGACACAACAGCAAGTGATAAGAGAGAGAGAGACAACAGCAAGTGATGAGAGAGAGAGAGACAACAGCAAGTGATGAGAGAGAGAGAGAGAGAGACAACAGCAAGTGATGAGAGAGAGACAACAGCAAGTGATGAGAGAGAGACAACAGCAAGTGATGAGAGAGAGAGAGAGACAACAGCAAGTATTGAGAGAGAGACAACAGCAAGTGATGAGAGAGAGAGACAACAGCAAGTGATGAGAGAGAGAGACAACAGCAAGTGATGAGAGAGAGAGACAACAGCAAGTGATGAGAGAGAGAGACAACAGCAAGTGATGAGAGAGAGAGACAACAGCAAGTGATGAGAGAGAGAGACAACAGCAAGTGATGAGAGAGAGACAACAGCAAGTGATGAGAGAGAGACAACAGATAAACATAATTGCCTATAATTAGGCTATAGCAATAGCAAAGGCCATAATCACAAACATTAGTTCAACCTCAACACAAAAACAGTATCAACAATGCTTCTATTCCCTGAGAGTGAGGATATACACTTTTTTTCACTTGAAATTAAAGTGCAGTATTTGGAAACATATGACTGGAGTTCTTATCTAAACTTAAAGTGCCACTGTAGCTGCTATATCTCATAACATGAAATCCAAAATGTTCCCACACACAGGACTTATACGACGCTGGCGCATCCTCCAACTCCGGTTAGCCTTCCTTATCTCTCCCACTTGCCACTTCTCCGCGTGACGTGTCCTGCAGCACTTGGCGTGTTCGACTTGAACCGGCGCTAGACAGAGCTATCGGTGAATGACATCAAAGTACCGCGAGAGTGATTGAAAAGCATACGGAGCCGTCGCGCTCGCGTCGATCGCTCTGTGCAGCGCCGGTTCAAGTCGAACAAGCCTCGTATATGTATGTCCACACACGTCTTATTTCACGCGAAAAGGAAACACACGTCTGAGGTCATATACGGGCACGAGGCTACATTGCGCATGCGTCGAACCGTGAGACACACACACACGCTCCGAACCGAGACAAGCGAACCGAACGGTTCGGATGTTTTTTCATGTACGGTGCCACCCCTAATATATGCATACACATACATACACATACAAACAAATATATACATATACATACATACATAAAGGACATCTATGCTGAATAATTGTAGTACTAATACTCAGAGAGTAGGCTATTCATTATTAGTTTGTAAACGAGTGCGTTGGTCCAGTTCCAGGTTACTAATTTATATGAAGATGAGTTAGGAATGGTTTCCAGATATCAAGAAATCAGTGGCGGCTGCTGGTCTTTCAAAGAGGGGAAGCTCTTTTTTTTTTTTACTCGATTGTCAGGTGTGGGGATGGTGAAAAGAGCGAGGACTCAGGTGCAGAGTTGATGGGCTTTATTTTAATAATAAAATAAAAAAATACAAACAAAAACTACGAACCAGCACAGGACAAGGAGAATAAATAGGGAGCAAAAAAGGCAGGTAATGAGGGAGGACAGGTGGGGCAAAATAACTAATAATCAGGAAACAAGATGGGAGTCTACTCAATTGATAGGAGAGCACATGGCACAAAGAAAACACATGACAAGCCATGTGCTTACAACAAACATGACAAAAACACATGGCCAGTAAAACAAATTACAAGCAATTGTGCTCACACAAAATGAGACATGAAGAACAATGAGAACAGTCATAAACCCACGTGTTCCCACAAAACATGACAACATGAAAGCACACAGCTAGTGTCAAACACAAGCTGTGTGCTACACAGCACAAGACAAAACATGACATGAAAGCACGCGGCCGATGTAAACACGAACCGCGTGCTACACAAAAAACAACACACTGAACAGAGCGAACACGAAACCGCACGCGAACACGACAAGACAAAACGTTATGCACGAGAACGACCATAAGCTCATCCTGTGCACTCACAACCGAAAACAAACACGCAGAGCAGCATGTCTGAATCCCGACACAAAACCGAAACCAAGATGTGCCGTGATTCAAACACCACGCTCGCACATGTAACGTTAACAAGGCACCTGACATCGAAGGAGGAAATGTGGGAATTAGGTTAAACTGTGAAATGTATGATGAAAATTGCAAATACCAAGAAATATTACAGCAGTTCGTCTTTCGAGTACACTTGCAAAATCCGCGATGAGACTGGGCTCAAAATCTCGAATAGCTTCCTTTATTGTCCCCAGTGACTTTGCCTTTATTGTGCGAAATCGCTGTCAATCAAAAGGAGATGCAGTCCTCCAATCATCACGCAGACGCCCGGACTCCAGGCCAGCCCACTTCCCTATTCACCCCAGAGACGCTGAGCGTCCGTGGGCGGGAAATAATCGCAGCTTTTATCCAATGACCGTCTAGTTTCGAAGCACTGAAAAAAAATGTTCAAAGCAGCCCCATTGAAGTCAATGGACGCTGAGCTTCAACGGGGAAATGCCATAGGGAAATGCAACGTGACGCGCTACGGGAATGTATGAGTCAGCCGACCTGCTATATGTAGCTGATTCTGAACGAACTCGTCTTCGAGATGACCGTGTTCTAACGCATTTTTAGTCAATAAAATGTTAACACAATAGTACACATTTGACCATTCATTTTTTGACATTATAGGGGAAGCTGAGCTTCCCTTGCAGTCTTAAAGAAATCGCCACTGCAAGAAATATAGATATACTATTCTTGTTAGTGTATGTTATTTTTTCTAATGTGATGTATTCTATTAAAAGGTTAGTCCAGTGATTGATATGTATACAGTTTTTGGACTTCCAGTTTTGCAAACTTTCTTGGCGATAGTTAGAGAAATTAGGAGTGGGTTTTTGTATTTGATTGGGAAATTATCAACTTCCATACAGTTATTAAGTAAACAGAGTGATAGAGATGGAGGGATTCCACAACCCATGATAACCGAGAGTTTTGACTGATATCCAAAATGAGTGAACTGATTGACAGGTCCATAGGGCATGAAAATAGTCGTCTGTGCTCCCCAGTATGCACTGTGAACAAATGTCTGTGTCCCTCAAGCCCACTATAAACATCTTTTTTTCGGTGATGTGAATCCTGTGAATAATCTTGAACTGTATGAGCTGGAGGTTAGTATTATTAGTCATTGAAAATGTGTAACAGATTTCCTTCCAGAGGTCGGTGTTGGGGGAGAAGGCTAAATCTTTTTCCCATTTGTTCATGGCTATTATAACTGTTGTATCATTATTTAACATAAGTTTATGTAGTTTTGATATTAGTTTGCTGGTTGATTTTCATTATATCATTTTAAGATTATGATTTTTATTTTCAATCAATAAACAACCCATATCATACAGAGATGAGAATAGAGATAAATTTAGGGGGGAAAAAAACAAAAACACAACAACCATACACACAACACACTTAAACACTGGCAGCTAACTCATTAACTGTAGAATATTCAAAGAAGCTCTTTAAGGGCAGAGGCTATATTAATTTTCATTATATCTTCCATTAACTGAGAGGGATGAAGTGGGTTATTAATTATGTTGATCTTGGATTTAACTATGGATTTGCAAGGATGGCAAGGTCTGAAACTGAAGTATCTTTGCAATAGTTTTGTTCTAATTCCATCCATGAATTATTATGATTATTTTTATGAATCCATTTATAAATATTGTAGCTGGTTTGTTAAAAAAGTAATATTGAAAATTTGGAGCTTCTAGGCCGCCGTGTGATTTTGTCTTTTGTAATTTTTCCAGTGATATTTTAGGTGTTTTATTTTTCCAATCAAGGTGTTTTGATTCATTTTTTAATGAATCAAGTGATTTAAACCATGTATCGGTGGGTGTTGTTGGAAGCATTGAGAACAGATAATAGACTTGTGGTAAAGTTTTCATTTTAACAATGCGACCGACAAGTGATAGTGGTAGGTTAGTCCAGCGTTTTAAATCATCTTCAATTTTTTTTGTATAGTTAAGATTAATCAACTCTGACAGTCTGGAGGAAATGTTGATACCCAAGTATGTAATGTTGCCAGTGTGGAGTGGAAGAGAAGAATCATGAGCTGTAGAATCCCAGGCGCCCTCAGAAACTGGTAATATTGTTGATTTATTCCAGTTTATTGTATAATCAGAAAGTTTTGAAAAAAATATTAATAATTTTAAAGGTTTCTTTCAATGAATTATAAGGGTTTGTAAACATAACAATAAATTATCTGCATAAAGATAAATCTTATGTTGAGTATTGACGTTTTGTATTCCTTTGATATTTTCATTTTGTCGTATTGCTGCTGCAAGCGGTTCTATAAATTTGGCAAATAAAGAAGGAGAAAGTGGGCATCCTTGTCTGGTCCCTCTGTAAAGTGTGAAATTTTGTGATGTGATCCCATTTGTTGTTATTGTGGCCCTAGGTGAAGTATATAATATTTTAATCCAGTGGATGAATGACTCTCCAAAGCCAAATCTATGTAGAGTGTTAAAAAGAAATGTCCAGTTAACTTTGTCAAATTCTTTTTCGGTGTCAAATGCTTTTTCGTTTTTTGTTGGGCAAGGTTAATTAGGTTGAATAATCTACGCATATTATCTGAAGCATTCATGTGTTTAATAAAACCTGTTTGATCATGGTGAATTAACATCGGGATAACTGTTTCTATTCTAGTAGCTAATGCTTTGGTAATGATTTTTAAATCTTATTTAATTCATGTGTGTTCGTATTGTCGAAGAAGTTTTCATTTCTTTAGCAACTTTTAGGAATAAAGGAGATAGAATTGACCAGAAGTGTCTATAGAATTTAGCTGGTAGTCCATCAGGTCCATAGACAGACTCTGCATAGTCATGGCGGAGCAGTTCATGAAGGCGGTGTCTTTCCTGCTGCTCATTAAACTCGCTTTCATCATCTATAGCTCTGTTGTATGCAATGTTGGTGATTTCTGTGGTCACCAATTCACACGTATCAACTCTTCTTCTTATGTCGGTGGAGGGTGTGGTGAGATTTCGAATTTCATAATAAATGTTTATTATATCTTCTTTATCTTTCTTAAGCTCTTCAATGAGAGGCCAGAGCTGACTCTCTGACATATGTCTTTAGCTGATCTCTTGCCTTGCGTGTGGAGCTTCCACTGCTCGTACATGGCATACAGCCTTTTCTCTTTTTTCTTGGCCTCTTCATATTGATGCGCACGCATCTTCTCTTTAGAATTGCATGTGCGTTCAGAGCGTCTAGGACCTTTAAGAGCATTATTATCCTTATTAAAGCTGCAGTCCGTAGCTTTTTTGGGCTTAAAAATGATCCAAAATACATTTTTGAGAAAATACATAAAACAAGCACGATGCGTGCTTGCTTTAGCTCATTTCAAAACGTAAGCTTGTAATAATTTTTTTAATTCCATGGTGGATTTCCGCTGGAGATTCGAGCATGTCTTTGCGTCATTATGTCACATCTGTACGCATAAAGAAGGTGTCTCAACTAGTAGGCTATATTGTGTGTGAGGATGTTGGAGGTGGAGATTTATAGCCTTTTCTCACAGCACTTGATATAATTAAACTTATCAATTTGATGGCGGATCCAGAAAGGTTCAAACGACAATCACCAGTGACAACAGATTCACCCGTTGTAAAATGCAAAAGACTTCAGAGTGGCTACAGAAAAAAAGACACTGCAACCGCACCCATGTGAAAACAAGGATACATATCGGAAGGACATTACATGTAGTCACGCAATGCTTACATTGTTAACATTAACAATTTGAGAACAAAGTATAATTTGCACGGTTTTGCATGATGTTATAAGCGATTTTTAGATTTAATCAGCGCGATTTACTGCAATGTCAGAACCAGAACAAAAGTGGATGTTACTTGTTCAGATGACATTTTCCGGTGAAAATTATTATGTTGGTCATACTTCCAAAAAGAATAATCTGTGATTCTGAATGACAGTATCCACACCGGCGCGGTGACTGACAGCTGTACACTATCCTCAAACATTGTGTTCATCCGCGCTGTGTCGTGTTGAAGTACAACTCACGTAAAGTTGATAATTCCGCGAATGACTGCAATTGCAGATTTCGAACAGAGATGGCGACAAAGAGGAAACACTGCGGACGGCAGCTTTAAGATTGCCTTGGAGATCAGTTAGACTTTGTTGTTTAGCTTCATTTGTTTCCTTCAGACAGTTTCTCTGATGAGTCTACCATAATGTGGGCTTCACAATCTTCATGCTGATAACCAGCCATCTGCTCCTCCACCTCCTTCTCATTACCTGACTTTGACATTATCACCTAAAATGTTTAAACTCTAATGCCAGAAGACCCTTTAGCAGATATGATCAAGCCCTTGTAATGAACAGCATAAACATAAAATATCAGAACATCAGTTTAAAATAGCTAGAACATATGTATTTACATATAGACACTCAAATAACTGTAAATGTCAATTTAAATACCGCAATAAACAAAGTTATGAAAGTTCTTAAATCCAAAGTGCGAGAAATGTTAATGTGAAAGTCTCAATAAACACAGAAAAAGTGGATAAATGCAAAGTCCAAAAATGTCTGTGTCCTTAATTAGAAAGAGCCCATGTGTATGCATGCAGGCATGAGTGTAAATGCAACCAAAGTTTATTTTGTTGCTCTCCTTGCTGAGCCGGTGAGTATTAAATGTTCAGTCCAAGAAATGTTCAGTCCATTCATCCGTTGCTCACCTTATTGCTGTACTATAGACTGTATAATAATGGGTTAATACTCACAGTCCTGCATCAATGTCCGTGAGTGTGGCTGTACATGACCATTGCAGCGAATTCGTGAGACCGCTGTCCAAAATAGGTCAGGTGCGAGGCGTGTGGATGTAGCTTGATGAGTCCATGCTGGCACCTAGTGGCGATGTAGCAGAAGCTTTAGCCGGCGCCGTGAAGACCCTCCGTGGCCGGTCGTAGACAAGTCGTCGGTATCGATGTGGGTCAAGCTCTTACTGTAGCAAAACCCCAGCCAGACAATGGTGAAGCGTACTGATGTTTCCAGAAGCCTTTATTTATGTTCGGCCGTCAGCCTTATTTTGAAACACAAATCGACTTTTCTTTTCTTAAACTTTTTCTTCATGAAACACCGTAAGAGCTACAGGACAGATAAATAACATAAAATTAGCTCTTACAAATGTAAGGCTGAAAAAAACTTGTTGAAGAGAAAATATCTGACCAGTGGTCGATGAAGCAAAAGGATCTTGTTGGAAATTAACATTTGACTCCCTCCCCCTCTTCCTTTGAGCACCTCATGTTGGTCAACTTCTACCCCCGGTAAGTATGGAGGGGGGATAAAGTAAATTTCCACTAAACTCATGTTTTACATATCAAATAAGGTCTGGCTATATAAGGAAAATGCAACGAGAGCTCAGAGCTGCTTTTTCTGTATCAGATCAGCCGTTGTGGTTGAGGGTATCGCGACTCTCAGCTTACGTAGCCTACAATGTCGGATAAAGGATTTTCCTCTTTGTTCTAGAACATTTGATGGTTTGATGGAATTGTAATAATACATTTACCTGACATAATAAATTGTTATATTTGATTCTTCTAACAGACTTTGACTTTATTTTTATTAGAGTTAAAATGAATAGTCAAACATTAACGTATATTCATTAGCCGCGTTTCCACTGCTGGGCCAGGGCCGAGCCGTGCTAGTGCGTGCCAGGGCCAGTCGCGTTTCCACTGTCACTTCCGGGGCTTGATCGGGGCTTCCTCAGGGCCAACAGCCAGAATTTCTGGCCCGTCGAATACCTTGGGCCAAAGTGGGCCAGCTCGGGCTAGACGCGTGCTCAAGGTAAAAGGCGGAGTTTATCGGTGTTATGGAACGTTATGATCTAAAGCAAGATGCACATTTCACTTTTTTATATCGCGCAAAATAATCGCTGCAAAGCTCTTCTGAGCATTTGGGCAGAAGAAAGGGTACAACGTCAATTTGACGGCGTGTGAAGAAACAAGGAAGTTATTAAATACAACGATGCTGAACTTTCTAAACTAAGCATGCTGTTTTTTGTATTTTGTCAAATAAAGAAAAATAAACATGATGCGAGTTTTGCCTTCTCTCTGTCAGTGCAGTCCATTCTGAAACGCGTCCGGAAATTAACTATAACTCCGCAAATACTTGTCATACAGGCACGAGAGATTTTTCTTTATGAAGCTTGAATTCTCTTCTTTTCAATGAAGTAATTTATATTTAAAAAATATATTCTCAGTTTATGTAATCTGTATGAAAAGAGAGTGCTGCCAGAATTTTTTTCCCCAGCTCATTACACTTCATTACGCGTTAATCTGACACGCCCACGGAGGACGCGCGCTATTCAAACGCAAATGTTGAGGCAAGCCATGACAACGCCCACATCAGCCGTTCCACCGTGGCGGTAAAATGTGGGGTGTATTTGCTGCCTTTTACCGCTAAGAGGCGCTACAATCATAGACTTTGAAAAGTGTTCGTTTATTCTTTCTAATGCGTAATCTGCCGCTGCGCCATTGAAAGCTGGTAGCAGATGAATTCAACAAGTGAAACGTAGTTAAAATAATTCATAATCACAATACTGAAATCAGGCTACTGAAATGAAATTGAATAAATAATAAAAAAAAAACATAAAACATTGCAATAAAAACATTTACAGACGTTCAGACGGTAGCTCAGAGTGGTTAACGCAACAATACGAGTTTCAAAGAGCTTCAATCGACCCGAGATCGAATCTCAATGTAGCATACATGATGTTAACCGATGTTGGCCAACAGCGTTTATATTTTACCTTCTTGATGCTTGAATAGCTAACTGTTTATAACTGTTTGCTTATTTAAAGTCAAGAGTTTTGTTTAATTATCATTACAACATACATTTGCTACATTCCTGTAGAACCGCAGCCACTGCACAAAGGACACAAACTGATGAAGGAAGATTGTCAGCCGATTGCATCAGAAAATTAAAATGAAGAAGCTCGTCTTTAGTCTGCTAAATTATTGTGTAATGTAAAAGAACACTAAAATTACTTAAGTTTGAAACCAAGTTCGAACATTTCAAGGTTTAAATAAAGTGTCGGGACAGTTTTTTTTTAATTTAAAACAGGGTTGCATCGGGTTTAGAGTTTATTTCTTTTGCGATGCAAAATAAGAAACACTAGGCTAATCTTATTCTTGCGACATTTTAAATTTGTATTGCCAAAGAAATGACAGCTATATTAAACAATTAAAACAGTAGGCCTACAAAACGAAAATTGTCCAAAGCAATATAATTAAATTAAAAACATGCGTTTTTCTTTGCCTCTCTCGCGCTGGATCTCCTTTTAACACGTTTATTTAGTCTCCCTCGCTGCGCGCGCCGGGTCTCTCTCTAAATTAAACATTTCAGGGTAAAAACACATCATACTTTGTGAAATTTTAAAATCCGTGCATGCATTAAGGCCACTTGAACTAATGAACAACTGAAACGCTGGTTTTGATTTTATTGTTTGTCGTTTAAACGTGCTTGTTGCATATCTCTATTTAGGGGCCAAGCACCGAAGGTGCGGAGGCACCTATTGTATCTGTTCCGGTTCTTATTATTAGGGGCCAAGCACCGAAGGTGCGGAGGCACCTATTGTATCTGTTCCGGTT
The DNA here is from genome assembly GCA_030578255.1 of Tiaroga cobitis. NCBI lineage: Eukaryota > Metazoa > Chordata > Actinopteri > Cypriniformes > Leuciscidae > Tiaroga > Tiaroga cobitis. The sequence goes on from CM060614.1 coordinate 20,878,456, forward strand.
CTTATTATTAGGGGCCAAGCACCGAAGGTGCGGAGGCACCTATTGTATCTGTTCCGGTTCTTCTTATTATTATTATTATTATTATTATTATTATTCTTCTTCTTCTTCCGACTGGGCGTCTATGGCAGCCCCTAGAACCGTGTCCGGGAAAGTTGTTCCGGTTTGACATTCTGATAGAGGACAGTCCCAACAGTAATTGCACCAATTTTGGTGTCTCTAACTCATTGCCTCTAGCGCCACCACCTGTTCAAAGTTTCAAAATCATTATGCTAATAACTTTTGAACCGTAAGGCCTATCAACAAAATTCTTTTTTCCTCTGATTCCTGAGCTCATGACGATTCGATTGCACCATATGACGTCATTTTCCGTCATGCAAATTTTCCCGCCATTTTGAATTTTCAGAAAAACCTACTTTTTCGAACTCCTCCTAGGCCGATGCTCAGATTTTCACCAAAATTGCACCAGATCATCTTCAGGCAGTGGGGACAAAAAGTTATGGAATTCAAGTCGATTCGCTCAACAGTTTTCGATAAACGCACAAACTAATTTTACGTAGCGCTTGTGAAAACAGACGTAAGGCTGTATCTCCGCAACGCTTTATCAAATTCAGACCAAACTTGGTACATGTCATCACAAGCATGACCTGAGACTACATGCTGCGTTTCGGCGCAGCGCCACCTACTGGTCCGGAGATATGAAAAATGGCTATTTTTGCTTATAACTTCTGATTGGTTTGTCCAAAAATCATAAATGTGGTCTCATTAGATTCAGGGAGTCATGCCGAGTCGACTGATATCCAATATTCCCAGATCAGCCATTTTGGCTGTCGGCCATTTTGAATTATGTGCAAAAATGCTGTATTTTCTGAACGCATGAACGAATTGTTACGAAACTCGGTATGGTTCATCAGTACGATGCCCTGAAGGAGCCTGAGAAGTTTCGAAACAGCGCCACCTAGTGGTCAAAAGTTACAATAAAATTTCCAAAAATGCTAATAACTTTTGAAAAAATATGCCTATTGTAATGACACTGGTCTTAATAGATTCCTTGGGTCATGCTGATAACATAGATACCAAGTTTGACGTATTTGGATGAACTTCCTGTCCGCCATTTTTATTTACTTTCAAAACCTACTTTTGCGAACTTGTCCTAGACGGTTCGTCCGATTTTCACCCAAATCGAATCATATCATCTCCAGACCATGCTGACTAAAAGTTATGGATTTTGTGACGATAGACAAAACCGTTTTCGTGTAGCGCAGCAGCAAATTTGAGGCATGCTGCCGAAATGACTATTAAGTCTTTATCTCTGCAATGCCTTGACATTTTGACACCAAACTTTGTATGTGTCATCGTCACCTCACTCTGACCACATCACATCGATTTCGTAATTGCGCCACCTATTGGTCGAAAGTGATAATCCATTAAATCATCTTAAAAGTTACTGTATTTATGATTTTTTAGCCATTTGCCCAAAATTCTCTTAAAATGTCTTTAATTGCTCCTTGCTGCAGTTGGTCTGCCACTCCCACCCATGTTGGCATCTGTTGCCGCTTCTTGCGCTTGGCATGGCTGCTTGCAGCTATATTTAGGGGCCAAGCACCGAAGGTGCGGAGGCACCTATTGTATCTGTTCCGGTTCTTATTATTATTATTATTAGGGGCCAAGCACCGAAGGTGCGGAGGCACCTATTGTATCTGTTCCGGTTCTTATTAGGGGCCAAGCACCGAAGGTGCGGAGGCACCTATTGTATCTGTTCCGGTTCTTATTATTATTATTATTATTATTATTAGGGGCCAAGCACCGAAGGTGCGGAGGCACCTATTGTATCTGTTCCGGTTCTTATTATTAGGGGCCAAGCACCGAAGGTGCGGAGGCACCTATTGTATCTGTTCCGGTTCTTATTATTATTATTATTAGGGGCCAAGCACCGAAGGTGCGGAGGCACCTATTGTATCTGTTCCGGTTCTTATTATTATTATTATTATTATTCTTCTTCTTCTTCTTCTTCCGACTGGGCGTCTATGGCAGCCCCTAGAACCGTGTCCGGGAAAGTTGTTCCGGTTTGAGATTCTGATAGAGGACAGTCCCAACAGTAATTGCACCAATTTTGGTGTCTCTAACTCATTGCCTCTAGCGCCACCACCTGTTCAAAGTTTCAAAATCATTATGCTAATAACTTTTGAACCGTAAGGCCTATCAACAAAATTCTTTTTTTCCTCTGATTCCTGAGCTCATGACGATTCGATTGCACCCTATGACGTCATTTTCCGTCATGCAAATTTTCCCGCCATTTTGAATTTTCAGAAAAACCTACTTTTTCGAACTCCTCCTAGGCCGATGGTCAGATTTTCACCAAAATTGCACCAGATCATCTTCAGGCAGTGGGGACAAAAAGTTATGGAATTCAAGTCGATTCGCTCAACAGTTTTCGATAAACGCACAAACTAATTTTACGTAGCGCTTGTGAAAACAGACGTAAGGCTGTATCTCCGCAACGCTTTATCGAATTCTGACCAAACTTGGTACATGTCATCACAAGCATGACCTGAGACTACATGCTGCGTTTCGGCGCAGCGCCACCTACTGGTCCGGAGATATGAAAAATGGCTATTTTTGCTTATAACTTCTGATTGGTTTGTCCAAAAATCATAAATGTGGTCTCGTTAGATTCAGGGAGTCATGCCGAGTCGACTGATATCCAATATTCCCAGATCAGCCATTTTGGCTGTCGGCCATTTTGAATTATGTGCAAAAATGCTGTATTTTCTGAACACATGAACGAATTGTTACGAAACTCGGTATGGTTCATCAGTACGATGACCTGAAGGAGCCTGAGAAGTTTCGAAACAGCGCCACCTAGTGGTCAAAAGTTACAATTAAATTTCCAAAAATGCTAATAACTTTTGAAAAAATATGCCTATTGTAATGACACTGGTCTTAATAGATTCCTTGGGTCATGCTGATAACATAGATACCAAGTTTGACGTATTTGGATGAACTTCCTGTCCGCCATTGTTATTTACTTTCAAAACCTACTTTTGCGAACTTGTCCTAGACGGTTCGTCCGATTTTCACCCAAATCAAATCATTTCATCTCCAGACCATGCCGACTAAAAGTTATGGATTTCGTGACGATAGACAAAACCGTTTTCGTGTACCGCAGCAGCAAAGTTGAGGCATGCTGCCAAAATGACTATTAAGTCTTTATCTCTGCAATGCCTTGACATTTTGACACCAAACTTTGTATGTGTCATTGTCACCTCACTCTGACCACATCACATCGATTTCGTAAATGCGCCACCTATTGGTCGAAAGTCATAATCCATTAAATCATCTTAAAAGTTACTGTATATATGATTTTTTAGCCATTTGCCCAAAATTCTCTTAATGTCTTTAATTGCTCCTTGCTGCAGTTGGGCTGCCATTCCCACCCATGTTGGCATCTGTTGCTGCTTCTTGCGCTTGGCCCCGGTAATGGCTGCTTGCAGCTATTTAGGGGCCAAGCACCGAAGGTGCGGAGGCACCTATTGTATCTGTTCCGGTTCTTATTATTATTATTATTATTATTAGGGGCCAAGCACCGAAGGTGCGGAGGCACCTATTGTATCTGTTCCGGTTCTTATTATTATTATTATTATTATTATTATTCTTCTTCTTCTTCTTCCGACTGGGCGTCTATGGCAGCCCATAGAACCGTGTCCGGGAAAGTTGTTCCGGTTTGACATTCTGATAGAGGACAGTCCCAACAGTAATTGCACCAATTTTGGTGTCTCTAACTCATTGCCTCTAGCGCCACCACCTGTTCAAAGTTTCAAAATCATTATGCTAATAACTTTTCAACCGTAAGGCCTATCAACAAAATTCTTTTTTCCTCTGATTCCTGAGCTCATGACGATTCGATTGCACCCTATGACGTCATTTTCCGTCATGCAAATTTTCCTGCCATTTTGAATTTTCAGAAAAACCTACTTTTTCGAACTCCTCCTAGGCCGATGCTCAGATTTTCACCAAAATTGCACCAGATCATCTACAGGTAGTGCTGACAAAAAGTTATGGAATTCAAGTTGATTCATCAAATCGTTTTCGATAAACGCCCAAACTAATTTGACGTGGCGCTTGAAAAAACAAACGTAAGGCTGTATCTCCGCAACGCTTTATCGAATTCAGACCAAACTTGGTACATGTCATCACAAGCATGACCTGAGACTACATGCTGCGTTTCAGCGCAGCGCCACCTACTGGTCCGGAGATATGAAAAATGGCTATTTTTGCTTATAACTTCTGATTGGTTTGTCCAAAAATCATAAATGTGGTCTCGTTAGATTCAGGGAGTCATGCCGAGTCGACTGATATCCAATATTCCCAGATCAGCCATTTTGGCTGTCGGCCATTTTGAATTATGTGCTAAAATGCTGTATTTTCTGAACGCATGAACGAATTGTTACGAAACTCGGTATGGTTCATCAGTACGATGCCCTGAAGGAGCCTGAGAAGTTTCGAAACAGCGCCACCTAGTGCTCAAAAGTTACAATTAAATTTCCAAAAATGCTAATAACTTTTGAAAAAATATGCCTATTGTAATGACACTGGTCTTAATAGATTCCTTGGGTCATGCCGATAACATAGATACCAAGTTTGACGTATTTGGATGAACTTCCTGTCCGCCATCTTTATTTACTTTCAAACCCTACTTTTGCGAACTTGTCCTAGACGGTTCGTCCGATTTTCACCCAAATCGAATCGTATCATCTCCAGACCATGCCGACTAAAAGTTATGGATTTCGTGACGATAGACAAAACCGTTTTTGTGTACCACAGCAGCAAAGTTGAGGCATGCTGCCAAAATGACTATTAAGTCTTTATCTCTGCAATGCCTTGACATTTTGACACCAAACTCTGTATGTGTCATTGTCACCTCACTCTGACCACATCACATCGATTTCGTAACTGCGCCACCTATTGGTCGAAAGTCATAATCCATTAAATCATCTTAAAAGTTACTGTAAAAATGATTTTTTTAGCCATTTGCCCAAAATTCTCTTAATGTCTTTAATTGCTCCTTGCTGCAGTTGGTCTGCCACTCCCACCCATGTTGGCATCTGTTGCCGCTTCTTGCGCTTGGCCCCGGTAATGGCTGCTTGCAGCTATATTTAGGGGCCAAGCACCGAAGGTGCGGAGGCACCTATTGTATCTGTTCCGGTTCTTATTATTATTATTATTATTATTATTCTTCTTCTTCTTCTTCCGACTGGGCGTCTATGGCAGCCCCTAGAACCGTGTCCGGGAAAGTTGTTCCGGTTTGACATTCTGATAGAGGACAGTCCCAACAGTAATTGCACCAATTTTGGTGTCTCTAACTCATTGCCTCTAGCGCCACCACCTGTTCAAAGTTTCAAAATCATTATGCTAATAACTTTTGAACCGTAAGGCCTATCAACAAAATTCTTTTTTCCTCTGATTCCTGAGCTCATGACGATTCGATTGCACCCTATGACGTCATTTTCCGTCATGCAAATTTTCCCGCCATTTTGAATTTTCAGAAAAACCTACTTTTTCGAACTCCTCCTAGGCCGATGCTCAGATTTTCACCAAAATTGCACCAGATCATCTTCAGGCAGTGGGGACAAAAAGTTATGGAATTCAAGTCGATTCGCTCAACAGTTTTCGATAAACGCACAAACTAATTTTACGTAGCGCTTGTGAAAACAGACGTAAGGCTGTATCTCCGCAACGCTTTATCAAATTCAGACCAAACTTGGTACATGTCATCACAAGCATGACCTGAGACTACATGCTGCGTTTTGGCGCAGCGCCACCTACTGGTCCGGAGATATGAAAAATGGCTATTTTTGCTTATAACTTCTGATTGGTTTGTCCAAAAATCATAAATGTGGTCTCGTTAGATTCAGGGAGTCATGCCGAGTCGACTGATATCCAATATTCCCAGATCAGCCATTTTGGCTGTCGGCCATTTTGAATTATGTGCAAAAATGCTGTATTTTCTGAACGCATGAACGAATTGTTACGAAACTCGGTATGGTTCATCAGTACGATGCCCTGAAGGAGCCTGAGAAGTTTCGAAACAGCGCCACCTAGTGGTCAAAAGTTACAATTAAATTTCCAAAAATGCTAATAACTTTTGAAAAAATATGCCTATTGTAATGACACTGGTCTTAATAGATTCCTTGGGTCATGCCGATAACATAGATACCAAGTTTGACGTATTTGGATGAACTTCCTGTCCGCCATTTTTATTTACTTTCAAAACCTACTTTTGCGAACTTGTCCTAGACGGTTCGTCCGATTTTCACCCAAATCGAATCATATCATCTCCAGACCATGCTGACTAAAAGTTATGGATTTCGTGACGATAGACAAAACCGTTTTCGTGTAGCGCAGTAGCAAATTTGAGGCATGCTGCCGAAATGACTATTAAGTCTTTATCTCTGCAATGCCTTGACATTTTGACACCAAACTTAGTATGTGTCATTGTCACCTCACTCTGACCACATCACATCGATTTCGTAATTGCGCCACCTATTGGTCGAAAGTGATAATCCATTAAATCATCTTAAAAGTTACTGTATTTATGATTTTTTAGCCATTTGCCCAAAATTCTCTTAAAATGTCTTTAATTGCTCCTTGCTGCAGTTGGTCTGCCACTCCCACCCATGTTGGCATCTGTTGCCGCTTCTTGCGCTTGGCCCCGGTAATGGCTGCTTGCAGCTATATTTAGGGGCCAAGCACCGAAGGTGCGGAGGCACCTATTGTATCTGTTCCGGTTCTTATTATTATTATTAGGGGCCAAGCACCGAAGGTGCGGAGGCACCTATTGTATCTGTTCCGGTTCTTATTATTATTATTATTATTATTATTCTTCTTCTTCTTCTTCTTCCGACTGGGCGTCTATGGCAGCCCCTAGAACCGTGTCCGGGAAAGTTGTTCCGGTTTGACATTCTGATAGAGGACAGTCCCAACAGTAATTGCACCAATTTTGGTGTCTCTAACTCATTGCCTCTAGCGCCACCACCTGTTCAAAGTTTCAAAATCATTATGCTAATAACTTTTGAACCGTAAGGCCTATCAACAAAATTCTTTTTTCCTCTGATTCCTGAGCTCATGACGATTCGATTGCACCCTATGACGTCATTTTCCGTCATGCAAATTTTCCCGCCATTTTGAATTTTCAGAAAAACCTACTTTTTCGAACTCCTCCTAGGCCGATGCTCAGATTTTCACCAAAATTGCACCAGATCATCTACAGGTAGTGCTGACAAAAAGTTATGGAATTCAAGTTGATTCATCAAATCGTTTTCGATAAACGCCCAAAGTAATTTGACGTGGCGCTTGAAAAAACAAACGTAAGGCTGTATCTCCGCAACGCTTTATCGAATTCAGACCAAACTTGGTACATGTCATCACAAGCAAGACCTGAGACTACATGCTGCGTTTCAGCGCAGCGCCACCTACTGGTCCGGAGATATGAAAAATGGCTATTTTTGCTTATAACTTCTGATTGGTTTGTCCACAAATCATAAATGTGGTCTCATTAGATTCAGGGAGTCATGCCGAGTCGACTGATATCCAATATTCCCAGATCAGCCATTTTGGCTGTCGGCCATTTTGAATTATGTGCTAAAATGCTGTATTTTCTGAACGCATGAACGAATTGTTACGAAACTCGGTATGGTTCATCAGTACGATGCCCTGAAGGAGCCTGAGAAGTTTCGAAACAGCGCCACCTAGTGCTCAAAAGTTACAATTAAATTTCCAAAAATGCTAATAACTTTTGAAAAAATATGCCTATTGTAATGACACTGGTCTTAATAGATTCCTTGGGTCATGCCGATAACATAGATACCAAGTTTGACGTATTTGGATGAACTTCCTGTAGGCCATCTTTATTTACTTTCAAAACCTACTTTTGCGAACTTGTCCTAGACGGTTCGTCCGATTTTTACCCAAATCGATTCGTATCGTCTCCAGACCATGCCGACTAAAAGTTATGGATTTCGTGACGATAGACAAAACCGTTTTCGTGTACCACAGCAGCAAAGTTGAGGCATGCTGCCAAAATGACTATTAAGTCTTTATCTCTGCAATGCCTTGACATTTTGACACCAAACTTTGTATGTGTCATTGTCACCTCACTCTGACCACATCACATCGATTTCGTAACTGCGCCACCTATTGGTCGAAAGTCATAATCCATTAAATCATCTTAAGTTACTGTATATATGATTTTTTTAGCCATTTGTCCAAAATTCTCTTAATGTCTTTAATTGCTCCTTGCTGCAGTTGGTCTGCCACTCCCACCCATGTTGGCATCTGTTGCCGCTTCTTGCGCTTGGCCCCGGTAATGGCTGCTTGCAGCTATATTTATTATTATTATTCTTCTTCTTCTTCTTCCGACTGGGCGTCTATGGCAGCCCCTAGAACCGTGTCCGGGAAAGTTGTTCCGGTTTGACATTCTGATAGAGGACAGTCCCAACAGTAATTGCACCAATTTTGGTGTCTCTAACTCATTGCCTCTAGCGCCACCACCTGTTCAAAGTTTCAAAATCATTATGCTAATAACTTTTGAACCGTAAGGCCTATCAACAAAATTCTTTTTTCCTCTGATTCCTGAGCTCATGACGATTCGATTGCACCCTATGACGTCATTTTCCGTCATGCAAATTTTCCCGCCATTTTGAATTTTCAGAAAAACCTACTTTTTCGAACTCCTCCTAGGCCGATGCTCAGATTTTCACCAAAATTGCACCAGATCATCTACAGGTAGTGCTGACAAAAAGTTATGGAATTCAAGTTGATTCATCAAATCGTTTTCGATAAACGCCCAAACTAATTTGACGTGGCGCTTGAAAAAACAAACGTAAGGCTGTATCTCCGCAACGCTTTATCGAATTCAGACCAAACTTGGTACATGTCATCACAAGCATGACCTGAGACTACATGCTGCGTTTCAGCGCAGCGCCACCTACTGGTCCGGAGATATGAAAAAAGGCTATTTTTGCTTATAACTTCTGATTGGTTTGTCCAAAAATCATAAATGTGGTCTCATTAGATTCAGGGAGTCATGCCGAGTCGACTGATATCCAATATTCCCAGATCAGCCATTTTGGCTGTCGGCCATTTTGAATTATGTGCTAAAATGCTGTATTTTCTGAACGCATGAACGAATTGTTACGAAACTCGGTATGGTTCATCAGTACGATGCCCTGAAGGAGCCTGAGAAGTTTCGAAACAGCGCCACCTAGTGCTCAAAAGTTACAATTAAATTTCCAAAAATGCTAATAACTTTTGAAAAAATATGCCTATTGTAATGACACTGGTCTTAATAGATTCCTTGGGTCATGCCGAGAACATAGATACCAAGTTTGACGTATTTGGATGAACTTCCTGTCCGCCATCTTTATTTACTTTCAAAACCTACTTTTGCGAACTTGTCCTAGACGGTTCGTCCGATTTTCACCCAAATCGAATCATATCGTCTCCAGACCATGCCGACTAAAAGTTATGGATTTCGTGACGATAGACAAAACCGTTTTCGTGTACCACAGCAGCAAAGTTGAGGCATGCTGCCAAAATGACTATTAAGTCTTTATCTCTGCAATGCCTTGACATTTTGACACCAAACTTTGTATGTGTCATTGTCACCTCACTCTGACCACATCACATCGATTTCGTAACTGCGCCACCTATTGGTCGAAAGTCATAATCCATTAAATCATCTTAAAAGTTACTGTATATATGATTTTTTTAGCCATTTGTCCAAAATTCTCTTAATGTCTTTAATTGCTCCTTGCTGCAGTTGGTCTGCCACTCCCACCCATGTTGGCATCTGTTGCCGCTTCTTGCGCTTGGCCCCGGTAATGGCTGCTTGCAGCTATATTACCAATTGTATCTGTTCCGGTTCTTATTATTCTTCTTCTTCCGACTGGGTGTCTATGGCAGCCCATAGAACCGATTGCGGGAAAGTTGTTTTGGTTTGACATTCTAATAGAGGACAGTCCCAACATTAAATACACCAATTTTGGTGTTTCTAAGTCATTCCCTCTAGCGCCACCACCTGTCCAAAGTTTCACTTTTATTATGCTAATAACTTTTGAACCGTAAGGCCTATCATCAAAATTCTTTTTTCCCCTTGTTCCTGAGCTCATGACGATTCGATTGCACCCTATGACGTCATTTTCCGTCATGCAAATTTTTCCGCCATTTTGAATTTTGAGAAAAACCTACTTTTTCGAACTCCTCCTAGGCCGATGCTCAGATTTTCACCAAAATTGCACCAGATCATCTTCAGGCAGTGGGGACAAAAAGTTATGGAATTCAAGACGATTCGCTTAACAGTTTTCGATAAACGCACAAACTAATTTTTACGTAGCGCTTGCGAAAACAGACGTAAGGCTGTATCTCCGCAACGCTTAATCGTATTCAGACCAAACTTGGTCCCTGTCATCACAAGCATGACCTGAGGCAACATGCTGCGTTTCGGCGCATCGCCACCTACTGGTCCGGAGATATGAAAAATTGCTATTTTGGCTTATAACTTCTGAACGGTTTGTCCAAAAATTATAAATGTGGTCTCGTTAGATTCAGGGAGTCATGCCGAGTCGACATCCAATGATATCCAATAATATTGATATCCAATATTCCCAGATCAGCCATTTTGGCTGTCGGCCATTTTGAATTATGTGCAAAAATGCTGTATTTTCTGAACGCATGAACGAATTGTTACGAAACTCGGTATGGTTCATCAGTACGATGCCCTGAAGGAGCCTGAGAAGTTTCGAAACAGCGCCACCTAGTGGTCAAAAGTTACAATTAAATTTCCAAAAATGCTAATAACTTTTGAAAAAATATGCCTATTGTAATGACACTGGTCTTAATAGATTCCTTGGGTCATGCCGATAACATAGATACCAAGTTTGACGTATTTGGATGAACTTCCTGTCCGCCATTTTTATTTACTTTCAAAACCTACTTTTGCGAACTTGTCCTAGACGGTTCGTCCGATTTTCACCCAAATCGAATCATATCATCTCCAGACCATGCTGACTAAAAGTTATGGATTTCGTGACGATAGACAAAACCGTTTTCGTGTAGCGCAGCAGCAAATTTGAGGCATGCTGCCGAAATGACTATTAAGTCTTTATCTCTGCAATGCCTTGACATTTTGACACCAAACTTTGTATGTGTCATTGTCACCTCACTCTGACCACATCACATCGATTTCGTAATTGCGCCACCTATTGGTCGAAAGTGATAATCCATTAAATCATCTTAAAAGTTACTGTATTTATGATTTTTTAGCCATTTGCCCAAAATTCTCTTAAAATGTCTTTAATTGCTCCTTGCTGCAGTTGGTCTGCCACTCCCACCCATGTTGGCATCTGTTGCCGCTTCTTGCGCTTGGCCCCGGTAATGGCTGCTTGCAGCTATATTTATTATTATTCTTCTTCTTCTTCTTCCGACTGGGCGTCTATGGCAGCCCCTAGAACCGTGTCCGGGAAAGTTGTTCCGGTTTGACATTCTGATAAAGGACAGTCCCAACAGTAATTGCACCAATTTTGGTGTCTCTAACTCATTGCCTCTAGCGCCACCACCTGTTCAAAGTTTCAAAATCATTATGCTAATAACTTTTGAACCGTAAGGCCTATCAACAAAATTCTTTTTTCCTCTGATTCCTGAGCTCATGACGATTCGATTGCATCCTATGACGTCATTTTCCGTCATGCAAATTTTCCCGCCATTTTGAATTTTCAGAAAAACCTACTTTTTCGAACTCCTCCTAGGCCGATGCTCAGATTTTTACCAAAATTGCACCAGATCATCTTCAGGCAGTGGGGACAAAAAGTTATGGAATTCAAGTCGATTCGCTCAACAGTTTTCGATAAACGCACAAACTAATTTTACGTAGCGCTTGTGAAAACAGACGTAAGGCTGTATCTCCGCAACGCTTTATCAAATTCAGACCAAACTTGGTACATGTCATCACAAGCATGACCTGAGACTACATGCTGCGTTTCGGCGCAGCGCCACCTACTGGTCCGGAGATATGAAAAATGGCTATTTTTGCTTATAACTTCTGATTGGTTTGTCCAAAAATCATAAATGTGGTCTCGTTAGATTCAGGGAGTCATGCCGAGTCGACTGATATCCAATATTCCCAGATCAGCCATTTTGGCTGTCGGCCATTTTGAATTATGTGCAAAAATGCTGTATTTTCTGAACGCATGAACGAATTGTTACGAAACTCGGTATGGTTCATCAGTACGATGCCCTGAAGGAGCCTGAGAAGTTTCGAAACAGCGCCACCTAGTGGTCAAAAGTTACAATTAAATTTCCAAAAATGCTAATAACTTTTGAAAAAATATGCCTATTGTAATGACACTGGTCTTAATAGATTCCTTGGGTCATGCTGATAACATAGATACCAAGTTTGACGTATTTGGATGAACTTCCTGTCCGCCATTTTTATTTACTTTCAAAACCTACTTTTGCGAACTTGTCCTAGACGGTTCGTCCGATTTTCACCCAAATCGAATCATATCATCTCCAGACCATGCTGACTAAAAGTTATGGATTTCGTGACGATAGACAAAACCGTTTTCGTGTAGCGCAGCAGCAAATTTGAGGCATGCTGCCGAAATGACTATTAAGTCTTTATCTCTGCAATGCCTTGACATTTTGACACCAAACTTTGTATGTGTCATTGTCACCTCACTCTGACCACATCACATCGATTTCGTAATTGCGCCACCTATTGGTCGAAAGTGATAATCCATTAAATCATCTTAAAAGTTACTGTATTTATGATTTTTTAGCCATTTGCCCAAAATTCTCTTAAAATGTCTTTAATTGCTCCTTGCTGCAGTTGGTCTGCCACTCCCACCCATGTTGGCATCTGTTGCCGCTTCTTGCGCTTGGCCCCGGTAATGGCTGCTTGCAGCTATATTTATTAGGGGCCAAGCACCGAAGGTGCGGAGGCACCTATTGTATCTGTTCCGGTTCTTATTAGGGGCCAAGCACCGAAGGTGCGGAGGCACCTATTGTATCTGTTCCGGTTCTTATTATTATTATTATTATTATTATTCTTCTTCTTCTTCTTCCGACTGGGCGTCTATGGCAGCCCCTAGAACCGTGTCCGGGAAAGTTGTTCCGGTTTGACATTCTGATAGAGGACAGTCCCAACAGTAATTGCACCAATTTTGGTGTCTCTAACTCATTGCCTCTAGCGCCACCACCTGTTCAAAGTTTCAAAATCATTATGCTAATAACTTTTGAACCGTAAGGCCTATCAACAAAATTCTTTTTTCCTCTGATTCCTGAGCTCATGACGATTCGATTGCACCCTATGACGTCATTTTCCGTCATGCAAATTTTCCCGCCATTTTGAATTTTCAGAAAAACCTACTTTTTCGAACTCCTCCTAGGCCGATGGTCAGATTTTCACCAAAATTGCACCAGATCATCTTCAGGCAGTGGGGACAAAAAGTTATGGAATTCAAGTCGATTCGCTCAACAGTTTTCGATAAACGCACAAACTAATTTTACGTAGCGCTTGTGAAAACAGACGTAAGGCTGTATCTCCGCAACGCTTTATCGAATTCAGACCAAACTTGGTACATGTCATCACAAGCATGACCTGAGACTACATGCTGCGTTTCGGCGCAGCGCCACCTACTGGTCCGGAGATATGAAAAATGGCTATTTTTGCTTATAACTTCTGATTGGTTTGTCCAAAAATCATAAATGTGGTCTCGTTAGATTCAGGGAGTCATGCCGAGTCGACTGATATCCAATATTCCCAGATCAGCCATTTTGGCTGTCGGCCATTTTGAATTATGTGCAAAAATGCGGTATTTTCTGAACACATGAACGAATTGTTACGAAACTCGGTATGGTTCATCAGTACGATGACCTGAAGGAGCCTGAGAAGTTTCGAAACAGCGCCACCTAGTGGTCAAAAGTTACAATTAAATTTCCAAAAATGCTAATAACTTTTGAAAAAATATGCCTATTGTAATGACACTGGTCTTAATAGATTCCTTGGGTCATGCTGATAACATAGATACCAAGTTTGACGTATTTGGATGAACTTCCTGTCCGCCATTTTTATTTACTTTCAAAACCTACTTTTGCGAACTTGTCCTAGACGGTTCGTCCGATTTTCACCCAAATCAAATCATTTCATCTCCAGACCATGCCGACTAAAAGTTATGGATTTCGTGACGATAGACAAAACCGTTTTCGTGTACCGCAGCAGCAAAGTTGAAGCATGCTGCCAAAATGACTATTAAGTCTTTATCTCTGCAATGCCTTGACATTTTGACACCAAACTTTGTATGTGTCATTGTCACCTCACTCTGACCACATCACATCGATTTCGTAACTGCGCCACCTATTGGTCGAAAGTCATAATCCATTAAATCATCTTAAAAGTTACTGTATATATGATTTTTTAGCCATTTGCCCAAAATTCTCTTAATGTCTTTAATTGCTCCTTGCTGCAGTTGGGCTGCCATTCCCACCCATGTTGGCATCTGTTGCTGCTTCTTGCGCTTGGCCCCGGTAATGGCTGCTTGCAGCTATATTACCAATTGTATCTGTTCCGGTTCTTATATTCTTCTTCTTCCGACTGGTTGTCTATGGCAGCCCATAGAACCGTGTCCGGGAAAGTTGTTCCGGTTTGACATTCTGATAGAGGACAGTCCCAACAGTAATTGCACCAATTTTGGTGTCTCTAACTCATTGCCTCTAGCGCCACCACCTGTCCAAAGTTTCAAAATCATTATGCTAATAACTTTTGAACCGTAAGGCCTATCATCAAAATTCTTTTTTCCTCTGATTCCTGAGCTCATGACGATTCGATTGCACCCTATGACGTCATTTTCCGTCATGCAAATTTTTCCGCCATTTTGAATTTTCAGAAAAAACTACTTTTTCGAACTCCTCCTAGGCCGATGCTCAGATTTTCACCAAAATTGCACCAGATCATCTTCAGGCAGTGGGGACAAAAAGTTATGGAATTCAAGTCGATTCGCTTGACAGTTTTCGATAAACGCACAAACTAATTTTACGTAGAGCTTGCGAAAACAGACGTAAGGCTGTATCTCCGCAACGCTTAATCGTATTCAGACCAAACTTGGTACCTGTCATCACAAGCATGACCTGAGGCTACATGCTGCGTTTCGGCGCAGCGCCACCTACTGGTCCGGAGATATGAAAAATTGCTATTTTGGCTTATAACTTCTGAACGGTTTGTCCAAAAATCATAAATGGGGTCTCGTTAGATTCAGGGAGTCATGCCGAGTCGACTGATATCCAATTTTCCCAGATCGGCCATTTTGGCTGTCGGCCATTTTGAATTATGTGCTAAAATGCTGTATTTTCTGAACGCATGAACGAATTGTTACGAAACTCGGTATGGGTCATCAGTACGATGCCCTGAAGGAGTCTGAGAAGTTTCGAAACAGCGCCACCAAGTGGTCAAAAGTTATAATTAAAATTGCAAATATGCTAATAACTTTTGAATAAATATGCCTATTGAAATGCCATTAATCTTAATAGATTCCTTGGGTCAAGCCGAGAACATAGATACCAAGTTTTTCTTATTTGGCCAAACTTCCTGTCCACCATCTTGATTTTCATTCAAAAGCTACTTTTTCGAACTCCTCCTAGACCGTTTGTCCGATTTTCACCAAATTCAAATCATACCATCTCCAGACATTGCCGACTAAAAGTTATGGATTTTGTGTCGATAGACAAAACCGTTTTCGTGCAGCGCAGCAGCAAATTTGAGGTAGGATGCCAAAAGGACTATTAAGTCTTTATCTCTGCAATGCCTTGACATTTTGACACCAAACTTTGTATGTTTCATTGTCACCTCACTCTGACCACATCACATCAATTTCGTAATTGCGCCACCTATTTGTCAAAAGTGATAAACCATTAAATTATCTTAAAAGTTACTGTATATATGAGTTTTTAGCCATTTCTCCAAAGTTCTCTTAAAATGTCTTTACTTGCTCATTGCTGCAGTTGGTCTGCCACTCCCACCCATGATGGCATCTGTTGCTGCTTCTTGCGCTTGGCCCCGGTAATGGCTGCTTGCAGCTATATTTAGGGGCCAAGCACCGAAGGTGCGGAGGCACCTATTGTATCTGTTCCGGTTCTTATTATTATTATTATTCTTCTTCTTCTTCCGACTGGGCGTCTATGGCAGCCCCTAGAACCGTGTCCGGGAAAGTTGTTCCGGTTTGACATTCTGATAGAGGACAGTCCCAACAGTAATTGCACCAATTTTGGTGTCTCTAACTCATTGCCTCTAGCGCCACCACCTGTTCAAAGTTTCAAAATCATTATGCTAATAACTTTTGAACCGTAAGGCCTATCAACAAAATTCTTTTTTCCTCTGATTCCTGAGCTCATGACGATTCGATTGCACCCTATGACGTCATTTTCCGTCATGCAAATTTTCCCGCCATTTTGAATTTTCAGAAAAACCTACTTTTTCGAACTCCTCCTAGGCCGATGCTCAGATTTTCACCAAAATTGCACCAGATCATCTTCAGGCAGTGGGGACAAAAAGTTATGGAATTCAAGTCGATTCGCTCAACAGTTTTCGATAAACGCACAAACTAATTTTACGTAGCGCTTGTGAAAACAGACGTAAGGCTGTATCTCCGCAACGCTTTATCAAATTCAGACCAAACTTGGTACATGTCATCACAAGCATGACCTGAGACTACATGCTGCGTTTCGGCGCAGCGCCACCTACTGGTCCGGAGATATGAAAAATGGCTATTTTTGCTTATAACTTCTGATTGGTTTGTCCAAAAATCATAAATGTGGTCTCGTTAGATTCAGGGAGTCATGCCGAGTCGACTGATATCCAATATTCCCAGATCAGCCATTTTGGCTGTCGGCCATTTTGAATTATGTGCAAAAATGCTGTATTTTCTGAACGCATGAACGAATTGTTACGAAACTCGGTATGGTTCATCAGTACGATGCCCTGAAGGAGCCTGAGAAGTTTCGAAACAGCGCCACCTAGTGGTCAAAAGTTACAATTAAATTTCCAGAAATGCTAATAACTTTTGAAAAAATATGCCTATTGTAATGACACTGGTCTTAATAGATTCCTTGGGTCATGCCGATAACATAGATACCAAGTTTGACGTATTTGGATGAACTTCCTGTCCGCCATTTTTATTTACTTTCAAAACCTACTTTTGCGAACTTGTCCTAGACGGTTCGTCCGATTTTCACCCAAATCGAATCATATCATCTCCAGACCATGCTGACTAAAAGTTATGGATTTCGTGACGATAGACAAAACCGTTTTCGTGTAGCGCAGCAGCAAATTTGAGGCATGCTGCCGAAATGACTATTAAGTCTTTATCTCTGCAATGCCTTGACATTTTGACACCAAACTTTGTATGTGTCATTGTCACCTCACTCTGACCACATCACATCGATTTCGTAATTGCGCCACCTATTGGTCGAAAGTGATAATCCATTAAATCATCTTAAAAGTTACTGTATTTATGATTTTTTAGCCATTTGCCCAAAATTCTCTTAAAATGTCTTTAATTGCTCCTTGCTGCAGTTGGTCTGCCACTCCCACCCATGTTGGCATCTGTTGCCGCTTCTTGCGCTTGGCCCCGGTAATGGCTGCTTGCAGCTATATTTATTATTATTATTATTATTATTATTCTTCTTCTTCTTCCGACTGGGCGTCTATGGCAGCCCCTAGAACCGTGTCCGGGAAAGTTGTTCCGGTTTGACATTCTGATAGAGGACAGTCCCAACAGTAATTGCACCAATTTTGGTGTCTCTAACTCATTGCCTCTAGCGCCACCACCTGTTCAAAGTTTCAAAATCATTATGCTAATAACTTTTGAACCATAAGGCCTATCAACAAAATTCTTTTTTCCTCTGATTCCTGAGCTCATGACGATTCGATTGCACCCTATGACGTCATTTTCCGTCATGCAAATTTTCCCGCCATTTTGAATTTTCAGAAAAACCTACTTTTTCGAACTCCTCCTAGGCCGATGCTCAGATTTTCACCAAAATTGCACCAGATCATCTTCAGGCAGTGGGGACAAAAAGTTATGGAATTCAAGTCGATTCGCTCAACAGTTTTCGATAAACGCACAAACTAATTTTACGTAGCGCTTGTGAAAACAGACGTAAGGCTGTATCTCCGCAACGCTTTATCAAATTCAGACCAAACTTGGTACATGTCATCACAAGCATGACCTGAGACTACATGCTGCGTTTCGGCGCAGCGCCACCTACTGGTCCGGAGATATGAAAAATGGCTATTTTTGCTTATAACTTCTGATTGGTTTGTCCAAAAATCATAAATGTGGTCTCGTTAGATTCAGGGAGTCATGCCGAGTCGACTGATATCCAATATTCCCAGATCAGCCATTTTGGCTGTCGGCCATTTTGAATTATGTGCAAAAATGCTGTATTTTCTGAACGCATGAACGAATTGTTACGAAACTCGGTATGGTTCATCAGTACGATGCCCTGAAGGAGCCTGAGAAGTTTCGAAACAGCGCCACCTAGTGGTCAAAAGTTACAATTAAATTTCCAAAAATGCTAATAACTTTTGAAAAAATATGCCTATTGTAATGACACTGGTCTTAATAGATTCCTTGGGTCATGCCGATAACATAGATACCAAGTTTGACGTATTTGGATGAACTTCCTGTCCGCCATTTTTATTTACTTTCAAAACCTACTTTTGCGAACTTGTCCTAGACGGTTCGTCCGATTTTCACCCAAATCGAATCATATCATCTCCAGACCATGCTGACTAAAAGTTATGGATTTCGTGACGATAGACAAAACCGTTTTCGTGTAGCGCAGCAGCAAATTTGAGGCATGCTGCCGAAATGACTATTAAGTCTTTATCTCTGCAATGCCTTGACATTTTGACACCAAACTTTGTATGTGTCATTGTCACCTCACTCTGACCACATCACATCGATTTCGTAACTGCGCCACCTATTGGTCGAAAGTCATAATCCAATAAATCATCTTAAAAGTTACTGTATATATGATTTTTTAGCCATTTGCCCAAAATTCTCTTAATGTCTTTAATTGCTCCTTGCTGCAGTTGGTCTGCCACTCCCACCCATGTTGGCATCTGTTGCCGCTTCTTGCGCTTGGCCCCGGTCATGGCTGCTTGCAGCTATATTTAGGGGCCAAGCACCGAAGGTGCGGAGGCACCTATTGTATCTGTTCCGGTTCTTATTATTATTATTATTATTATTCTTCTTCTTCTTCTTCTTCCGACTGGGCGTCTATGGCAGCCCCTAGAACCGTGTCCGGGAAAGTTGTTCCGGTTTGACATTCTGATAGAGGACAGTCCCAACAGTAATTGCACCAATTTTGGTGTCTCTAACTCATTGCCTCTAGCGCCACCACCTGTTCAAAGTTTCAAAATCATTATGCTAATAACTTTTGAACCGTAAGGCCTATCAACAAAATTCTTTTTTCCTCTGATTCCTGAGCTCATGACGATTCGATTGCACCCTATGACGTCATTTTCCGTCATGCAAATTTTCCCGCCATTTTGAATTTTCAGAAAAACCTACTTTTTCGAACTCCTCCTAGGCCGATGCTCAGATTTTCACCAAAATTGCACCAGATCATCTTCAGGCAGTGGGGACAAAAAGTTATGGAATTCAAGTCGATTCGCTCAACAGTTTTCGATAAACGCACAAACTAATTTTACGTAGCGCTTGTGAAAACAGACGTAAGGCTGTATCTCTGCAACGCTTTATCGAATTCAGACCAAACTTGGTACATGTCATCACAAGCATGACCTGAGACTACATGCTGCGTTTCGGCGCAGCGCCACCTACTGGTCCGGAGATATGAAAAATGGCTCTTTTTGCTTATAACTTCTGATTGGTTTGTCCAAAAATCATAAATGTGGTCTCGTTAGATTCAGGGAGTCATGCCGAGTCGACTGATATCCAATATTCCCAGATCAGCCATTTTGGCTGTCGGCCATTTTAAATTATGTGCAAAAATGCTGTATTTTCTGAACGCATGAACGAATTGTTACGAAACTCGGTATGGTTCATCAGTACGATGACCTGAAGGAGCCTGAGAAGTTTCGAAACAGCGCCACCTAGTGGTCAAAAGTTACAATTAAATTTCCAAAAATGCTAATAACTTTTGAAAAAATATGCCTATTGTAATGACACTGGTCTTAATAGATACCTTGGGTCATGCTGATAACATAGATACCAAGTTTGACGTATTTGGATGAACTTCCTGTCCGCCATTTTTATTTACTTTCAAAACCTACTTTTGCGAACTTGTCCTAGACGGTTCGTCCGATTTTCACCCAAATCGAATCATATCATCTCCAGACCATGCCGACTAAAAGTTATGGATTTCGTGACGATAGACAAAACCGTTTTCGTGTACCGCAGCAGCAAAGTTGAGGCATGCTGCCAAAATGACTATTAAGTGTTTATCTCTGCAATGCCTTGACATTTTGACACCAAACTTTGTATGTGTCATTGTCACCTCACTCTGGCCACATCACATCGATTTCGTAACTGCGCCCCCTATTGGTCGAAAGACATAATCCATTAAATCATCTTAAAAGTTACTGTATATATGATTTTTTAGCCATTTGCCCAAAATTCTCTAAATGTCTTTAATTGCTCCTTGCTGCAGATGGTCTGCCACTCCCACCCATGTTGGCATCTGTTGCCGCTTCTTGCGCTTGGCCCCGTTAATGGCTGCTTGCAGCTATATTACCAATTGTATCTGTTCCGGTTCTTATATTCTTCTTCTTCCGACTGGGTGTCTATGGCAGCCCATAGAACCGTGTCCGGGAAAGTTGTTCCGGTTTGACATTCTGATAGAGGACAGTCCCAACAGTAATTGCACCAATTTTGGTGTCTCTAACTCATTGCCTCTAGCGCCACCACCTGTCCAAAGTTTCAAAATCATTATGCTAATAACTTTTGAACCGTAAGGCCTATCATCAAAATTCTTTTTTCCTCTGATTCCTGAGCTCATGACGATTCGATTGCACCCTATGACGTCATTTTCCGTCATGCAAATTTTTCCGCCATTTTGAATTTTCAGAAAAACCTACTTTTTCGAACTCCTCCTAGGCCGATGCTCAGATTTTCACCAAAATTGCACCAGATCATCTTCAGGCAGTGGGGACAAAAAGTTATGGAATTCAAGTCGATTCGCTTAACAGTTTTCGATAAACGCACAAACTAATTTTACGTAGCGCTTGCGAAAACAGACGTAAGGCTGTATCTCCGCAACGCTTAATCGTATTCAGACCAAACTTGGTACCTGTCATCACAAGCATGACCTGAGGCTACATGCTGCGTTTCGGCGCAGCGCCACCTACTGATCCGGAGATATAAAAAATGGCTATTTTTGCTCATAACTCCTGAACGGTTTGTCCAAAAATCATAAAAGTGGTCTCGATAGATTCAGGGCGTCATGATGAGTCGACTGATATCCAATTTTCCCAGATCGGCAATTTTGGCTGTCGGCCATTTTGAATTATGTGCAAAAATGCTGTATTTTTTTAACGCATGAACGAATTGTTACGAAACTCGGTATGGGTCATCAGTACGATGCCCTGAAGGAGTATGAGAAGTTTCGAAACAGCGCCACCAAGTGGTCAAAAGTTATATAAAATATTCAAAAAAGGCTCATAACTTTTGAATAAATCTCTGCCTATTGAAATGCCACTTGTCTTAGTAGATTCCTTGGGTCAAGCCGAAAACATAGATACCAAGTTTTTCTTATTTGGCCAAACTTCCTGTCCACCATCTTGATTTTCATTCAAAAGCTACTTTTTCGAACTCCTCCTAGACCGTTAGTCCGATTTTCACCAAAATCAAATCGTATCATCTTCAGACATTGCCGACTAAAAGTTATGGATTTTGTGTCGATAGACGACACCGTTTTCGTGCAGCGCAGCAGCAAAGTTGAGGTAGGATGCCAAAAGGACTATTAAGTCTTTATCTCTGCAATGCCTTGACATTTTGACACCAAACTTTGTATGTGTCATTGTCACCTCACTCTGACCACATCACATCAATTTCGTAATTGCGCCACCTATTTGTTGAAAGTGATAAACCATTAAATTATCTTAAAAGTTACTGTATATATGATTTTTTAGCCATTTATCCAAAGTTCTCTTAAAATGTCTTTATTTGCTCATTGCTGCAGTTGTTCTGCCACTCCCACCCATGATGGCATCTGTTGCCGCTTCTTGCGCTTGGCCCCGGTAATGGCTGCTTGCAGCTATATTTATTATTATTATTATTATTATTATTCTTCTTCTTCTTCCGACTGGGCGTCTATGGCAGCCCCTAGAACCGTGTCCGGGAAAGTTGTTCCGGTTTGACATTCTGATAGAGGACAGTCCCAACAGTAATTGCACCAATTTTGGTGTCTCTAACTCATTGCCTCTAGCGCCACCACCTGTTCAAAGTTTCAAAATCATTATGCTAATAACTTTTGAACCGTAAGGCCTATCAACAAAATTCTTTTTTCCTCTGATTCCTGAGCTCATGACGATTCGATTGCACCCTATGACGTCATTTTCCGTCATGCAAATTTTCCCGCCATTTTGAATTTTCAGAAAAACCTACTTTTTCGAACTCCTCCTAGGCCGATGCTCAGATTTTCACCAAAATTGCACCAGATCATCTTCAGGCAGTGGGGACAAAAAGTTATGGAATTCAAGTCGATTCGCTCAACAGTTTTCGATAAACGCACAAACTAATTTTACGTAGCGCTTGTGAAAACAGACGTAAGGCTGTATCTCCGCAACGCTTTATCGAATTCAGACCAAACTTGGTACATGTCATCACAAGCATGACCTGAGACTACGTGCTGCGTTTCGGCGCAGCGCCACCTACTGGTCCGGAGATATGAAAAATGGCTATTTTTGCTTATAACTTCTGATTGGTTTGTCCAAAAATCATAAATGTGGTCTCGTTAGATTCAGGGAGTCATGCCGAGTCGACTGATATCCAATATTCCCAGATCAGCCATTTTGGCTGTCGGCCATTTTGAATTATGTGCAAAAATGCTGTATTTTCTGAACGCATGAACGAATTGTTACGAAACTCGGTATGGTTCATCAGTACGATGCCCTGAAGGAGCCTGAGAAGTTTCGAAACAGCGCCACCTAGTGGTCAAAAGTTACAATTAAATTTCCAAAAATGCTAATAACTTTTGAAAAAATATGCCTATTGTAATGACACTGGTCTTAATAGATTCCTTGGGTCATGCTGATAACATAGATACCAAGTTTGACGTATTTGGATGAACTTCCTGTCCGCCATTTTTTATTTACTTTCAAAACCTACTTTTGCGAACTTGTCCTAGACGGTTCGTCCGATTTTCACCCAAATCGAATCATATCATCTCCAGACCATGCCGACTAAAAGTTATGGATTTCGTGACGATAGACAAAACCGTTTTCGTGTACCGCAGCAGCAAAGTTGAGGCATGCTGCCAAAATGACTATTAAGTCTTTATCTCTGCAATGCCTTGACATTTTGACACCAAACTTTGTATGTGTCATTGTCACCTCACTCTGACCACATCACATCGATTTCGTAACTGCGCCACCTATTGGTCGAAAGTCATAATCCATTAAATCATCTTAAAAGTTACTGTATATATGATTTTTTAGCCATTTGCCCAAAATTCTCTTAATGTCTTTAATTGCTCCTTGCTGCAGTTGGTCTGCCACTCCCACCCATGTTGGCATCTGTTGCCGCTTCTTGCGCTTGGCCCCGGTCATGGCTGCTTGCAGCTATATTTTATATTTGATATGGTCTATTGGTGAAGTAGCCTAGCATTGATTACTGTGGAGGGAGGGATGTGGGGATTCAAATAATTCAGCAGAAGAAGGGATGTTTAGACCAGAAGGAAATCCCCGTCCCCCTTGGCAAATCACACTTTACTTAAAACCATGTTTTTTAAAAACTCTAGGTTGTAGGTAATAAAAAAATAATAATAATAATAGGCCTAATTAATATATATATATATATATATATATATATATATATATATATATATATATATATATATAGGCTATATATATATAGGCTATATATATATAATTACTTTTTTTACAGAACTGCTTTTGAAATTACGATTGGTAGCCTATTATTATACAGATGCAAAGTCGTTCTGTTGGATATTGTTCCTTAGTGTAAAATGGAAATGCATGGTAATTTTATTTTATAAATATAAGCAAAAAACTGTATATATTAACAGAGTTTTAGAGCTAGACAAATCTCTCTGCATTAATAAATATAAAATTTACAGTAGACCATGTTTGATCGGGATTTGAACCCGTGTCATCTTGATGATCGACCTGTAAGTTCTACCGCTCGGCTATGAATTTACTCAGTCAACATGCCCAAACGTTTGTTTCTCACATAAGCGAGAAAACGTTTTGTCGTTAGCCTGTGAGTGTAGGCCTACTTTAGCCTACATGAATAAAAGTAGACCTTTTACAGTTTTAAAAGATGATATCTTATCTGTATGACCAACAATTACGCAGTAAGTTCTTTTAGCTGTTATGAGAAAAATAAATTCAAATGAACGCGCCGCCGCGTTTGTCAAACTCTAATTCAACATGCCAGAATAAAGCCAGATTTTAGAATAATGCATAGCGCCACTCCGTGATGTGCCAAAATATCCTAATTATAAACTTCAATATTTCATTCAAAACCATCTCAAAACGCTTTGTGACATTTTAAAAAGCCGTGAATGTATTAAGGCCACTGGAACCAGGATCGTAACTGAAACGCGCTGCATGTCTCAATACAGGAGCAGAAGCGCTGGTTCAGATTGTATTGTTTGTTGTTCAAACGTGCATGTTGCATATTTAAAAATATTTGTTTAAAAATAAATGTTTGTTGTAGGCTTATTTGCAAATTACCATAACTTGTAGAATTTCATCCTTACTGTTAATTGACATTAGCACCACTTACGTTTTGATAAATGTCCTTTTGCGCCACCTGGCGGTCATTTCGCGAACGACTTTGAAATGCGACTGGTTTATTTTTATTGTATTGGTCTACTTTAAAAAATAATACTTTATAAGACATTTATGGGAAAAGACTTTTTTCTTTTCAAGATGTTTCCAACTGTAACTTTGAACCAATTCTGTAGAATGGCCCATATAGCATTTGACCAGGATTTGTTTCCAGGTATGACTAAAAATGTGCTTTTAGCTTTCATTTATATTTTGATTGTTTGTATATATATATATATATATATAGGCTATATATATACAAGAAAGAATGCAATGACAATAAATATATATTGTCTTTGCATTCTTTCTTGTGTGACACCCCTGAATGAAAGGCTCATTATTATGCAGGGTCACTGTCTGAGAACCACTTAATTATTCACAATAGGGGTTGGGCCGTTCTGCCCATCCGCATATTGCCTTGGCAAACAAAAAAGTGTTTTTCACAATTTAAAACAATCTATTGTTTTATGTGAATGATTAGGAAGGATGATTTTCAGATCATTTTGAAGCAAAAACTCTAGGCGACAACGTCCATTAGTCAAAAGTCTTGTGGACACATATTTAGTATGTTTTTTGTGTCCTTATTTCAAAAACTTTATTTTTTAGTTTTTTCAATAACCACGCATAAACAATATTCTCTCAAAAATACAAACATGTACATTCATGTTGCTCACACATTATGGTAGCCCTGTTTGTGCTAAATAGAGTGTAATTTCACCTTTGCCATTAATATGTTTATAAGCAACTGAAAAAAGCACAAATGTCAGAGCATGTCAAAACATCTCAAGGACCCCAAAAACACCTTGGTCCCCAAAGGGTTAAGGCCCGAGACCACTGGCTCGGCTCGGCTCGCTGTTAGCCCTGGCCCGGCCCTAGCCCGGCAGTGGAAACGCGGCTAATGATGCACAGATATCATTGAAAAACCTTTTCATTTTATGGAGTCAGATGAAACGAGTTAATATAAGATAAAAAGATCACATTTAATGAAAAGTCCCTTTGCCATGAGAAGAGACGGAACACGCGTGAGACCTTCACCTCTAATCGAGTACCGTCATTGGATCGATTTAGCAGGCCTTACACAAACAAACATTTCCCAAAGGCCACATTAACCGTACAAATAGCCATTCATAAAAACCTTTCTGTGAGCATGACTTCACATGACACGAGTGATAACAAAACATTTAAACACTTCTTCACAGTAGAATAGATTAACCTACGTATTACTGCACATAAACCTTAAAGGGTTAGTTCACCCAAAAATGAAAATTAAGTCATTAATTACTCACCCCCATGCTGTACCAACCCCGTAAGGCCTTCGTTCGTCTTCGGAACACAAATGAAGATATTTATGATTAAATCTGAGAGGTTCATGACTGCTACATAGGCTCCCTAAGGGAATGAAACTTGACGCCCCAGAGAGTCATTAAAGAAAATGTTTAAATATTCCATGTCGCAACAGTGGCTCAACTATAAGTTTATCAAGCGACGAGAATACTTTTTGTGCGAAAAAACAAACAAAAATAACGACTTTATTCGACTATTCCTTTTCTTCCTTGTAGGCCTGAAACGAGACTTCAAGAGATTTCCACGAGAACTTAACTGAAGTAGTTGAAGGAGATCGCAATTCTCGCGCATGCGTCGTGGAAATCTCTCGAAGTCTCGTTTCAGGCCTACAAGGAAGAAAAGGAATAGTCGAATAAAGTAGTTATTTTTGTTTGTTTTTTCGCACAAAAAGTATTCTCGTCGCTTGATAAACTTATAGTTGAGCCACTGTTGCGACATGGAATATTTAAACATTTTCTTTAATGACTCTCTGGGCCGTCAAGTTTCATTCCCTTAGGGAGCCTATGTAGCAGTCATGAACCTCTCAGATTTAATCATAAATATCTTCATTTGTGTTCCGAAGACGAACGAAGGCCTTACGGGGTTGGTACAGCATGGGGGTGAGTAATGAATGACTTAATTTTCATTTTTGGGTGAACTAACCCTTTAAACAAATCAAACACAAAATACCTTGTTCCCGTTCCAGCTAGGTGCTTAATTATCCTTTTTAACCTTAATACAGAGCGACATGTGATTTTCCTCCTTACTTCCGTGCGTGCGTCTCACTAACTAGTCCCCCTTTTAGACTAGGGGGCGCCAGAATAAAGAACTTATAATATTAACAGAGGAAACTAATAAAATAAAGCTCTGAAGTGTTTACCTTATTTATACTTTCCTTAGAGTTACAGCTAGTTACAGAGAGTAGGACATAGGGATGCTCACAAGCAATAAGCACGTCCCAGCCGGGTTCGTCACTTATTGGAGTCACCTGGAAATGTTTCCATTGTGGTCTGTGCTATTTGCAGCGCGTTTCTGTACTTGGTTGTGTTGTGAACTTTTGCGGCGCGTTTCTGTACTTGGTTGTGTTGTGAACTTTTGCAGCGCATTTCTGTATTTGGTTGTGTTGTGAGTATTTGGAGCACACATGTGTTGTGAAACTGATGAAGATTATTCTTAATTTGGGGTGTTTTTCTATTTGCATGAGTTTTGCATGAGCCACCGTACTTATTTCTTTAGCTAAAGTGGTAGCTCTCTGTAGTCAACATCTGTTTTTGAAAGTTACAGTATATTTAACAACGCTAAACAAACTTAAAAACTAAAATTACTGCTTGGTACCCAACCAAAGGGATTTAGCTCCACAATTTAGAAAATGTACTTAGTTCGTTCAAGTTCTAGAGGAGAGATAATAATAATAATACTAATAATAATAAATACTCCCTGCTGGCCAAACAACTAAATAAAATTCTACCACACTATACACAAAAAAACACTTTCTAATCGCATTAGTCATGAAAGTGTCCCTAAGCACAAGAGCTCACTGTGAAGCCACTGTATCTAAAACTGAGTTGTTTTTGGTGACTCAAAAATCCCCTAGAGTTCTAGTGGACTTGTGGCACAGTCCAGAGAACTGTATCGCACAAGAGCAGCAATAATGGTCAGAACTCGTGAGCACTTCAAAAATTACCCCTAAAAATTACCTTATTATTTTTCATTATTGGTTTTTTTTTTTCTGGAATTTGCCTACTTCAAAATCTAGTGTCACTAAGGAAATCAAATTGAGAAGCACAGCAGCAATAAACCACTTCCTGTTTCTTGTGTGCACTCTGTGCTGAGATTTGTTTCTCAAATTGATGTATTGATGATGAGGCACATGCTCGGAAGTTTTTATTTGGTATTGAGTATTACCATTAGTGTGTTTAGTTTGAAAAAAAATGAAAAGGTTAAGACGCCAAAATAGCTTTCTCGTATGCGTATATCATTTAGAAGTTTCAGGCTCTGGCCCAGTGCCTTAACAGAATCAAGCAGCATTAAAGTTTCGAGCATCAAGCAGCACTGAAGTTTCCATATCAGTTTTCATAAAGACACTTTTTAATAAGACTTTATTTACATTAGTTTCATGCTCAAAGAATAAACTCAAACTGCATATTGATAATTTTGATAAAAGCTATATCTGATTTACATGTTAATGACTAAATTCAAATTAAATGAGTTTGATTAATAGTAAAATGAGTGAGTCATCTCCAGTCTGCTGTAGGGTTATTTAGGCCTTTTACTTGACTTCCTGAGGCCTCTAAAATTGGTCACAGCCTTACAAAGTACCGTCTCTGTTTAAGGCTGGCCCACACTAAAATATTTGTAAAATCTTATCAGATTTTCAAAATGTGAGGCCACAAACATTACTATAAAAAAATCCTAGATTTAACAGCTATGTTCCTATAGTATGGGGGTGTTCTGTCTTGGTTGCATCGCGACACTCACTATAGGAATTCAAACTAACAGATTCCTTTCACAAACAACCAGATCCCCGACTGTGAACACGGGAAATCTCGCAAAATCTCATGTTGTCAAACGTGACTTTAAAGTAAACAAATATGGCGGACGACAGGCAAGAAGAAATGGCAATAATAGAGTTTGGACTGTTTTTTACAGAAAATTCGAGAACCACTAACGTCGGTCAATTCATCCGGCTCCAAGGAAAATGTCCCAGTGGATCAGATTTTTTTCTAAACCACACTTTCAACATTGAAGATCATCTATTCACCTGCTAATTGTATTGTTTTATAGGGGAACCTTTACCATTTCTTTCGCTGCTGCTTGCTTGCATGGTGTTGACAATGGCTTTGCATGCTGGTAAGATCAGTCCTCAGCGAGCGATTGTGTGGAGTTTTTTTGACTTGGCTACTATTTCAACCACAAGATAGCTAGCTTTCAGTGCTTTCTCTGACTCTTTTGCACTATTCATCATGACCCTGGTTGAGAAACACTGACATAGACTTCGAGCGAAGAAGACACACAGCTGCAGTCTAAGCTGTGCACTTTTGTAAAAATTTTAATATGGCTAACATGGGACAATTTACCCGGTCATCATTTTGTGCTGCACACCAGTTCTTAAACTCTCTCCATTTATGAGCATATAAACACCTAGAAAAGGAGTCCATTCCTATGCACAGTACTCAATGTGATGAGTTTTGTGATATTGGCAGGCTCTGCTGACCGACCATACATGCTAGTTCCACAGCTCTGGGCTGGGCTGGGCTGCCATGCTAAGCCTGCGCTTGGGAACATCCACGGCTCAGATAGAGAGAAGATATTGATTGGCACATAGAAGGTGGCGTCTCTCTGGCTTTTGCGGGCATCATAAGTGTATGCCATCCTGCCGATTAATAAATGCCACTCCACTAGCTGTCCACGCTGTCCATTTTCTAAGAACATGGCAGTGATGCACTTGGGGAGGAAGTATTCTAATGCCAAATTAACTACTCTCAGTTCCAGGCAGTTTATGTGTCACACTTTTTTCTGGATCCATCCAGGCACAAAAAGCCGATCTGTCCAGCCCGTGCTCAATGCCTCCGTTGCAACAGCATCCTACTGACAACTTGCCCCATCATTACGCCTGAATTGTACAGCGTCTCACCATACCAGGAGGCTAGAGCACACATTTAGTTACTTCTTGACGTGTCAAACACACAATTTTCCTGTTTATATTATAATGCATGTGTTTGCTTACCTTTGTGAAAGCAAGATGGCTATTATGATGGGTCACGTGTGTTTTGTATTGTAAAGGGTAATTCTGTAAAATAGTGATCCAGACTTTACAATGGCACACAGAGGTGAAGACTGACCTTTCTGAACACCATGATATAAAACCACACACTGTAGCTCAAGCCTTTAAAGTCTTTTTGGCATGGTTAAAAAGAGTACCAAGTGGTAAGCCCCTTGATGTTTGTAGTGAATGTTTATAGTGAAACTCTCAAAGCCACAGTCTGCTGTCAAGTAACCCAGCTCTCCTGATTTATAATATGAGTGCATGTGGGTTTTCATGGCTCTATATGAGTATATTTGTATGAGCAGTGGTGTGTGTTAGTCTGTATTAGTTCAAAGGCTTCAAATTGGAGATAGGGGCCAGATTACTCGGATTATCGGGGCGGCAGTGGCTCAGTGGTTCATGTAGGTTGTCTACAAACCGGAAGGTTGGTGGTTCAATCCCCGGTTCCACCTGACCAAGTGTCGAGGTGTCCATGAGCAAGACACCCAACCCCAGCTGCTCCCGACGAGCTGGATGGCGCCTTGCATGGCTGACACCGCCGTCGGTGTATGAATTAGTGAGAGAATGGGTGAATGTGAGGCAATATGTAAAGAGGTTTGGTGGCCATTGGTCACAGGCCATTGGGTCTGTGAAAGCACTATATAAATGCAGTCCATTTACCCTTACCATTTACTAAACATGGAACATTAGCATGAGAACATTTTGCATTTTAGACAGTTGGCACAAATTATAGAATTATCATGGGTGAGATACTACCAGAAATTAAGGTTACAGTATAAAATCAAACTTACAGTAAGAAGTTGAAGGGCTTAGTAATGATGAATAACTATTGTTACCTTTTGACTTTGGTCCACTTGACATTGTGTCAGTAGCTAATGCTTTAGGGAAACTTCTTTGTCCGAGAAATACTGAAGCCCTATTGAATTGCACCAATCCACAAATGATGCACACAAATTGACCTATCGGTAAGCTCCTCCCCTAAAAACGCAGATGAGCCAATAGCAGCAGAGTATCCGTTGCATGGGGACCAGAACTCGGACATATTTAGGTTTCAGCGCCTAGAGAAACATTGGAAGATCCGAAGCTCTCATCGGTTTGATGGTGTTTATGCTACAAACATGGTAAAACAATGTGCCTGTGGTACTTGTAACACTGATTCCAGCTATCCTGAGAGGATGGGCAATGGAATTTATTGATTTTATTCAATTTCCTAAACCCAAACAAGACAAAGCAAAATGTCTACTTTGGATTAAGCTGTGTATTAATCCAATGATGTGGGCGCAGTAACCCGGTTCTCTAAGGATTCAACCCTAATCCCAATGAAGAAGAAAATTTTCATTTTCTGGTTGTCTTACTAACTTTAATTGTAACTTATAAGAGTGAGTCCATGCTAACGTACAGTGTCTCTCCATATTAAACTGGTTAAAAGTAAATTAATTTAATCTTACCCTGCAGTACATGAACGGTTTTGATCCTAGATGTTGTCATCTGTGATCGTGACGACTGTAACATGAGGCTTCTCCCGCTTGCATTGTGATCTGTAAACCCTCGCTTCCAAATAGATTTTGAAATAAATATGGTGGGTAACAAAAATTTTTATATATCCTCCATGGCATAGTTAGGTCCCACATGAATGCTCCTCGACGAGTGGTGGTCTTTCTGTGTCCAACATTTATCAAAAATATCTTGGGACAAGGTTTTCACACTGACAGCTGTCATTGAATGACAGTTAGCAACTCCATTTGTTTGTCCGAGTTCGCAACAGTAACTAAGGGGGGCGGGGCTTACGATAGGTCAATTGGAGGCGGACCTTCATGCTATAGGGCCAATTCACACTGCACCAACAGAAGGCAATGGACACTTCGTCAGATTTTGTCGGATCAGTGCGTAACCCCTGTCTGTGTCTGTTGGCGCCTGTTGGAGCTTGTTTTTACTGATTGAATATGCTGAATTGGATTTAGAATGTCTGATAAGTGATGTGATGTAATCTGGTGACTGTCGGCATTGTTCTGTGTCTGTCAGTGCAGTATGAATTGGCCTTTATAAGGAGGCGCTGAATAGTCATTGCCTCGGAATCTTTCTCCTTCAGACAGCTGAACTGTTTTCAAGAAGCCATCTACAGCTTGCTGTTGATATACGCTTGCCAGTGGATAGTGGCCGGATTGTTGCTCCCCTGCAGCTTTCCAGTGACTTATGACCATTTTTCTTTCAGTGATTTTATCTCAGAAGCAGTGCTGCATGAGTTTGTTTTTCAACCAGATGTGAACCTTAAGGACTCAGGTTATGAGGTCACGCCAACTAAGCGACCGCATTCCTCAGACCGAATTCTTCAAGAAACAAACATGGCTTCAAATGCTCCCACCCATTGTGGTGGAGCTGCAAGCGGAGATAACAGCAAGGGGTTCACATGCCGGCACAGGTCCAGGATGCCCCCGGGTTCAGAGGATGGCTACATGGTGGCCATAAAGGGATGGACATGGTCAGAAACAATGCTCAGGTAAGCCGTGGCATTTAAATGATACCCAATTGGCACTAAAGGGCCTAAAGTGTGCCGAGAAAACATCCCCCACACCATTACACCACCAGCAGCAGCCTGCACAGTGGTAACAAGGCATGATGGATCCATGTTCTCATTCTGTTTACGCCAAATTCTGACTCTACCATCTGAATGTCTCAACAGAAATCGAGACTCATCAGACCAGGCAACATTTTTCCAGTCTTCAACTGTCCAATTTTGGTGAGCTCTTGCAAATTGCAACTCTTTTTCCTATTTGTAGTGGAGATGAGTGGTACCCGGTGGGGTCTTCTGCTGTTGTAGCCCATCCGCCTCAGGGTTGTGCTTCACAAATGCTTTGCTGCATACCTCGGTTGTAACGAGTGGTTATTTCAGTCAAAGTTGCTCTTCTATCAGCTTGAATCAGTCGGCCCATTCTCCTCTGACCTCCTTTCTGCATCAACAAGGCATTTTCGCCCACAGGACTGCTGTATACTGGATGTTTTTCCTTTTTCACACCATTCTTTGTAAACCCTAGAAATGGTTGTGCGTTAAAATCCCAGTAACTGAGCAGATTGTGAAATACTCATACCGGCCCATCTGGCACCAACAACCATGCCACGCTCAAGATTGCTTAAATCACCTTTCTTTCCCATTCTGACATTAAGTTTGGAGTTCAGGAGATTGTCTTGAC
The DNA here is from genome assembly GCA_030578255.1 of Tiaroga cobitis. Classification (NCBI taxonomy): domain Eukaryota; kingdom Metazoa; phylum Chordata; class Actinopteri; order Cypriniformes; family Leuciscidae; genus Tiaroga; species Tiaroga cobitis. The sequence goes on from CM060614.1 coordinate 20,911,820, forward strand.
CAGGACCACAACCCTAAATAAATTGAAGCAACTGCCATGTGATTGGTTGATTAGATAATTGCATTAATGAGAAATTGAACAGGTGTTCCTAATAATGGCGGGCTCTGCCAGGCATCTTAGACTGCGTAAAATGATATGCTTTCCTGTATCTCAAACAGTAGAGCGTTGACGCTTGCAACGCAAAGGTCATGGGTTTGATTCCCAAGGAAAGCAAGAATTGATAAGAATATAAAAATGTGTACCTTGAAATGCAATATAAGTCGCTTTGGATGAATGAAAATGTAAAAAAGACAGTGATAAGCGAGTAATTACAGTTTATTCACAGACTGCCCTATTTCAATGCAGTTATTATGTCTGTTGTATCAGCTCAGAACATGAGCAGAGATTCACACACTTCTCACAAAATGGACAATAGAGGTAGTGCCTCTAAGATCTGCGCTGCTAAATTGCACGTTCAACTAGGTCCTGTACCTAGTAATTGGTATGACAAGGGAGCTGATGTTACCTCCGCCATCCCATTATATGACATCACCTGGATGATTGGCTGGTCATAAACCCATTCCAAGAGTGTGTTACACAGCCACAATTTCAAACTACTCAAGCACCTCAGGTGTTTATGGCTTGTAATCAATACACAAAAATACCTTTTGCAAGGATAGCTGCATATCATCACAGACCAGGGTGAGCTATAATAATGATAAACCCTGGTTCACAGCTAAACTCAGACGGCTGCGGTTGGACAAGGAGGAGGCGTTCAGGAGCGGGTATAGGGATAGGTTTAGAGAGGCAAAATACAGCTTTGGTAAGGCAGTGAAGGAAGCTAAGGGCCAGATGGAGAGAAATTAAAACAACAGGTCTCAGCCAACGACTCTGCTTCGGTTTGAAAGGGCCTTCAACAGATCACCTGCTATAAACCTAAATATCCCCAATCCACTAACGACCTGCGATTTGCTAATGACCTGAATGAGTTCTACTGCAGATTTGAAAGTAGGGATGTGAATTTCTGCAAAAAATGCCATTCGAAAGTCGAGGAGCAAAAGTCGATTATCGTTCGAAAATCAAAAAAACAAAACAAAAAAAAACGCACACTCACAATGACAGAAAGGAATGCCCATTTCATCTTTAGCGATGTGTCATCAAACAAACTGTTTATTATTCGAACAATTAACATTTTTTCGTCGTTTTCTTTTTTTTTTCTTTTTTAACATTTTTTTTACATTTTTTTCTTCTAGTTAACATAGAAGAAAAAACAATAAGCACGACAGTCCGTTCTTGCATCGCCAAACCAGATGCTCGTTTGATAAAAAAAAATAATGGCATAATGATTTTATGCAAACCTGCCTTGTTACTGCAAAAGCCTACTTTTTAAACAAATTAGTTTCAATCAAAACTATTCGTGTGCCACTGCGCAATACACACACATTACCGCGGGATGGCGGGTGTTCATTTCATAAACTGTGTACAATGGTAGCTTATTTAATGTAGCCTATAAATGAATGTATATGTCCAAAAAACGGACAATGTCATCATACTTGTAGTCCTATCGTCGAGTAATAATCTGTTTGGTTGTAAAATGTATTACCTGACTGAAATGAACTCGAATGTATCGTCCTGTGGAATCATTCATTCACAGACATCATACGAAGATGTTCAACTAGATCTTCATCGCTGGCAAAAATATGATGCATGTGCAGATTTGCTTTCACTAGACTAAACTGTAGTAGATCCACGGCCACTTCATCCAACGCTCTTAAATTTCTTAAATCTTCCTGTTACGACTCCGTGTCGAGTGTGAATTTAAAGCGCTTCAGACGATTCAGTGCGCGAGGAACTGAACAGATCATTCAAACTGATTCGTGAACCGATTTAGACAGATCTGCCAACTTGTTTGATGAAGTCTTTGAACAGAATCGACTCAAAAGAGTGATTCATTTGTGAATGGAGCATCGCTCATGTCCATAAAAAAGATACAGCGTGCTTGGAATAAACTACGCATTTAACAACATATTGCATTAAAATAAAGTAATGAGAGGACCCTCACCCAACGTAGTGAAGTAAATGTAGCCTACTTTGTTACTACCATAGACGATTCTACCATTGACAGTAAAGGTTAAACCCACCTCTGTTGGGCGCAGTTAACGGTCACGACAATGCTCTTCTTCTGATGTTTGTTTACACTATGTATAAAACGCTAGTATCCTAGATCGCGCAGGAGGGGGTTTCATTCATGTTAGTGACACCTTGTGTCCCCGACAGGAAAATACTCTGCTGCGCGATCTGTGACAGTAGGCGCGCCGTCAATTATGTCACATTGGAATTGCGCGAAAATATAATGATATTCGAATAAGCAATTTTATGATCGAATTTCGAACGCAGTTCGACTATTCGACTATTCGAAGATCGCGACTCATCCCTATTTGAAAGACAAAAGGGAAGTCCTGACAACATATCTTTTGCAGGTGTGTTCAGCCCCCCATCATTGGGGCCCATTTACAATCACACATCTCAATTAACACCACCCCTGCCAACACAATGGAACTTTCAATCCTGGAAGGGGATGTCAATAGTCTATTCAAGAGACAGAATCCCCGAAAAGCAGCAAGGCCTGATGGTGTCACCCCATCAACTCTGAAGCACTGTGCAGATCATCTCTTTGCTTAGTTTACTGACATTTTAACACCTCACTGGAGACCATGCTGTGTTCCAGACTGCTTCAAATCCTCCACCATCATCCCAGTCCCCAAGAAGTCTAAGATCACTGGACTAAATGATTATAGACCCGTCGCCATGACTTCAGTGGTTATGAAGTCATTTGAGCGCCTTGTGCTGTCCCACCTCAAGTCCATCACTGACCCACTACTAGACTCACTGCAGTTTGCCTACAGAGCCAACAGGTCTGTAGATGACGCGGTCAACATGGCTCTCCACTTCATCCTCCGACATCTTGACTCCCCTGGAACCTATGCCAGAATATTAGTTGTGGACTTCAGCTCCGCATTTAACACCATAATTCCTGCTCTGCTCCAAGTCAAGCTCTCCCAACTGGGAGAGCCCGAGTCCACATGTAGGTGGATCACAGACTTCCTGTCCAACAGGAGGCAGCACGTGTGGCTGGGTAAGCACTTGTCGGACCCCCTGACCACCAGCACCGGCTCTCCTCAAGGTTGTGTCCTGTCCCTCCTAATCTTTTCCCTGTATACCAACAGCTGCACTTCCAGTCACCACGCTGTCAAGCTTTTGAAGATTGCAGATGACACCACTCTCATTGGACTTATCTCTGATGGAGACGAGTCCGCCTACATGGAGGAGATTGATCATTTGGAGCTCAACGCACAAAAGACAGTGGAGATGATATTAGACTTTAGGAGAAGCCCAGCAGCCCTTTGTCCCATCGTTCTGGGTGGCTCCCCAGTCAACTCTGTGGAGTCCTTTCGCTTCCTGGGCCACTCAGGACCTCAAGTGGGAGCTGAACATCACCACTTTCACAAAGAAGGCACAACAGAGGATATACTTCTTGCGGCAGCTTATAAAGTTTAACCTGCCAAAGACTATGCTGGTGCACTTCTACACTGCCATCGAGTCCATCCTGACCACGCTACATCACCGTCTGGTATGCTGCAGCCACTGTCAAGGGCAAGGCCAGGCTGCAGCGCATCATCCACTCTGCAGAGCGGGTCATTGGCTGCAATCTGCCATCTCTATGGGCTCTACACACCTCCAGGTTGCTGAGGCGAGCAGCAAAGATCCAGGCTGATCCCTCTCACCCTGGAAATGGACTATTCAGAACTCTCCCCTCTGGCAGAAGGTTGAGGTCTATCAGGACCAAAACCTCACGCCACAAGAACAGCTTCTTTCCTACAGCAGTAGGCCTCAGGACAATGACCCTGGAACCAAACAGACTATAGCCTGCTCCCCGCACTCACACAGAACCCTCAACTAGATAACTGCACCTTACATATTTTTTTGTTACATCTCTTTAGTAATTTATTGTAGGTATTGTTCATATTGTTTATGACTTATGTACAAATCGTTGCACTAATGGGCCAGAACAAATTCCTTGTTTGTTGTAAACTTACTTGGCAATAAACTTTCTGATTCTGAAGAGCGTACTGCATCCCACTCAGAGTATCTCATTCCTGGGAATAGAGCTAAACTCAGCCCATGTCCCACGGCATGCGTAGCGGATTGGTAAGGCATGTCAAAGTGACCCACAGCTGCGTCCTGAATTAATGATCCATGTTTAAATAAATGTAATAAACTTAAATAAACAGATTAATAATAAATATGAAATAATGCATGTGATGAGTGTTTGTTCACCTGAATATGCCATTTAAATATCCCCTCATTTAAACTAAAGGTGATAGTGAAATTTACTGTGAATTGTTTATTCAGATAATTAAAACTAGAAACTGCCAGGTCTACAAACAACTGCTAAAGTAGTAACTGATGATAAATAATCATAAATCAGACCAAAAATGCTGCAAAAGCAAACTTTATGAGCTCAAGTGAACCATTGCATTTCACACTATTACATCACTAGAAATGTTAATATCACTTCTACACCGCTGTTACAGTGATCCTTACTGGTGGAAGGGGAAAAGGACATAGTTCTTACAAAAATATACTGTGGATAGCATATAAATATACAATGAATGTGCAATACAGGAAATATTTAAAAGCACTGGTGTCTCCAGTGATGTAAAAACTCCATTCAGCTTCTAATTGGCCTGTAGTGTTAATATGTAGATACGTTTTACTGGTCTCGGAGTTTACAAAATATCTTAAAAGATTCCAAGTAATTTGAGGAGTAAGTGTCAAAACAAAGTATGTGGACTAGTGCCTCACTGTGAGTCAGAATGGGAATAAACATATTTTAAATCGAGTATCTAACTATAGCCAGGCAAATAAAACAAAAATAATTAACTATTCTTAATTATATATACACAATTTAATCAAAAGTGTTACCAATATTTCCTACAAGATGTTATAATCTACAAACTTTTGTATAGGTTATGTCCTTGTGTTAGCAGATAAAGGTTCTAGTAGATTAATTTATTCATAAAAAATTGAAAACAATGAAAAAAATATGCACAGCTATATACTTATTTGAAAATAAAGTATGTTGGACCTAAAAACAAGAATTTGACAGCAGAGTCAAGCTGTATTCCTCTAGGATGGATGAGAACAAAGCCTTGGACATTACGTTTCCTCTTTAGCAACGTGAACCCACAATCTTCTGTGCAAAAACATAAGAGTACTTGCAAAAAGCACCTCTCAGGTAGCTAGCCGTAGACAATGAAGAATACAGAGAGAACCGGTGATAAATAACTAAGCAATTGTTGTGTCACGTCTGAATACAATTTCTAAACTATTGTAAACCATTAAATTGTACAAGTTGTAGCTGATAAGTAGAGATCATCTCGCCGATGAGGAATTACATAAGAAGGCATAGAGCTGTGTAAGAATCTCAGCTCATTTTTGTTGATCATACTTTGGTCCTTTGCCTTTTTGAAATGTATACCTTTTTTAGACAAAAAATGACCACTTCCTTTAATATGCATTAAAAGTCCCTCTGTTGACCTCCTCATATGTGTCCTGTGAGTTAAATGTTCACTCATCTGATTCATACCTGTGAAGGGAATATAATGCAACAAATTCACAAAAATATTGGATTAAAAACAAATTAGTTTTATGACATATCAGTGATGGTCATAACATCTAAAGTGAAATTATACCTTTGTAGTCTCTTTCTCAGATCTTTAATATGTTCATTCTTTTTAGTGAGAATCTCCTTCATGTTGCGGTATGCAGCCGTCTGCTGAAATTTCTTTTCCAGGTCCTTAATTGGTAAATAAACACAAAATGTATTATCAAACGCATAAAGCTTTACTGATTTGTGAACCTATGAACCACCGATTTACCATACCTTCAAAGTTCTTGAATATTTACAATAGTAAATAAAACTTGCAATAGCTGAAAAAAAAAAATCTTATCAAAGAAGTATTACCAATATGTTATAATCTACAAATTTTTTTATAGATTATATCCTCGTGGTAGCAGATAAAGGTTCTAGTAGATTAATTTATTCATAAAAAATAGAAAACAATGGAAAAAAAATGCACAGCTTTATACTTATTTGAAAATAAAGTAGCCTATGTGGGCCTAAAACCAAGAATTTGACAGCAGAGTCAAGCTGTATCCCTCTAGGAAAGATGAGGAAAAAAAAACCTTGGACATTACGTTTCCTCTTTTGTGTTTATTGTAAGTTATAAAAAATACAAATATGTAATTATGTATAATAATTATAATCATATATAATTACGTTTATATATTAAAATGTATTATTGTCAGAATAATTTAATTAATTGGGTGAAATTTAAAGATTATTTTGGTGGAAACAAATTTCCTCTCGAGGACAAATAAATCATCATCATTATGGTTCAGACTGAAGCTGATTTTTTTACTGTCATCTGTTGTTTAAGGTGAGTAGCCAAAGTAAACCTGAATCAAATTTCCAATTGTGATGAGGCCCCGTATTTATCAAGCTTCTCAAAGTACAATTTTAGTCTTAACTGCTGAGAATTCATAAAATTTACTCCTACTTTCAAACTTAAGTATAAAAGCAAGTTATAAAATTTCTTAAAGCGCAGAATCACTCTTACTCTCCCAGTTATTTAAGACAGCTCGAGAGGTCTCTCAAGTGGTTAGGAGTTGCCAGTAGGGACTTGTAATGGCACTGATGAGACAGAGACGTGCGCGAATCTTTCAGTAGAGGAAGAATGCTTTGAATGTTTGACGACGAGCAGTTAATCAAACGAAATTGTATGTATTGCAGGGGCGGCAGTGGCTCAGTGGTTCATGTAGGTTGTCTACAAACCGGAAGGTTGGTGGTTCAATCCCCGGTTCCACCTGACCAAGTGTCGAGGTGTCCATGAGCAAGACACCTAAACCCAGCTGCTCCCGACGACCTGGATAGCGCCTTGCACGGCTGACTGCGCCGTCGGTGTATGAATGAGTGAGTGAATGTGAGGCAAATTGTAAAGCGCTTTGGGTCTGTGAAAGCGCTATATAAATGCAGTCCATTTACCATTTATATACCGTGCAATTTATAAGCGAAAATGTGATACGCACTTTATGGCGTGTAATACCCACGTAACCACACCAATAATCCTACGCAAACGTAATACGTACGTACCCCACACCACTAATCCTACCCAAGGGGTTTACAGTACGTATCATATGAACGTAAAAACCAATTTTTGCGTATAAATTGCATGATAAACACAATGCGTGCTATAGATGCATTTCATGTGATCGGGTTGGTATATCATTATGTATTCTCTTGAAAATAATTTATTGTCAAATGTGTGTAAACTCCTCTTAAGAATTTCACCATTCAATAAATATGAATTTATCTGAGAATATTCTTAAATAAGGAAATCTATTCAGTGATTGGTCCATGCCAATGTCGTCATCCAAAATCCTGTTTGTGGCACAGCAAAGTGCCATGAATTAGTGATGCGTGGGTCGTCTCATAACGTCACGAAAGTGGCGCGCCAAGCAGCTCCGCAGCTCCCGCCGCCAGCCACGACAACAAGAGCGGAGAAATAAAAGTGAAGATGGAAGACGAGGTGCGGAGGAAATTGAGGTCGGGAATTCACATAATTAAAAGAAAAAAAGGTCAGGCTGCTAAATCTAATGTTTGGGACCGGTTCTCAGAAATAGTTGCAGCAGGAGACAGTATCGGCTACGTGAAGTGCAACTCGTGTGAAAAATATACAAACAGGAGAGCCACAAAACGGGCATTTCCACTTTTCCAGCATGTCAAGACATATTTGTGGGGTGTCTAAGAAATAAAAAATTGTTTAGCCTATTAGATGAATACAAACGCTGTTTTGTAAATGTTGAATATGTTTATCATTATCTTATTAATATGACCAGATTTATGGTTCATATGCATAATCGTCTGTTGTTGCAAGGACGATGTTTACAGGACGATGTTTCCAAGCACTTTCAGGCTGAAATAAAGGCTGTTTTCATTTACATTACAATACCTAGTATGTCTATTTAACGGTCGCGGGGGCGGGGCGGGGCGGGTTGTAAAAACAGATACAGTGGTGCGGGGCGGGCTGGGGAAATAATTTCATAAAAGCGGGACTCGCAGGTTGGAAAAAAAGCCGACCCGCGCACCACTACCGTGAATCATCTCTGACACTTATGATTTAATCCTACACTTCACATAAATTATGACTGAGATGCTTGATAACTAACTTTTAAGCGCAGCTTTGAGCCAAGAATATTTTTACTTAAGTCAATTCTTAGCAGTGTTCTTGGGAGTAATTCTCAGAGGCTTGATAAATACGGGGCCTTATTTCATTCATATGTGGAAATATACTGAATATGGTATTTGATTTTTGCATTGTGATTTCAGTGTGAACAGTCAGGTCAGAATTCTGATTAGTGTCTGATAAGCGCTTCAGCGCTGAATCAGAATTTGCAACGTGCAGGTGGCCTTAATACCTTCTCAGCAAGGGAAAGTTGCTCCTGGACACGGAGTAGGTCATGTTTAGCGGATACCAGGCTGTCTTGCAGGTCTTTCTGAGAAGCAACATTGGCATTCAGGGTCTTTTCAAAGTCAGCCTGCATTGCTGCAACTGTGCCTTCCAGATTTGCGATCTCCTGAGCACACATTGCAAACTACCAACGAAAAAAAGGTCTGTAAATATTTTGTCAATTTTACTGCTGTTTCTAAACTTTACAACACATATAGTACTATGCACGTGACCGATACAATTAAATAAATAAAACGGCACATACCAAAGAGTTTCCATGAAGCCAAACAGAAAGTCATAACGGAAATGGTAAGAAATAAAATCTTATAAACAAAATATGAGAAATCATATTGCCAACGAAGAGAAATCACTCTCTGTGTGTTCACAGGGGCATTGACAAAGGCTCAAACACAATCCAAATGTCTACTATGGAATCAAATCCATGCCACATATATTTTCAAAACAATAAAGTATAAGTCTACTGATAATGAAGCTGAAGGCTAAAATTGCCAACTTGGCTAAGTGTGTGGTATATTTTATACCTGATGATCTCCTTGGCTTTTTTGAAGGGCTTTCAAGGCTCTCTCTGCTTTGGACTTGTCATCTAGAGCACTCATGGCCTAGAAAGCAATCATTATAAAGGCATGAGAGATAGTAATGTACTATAAAGTGGTGCCCAAAACTATTTGGACATTTAAGCCACAATTTAAAATGTCTGAATGGCATGGCATTAGATACAACATATCAGACCAAGTGGCTTTTATTTTAAAGAAACAGCACATGCTCAATTTTAAAGCAAAACATTTCACAAAAATATGTCTGTTGGGTTTTATATGAGAAAATAATGTTGTTTAGGGTGCAAATACTTTCTGGGGCCACATTATGTATCACGTTTACCAATATACTAAGACATTCTGGGTTTTTACTATTATTATTTTCATAATTTCTTTACCTGAGATTCCAAAGTTCTGAGTCTAGCTTTCAATTTGTCATTGTCCTCTTGTAGTCTGGAAATCTCCTAAAATTAAAAAGTTAAAGACATTCTCTGTTAGTGTTTATTTCTTTACAGTACACGTGTACTTGTTCCAATTTAATAAGAAATTACCTTCTGGAGTAGTTCAGAAACACCTCCTTCATTCAACGGTGCTAATTTTGGCTTACTGGACTCCTGATTTTCCTAAAAGCACACAAAGAAGATGTTGAAGGTAGTAGCTCACCATGGATAAGCATTCTTAAAATATAGTCCTTGTTTTTGTCTGTTTATTTAGGACACGTGAAATCTAAATTGTTATCAGAATTAGCATTGTGGTTCATTAGCTTTGAAGCCTTAAATATGCTCATCTAATGTACTTCTAAATTTGCTAAATAAACAATGCATTTCATGGAATTTTTCATTTAAACTCATGACCATGACAGAAACTAAAGTTATATGGCTACAAGATGTTAAGGGAAGTTATGTTTTGACTGTTTATATTTGCTGTTATCATCAGACTAGCATGAAAAGCTGTTCTTAAGAACATCACAAGCCATGACAATCTAGAACAACAAAAGGCTTATGTCACACTTTAACCTGCAAATTGTGTGAATTCTGTGCAGGCTGCTACAAATAAAACAACTTAATAACTGACTACACTTATCAGAGACAGATGTCTCCTGTCCAGACCTGCAATGAGCTCACCTTGCTGTTGGGTTTGAAATCAGTCTTCTCAAACTCAGCTACTTGTTCCAGTAACTCTCTAATAAGATAAGAAATTAAAAAAGGGGGGAATGAGAGACATGTAAGGATTCATTATGAATGTTGCACAATATATGAGCGTTATCGTTGTTATAATTAATTTTAAAGGAGTCAAACCATAAGAAATCACACTTTTCTTTGATACTTTGAACAGAGTGTCCAAGCTGCTTTTACATACAATGCAAGGGGACAGGGGCTGTCAAGCTCCAAAAAGACAAAAACAATCATAAAACCATTCGACCGCCCATTCACTCCAGTCTTTCTCTTCAGAATACTTTTGAACATTATGTACACTGTAAACCCTAATGTTATCTTTACTTAAACAATCGAGTGTACTTGACTAAACATTACTTTAAATTTTGCATTTTGGCCCTGTCACTCAAAAATATAAGTTCAAATAACTTATTTACCTTCAAAATACACAAACTTAAGATTTCAAGTGCTGTGAGCTCAAAATCATGATTAATCCTAACAAAAGGTCATTTTCACAAATGTTGTTTTCTTGGCTGTGAAATGAATACATTCATACATGCTTTCTTCAAGTGCAAGGTGTCATTCTTATTTTACAAGAAAACAAATGGCTTTCATTATATTACAATTATTGATCGTAATGGAAATAAACTGATTTTTATTTTTAAAACTTGATACTTTAAACTTGACAAATAAACTTTAATACCCATATACAAGTGTTTTTGTAATACTGAGGGTTGCACAGTTTTTTACTCAGTAGCCTTTTAAAACAAGCTCATACATTTGTATAAACAGGTGCACATATGCCATACTGTGTGCCAAAATGCATGAAAGAGTTCCTCACAGCCACCTCCCAAGTCTCATTTAAAAATATACAAAATAACAAATGCAGCACGACACATTATGTTTAACGTTAAATCAAATTCATTTCAAATCGGTTTAAATAAAATGTCTCTCTGGTCTTCCTTTGATGCGATTGGCCACGCGAGCAGTTCTGCCTGGCAACAAGAGAACTAATGCACTGATTGGTGGATTACAAAATTGCTGATTTTCGCATCGTCGTTGCTGACACCACCTGTGCTAATTTCAAGACGGGAGCTTTTCTTTGTGTACCATTCTCGGTAAGTACAATTATTAAGATATAAAGTTATTTTGTGTGACTTTTTAAAACTGAAATATGTTCATTTAAATCCTTGCACGCAGGGCAGGACTTAGGGTGGTGGGGGCCCCTGGGCTTGGGCCCTACCTTATACATTGCTTTAAATAGAACTAAATGATACATACACAAGCTATGTATTAGAGCTACACAATTCTGGATAATTTGAGAATAAAAATAGAGATCACGATTCTGAACAAACCACTTAACAAAATAACATAATTTATGTTAATTGCTGAAGTATATTAAAAATGTTTAATTAATCTGAATTATTAAAAAAAAACCTTGGGTTTGAATGATTCAATTCCTCAATCAAATACACTTGTTTCATAGATGAATCAGCATTTTTGAACAAATCTCTTGAATGAACGATTCAATGAGAAATGTTTTTTTAAGTCATTTGTCGCCATGTGGTGGCTTAACAATATAATCGATCCAATCTTTATTTGAAGTGCAAAGCTACTTTCATAAGGTGACTGGTACCATAGACAGAGTTACATGTAAAAAAAAAAAAGTAATAATTTATTTATATGACCACTGATTGAAGCTTAAAGTTTTTTTTTTTTTCAATAAATAAATAATGATTTAAAAAGTTCAAAGTGATCATGTGTTTATTGCAATGTACAAATGTCTTTTGTCAGAATGAGAATAAAACGCTTATTTACCTGGAAAACATATTGAAAAACAAACAAATACCCTGTAAGGTTGCAATCATAACAAATCATTTGTATTACATATAAAGAGCTAAATCTATGAGTGTATAAATCTTTTTAAAAAAACTGTTCCTGGTAAGTGTTCGCATTTATGAGGAAAAAACAAAGTTACAGACGTGTCAGTTCTCCGTTACGGACGCGAGCGCTCTGAAGCGGCACTTAAGGCCTGGGACACACTGGCTGCGTGGCGTGCGCGATTTTATTTCGGCTCCCATGTTAACAGGTTAGAGCTTGCACACTGCCTGCGTGACACACGCGTCTCAGGCGCGGCTCGAGCCGATCATTTTTTAAATATTGCACCTGTCAATACAGAACGAAATATTATGTAGGCCTAGTCTATTTTGCTGTCAATACTGCTGACAGTGTCTTTATCAGTAGGGTTTATATTAATGGCGCGTGAACTGGAGCGCGTCTCATAAATATACCGAAACTCAGCGTATAAGTAGCCTACTCCACAGACCTGAAACATAAGCTACTTAAAATACATTTTTCATTGCAGGGCAGGGCCAGGTAACAATGCTAGACCAATCAGCAAACTTTAAATGAAAAATTAAATGACTGACATATTGAAAAAAAAATCAAACGTAAACGAGCGGGGCCCCCTATTGGGCGGGGCCCATGGGCTTGAGCCCAGTCAAGCCCAATGGTAAGTCTGGCCTTGCTTGCACGGTTCTATAATAAAAGAGAACGCAACCATAATGTTAATTAGGGCTACAATATGTCCTGGTCAAACTTTTCCAACATAACGTTTGCCACTAATTAACGTTATTTTATTGATGGTTTTGTGATGATATGATAACTGCGATATCAAACGATTCTTTATTTTATTAGTAATAGTAATTTGTCAAATATAAACTTAATCATTGTGTAATCGTGTATTTCTCGCCAAAAGAACATGGCAGCTAACGTTAGTTATGTTTTTTTTTCCTGGTCAAACTTTGACAACCTCGACATTAATTAACGATATTTTCTTCATGATTTTGTGATGGTATATTTATTGAAATGTCAACAGCTTATTTCACCTGTGAGATGCATACATATTTGATTTTATTTTTTTCTGTGCAAGAAAGAACATGGCAGCTACTACTATGTGGGTTATTTTTCCCGGGCAAACTTTGTCAGTTTCACCAGTAATTGACAATATTTTCATGATAGATTTCTGATTGATTGAGAAATCGACTTATTTCTTAATTATTTAAAGCATTTCTATGTGCACGCTAATGTGATTATGTGACCTGCCCTTGTCTCCCCCATATCTGCTTGGAGTTCAACAGAATTACTGGCAAAAACCTAAAGCAGGAATTCTACGAGAACCTTGATAGATATAGTCCACGGTTCATGGGCCTTTTTAAAGCCAAAAGGGGGACTCCTGGTCGGTACTTGGCTAACTCTTTAAATCAAATAAAGGTTAGTAATTTTGTCTTATTTAAGATAACTTAAAGGATAACTTTTACTCACCCTCAAGTTGTTCCAAACCTGTATACATTTCTTTAACACTGAGCACAAAGGAAGAAATTTTGAAGAATGTTTGTAATTGAACAATTTTGGGTACAATTGATGTTCTTAGTATTTCTTTTTAGCATGAAGAAGTCAACGATGGCCCACAACTGCTTGGTTACAAACATTCATCAAAATGTATTCTTCCTTTGTATTCAGGTGAGCAAAGAAATTTATACAGGTTTGGAATAACTTGAGGGTGACTAAATTATGACAGAAATGTCATTTTGGGGGAACTATAACAGGTTAAAAGCATTTAATTTTGTCAGCATTTAATCGTATAGCCTATTCTCATTAAAGTGCTTCAAATATATTGATTAGTTGTTCTGGCAGTAATGGAATTTCGTGTTTTCCTCTAAAGTCAGCCCAGCCAACGGAGGTCCGAACCCTTGTGATTCAAAGACTACCTATCATGCTTGGAGATGATGACTCCTCTTTCTTCAAATCATGTTGAAAAGTAAGTTCATCTGTTCTTAACCGGTTTACATTAAAAGAACCACCTGTGCTCCCATTAGTCTAAGCATTTGTCAAGCATTTGAAAATCATGTTGATTTTAAAGCAATAGTTTACCCAAAAATGGAAATTTGCAGGAAATATTCTCCCCTTCAGACTATTCAATATGAAGATGAGTTTGTTTCTTCATCTGAAAAGATTTGGAGAACTTTAGCATTACATCACTTGCTCACAAATTGATCCTCTTTAGCAGACAGGTGCTCAAACTCATTCAAACAGCTTATAAAAACATCACAATAATCCACAATTAATCCACACGTTCGCTCTTTGGACTCTTACTTACAACACCCGTTCGCTACAGAGGATCAATTTGTGAGCAAGTGATGTGATGCTACAGTTCTCCAAATCTTTTCAGATGAAATAAAATTAAAAAAAACTCCTATATATTGAATGGCCTGAGAGTGAGTCCATTTTCATGTTTGGGTGAACTATTCCTTAAAAATACAAATGTGGCCAAGTCTTCAAATTAAGTAATTGTCATTTATACTGCATACTTTAAAAAAAAAGTATTGTCTTTGCTGGAAACACGTACATTTTCATAAAGTCAAATGCATATTTGTCCATATAATTTGGGATTAGGGTTAGTGCTTTGTGTTTTTAATAAATCTAGTGCACGTTCTGATAAACATGCATTGATACACATTTGATTCCTGATCTCAATACTCTATTTATGCCTGTTTTTTCACTAGGTGTCTGATCATCGCAACTCCATCCTTGATGTGCCAGTGGGCATCTTATTTGAGGACACTGAACTCCAGCCCCCCAATTCCTTGCATTTAACTTCTACGATTGGAATAATACTTGAAGGTCAAGTGGTGATGGAAAAAATGCAGGACCTCCCACAGGCTAGGTGTCTCCTCTTCGGTCTGATCTACGCTCTAGAACTGAATTACCCAAAATCACTTGCCAACACGTTTGATTTCATCCATCCAACGTTTGATTTTATCCAAATTTTAAAATTTAAAAAGAATGTATACATTGCGTTTACATGTTTAGTACATTAACACAATGTGAGACTTAAAGGGTTAGTTCACCCAAAAATGAAAATTAAGTCATTAATTACTCACCCCCATGCTGTACCAACCCCGTAAGGCATTCGTTTGTCTTCGGAACACAAATGAAGATATTTATGATTAAATCTGAGAGGTGGATGACTCCTCCATAGGCTCCCTAAGGGAATGAATCCTGACGGCCCAGAAAGTCAATGAAGAAAATGTTTAAATATTCCATGTCACAACAGTGGCTCAACCATAAGTTTACCAAGCGACGAGAATACTTTTTGTGCGAAAAAACAAACAAAAATAACGACTTTATTCGACTATTCCTTTTCTTCCTTGTAGGCCTGAAACGAGACTTCAAGAGATCTCTTGATTTAAACATTTTCTTCATTGACTTTCTGGGCCGTCAGGATTCATTCCCTTAGGCAGCCTATGGAGGAGTGATCCAGCTGTCACATTTAATCATAAATATCTTCATTTGTGTTCCGAAGACGAACGAAGGTCTTACGGGGTTGGTACAGCATGGGGGTGAGTAATTAATGACTTAATTTTCATTTTTGGGTGAACTAACCCTTTAAGTGTAATGTTTAAGTGATCAGAGTTGTAAAATTGATGTAGTGCACTACTTAATGTTGGACATTGTTGCCACCTTTAGAGTTATGTACAGGGTGTGACTCATTTCCATTTCACATTTTGGTCAATAAAGACTCAAAGGATCAATATGTTGTTCATTGTTTTATTTAAGTGCAGTGTGCACAAAGCTTACTGTCAAAAATAATAGCTTTTAAATTTAGAATTAAATTCTAATTTCAGTAAAATTTTCATGTTGAGTTTACTTAAATATACAAGTACACTTGAAATTAACACTAAGTTAAATGAACTTTATTGTTTAAGTACATTAATTAATCGTCAAGTTTGGTGAACTAAACAATTTAAGTCAAGTCTACATAAGCACCAAGTTAAGTAAACTTAAATATGCACGTTTTGGGAAACCCCATTACTCAATTAAATTGAGGGAACGAGTTTACTCAAATCAATTGAGTACAATCAACTTATTAGGGTTTTCAGTGAATATCAATATTAGGAAAGAGTGGCTGAAATAATTTTTTCTTGATCACTTTAGTCAAATGGTCCATTTAATTCTAAGATTCAAAGGAGGAAGAAAATGGTCATTAAAAACAATATTATGACTGCTTTAGCTCCATATGGACCTTTTAATGTACATTAATGAAAACACAAATAATGAAAACCATTTATAATTACATTTTTAAATGTATGAAACATTAATAAATTTAAGTTGATGTTACGTGTTGATGTAAGCCACAGAAAAGACACATCAATGACACAAAAGCAGATGCACCTGCTCGGATTCTCTGTTGTGGGTGGAGTCAAAGAAGGGAAACAGAAGAAGAGCCTCTAAAAAACACACATATGTACATGTCAGTTACATGATTCTAAATGGAAAATAAAGCCCCTCCTTCTCCTTCTGAAAACAGTTTGTGGTAGGCAAAACATTTGGCTGTGCGTGCGGTCTGTGAAGATTGCGGTGTACACATGCAGATATGGGTGTTTTCCCTGTGTGAGGCCCATCCCTGATGTACCAAGGAGGGAGGATCATACACAAACACGTATAGCTGTTTATGCAAGTAATGGAGACGAAACACACTTGGCCACAAACACCATCATACTGCACAAGCAACATGTTACAGTAAACAAAAGTAAAAAAAAAAAAAAAAGAAGAAAAAGTCAGTGTTTACGTGTGTGAATGCTGCTTAGCTCTCTCAGATCTATTTGTGATTTTTACTGTTGGTCAAATTTAGTTCAGTACTGACCACACTACAGTGCATAATTTTAAAAGGACAACAATTCATATTCTACTCATTATCTACAAAAACAATAATAATATCCTATAGCCTATCACACTATATTCCAAGTCTTCTAAAGTCATACAATAGCTTTGTGTGAGGATATACACAAGAACGACAGAAAGAAGGAAGAAGGAAAAAGGAAAAAACCAAATGGGTTTAAACAAACATTAGGTAAACCACCTAATGATGACTTAATTTTGGTGAAGTATCCCTGTGGATAAAGTGGTTCTAAACATCATTTCCTCAAAGCACCCCCCAAATACATATAATATATTTTTTTATTATGACAAAGCCACTTCTTTTCACATTTTTATACAGAAACTGTGAGTATAAAATGAATAGTGGTTAATCAATATATGAATAATTCCCTAAGTTTGTATGTTCTATATTAGAATCAATAATGATTTGGAAAGAAATATAATTTTTACTCATATTTTTGCATTTTAATTTAGATTAGAGTTAGATCATTTTAATAATTATTAATCATGTTTGCTGAGGCACCCAAGAGGGATCAAGCCCAATGGTCGAAAACCGGGGTCTTTAAGCATTTACTAGAACAGAATGACCTTAACAGGCAACATTGAACAGTTCTTTACTATTTAAACCATCCTTAAACATATTAAGTAGGAAGCTATATTCATACAACATATTAATACAATATATTAGCACTAGGATAAAAGGGTGGCTTTTTAGAATCGGCTGGTCACTATTCCACCAGCTGTATTACTTAAATCCAGCTTGTTCATTCTTTCATTTATCTCATCTTGACAGACCACTTTTTTTTTTTTTTTTTCAAAGTACATATCATGCATATGGCCATTCACATAGCGTCACGGTATTTATTGAAAAAGTATGCTAATCATTAGTTTCTTTCAAGTGAGAAACTATGCTTACATAATTACCTATTTCTCCTGGGTTATTTACCCATTTAAGTAAATATAAATAATTATAATATTAATAATATTTATAAAACATTTTAAATAGGAGTATGGTTATACATGTATAACTAAAAATACATATTGTGCATTATTGTACAGGCCCATTCACACCAAGATATAAATATAAAACTAATAACTAATCTAATTTACACCATCTAAATCCGATATTGCTTCCATATAAACCTCTGTGTCTTATAATTTATGTAAATTTAAACCAGTTTCACTCTCATTTATTAGGGATGTTGTTGCACATTTAAAACCTACTTCCTCATCGAGTGATGTGCTTCTCCCCAAACTGTTTGTCAAGCTCTCGGACACGCGCTTCAATCCGTTGCGGCGAGACTCTCTTTTTGTCATGGTAAAATCACAAAACAATGCACACAAACATGTCAGTGCTTGATATACAACCACTAATAAACGAATCGGTTTTGATGAGGAAAAAAAATATATACTTCTTACTGCGGATTAGAACCCAAAACCTCTGACATGCTTGGCAAAAGTTCTGCTGACCATTAAAGTGCATGCGTGTAACAGTAGGATCTATTCTCGCTACTAGTAACATATAGATCTCATTAAACGACAAATTAAAAACAATGTACTATTTAAATCTAACGACGATGGGATTTTACGACGCTAATTCCCATTGTCCCCAACTTTAAATGCTTTTTTACAAACGCCGCAAAATCCTTCATCATTTTTACCACTAACGGGCTGCAACCATGTCTTAAAAGTTGTTTTCCAGCCACTTTGGCTGGAATTTGCACTTTCCCATTTTTTCAAGGTTCAGAGCTTCAGACCTGTCCACCGCTGTACAACAGACCTCATCACCTCCGCATCACGGCAATTTTTCTCCGGTCGGAAGCAATTACCAAACTGGTTCTGCATATGTATCACACGAACATACATATTTTGCGACAGCAAATACAAATTATTAATTATCAATTAAGGCTATATTCAAATAAATTTACATAAAATTCTCTTTAAAACTATAAAAAAAAATGTAATGCCTGTAAGAATCAAATTTAATGCCTTTTAAGGCCTTACTTTTCGCAAAATCCATTTAAGGACTTTTAATGCTTTTTAATGCCCCGCGGAAACCCTGTTATAAATAAAGTTTGAACAATTTGGAAACTATAAAAATAAATATAACTATATTAGTGTCCACACCTGTGGACAATATCATTCTGTTTATTCTAATCGTGTGCTACAGTTTAGTCATCTGCCACTTTAAATGCTCCAGCTCTTAAAGCAGAATGGTTTCTGATTGGCTGTCAATATTTGTATCATTCATCAGCAGGAAAACAATGTTCTGCAAGTGATTTCAATAATACCTTTTCTCTGTGCCGTTATTGTTATAGTTGTGGTGTGGACTCTGCTATTCTTTTATATTTAGAATGATTTTTAGAAAAATATCTTTATCGTTATTGTTATAGTTATTGTCCTTGGTGCAAACAGGCCTTAAGACCACTATGACATTCCAGATGTCCTAGCCTGATGACCTCTCAGATGTCTTCATCATCAACATAAAAATCTGCCAGCCTCGAGAGTGAAAGTATAACTTTCAGCTGACCTTTAAGCATGAGGCCCGACCAGAACAGTAGGAAGGATGTGGTTTTGACTCTGAGAGTGGAGCAAGAGTGCATGGGTCAAAAATATGAGATCATGAGATAAATTAAGCGTACTGCCTTCCATTTCTCATCCTAAGCCCCTCAAATTATTCTAATTCAGTCTAGTGGTTAGCATAATAAGTCAAATTAAAAACAATTAAAACACCAAGACAATTTGTCTCTATTTATGCTCCAGAGGAAGTAAGACGTGCAGAAAATATTAATAGTTTTAAAGGACAAGTTTGGTATTTTACACTTAAAGCCCTGTTTCAAGATCGTTTCTGATGAAATAGAACGGTTAAAGCAACACTAAGTAACTTTTCAACCTTCATGATATATTTCCAAGACCCTTGTGATGGTACATCGACTTACAATAGGTTGAATGACACGTCTGCCATAGCCTGATGTGGTCTGTATCGCTTTTACTTGCACTATGTAACTTCGGGTTTCAGGTAGGAACCGGAGCACAAAAAGAACTACAAAATTCGACTGCTTTTACGGCATACGTCCCCCACCACTTCCTCAAAATGTCTGTGGCCATTGCAGACATCCCAAGTCTCCTGGGAGTCTCCCGCATATTGATAGCGTCTCCCCGATGCCCGCAAATTACTTCAAATCTCGCTGAATCTAGAGCGCGCATGCGAGACAGAATATACTGCGCGCATAACATACACATCGCGCGCACGTCAGAGAGGGAGAGACCTTGCCTCACGAAAGCTAACCCGTCCGTCAACAATCCAGTCACCAAGATATACCTCCCTGAGATGACTTCTTGCGGGTTGGTATGTCTGCCATTGCTGGATAAACAGCGAGCGTGCGCGAGCGTCAGTAGGCAAAAAAAATTACGACAGCGGTAATGGACAATTACGCTTCCAACGTAGGGCGACCGCAGAGGAAGAGTTACTTGGTGTTGCTTTAAGATTAAAATTTGGACACATGCTGCTGTCCCGAGAAATTTCGGTTTCTGTGGTTGCACCACCCCCTCCCCCTCCCCCTAAAAACTACGATAAAACCTAGATTAAAAGTCTAAATTAAAAACATATTTCTTTAGTCTGGCCTTCCAGTAATATCTTATAATGCTTTTTATTTATCAGGGCCCGAGCACCGATGGTGTGAGGAACCTCTTGGAATTGCTCTGTTTATTATTAGGGCCCAAGCCCTGAAAGGGCGAAGGCCCTATTGTTTTCCTTAGGATTATTATTAGGGCCCAAGCCCTGAAAGGGCGAAGGCCCTATTGTTTTCCTAAGGATTATTATTATTCTTCCGAAGTATTATTATTATTTTACTACCTTTTGGGCACTTTTGGGGCACTTAACGTGCTCGAAAACTCTTGAAACTTTGCACACGGGTCAGAACCCGCGGCCATCAGGGCCGGGCTGAAGCTGGTACCCGGGCGTGGCAGGGGGGCTCAACAGCGCCCCCTGGAACGGGGTTTGAACACTTGGTCCATAAATCAAACACGCTTGCATGTAATAATATGAAACTCGGTACACATATAGATCTCACCGGTTCATATATCCTTCATGCTCTTACTTTTTACCCCAGCCCAACAGGAAGTCGTCTATTTAGGGTTGTTTGGAAAACGCATGCAATGGAATTTGAAATACTCCTCCTAGAGAATTCAAACACACGGCACGAAACTCGGTCAGCGTGAAGTCAAGACACTGAGGATGAAAAATTGCCAGGGGATTTTTGATATCTCGAACGGTTTGGCCGTGGCGAGGAAACGAAATTATGGTGAGAAACGTGAAACAGGAAGTGTGTTATAACTTCTACATACATTAACTGATCTTGATGAAACTTCAGCAGTGTGTTCGCTGTAAGAGGACGATCACATGGATGTGACTATTGTGAGTCAAAGTTATAGCGCCACCAACTGGCAGCAGGAAGTGTGTCACTTTCTAAATGCTTTGAAATCACCCTCTTATTTTTACCCGATTTGCTTCAATCTTTATGTGTATAATGTAAACACACGGCAGATGTAGACCTGTGAAAGGATTATTGATATCTTAGATACTGTTGCCGTGGCAACGCATCAAACTTTATTATTCTTTGTTGATGCTTTTGAGACTCTTAAAATGCTTGAAATTGCATGAAACTCGACAGACACATCACATTTATTAGCCAGTAGACATGTGCAAAGTTTCAGAAATGGGCGTGGTGCAGGGGCTCAGTAGCGCCACCTTTTGACAAACGTGGGGGTGTTAGTTTTATAGTTTTACCTACAATCATACAACTCGGTACGCATATTGTTCAGATCAAGCCGGACAACTTTCTAATTAACCGTCATTTGCTCAGACCAACAGGAAGTCAGATATTTTGGTTTGAAAGTGGATGTTTTGGAGAATTTTCTCTTCCTCTCTCTCTGACCCTACGTCTCTCCGTGTGTTTGAGGGGAGGGGGATTTGTCTGCTGAGTGAGAATGCCTTTATTTTTGTTTTTCAATGTTTTGGGGGCCTTAACGTGCTCGAAAACTCTTGAAACTTTGCACAAAGGTCAGAACCCGCGGCCATCAGGGCCGGGCTGAAGCTGGTACAGGGGGCAGGGGGGCTCGACAGCGCCCCCTGGAACGAGATTCGAACACTTGTCCATATATCAAACATGCTTGCATGTAATAATATGAAACTCGGTACATATTTAGATCTCATCGGGCCGAACAACTTTCGTGCTCTAAGTTTTACGACAGCTCAACAGGAAGTCAGCTATTATGGGTTGTTTGGAAAATGCATGCTTTTATTTTTGATATATGTCTCCTAGAGAATTAATCCAAACACCACGAAACTCGGTCAGCATGAAGTCAAGACATTGAGGATGCTAAATTGCGGACGGATTTTTGATATCTCGAACGGTTTGGCCGTGGCGAGAAAATGAATTTTATGACTAAAAAAGGACACATAAAGTGTGTTATAACTTTGCTAGTTTTACCTACAGTTACAAAACTTGCCACGAATTTTGTTCTCATCAAGACGATCAATTTTCTAATTTAAAGTCATTAGCTCTGAGCAACAGAAAGTCAGATATTGTAGTTTGAATGGATTTATTGTGCCCCTTGCCATTCTCTGTGAGTGTGTGTGTCTGTGTGGGGGAGGGGAGGGGAGGGGAGGGGAGGGGAGGGGAGGGAGGGTTGATGTCTGTGTTTATGTGTGTGTGTGTGTGTGGCTGGCTGTATGATTTTTCCTGCATTAAAGGATAAATAAATCTCTAAGTCCTTGTCTTTTTGCATACTAATTAGGGCCCAAGCCTTGAAAAGGCGAAGGCCCTATTGTTTTCCTAAGGATTATTATTATTATTAGGGCCCAAGCCTTGAAAAGGCGAAGGCCCTATTGTTTTCCTAAGGATTATTATTATTAGGGCCCAAGCCTTGAAAAGGCGAAGGCCCTATTGTTTTCCTAAGGATTATTATTATTATTAGGGCCCAAGCCTTGAAAAGGCGAAGGCCCTATTGTTTTCCTAAGGATTATTATTATTATTATTATTATTATTAGGGCCCAAGCCTTGAAAAGGCGAAGGCCCTATTGTTTTCCTTAGGATTATTATTATTAGGGCCCAAGCCTTGAAAAGGCGAAGGCCCTATTGTTTTCCTTAGGATTATTATTAGGGCCCAAGCCTTGAAAAGGCGAAGGCCCTATTGTTTTCCTAAGGATTATTATTATTATTATTATTATTATTATTAGGGCCCAAGCCTTGAAAAGGCGAAGGCCCTATTGTTTTCCTAAGGATTATTATTAGGGCCCAAGCCTTGAAAAGGCGAAGGCCCTATTGTTTTCCTTAGGATTATTATTATTATTATTAGGGCCCAAGCCTTGAAAAGGCGAAGGCCCTATTGTTTTCCTAAGGATTATTATTAGGGCCCAAGCCTTGAAAAGGCGAAGGCCCTATTGTTTTCCTTAGGATTATTAGGGCCCAAGCCTTGAAAAGGCGAAGGCCCTATTGTTTTCCTAAGGATTATTATTATTCTTCCGACTTATTATTATTATTAGGGCCCAAGCCTTGAAAAGGCGAAGGCCCTATTGTTTTCCTAAGGATTATTATTATTATTATTATTATTATTATTATTATTATTATTCTAACGACTATCCGGGCACTTTTGGGGCTCTTAACGTGCACGAAAACTCTTGAAACTTTGCACACAGGTCAGAACCCGCGGCCATCAGGGCCGGGCTGAAGCTGGTACCCGGGCGTGGCAGGGGGGCTCGACAGCGCCCCCTGGAACGAGGTCCGAAAACTTGGTCCATAAATCAAACACGCTTGCATGTAATAATATGAAACTCGGTACACATATAGATCTCATCGGTTTATATATCCTTTGTACTTTTACTTTTTACCCCAGCCCAACAGGAAGTCGGCTATTATGGTTTGTTTGGAAGCGTATGCCCCTGGAATTCGATATACTCCTCCTAGAGAATTCAACCAATCGCAACGAAACTCGGTCAGCATGATGTCAAGACATTGAGGATGAAAAATTGCCAGGGGATTTCTGATATCTCGAACGGTTTGGCCGTGACGAGGAAACGAATTTATGGCGAATAATGGAAACAGGAAGTGTGTTATAACTTCTGCATACATTAACTGATCTTGATGAAACTTCAACAGTGTGTTCGCTGTGAGAGGCCGATCACATGGATGTGACTATTGTGAGTCAAAGTTATAGCGCCACCAACTGGCAGCAGGAAGTGTGTCACTTTCAAAATACTTTGAAATCACCCTCTTATTTTTACCCGATTTGCTTCAAACTTGATGTGTATAATGTAAATACACGGCAGATGTAGACCTGTGAAAGGATTATTGATATCTTAGATACTGTTGCCATGGCAACGCATCAAACTTTAATATTCTTTTTGGATGCTTTTGAGACTCTTAGCATGCCTGAAATTGCTTAAAATTGCATGAAACTTAACAGACAGATCACATTTATTAGCCAGTAGACATGTGCAAAGTTTCAGAAACGGGCGTGGTGCAGGGGCTCAGTAGCGCCACCTTTTGTGACAAAAGTGTGTGTGGGGGGGGGGGGGTTAGTTTCATCTACAGTTACAAAACTTTTTCAACTTGATGAAAATACATTAAAGATGCTAAATTGTGAACGGATATTGAATATCTCAAACGGTTTTGCTATGGCGAGGGATTATGTCAAAAAAAGAATCAGGAAATGTCTCATATCTTTCTAAAATGTAATTATACACCATTTATTTTTCTATAAAATTATACTAATATTAGAAGTAAACCCATTGTATTCCTTTTTTTCAATTTAAGATTTATGTTTAAGTTTAAAAACAGCCAGAATGGTTGTTTAGCCAAAAAAAAAAAAAAAAAAAAAAATCATTCATAGTGCTTTACTGCCCTCTTGTGTTCAAAATCAGGTAGGCCAATTGATGCTACTATGGGAATATTTTCCCACCGTGACTCCGCTGGGGGCTTTAACCCTCTGAGGTCTGAGGTGTTTTTGGGATCCTTGAGATGTTTTGCCATGCCTTGACATTTGTGCTTTTTTCAGTTGCTTAGAAACATATTAATGGCACTGGTGTAATTACACTCTATTTAGCACAAACAGGGCTACCATAATATGTTAGCAACATGTTTGTACATGTTTGTATTTTTGAGAGAATATTGTTTATGCATGGTTATTGAAAAAACAAAAAAATAAAGTTTCTGAAATAAGGCCACAAAACACACACTAAATATGTGTCCACAAGAGTTTTGACTAATGGATCTTGTCGCCTAGAGTTTAGGCTTCAAAATGATCTGAAAATCATCCTGTCTAATCATTCACATAAAACAATAGATTGTTTTAAATTGTGAAAAACATTTTTTTGTTTGCAAAGGCAATATGCGGATGGGCGTGAACGGCCCAACCCCTATCATGAATAATTAAGTGGTTCTCACCTGAGCAGACAATTACCCTGTATAATAATGAGCCTTTCATTCAGGGGTGTCACACAAGAAAGAATGCAAGGACAATAAATACATAAATAAATATATAAATATATAAATATATATATATATATATATATATATATGTATGTATACAAACAATCAAAATATAAATGAAAGCCAAAAGCACATTTTTAGTCATACCTGGAAACAAATCCTGGTCAAATAGGTTGTATGGGCAATTCTGCAGAATTGGTTCAAAGTTTGAGTTGGAAACATCTTGAAAATAAAATTGTCTTTTTCCATAAATGTCTTATAAAGTATTATTTTTTAAAGTAGGCAATAGATTTTATCATACATATTTCAAAGTTAAGGATTAATTTTTTTGATATAGCTTGCATTGGAACAAACACTATAACAATTGATTAGTTTATCTGTGACAAAACATCCTATATATTTTACATATGAGCAGAAACTGTCTAATTAAAGCTTATTTGATGTCTATTTTATAGTAAAAACTTTATAATCTATCCAAAATTAGTCAACGAAATGTTGTCATTACAGACAGTATATCGCGATTAGAAGAAATCTCAGTGGGCTATAGCAATATAGTTTGGATGTGTACATGTAAAAATAACGTTTACTAAAGTACAGTAGGTAGTCAACCAGAATGCCTATTACCGCCGCGGCAAATCCACCGCCGTAAAAATAAACCAGTCGCATTTCAAAGTAGTTCGCGAAATGACCGCCAGGTGGCGCAAAGGGACATTTAGCAAAACGTAAGTGGGGCAATTAACAGTAAGGATGAAATACTACAAGTTATGGTCATTTCCAAATAAGCCTACAACAAACATTTATTTTTAACAAATATTTTTAAATATGCAACATGCACGTTTAAACAACAAACAATACAATCTGAACCAGCGCTTCTGCTCCTGTATTGAGACATGCAGCGCGTTTCAGTTACAATCCTGGTTCCAGTGGCCTTAATACATTCACGGCTTTTTAAAATGTCACAAAGCGTTTTGAGATGGTTTTGAATGAAATAGTGAAGTTTATAATTAGGATATTTTGGCACACCACGCCGAGTGGCGCTATGCATTATTCTAAAATCTGGCTTAATTCTGGCATGTTGAACTAGAGTTTGACAAACGCGGCGGCGCGTTCATTTGAATTTATTTTTCTCATAACAGCTAAGAACTTAATAGGCTAAAGCCTACTCCGTAATTGTTGGTCATACAGATAAGATATCATCTTTTAAAACTGTAAAAGGTCTACTTTTATTCATGCAGTAGGCTATAGGCCTACACTCACAGGCTAACGACAAAACGTTTTCTCGCTCATGTGAGAAAGTTTGGGAAATTCTCAGTGAGTAAATTCATAGCCGAGCGGTAGAACTTACGGTTCGACCATCAAGATGACATGGGTTCGAATCCCGATCAATCATGGTCTACTGTAAATTTTATATTCATTAATGCAGAGAGATTTGTCTAGCTCTAAAACTCTGTTACACCATACAGTTTTTTGCTTATATTTATCAAATAAAATTACCATGCATTTCCATTTTACACTAAGGAACAAATCCAACAGAACGACTTTGCATCTGTATAATAATAGGCTACCAATCGTAATTTCAAAAGCAGTTCTGTTAAAAAAATGTATTTTATATATAGGCTATATATATATATATATATATATATATATATATATATATATATATATATATATATATATATATATATATATTTTTTTTTTTTTTGATTCCCTACAACCTAGAGTTTAAAAAAAAATGGTTTTAAGTAAAGTGTGATTTGCCAGGGGGGACGGGGATTTCCTTCTGATCTAAACATCCCTGCTTCTGCTGAATTATTTTAATCCCCACACCCCTCCCTCCACAGTAGCTAATCAATGCTAGGCTACTTCACCAATAGACCATATTAAATATATAAAATAGAGATATGCAACAGGCACGTTTAAACGACAAACAATAAAATCAAAACCAGCGTTTCAGTTGTTCATTAGTTCCAGTGGCCTAATGCATGCACGGTTTTTCAAATTTCTCAAAGCGTTTTGAGATTATTTTGAATGAAATATTGAAGTTTATAAGTGTTTTGGCACACCACGCCGAGTGGCCCTATGCATTTTTCTAAAGTCGGGTTTTATTCTGGCAATTTATTTTTCTCATTACAGCTAAAATAACTTAATAGGCGACTCCGTAATTTTTTGGTCATACAGATAAGAGTAGAGTAGCTTACATCGTTCAAAACTGTAAACTTGTATTCATATTATTAGGCTAACGACAACAGTTTATATCTGTCGTCTCTGTCTCCGGGAACTGCGCGTCACAAAAATGAACCAAAAGCCGATTCAGCTCAGTCACGATAAGAAATCGGCTATGTCCAAAGTCTTTAAATGTCTAAATATTTAGGCTAATAAATGTTATCTGATTATGTAATCCATATGAAAACGAGAGGTAGGCCAGAGGATCTATACTCAATGTAAGCGCTTCCCAATGAGAAAATGACAAGACAAGGGTGAAAATCTCGCTCCATTTTGTAGGCTAAATCGCCCTGAATTAAAATGTAAAAACAGATCAAATAATTTATTTGTCGAAATGTTGCGATACTGTTTCATTTAAGTTCATAATTATTCTATAAATGTTATTTAATTTAGCAGCATTACCACGAAGCACCGTGGTTCGATATTTATTTGAATAATAGCTACAAAAAAAAAAAAACTTAATTAATTGCATGCCTGGTTAAGGATCCAAAGATCCCTGTAGAATAATATTGAGTTTTTTGTTCATGACAACACATTAACATGCGTTTTTTCAGATTATATTTAGTTTTGCTTGGAAAAGGCAGGCCCAAACCAGTTTTATTTAATCAATTATTGAAATAATGAAATATTTAGTAATACACTTTTATGACAGAAATATCACTAGTCTACATGTAACTTAAATCATTTAATTCCTTCATTATCAACACTGTCTAGAATAGCGATTTAAGTGTGAATTGCGACTTCTCTTTGTGTTAAGTCAGCCTCAGACTCCGATAGCCTGTGGGGGGTTGGAGGGACAGTTGCTGGACAAAGGTGTTAATGTTCCTCTTTCATATGGAGAGACCCGGCGCGCGCAGCGAGGGAGACTAAATAAACTTGCTAAAAAGAGATCCAGCGCGAGAGAGGCAAAGAAAAACGCATGTTTTTAATTTAATTAGGCTATGTTGCTTTGGACAATTTTCGTTTTGTACAATTTTGTACAAACAATTCGTTTGTTTTAATTGTTTAATTTAGCTGTAATTTCTTTGGCAATACAAATTTAAAATGTCGCAAGAATAAGATTAGCCTAGTGTTTCTTATTTTGCATCGCAAAAGAAATAAACTCTAAACTCGATGCAATCCTGTTTAAAAAAAAAAAAAAAAAAAAACTGTCCCGACACTTTATTTAAACCTTGAAATGTTCGAACTTGGTTTCAAACTTAAGTAATTTAAGTGTTCTTTTACATTACACAATAATTTAGCAGACTAAAGACGAGCTTCTTCAGTTTCATTTTCTGATGCAATCGGCTGACAATCTTCCTTCATCAGTTTTTGTCGTTTGTGCAGCGGCTGCGGTTCTACTGGAATGTAGCAAATGTATGTTGTAATGATAATTAAACAAAACTCTTGACTTTAAATAAGTAAACAGTTATAAACAGTTACCTATTTAAGCATCAAGGTGGTAAAATATAAACGCTGTCGGCCAACATCGGTTAAAAACATGTATGCTACACTGAGATTCGATCTCAGGTCGATTGAAGCTCCTTGAATCTCGAGTTGTTGCGTTAACCACTGAGCTACTGTCTGTATGCTGTGATGGTCAACGTCTTATGCTGTTCGAAACCCTCATTGATGTAGGCTAAATGTTTTTTATTGCAATGTTTTATGTTGAATTGTTTTCATTATTTATTCAGTTTAATTTTAGTAGCCTAATTTCAGCATTGTGATTATTAATTATTTTAACTACGTTTCACTTGAATTCATATGCTACCAGCTTTCAATCGCTCTGAAAGCGCGGCAGCAGATTACGCAATAGAGAGAATAAACGAACACTTTTCAGAGTCTATGATTGTAGCGCCTCTTAGCGGTAAAAGGCAGCAAATACACCACACATTTTACCGCCGCGGTGGAACGGCTGGTGTGGGCGTTGTCATGGCTTGCCTCAACATTTGCGTTTGAATAGCGCGCGTCCTCCGTGGGCGTGTCAGATTAACGCGTAATGAAGTGTAATGAGCTGGGGGAAAAAATACTGAAATCACTCTCTTTTCATACAGATTACATAAACAGAGAATATTTGTTTTTTATATAAATTACTTCATTGAAAAGAAGAGAATTCAAGCTTCATAAAGAAAAATCTCTCGTGCCTGTATGACAAGTATTTGCGGAGTTATAGTTAATCTTAGGACGCGTTTCAGAATGGACTTCACCGACAGAGAGAAGGCAGAACTTGCATCATGTTTATTTTTCTTTATTTGTCGAAAAGCACAACACTTTGTTTTTATTGTGAGTATACAGAAAAATAATAGACACTTAACATGATCGATTGATGTATACCACTTATATTTAAGATCAAAACCAACAGAGTATTTTGAGTCTCTTTTGCACTGATAAGAAAAAAAGCGAGACAATCGCGCCGGCGCGATAGCCGACCTCAGAGGGTTAAAATCGCTAACTTGAAAGCGAAAGTAACGGACGTCTCCACAAGACGTGCAGCTGTGAGCATTTTTGTTTCATTTTAAAAGAAGCCCCATTTCGGGGGCGGATTTCTTGAATGTATTTTACAAAATCACAATGTTGTGTTTGATTGCGAGTATCCAAAAATAAGTAAACACTTTGCAGTTTGAATGATCTTCTTGAATAAAATGACGGAATAGCCAATGTTTCCACTGTTCGATCGCGGACGTCCACACGGACATTGATAATGGTGGCGCGTGCAGAGCGCGTGCTTGAATTGTGAGTTCAATAGTCTATTATTTTTCACGGAAAACACAACAACAAAAGAGTATAATGATAGATTCGCTTAAATAGGCGCTTTTACATAAAATAGCCTATTCCGTCATCATCTTTTCAGTCAGCTCTTCACTCTCGTGATTAATGAAATTTGACTCCTGTTGCTGATATTTGCTGCAACTTTCGTTCAGCTCACAATTTAGTAAGCAAACACGCTTCAAATGTGTTTATATTATTTTTGTGTATATATATGTGTGTATATATATATATATATATATATATATATATATATATATATATATAGCTTATGTTTCAAATATGAGTTAATTAACAATCGTTGGAAAGAATGATACTTTTAAACATATCACTAAACCGTCATTAGGTGTCGCCAGGCGACCGTCTTAATGAGCGAGTCATTGATTCATTCGTTCAAACGATTCGTTCGAACGGCTGAGTCATTCATGAATGAGACAGATTATGGATTGGTCGTTGAATCTTTGAGTCAACCGATTTGTTCAAAATGCTGAATCATTCAGTAATGAGAACGCGTTGCTGTGAGATGCTCGATGGTTCTGCTGTGATCTTTGTTGAACTATTTTCGCTGCTGAAACAGAAAAAAAGTCAATATTGCATCTAAAATGTAAGTGATTTGACGTGTGTGTGTGTGTGTGTGTGATTGTGTCTGTTACAGTGATTGTTTAACCCTTGTTAAAGTTTAGGCTTTGTATTTTTGGATATATATCTTTTTATATATAAAAAAATTGCATACAACCCATATATTTTAAATGTATTGTTTGCTTTAAATTACATTGAGATTTGTATGTTTGGTAATTGAACCTGAATGAATTTTAAATGAATGTGCGATATTTCAGATCATATTTTTGTTTTCCTTAAAATTTGAACTAACACTAACTTTACTCTCATCTGAATGCTAGATTATTTATTTATGTCTAAAATAAAAGCACATTTGATTTTTCTTTTTTAATCAATGTAGAATGTGTAACTGAAAAAATAAACAGATTAGGGCTCTGTTCGAGAACAAGAAATGAAAACCAATGCAATATGATGAATGTCCAAAAGATTTTTTTGCTTTTAAACTATGTGTGTGTGTGTGTGTGTGTGTGTGTGTGTGTGTGTGTGTGTGTGTGTGTGTGTGTGTGTGTGTGTAAGAGATTTTGGTTGGGTGACAGTTGTAGTTTACAGTTTGACAAAAGCACAATGTTGTGTTTTATTGCGATTGTACACAAATATAAGTAAACACTTTGTAGTTTGAATAATGTCCTGTATGAACAAAAGGACGGAGTATGTTTTTATGTCTACATTGTTCAATCACGCCTCACACACACACACACACACACAAAAACTATTTTTCTAATCAGATCAGGCAAATATTCTGTCTTGGCACACTTCATATAACTTTCAAACTTGTGTACTTATTTCATGTGTCCATTAAGTCCATGAGACCGTAGGGTGTCTCATTTTTCATTTTAGGTTTCAGAAGGTTGCTCACGCATACTTTGTGGTTGATATGTGCCCTCAATGCACACTTTTGCAGAGCCCACACTGATGCAAGCTCTACAGCACACATCTTCTCAAAGGTCAAAGCGGGGTTACGTTATTGCCCGTCACGCACAGTAACCCTAAAGGCACCGGGGTGGCGGTGCCACCGGCTTGTTTATATATATATATATATATATATATATATATATATATATATATATATATATAAATATAGCTGCGAGCAGCGATGAAGGGCCAAAGCCGGCGGCACCGCCACTCCGGTGCCTTTAGGTAATTAAAGGCACCGGGGTTGCGGTGCCACCGGCTTGGGCCCGTAATCGCTGCTCGCAGCTATATTTATTATTATTTTACTACCTTTTGGGCACTTTTGGGGCACTTAACATGCTCGAAAACTCTTGAAACTTTGCACACGGGTCAGAACCCGCGGCCATCAGGGCCGGGCTGAAGCTGGTACCCGGGCGTGGCAGGGGGGCTCGACAGCGCCACCTGGAACGGGGTTTGAACACTTGTCCATATATCAAACACGCTTGCATGTAATAATCTGAAACTCGCTACACTTATATATCTCATCGGGCCGAACAACTTTCGTGCTCTAAGTTTTACGCCAGCCCAACAGGAAGTCGGCTATTTAGGGTTGTTTGGAAACGCATGCTCAGGAATTTGAAACACTTCTCCTAGGGAATTCCCCCGTTCGTCTCCAAACTCGGTGTGCATGAAGCCAAGACATTGAGGATGAAAAATTGCCAGGGGATTTTTGATATCTCGAACGGTTTGGCCGTGGTGAGGAAACGAATTTATGGCGAATAATGGAAACAAGAAGTGTGTTATAACTTCTACATACATTAACTGATCTTGATGAAACTTCAGCAGTGTGTTCGCTGAAAGAGGCCGATCACATGGATGTAACTATTGTGAGTCAAAGTTATAGCGCCA
Organism: Tiaroga cobitis; assembly: GCA_030578255.1. NCBI lineage: Eukaryota > Metazoa > Chordata > Actinopteri > Cypriniformes > Leuciscidae > Tiaroga > Tiaroga cobitis. Next base: position 20,944,678 of record CM060614.1, read on the forward strand.
CCAACTGGCAGCAGGAAGTGTGTCACTTTCTAAATGCTTTTGACAAAAGTGGGGGGGTTAGTTTTATCTACAGTAACAAAACTCGATATGTATATTGTGCTCTTCGAGCCGGACAACTTTCTAATTTACCGTAATTAGCAACGACCAACAGGAAGTCAGATAATTTGGTTTGAATATGGCGAGCCTCTCTCTGAGCTCTGTATGGCAAGCCCTTTTAACATTTAAAAGCTAAGTTTGACTATCCGGAATTAACATTGTTGATATCAACAACGTCTTTCTGACAAGTCGTAATTATATTTTGGATAGTTTGTATTATCATTTAAGATATCTGTAACGTAATTGGCCTATGGCTAAGCCACGCCCCCAAACGCGATGAGCCAATCACAGTGCGCATAGCTAAGCCAATAAAATGAAAGTTACAGATATCAAATTTCAGATATCTCTAATCAAAATGAATTTCAAGATATCTTTCACTTGATAATAGATATCTAATATCTATTATCAAAATTATGACTATCCCTAACTCCAGTTTGAGATATCTACAATGCCGTTCTGACTAGTCATAATTAAAATGTATTTAAATGTATTGTTTACTTTAAATTAAATTAAGATTGTATGTTTGGTAATTTAATCTAAATTAATTTAAAATTTATGCACTATATTTCAGATCAATATATCTGTTTTCCATCATTTTAATCAACACTAATTTTATTCTCATCTAAATTATAAATAACTTATTTCTGTATAAAATAAAAAATCCCGAATAATCCAGACCAACCAGAGCGCACTATTCCTACAACATCATCAGTGCTGAAGCGGAACTACCAGAGCCGTTCGGCAGATAGCAAGCAGATGCAGCATATGTGTTGTAACGAGGCAGGGTCAGGCCAGGGGGGTCCATTTGCAGCTTTTTATTCAGAAAGGTCAAGACAGGCAGGGTGAGCAATGGCAAACAGAGCAGAACAGAAAAGGCAGAGACAAACCAGGTTGACAGGCAAAGGGCAAAGACCTCCAGATAAATACTGGGCTTCTGGATTTACACATTTAAGTGCTGCAAAACAGATTGACTTATGACATCCTATGACAGGGGTGGGCAACAGTTTTAGTCTGAGGGCCACAGTTACTTTGGCAAAGTAAACGGAGGGCCACACTTTGGACAATTGCAATTAAACAGTTACATGATTAAATGGTACAAATTAATTCAATGCAAATATGTATAAGGCTACTCTACAGTTACTTTGACTTTGCCAGCCTATTTCAAGGCCTGATATTTATTTTTGCTATAGGCCAGTCTGACCTAGGCCACTCTAAGGTTACAATAACTTGATTTACTTTCCTACACTACCCTGCACATTGTTCATGTCATTCATACCAGCTGTAACTATTCAAGATGGAAAGCTATTAACAAAACTGCAAATGTATGTGTGCAGGTTACATTAACATTAGGGATGTGCACGAATATTCGAATTTTCGATCTGTAATTATTATTAGTAAAATAAAATACTATTCGAATTTTACTACGTTGCTTTGCTGGCCGTAAATGCAGTGAATCCATGATAAATCCCAAGCACTAACTCGCAATTATAATTAAATGCACTGGGTGGCGCTGTGGAGTGTGTTAACAAGTTGTGTGTATTTGATCACATAATGTTGTCGTCTGCCTCGCGAAGTTTGGAATTACTTGAAAATGATCTTACTAAATGGAATTACTTTTGATCAAATTAATTAATTAATCTGAGTTATAATATCATCATCACCACAATGAGAAATCACATGAAATCCAAACAGTCGACTGAGGAAAGACAGCTGACCAACACTGCATTCATGACTGCAGGTAAGCGCAGCTGGACCCCGCGTGATCCGAGCTTAGATGATAACTTATCTTATAGCAAAATTATTTTGAGACATATACTTCCTTTAAGTTTCGTTGAGGGAGACTGGTTTAAGAGCAGAAAACGCAAAGTACTGTTAGAAACTTAGAACACTGTTATCTTTGTGTCTCTGAAACGTCTGTCAGCGCAGCGCCTTTTCTTACTCGATCATAAATTGCTGGCGGCGCCCCTGCATGTGGATATTGTTTTTCTCTATATAAACATGAAACAATATAAACACGATAATCATATGCTGACTCGAGTGTGTGTACGTTCTGTACGATATCTGGCGCAACCGCTTTATTAGGCGTTTTTTTCCCGTTCGCGCTGCTTGAGCATTCTTTTATTAATGCTTTTGTTTTTTATATTTTTTGTTTACACATAGGCCTAATGTTTAATGTTTTCAACTAAAAGAAATGGTGACAAAAACGTAAAAAAAAAAAAAACTTAAAAAATAACATCTTTTTCGTTAAATGTCATTTAAATAAACAAATATTCGAATATTCGATTTTTATGAGCCCAAATAGATACTTTCAAAACATATTTCGTTGTAGAATACATGACTGGCAAAACCAGCAAAAGTAATGATTATGAATATGTAAAATATAGCAAGGAGATATTTTAATTGTTTATTAATAAATAAGTGTTTTCTTTGTCATTGTCGGCTAAGATGAAGTTGACGATGCTGACTCGCGATCTTCAGTAGCCTAGTGAACGCGCCAGAGAGAAATGCACATTTCATAAGGATTACATAAGCAGAGAGCAGTCTGTAGTCTGTTTTCTTTCGATTTGAATTGTTCCGTTTAAAAGTAGACATGTGAGTCAACTAGGCTACTTTATATGCTGAGTTTCGGTTCATTTAAGAGACGAGCTCCAGTTCACGCGCCGGCGTGATTATCTCGTTATTAATGTTTCGTGATTATCTCTATATTGTCTGCTATATTTACTTCTTATTTATTAAATACAGGCAAATGGTTGATGAAACATTGATTAAAATTAAGATACAATTAATACAAAACGAAATTCACTTTAAAGAAAGGTTTTGTGCTTTCTGTTTGATGTCTTTGTGAAAGTTTTAAAGCATCTTTTAGTGCCGCTTTCAGAGCGCTCACGTCCGTAACATTGTTTTTCCTCATAAATGCGAACACGAAAAATAAAATAAAATGAATATTTTATGTTATGTGGAGACAGACACAACCCTTCATCCGGTGGGTAGTATTAATTTTGGTTTGCGCAGTGTAATTCACAGAATTACTAAAACATATTTGCCACCTAAGTTAAAGATTGTTTTGTGTCACGCATGTTTATTTCGGCGTGTGTTTCATCCAAATTGCGATCGCATCGCGGGGGCCGGATTGAAGCACTATGCGGGCCGGATCCGGCCCATGTATGTCCTATGACATTAAAAATGATTCTAAATTTAAATGATCTCATATATGTGGCTATTGTGATTCACGATCATAGGCCCTGTCCAAAATGGTACACTTCATACGAATTTTCGGTCTTGTGTACTTATTTCATGTGTCCGTTAAATCCATGGGACCGTAAGGCGACGGTGAAAGCGGGGTTACGTTTTTGCACGTCGTGCACAGTAACCCTAAAGGCACCGGGGTGGCAGTGCCACCGGCTTGTTTATATATATATATATATATATATATATACATATAGCTGCGAGCACCGATGAAGGGCCAAAGCCGGCGGAACCGCCAATCCGGAGCTTTTAGGTAACTAAAGGCACCGGGGTTGCGGTGCCACCGGCTTGGGCCCGCAATCGCTGCTCGCAGCTATATTTATTATTATTATTCTAACGACTATCCGGGCACTTTTGGGGCTCTTAACGTGCACGAAAACTCTTGAAACTTTGTACACAGGTCAGAACCCGCGGCCATCAGGGCCGGGCTGAAGATGGTACCCGGGCGTGGCAGGGGGGCTCGAGAGCGCCCCCTGGAACGGGGTCCGAAAACTTGGTCCATAAATCAAACACACTTGCATGTAATAATATGAAACTCGGTACAAATATAGATCTCATAGGTTCATATATACTTCATGCTCTTACTTTTTACCCCAGCCCAACAGGAAGTCGGCTATTTAGGGTTGTTTGTTAAACGCATGCAATGGAATTTAAAGTACTTCTCCTAGAGAATTCAAAGAAATGCCACGAAACTCGGTCAGCATGAAGTCAAGACATTGAGGATGAAAAATTGCCAGGGGATTTTTGATATCTCGAACGGTTTGGCCGTGGCGAGGAAACGAATTTATGGCGAGAAACGTGAAACAGGAAGTGTGTTATAACTTCAGCATACATTAGCTGATCTTAAGGAAACTTCACCAGTGTGTTCGCTGTAAGAGGCCGATCACATGGATGTGACTATTGTGAGTCAAAGTTATAGCGCCACCAACTGGCAGCAGGAAGTGTGTCACTTTCTAAATGCTTTTGACAAAAGTGGGGGGGTTAGTTTTATCTACAGTAACAAAACTCGATATGTATATTGTACTCTTCGAGCCGGACAACTTTCTAATTTACCGTAATTAGCAACGACCAACAGGAAGTCAGATAATTTGGTTTGAATATGGTGAGCCTCTCTCTGAGCTCTGTATGGCAAGCCCTTTTAACATTTAAAAGCTAAGTTTGACTATCCGGAATTAACATTGTTGATATCAACAACGTCTTTCTGACAAGTCGTAATTATATTTTGGAAAGTTTGTATAATCATTTAAGATATCTGAAACGTAATTGGCCTATGGCTAAGCCACGCCCCCAAACGCGATGAGCCAATCACAGTGCGCATAGCTAACCCAATAAAATGAAAGTTACAGATATCAAATTTCAGATATCTCTAATCAAAATGAATTTCAAGATATCTTTCACTTGATAATAGATATCTAATATCTATTATCAAAAATATGACTATCCCTAACTCCAGTTTGAGATATCTACAATGCCGTTCTGACTAGTCATAATTTAAATGTATTTAAATGTATTGTTTGCTTTAAATTAAATTAAGATTGTATGTTTGGTAATTTAATCTAAATTAGTTTAACCCTCTGGAGTTCTTCGTTTTCCAGTCACACTCAAGACCTTCACGGTCAAAAGTGACCGGACCCCTGAAATCAATTTTTATTTTTTTTCAGTAAAATCAATGAAATTTATTTTTGTTCAATAATATTTTTTCTTTTTCTTTTTTGTGTTTTGAGAGAATTTTATGAAAATAATTAATATTTATGCAATAATTATGATCAATTTTTTCCCATTGAATATAATAGAAAATTTATATATATATATTATTTTTATTATTTTTTAATTAATGCTGTATTTCAGGTTAAAGTGGATCTTTGGCCTATAGAAAACATTTTTTTTAAATCACATTGAAGCCATCTGGTGGATGTAGTGAGCATAATTATCATGCAATATCATATTTTAACCACTAGATGGATTTACAGCCTCTGTAGAAAGGCTTGTGAATTCTAGTTGTTTTTGCACATATTTGCCTATTTTTTTCAGGTTGTGGATTTTAATTTATAATAAGTGATTCTCAAAGACTATTTTTGTCAAGTTTTTTGTTTGTTTGGTTGTTTTATTTTATTTTTAAAAAATAAAATAAAAATTATATTATTTTCGCATAGACATGAAAATCACTATCCAAACTTAAATGGTTGTAATTCAAGAATGCTTTGGAATATAGACCTATGGTTGGTCTTGTTTTAAAGAAGACATTTGCCAGATTATTGTAGAAGTGAAAGAAATTATGAAAGTAAAACAGAAAAAAAGTTATGAAAGTTTGAGTTAATAAAAATGAACAATGTAAAATTTGTATTATTTATATTTTATATAAAATATATATATTATAAAATATATTTTACTCTAAAACTGCAAGAAAATGAAAGCCAAAAATCTTAAGAAGTTGTGTTCCAAATTTTAGGTTGATATCTCAAAAAATAAGCTTTCAGTCAAGATTTTATTTTGGCGCATAATAAACTTTTTCACTAGATGCATGGAACGCCAAGCTTCCTTACTGACCATATAAGGGCGCCTCCATTTTCATATATGTTTTGAGTGATCTGAACCATGTATTTCCATAATTTTCATACAATTTATGAAGTAGACATCCTATTCAGAAGTAGTATGGGTAGTTTGACAGTATTTGATTTGAATTCAACCTCTAATAAACACATCAAAAGAGCACATATGTGCTGCAATAGGCCTGGAGGTTACTAGGGAAGAATTCCATCGTTTGATCTTACACTGTGTGTGTGTGTGTGTGTGTGCGTGTGTTCAAGAGAGAGAGACATAGTGTGTGACCTTTGCATTTTGGACCCAATGTCTCCCCTTTATTTGATTTCACATATTCTCACATTTCTCTGTTACAGTTTCACCAGTCTGATATTTCCCTATGTGTGTGTGTGTGTCTGTGTGTGTGTGTGTGTGTGTGTGAGCATGTCTATTTTGCAACCTTGATGGCTTACAGTCTCATGCTTTCATATCTGTGTGCTTTTTATTCCTTACATTGATGAATCATTGCTTTTATTTCACACATTTCCCAAAATTAGCTTTTGCAATGACACACATTCATTTGTGTGTGCGTGTGTTTTTGTGTGTATAAGTGTGTGTGTGTGTGAGTGTATTTGTCTGTTTTGCACTCTTGATGTTTTAGAGATTCACCCCTTCACTGTGTTATGCTTTTTTTCTGCATCGTGGCTGATTTGTAGATTGTACGCACAAAAAACCTCTGTATTTTCATATTTTTGCCATTTTCCCATTCATATCCTATGGCCGGTCATTTTTGACCGAAGGCCATGAGTGTGACTATTTTTTTTACGACCACTTAGACTTTTCAAATCATGTCCCCAATTTTTTTGTGTGTTCATATACTAAGTACCATAAAAGTCACCAAGTTTCGTACCATTCCGATGAAGCTACGATTTTTAACATTTTTTTATTTAAAAAATTCCGGTCGAAAACGACCGAAGAACACCAGAGGGTTAAAATGTATGCACTATATTTCAGATCAATATATTTGTTTTCCATCATTTTAATCAACACTAATTTTATTCTCATCTAAATTATAAATAACTTATTTCTGTATAAAATAAAAAATCCCGAATAATCCAGACCAACCAGAGCGCACTATTCCTACAACATCATCAGTGCTGAAGCGGAACTACCAGAGCCGTTCGGCAGATAGCGAGCAGATGCAGCATAGGTGTTGTAACGAGGCAGGGTCAGGCCAGGGAGGTCCATTTGCAGCTTTTTATTAAGAAAGGTCAAGACAGGCAGGGTGAGCAATGGCAAACAGGGCCAGAACAGAAAAGGCAGAGACAAACCAGGTTGACAGGCAAAGGGCAAAGACCTCCAGATAAATACTGGGCTTCTGGATTTACACATTTAAGTGCTGCAAAACAGATTGACTTATGACATCCTATGACAGGGGTGGGCAACAGTTTTAGTCTGAGGGCCACAGTTACTTTGGCAAAGTAAACGGAGGGCCACACTTTGGACAATTGCAATTAAACAGTTACATGATTAAATGGTACAAATTAATTCAATGCAAATATGTATAAGGCTACTTTACAGTTACTTTGACTTTGCCAGCCTATTTCAAGGCCTGGTATTTATTTTTGCTATAGGCCAGTCTGACCTAGGCCACTCTAAGGTTACAATAACTTGATTTACTTTCCTACACTACCCTGCACATTGTTCATGTCATTCATACCAGCTGTAACTATTCAAGATGGAAAGCTATTAACAAAACTGCAAATGTATGTGTGCAGGTTACACTAACATTAGGGATGTGCACGAATATTCGAATTTTTGATCTGTAATTATTATTAGTAAAATAAAATACTATTCGAATTTTACTACGTTGCTTTGCTGGCCGTAAATGCAGTGAATCCATGATAAATCCCAAGCACTAACTCGCAATTATAATTAAATGCACTGGGTGGCGCTGTGGAGTGTGTTAACAAGTTGTGTGTATTTGATCACATAATGTTGTCGTCTGCCTCGTGAAGTTTGGAATTACTTGAAAATGATCTTACTAAATGGAATTACTTTTGATCAAATTAATTAATTAATCTGAGTTATAATATCATCATCACCACAATGAGAAATCAAATGAAATCCAAACAGTCGACTGAGGAAAGACAGCTGACCAACACTGCATTCACGACTGCAGGTAAGCGCAGCTGGACCCCGCGTGATCTGAGCTTAGATGATAACTTATCTTATAGCAAAATTATTTTGAGACATATACTTCCTTTAAGTTTCGTTGAGGGAGACCGGTTTAAGAACAGAAAACGCAAAGTGCTGTTAGAAACTTAGAACACCGTTATCTTTGTGTCTCTGAAACGTCTGTCAGCGCAGCGCCTTTTCTCACTCGATCATAAATTGCTGGCGGCGCCCCTGCATGTGGATATTGTTTTTCTCTATATAAACATGAAACAATATAAACACGATAATCATATGCTGACTCGAGTGTGTGTACGTTCTGTACGATATCTGGCACAACCGCTTTATTAGGCGTTTTTTTCCCGTTGGCGCTGCTTGAGCATTCTTTTATTAATGCTTTTGTTTTTTATATTTTTTGTTTACACATAGGCCTAATGTTTAATGTTTTCAACTAAAAGAAATGGTGACAAAAACGTAAAAAAAAAAAAAAACTTAAAAAATAACATCTTTTTTGTTAAATGTCATTTAAATAAACGAATAAACGAATATTCAATTTTTATGAGCCCAAATATTCGAATGCAATATTTTTGAAAAATGCCCATCCCTAGTTAACATACAGACTTCCAGTGTTGGGAAGGATACTTTCAAAACATATTTCGTTGCAGAATACATGACTGGCAAAACCAGCAAAAGTAATGATTATGAATATGTAAAATATAGCAAGGAGATATTTTAATTGTTTATTAATAAATAAGTGTTTTCTTTGTCATTGTCGGCTAAGATGAAGTTGACGATGCTGACTCGCGATCTTCAGTAGCCTAGTGAACGCGCCAGAGAGAAATGCACATTTCATAAGGATTACATAAGCAGAGAGCAGTCTGTAGTCTGTTTTCTTTCGTTTTGAATTGTTCAGTTTAAAAGTAGACATGTGAGGCAAGTAGGCTACTTTATATGCTGAGTTTCGGTTCATTTATGAGACGAGCTCCAGTTCACGCGCCGGCGTGATTATCTCGTTATTAATGTTTCGTGATTATCTCTATATTGTCTGCTATATTTACTTCTTATTTATTAAATACAGGCAATTGGTTGATGAAACATAAAATTAAGATACAATTAATACAAAACGAAATTCACTTTAAAGAAAGGTTTTGTGCTTTCTGTTTGATGTCTTTGTGAAGGTTTTAAAGCATCTTTTAGTGCCGCTTTCAGAGCGCTCACGTCCGTAACGGAGAACATGTCCGTAACATTGTTTTTCCTCATAAATGCGAACACGAAAAATAAAATAAAATGAATATTTTATGTTATGTGGAGACAGAGACAACCCTTCATCCGGTGGGTAGTATTAATTTTGGTTTGCGCAGTGTAATTCACAGAATTACTAAAACATATTTGCCACATAAGTTAAAGATTGTTTTGTGTCACGCATGTTTATTTCGGCGATCCAAATTGCGATCGCATCGCGGGGGCCGGATTGAAGCACTATGCGGGCCGGATCCGGCCCCCGGGCCGTATATTGCCCATGTATGTCCTATGACATTAAAAATGATTCTAAATTTAAATGATCTCATATATGTGGCTATTGTGATTCACGATCATAGGCCCTGTCCAAAATGGTACACTTCATATGAATTTTCGGTCTTGTGTACTTATTTCATGTGTCCGTTAAATCCATGGGACCGTAGGGCGACAGTGAAAGCGGGGTTAGGTTTTTGCACGTCGTGCACAGTAACCCTAAAGGCACCGGGGTTGCGGTGCCACCGGCTTGGGCCCGCAATCGCTGCTCGCAGCTATATTTATTATTATTATTCTAACGACTATCCGGGCACTTTTGGGGCTCTTAACGTGCACGAAAACTCTTGAAACTTTGCACACAGGTCAGAACCCGCGGCCATCAGGGCCGGGCTGAAGCTGGTACCCGGGCGTGGCAGGGGGGCTCGACAGCGCCCCCTGGAACGAGGTCCGAAAACTTGGTCCATAAATCAAACACGCTTGCATGTAATAATATGAAACTCGGTACACATATAGATCTCATCGGTTTATATATCCTTTGTACTTTTACTTTTTACCCCAGCCCAACAGGAAGTCGGCTATTATGGTTTGTTTGGAAGCGTATGCCCCTGGAATTCGATATACTCCTCCTAGAGAATTCAACCAATCGCAACGAAACTCGGTCAGCATGATGTCAAGACATTGAGGATGAAAAATTGCCAGGGGATTTCTGATATCTCGAACGGTTTGGCCGTGACGAGGAAACGAATTTATGGCGAATAATGGAAACAGGAAGTGTGTTATAACTTCTGCATACATTAACTGATCTTGATGAAACTTCAACAGTGTGTTCGCTGTAAGAGGCCGATCACATGGATGTGACTATTGTGAGTCAAAGTTATAGCGCCACCAACTGGCAGCAGGAAGTGTGTCACTTTCAAAATACTTTGAAATCACCCTCTTATTTTTACCCGATTTGCTTCAAACTTGATGTGTATAATGTAAATACACGGCAGATGTAGACCTGTGAAAGGATTATTGATATCTTAGATACTGTTGCCATGGCAATGCATCAAACTTTAATATTCTTTTTGGATGCTTTTGAGACTCTTAGCATGCCTGAAATTGCTTAAAATTGCATGAAACTTGACAGACAGATCACATTTATTAGCCAGTAGACATGTGCAAAGTTTCAGAAACGGGCGTGGTGCAGGGGCTCAGTAGCGCCACCTTTTGTGACAAAAGTGTGTGTGGGGGGGGGGGGGGGGGGGTTAGTTTCATCTACAGTTACAAAACTTTTTCAACTTGATGAAAATACATTAAAGATGCTAAATTGTGAACGGATATTGAATATCTCAAACGGTTTTGCTATGGCGAGGGATTATGTCAAAAAAAGAATCAGGAAATGTCTCTCTTTCTAAAATGTAATTATACACCATTTATTTTTCTATAAAATTATACTAATATTAGAACTAAACCCATTGTATTCCTTTTTTTCAATTTAAGATTTATGTTTAAGTTTAAAAACAGCCAGAATGGTTGTTTAGCCAAAAAAATAAAAAAATAAAAATCATTCATAGTGCTTTACTGCCCTCTTGTGTTCAAAATCAGGTAGGCCAATTGATGCTACTATGGGAATATTTTCCCACCGTGACTCTGCTGGGGGCTTTAAAATCGCTAACTTGAAAGCGAAAGTAACGGACGTCTCCACAAGACGTGCAGCTGTGAGCATTTTCGTTTCATTTTAAAAGAAGCCCCATTTCGGGGGCGGATTTCTTGAATGTATTTTACAAAATCACAATGTTGTGTTTGATTGCGAGTATCCAAAAATAATTAAACACTTTGCAGTTTGAATGATCTTCTTGAATAAAATGACGGAGTAGCCAATGTTTCCACTGTTCGATCGCGGACGTCCACACGGACATTGATAATGGTGGCGCGTGCAGAGCGCTCGAGGGAATTCCTATGGAAGTAGGAATGAACTAAAAAACGTTCGCTCTGTTCTGCTCGCTCATCGCCGTGGACGTGCACCGTTATGAATGCCAGTGCAGCCGCATACTTTTTAGTGTCACTTTAAAATTAGTGCAATATCGGGGGCCGATTGCTTGAATTGTGAGTTCAATAGTCTATTATTTTTCACGGAAAACACAACAACAAAAGAGTATAATGATAGATTCGCTTAAATAGGCGCTTTTACATAAAATAGCCTATTCCGTCATCATCTTTTCAGTCAGCTCTTCACTCTCGTGATTAATGAAATTTGACTCCTGTTGCTGATATTTGCTGCAACTTTCGTTCAGCTCACAATTTAGTAAGCAAACACGCTTCAAATGTGTTTATTTTATTTTTGTGTATATATATGTGTGTATATATATATATATATATATATATATATATAGCTTATGTTTCAAATATGAGTTAATTAACAATCGTTGGAAAGAATGATACTTTTAAACATAACACTAAACCGTCATTAGGTGTCGCCAGGCGACCGTCTTAATGAGCGAGTCATTGATTCATTCGTTCAAACGATTCGTTCGAACGGCTGAGTCATTCATGAATGAGACAGATTATGGATTGGTCGTTGAATCTTTGAGTCGACCGATTCGTTCAAAATGCTGAATCATTCAGTAATGAGAACGCGTTGCTGTGAGATGCTCGATGGTTCTGCTGTGATCTTTGTTGAACTATTTTCGCTGCTGAAACAGAAAAAAAGTCAATATTGCATCTAAAATGTAAGTGATTTGACGTGTGTGTGTGTGTGTGTGTGTGTGTGATTGTGTCTGTTACAGTGATTGTTTAACCCTTGTTAAAGTTTAGGCTTTGTATTTTTGGATATATATCTTTTTATATATAAAAAAATTGCATACAACCCATATATTTTAAATGTATTGTTTGCTTTAAATTACATTGAGATTTGTATGTTTGGTAATTGAACCTGAATGAATTTTAAATGAATGTGCGATATTTCAGATCATATTTTTGGTTTCCTTAAAATTTGAACTAACACTAACTTTACTCTCATCTGAATGATAGATTATTTATTTATGTATAAAATAAAAACACATTTGATTTTTCTTTTTTAATCAATGTAGAATGTGTAACTGAAAAAATAAACAGATTAGGGCTCTGTTCGAGAACAAGAAATGAAAACCAATGCAATATGATGAATGTCAAAAAGATTTTTTTGCTTTTAAACTATGTGTGTGTGTGTGTGTGTGTGTGTGTGTGTGTGTGTGTGTGTGTGTGTGTGTGTGTGTGTGTGTGTGTGTGTGTGTGTGTAAGAGATTTTGGTTGGGTGACAGTTGTAGTTTACAGTTTGACAAAAGCACAATGTTGTGTTTTATTGCGATTGTACACAAATATAAGTAAACACTTTGTAGTTTGAATAATGTCCTGTATGAACAAAAGGACGGAGTATGTTTTTATGTCTACATTGTTCAATCACGCCTCACACACACACACACACACACACAAAAACTATTTTTCTAATCAGATCAGGCAAATATTCTGTCTTGGCACACTTCATATAACTTTCAAACTTGTGTACTTATTTCATGTGTCCATTAAGTCCATGAGACCGTAGGGTGTCTCATTTTTCATTTTAGGTTTCAGAAGGTTGCTCACGCATACTTTGTGGTTGATATGTGCCCTCAATGCACACTTTTGCAGAGCCCACACTGATGCAAGCTCTACAGCACACATCTTCTCAAAGGTCAAAGCGGGGTTACGTTATTGCCCGTCACGCACAATAACCCTAAAGGCACCGGGGTGGCGGTGCCACCGGCTTGTTTATATATATATATATATATATATATATATAAATATAGCTGCGAGCAGCGATGAAGGGCCAAAGCCGGCGGCACCGCCACTCCGGTGCCTTTAGGTAACTAAAGGCACCGGGGTTGCGGTGCCACCGGCTTGGGCCCGTATTCGCTGCTCGCAGCTATATTTAGGGCCCAAGCCTTGAAAAGGCGAAGGCCCTATTGTTTTCCTAAGGATTATTAGGGCCCAAGCCTTGAAAAGGCGAAGGCCCTATTGTTTTCCTTAGGATTATTAGGGCCCAAGCCTTGAAAAGGCGAAGGCCCTATTGTTTTCCTTAGGATTATTATTTATTATTATTATTATTATTATTTTACTACCTTTTGGGCACTTTTGGGGGCCTTAACGTGCTCGAAAACTCTTGAAACTTTGCACACATCTCAGAACCCGCGGCCATCAGGGCCGGGCTGAAGCTGGTACCCGGGCGTGGCAGGGGGGCTCGACAGCGCCCCCTGGAACGGGGTTTGAACACTTGGTCCATAAATCAAACACGCTTGCATGTAATAATATGAAACTCAGTACACATATAGATCTCATCGGTTCATATATACTTCATGCTCTTACTTTTTACCCCAGCCCAACAGGAAGTCGGCTATTAAGGGTTGTTTGGAAAACACATGCAATGGAATGTGAAATACTCCTCCTAGAGAATTCAAACACACGGCACGAAACTCGGTCAGCATGAAGTCAAGACACTGAGGATGAAAAATTGCCAGGGGATTTTTGATATCTCGAACGGTTTGGCCGTGGCGAGTAAACGAAATTATGGCGAGAAACGTGAAACAGGAAGTGTGTTATAACTACTGCATACATTAACTAATCTTGATGAAACTTCAGCAGTGTGTTCGTTGTAAGAGCCCGATCACATGGATGTGACTATTGTGAGTCAAAGTTATAGCGCCACCAACTGGAAGCAGGAAGTGTGTCACTTTCAAAATGCTTTTAAATCACCCTCTTATTTTTACCCGATTTGCTTCAAACTTCATGTGCATAATGTAGACACACGCCAGATGTAGACCTGTGAAAGGATTATTGATATCTTAGATACTGTTGCCATGGCAATGCATCAAACATTAATATTCCTTTTTTTAAGCTTTTTCATGCTTTTTTATGCTTTCGGGCACTTTTGGGGTTCTTAACGTGCTCGAAAACTCTTGAAACTTTGCACACGGGACAAAACCCGCGGCCATCAGGGCCAGGCTGAAGCTGGTACCCGGGCGTGGCAGGGGGGCTCGACAGCGCCCCCTTGAACGGGTCAGACAATTTGGTCCATATATCCAACACGCTTTACCCTATTTGCTTCAAACTTGATGTGTATAATGTAGACACAAGCCAGATGTAGACCTGTGAAAGGATTGTTGATATCTTAGATGCTGTTGCCGTGACAACGCATCAAACTTTAATATTCTTTTTGGATACTTTTGAGATTCTTAGCGCACTTTTGGGGCCCTTAACGTGCTCAAAAACTCTTGAAACTTTGCACACGGGTCAGAAACCGCGGCCATCAGGGCCGGGCTGAAGCTGGTACCCGGGCGTGGCAGGGGGGCTCGACAGCGCCCCCTGGAATGGGGTCCGAAAACTTGGTCCATAAATCAAACAGGCTTTACCCGATTTGCTTCAAACTTGATGTGTATAATGTAGACACACGCCAGATTTAGACCTGTGAAAGGATTGTTGATATCTTAGATGCTGTTGCCGTGACAACGCATCAAACTTTAATATTCTTTTTGGATACTTTTGAGACTCTCAGCGCACTTTGGGGGCCCTTAACGTGCTCAAAAACTCTTGAAACTTTGCACACGGGTCAAAACCCGTGGCCATCAGGGCCGGGCTGAAGCTGGTACCCGGGCGTGGCAGGGGGGCTCGACAGTGCCCCCTGGAACGGGGTCCGAAAACTTGGTCCATAAATCAAACACGCTTGAATGTAATAATATGAAACTCGGTACACATATAGATCTCATCGATTCATATATCCTTTGTACTTTTACTTTTTACCCCAGCCCAACAGGAAGTCGGCTATTATGGTTTGTTTGGAAGCGTATGCCCCTGGAATTCGATATACTCCTCCTAGAGAATTCAACCAATCGCCACGAAACTCGGTCAGCATGAAGTCAAGACATTGAGGATGAAAAGTTGCCAGGGGATTTTTGATATCTCGAACGGTTTGGCTGTGGCGAGGAAACGAATTTATGGCGAATAAAGGAAACAGGAAGTGTGTTATAACTTCTGCATACATTAACTGATCTTGATGAAACTTCAGCAGTGTGTTCGCTGTAAGAGTCCGATCACATGGATGTGACTATTGTGAGTCAAAGTTATAGCGCCACCAACTGGCAGCAGGAAGTGTGTCACTTCCTAAAGGCTTTGAAATCACCCTCTTATTTTTACCCAATTTGATTCAAACTTTATGTGTATAATGTAGACACACGGCAGATGTAGACCTGAGAAAGGATTATTGATATCTTAGATACTGTTGCCGTGGCAACGCATCAAACTTTATTATTCTTTGTTGATGCTTTTGAGACTCTTAACATACTTGAAATTGCATGAAACCCGACAGACACATCACATTTATTAGACAGTAGACATGTGCAGAGTTTCAGAAACGGGCATGGTGAGAGCAATTAGAGAATAATGTTTAAGTTTAAAAACAGCCAGAATGGTTGTTTAGTCAAAAAAAATTTTTTTCCAAATCATACATAGTGTTATACTGCCCTCTTGTGTTCAAAATCAGGTAAAAAGCGAAAGTAAAATAAGGACGTCTGCACAATTCATTAATAATGGTGCAGAGTAGAGTGAGCTTTTTCAATTAATTCCTATGGAAGTAGGAATGAACTAAACAACGTTCGCTCTGTTCTGCTCGTCCCTCACCGTGGGCGCGCAGAGTTATGAATGCCCGTGCAGCCGTGAGCATTTTAGTTTCATTTTAAAATTAGCGCCATTTCGGGGGACGTATTACTTTAATTTATTTAACAAAAACACAATGTTGTGTTTAATTGCGAGTGTACACAAATATAAGTAAACACTTTGACGTTTGAATGATGTCCTGTATGAAGAAAATGACGGAGTATGTTTCACTGTTCAATCGCGCTGAGCCACCTAGACCCCCACACACACACTGACACACACACACACACACACACACACACACACACACACACACACACACACAATAATAAAACATTCAACCTAACATATACAAATTACACTGCTATGTTGAAATAGTCAGTAGTACAATTTGTATCATTCACAGTAAGCACCGCTCCACTGTGATTTTTCCAAGCACATTTTTGCACAAGTGAAGAGGATGATTTTTTCCGTCGATATTGGAACGTGAGTGAAGTACAAAGCCTGTAATAAAGAATAGTTTAGCATCCAAATACATCGCAAATGTTGCAACATTTAGATTCTAAAGAGAGATTTACGTGAGCCTAACACCACTTACTTTTACTTTTGTTTTAAATTATTTCGTTTTGGCTTTATTATAGTTATTTTTTTATTTGTGTTCTGTTCTGAATATCATTAAATTTAAAGGATTTGTTGTGGAATATTTTGAGTGTATAATCAAATAACACTAAACCGTCACTAGGTGTCGCCAGGCGACCGTCTTAATGAGCGGGTCATTGATTCATTCGTTCAAACGATTCGTTTGAACGACTGAGTCATTCATGAATGAGACAGATGTTTATGGATTGGTCATTGAATCTTTGAGTCAACCAATTTGTTCAAAATGCTGAATCATTCAGTAATGAGAAAACACGTTGCTGTGAGATGCAATGGTTCTGCTGTGATCTTTGTTTAACTATTTTCGCTGCTGAAACAGAAGAACAGTCAATATTGCATCTAAAATGTAAGTGACTTGACACGTGTGTGTGTGTGTGTGTGTGTGTGTGTGTGCGTGTGAGTGCGTGCGTGCGTGCGTGCGTGTGTGTGTGTGTGTGTGTGTGTGTGTGTGTGTGTGCAATCAATCCCAGGTAAGAGGCATGAATAATGAGAATTGGACTTCTAGGAGTGAGGTTAATATTCCGGAGATGGTTCCCTCGGATTGTGAAAAGGAGGCGGCGCGGGAGTGGCCAGGCATTGCGCTACTTCTGTTTCAAAGTTTAAAACAATGCTAATATCATTTTTTTGAACGATTTCATTACAAATGTTTATTTTATATATTTATAAAATATTATAAAATATAATAACTATGTTTTGTCCTATTAACAAAAGACAGGCAATGTACTATTAACAAATGTTAATAGTTTTTTAAAAGTTAAAATGATACTTTATGCATTTGTTTTGTGTCAGATGATTAACAATATAAATTAAACAAAGCTTAAAACAAACAAAATAATAAAACGAAAACAAAGCTTGAACATTTTATTTAATTGAAAAGCCTTTTTGAAATAAAATGTGTTTTTTTCCCTCTGAAATAGCAAAAGCATCGCACACTTAGCTGTACCTGCTCTAAATAAATAATAGTATTTAAATAAAAATACAAAATCGAAATAAATAAATTATATAAAACAAAATCAAATCAAAGAAAATAAATCTTATTAAAGTTATGCAGGCACACATTTAACAATAATTTTCAAGTGACAAATAAAATCAATCAAAATTCCTTACACATGGAGTTAATCCTGACGATTCCTGAGGCGCCTTTCCTCATGACACTCGCTTTTTTTTTCGAAGATATATTTTCTTTGGTTTGATTTTGTTTTTGTAATAATTTATTTTATTTAGTTCGATTTTGTATTTTTATTGAATTACTCTTTTTTATTTAGAGCAGGTACAGCTAGTGTGTGATGCTTTTGCTACTTCAAAGGAAAACAATAATTTTATTTAATTAATAATTTTTGTTTCAGTCCACCATATAATTATGTTGTGTTTGATCTATGGAAAAAAGTTAGTTGTGAAATGGTTGAATATTAACAAAAGTTAATAGTTTTTTACAAGTTAGAATAATACGATATATATATATATATAAACAAGCCGGTGGCACCGCCACCCCCGGTGCCTTTACGGTTACTGTGCATGACGGGCAATATCGTAACTCCGCTTTGACCTTTGAGAAGATGTGTGCTATAGAGCTTGCATTGGTGTGGGCTCTGCAAAAGTGTGTGTGTGTGTGTGAGGCGTGATTGAACAATGTAGACATATATATATATATACATATAAAGGCACCGGGGTGGCGGTGCCACCGGCTTGTTTATATATATATATATATATATATATATATATATATATATATATATATATATATGAATATAGCTGCGAGCAGCGATGAAGGGCCAAAGCCGGCGGCACCGCCACTCCGGTGCCTTTAGGTAACTAAAGGCACCGGGGTTGCGGTGCCACCGGCTTGGGCCCGTAATCGCTGCTCGCAGCTATATTTATTTATTATTATTATTATTATTTTACTACCTTTTGGGCACTTTTGGGGGCCTTAACGTGCTCGAAAACTCTTGAAACTTTGCACACATCTCAGAACCCGCGGCCATCAGGGCCGGGCTGAAGCTGGTACCCGGGCGTGGCAGGGGGGCTCGACAGCGCCCCCTGGAACGGGGTTTGAACACTTGGTCCATAAATCAAACACGCTTGCATGTAATAATATGAAACTCAGTACACATATAGATCTCATCGGTTCATATATACTTCATGCTCTTACTTTTTACCCCAGCCCAACAGGAAGTCGGCTATTAAGGGTTGTTTGGAAAACACATGCAATGGAATGTGAAATACTCCTCCTAGAGAATTCAAACACACGGCACGAAACTCGGTCAGCATGAAGTCAAGACACTGAGGATGAAAAATTGCCAGGGGATTTTTGATATCTCGAACGGTTTGGCCGTGGCGAGTAAACGAAATTATGGCGAGAAACGTGAAACAGGAAGTGTGTTATAACTACTGCATACATTAACTAATCTTGATGAAACTTCAGCAGTGTGTTCGTTGTAAGAGCCCGATCACATGGATGTGACTATTGTGAGTCAAAGTTATAGCGCCACCAACTGGAAGCAGGAAGTGTGTCACTTTCAAAATGCTTTTAAATCACCCTCTTATTTTTACCCGATTTGCTTCAAACTTCATGTGCATAATGTAGACACACGCCAGATGTAGACCTGTGAAAGGATTATTGATATCTTAGATACTGTTGCCATGGCAATGCATCAAACATTAATATTCCTTTTTTTAAGCTTTTTCATGCTTTTTTATGCTTTCGGGCACTTTTGGGGTTCTTAACGTGCTCGAAAACTCTTGAAACTTTGCACACGGGACAAAACCCGCGGCCATCAGGGCCAGGCTGAAGCTGGTACCCGGGCGTGGCAGGGGGGCTCGACAGCGCCCCCTTGAACGGGTCAGACAATTTGGTCCATATATCCAACACGCTTTACCCTATTTGCTTCAAACTTGATGTGTATAATGTAGACACAAGCCAGATGTAGACCTGTGAAAGGATTGTTGATATCTTAGATGCTGTTGCCGTGACAACGCATCAAACTTTAATATTCTTTTTGGATACTTTTGAGATTCTTAGCGCACTTTTGGGGCCCTTAACGTGCTCAAAAACTCTTGAAACTTTGCACACGGGTCAGAAACCGCGGCCATCAGGGCCGGGCTGAAGCTGGTACCCGGGCGTGGCAGGGGGGCTCGACAGCGCCCCCTGGAATGGGGTCCGAAAACTTGGTCCATAAATCAAACAGGCTTTACCCGATTTGCTTCAAACTTGATGTGTATAATGTAGACACACGCCAGATTTAGACCTGTGAAAGGATTGTTGATATCTTAGATGCTGTTGCCGTGACAACGCATCAAACTTTAATATTCTTTTTGGATACTTTTGAGACTCTCAGCGCACTTTGGGGGCCCTTAACGTGCTCAAAAACTCTTGAAACTTTGCACACGGGTCAGAACCCGTGGCCATCAGGGCCGGGCTGAAGCTGGTACCCGGGCGTGGCAGGGGGGCTCGACAGTGCCCCCTGGAACGGGGTCCGAAAACTTGGTCCATAAATCAAACACGCTTGAATGTAATAATATGAAACTCGGTACACATATAGATCTCATCGATTCATATATCCTTTGTACTTTTACTTTTTACCCCAGCCCAACAGGAAGTCGGCTATTATGGTTTGTTTGGAAGCGTATGCCCCTGGAATTCGATATACTCCTCCTAGAGAATTCAACCAATCGCCACGAAACTCGGTCAGCATGAAGTCAAGACATTGAGGATGAAAAGTTGCCAGGGGATTTTTGATATCTCGAACGGTTTGGCTGTGGCGAGGAAACGAATTTATGGCGAATAAAGGAAACAGGAAGTGTGTTATAACTTCTGCATACATTAACTGATCTTGATGAAACTTCAGCAGTGTGTTCGCTGTAAGAGTCCGATCACATGGATGTGACTATTGTGAGTCAAAGTTATAGCGCCACCAACTGGCAGCAGGAAGTGTGTCACTTCCTAAAGGCTTTGAAATCACCCTCTTATTTTTACCCAATTTGCTTCAAACTTTATGTGTATAATGTAGACACACGGCAGATGTAGACCTGAGAAAGGATTATTGATATCTTAGATACTGTTGCCGTGGCAACGCATCAAACTTTATTATTCTTTGTTGATGCTTTTGAGACTCTTAACATACTTGAAATTGCATGAAACCCGACAGACACATCACATTTATTAGACAGTAGACATGTGCAGAGTTTCAGAAACGGGCATGGTGAGAGCAATTAGAGAATAATGTTTAAGTTTAAAAACAGCCAGAATGGTTGTTTAGTCAAAAAAAATTTTTTTCCAAATCATACATAGTGTTATACTGCCCTCTTGTGTTCAAAATCAGGTAAAAAGCGAAAGTAAAATAAGGACGTCTGCACAATTCATTAATAATGGTGCAGAGTAGAGTGAGCTTTTTCAATTAATTCCTATGGAAGTAGGAATGAACTAAACAACGTTCGCTCTGTTCTGCTCGTCCCTCACCGTGGGCCCGCAGAGTTATGAATGCCCGTGCAGCCGTGAGCATTTTAGTTTCATTTTAAAATTAGCGCCATTTCGGGGGACGTATTACTTTAATTTATTTAACAAAAACACAATGTTGTGTTTAATTGCGAGTGTACACAAATATAAGTAAACACTTTGACGTTTGAATGATGTCCTGTATGAAGAAAATGACGGAGTATGTTTCACTGTTCAATCGCGCTGAGCCACCCAGACCCCCACACACACACTGACACACACACACACACACACACACACACACACACACACAAACACACACACACACACACACACAATAATAAAACATTCAACCTAACATATACAAATTACACTGCTATGTTGAAATAGTCAGTAGTACAATTTGTATCATTCACAGTAAGCACCGCTCCACTGTGATTTTTCCAAGCACATTTTTGCACAAGTGAAGAGGATGATTTTTTCCGTCGATATTGGAACGTGAGTGAAGTACAAAGCCTGTAATAAAGAATAGTTTAGCATCCAAATACATCGCAAATGTTGCAACATTTAGATTCTAAAGAGAGATTTACGTGAGCCTAACACCACTTACTTTTACTTTTGTTTTAAATTATTTCGTTTTGGCTTTATTATAGTTATTTTTTTATTTGTGTTCTGTTCTGAATATCATTAAATTTAAAGGATTTGTTGTGGAATATTTTGAGTGTATAATCAAATAACACTAAACCGTCACTAGGTGTCGCCAGGCGACCGTCTTAATGAGCGGGTCATTGATTCATTCGTTCAAACGATTCGTTTGAACGACTGAGTCATTCATGAATGAGACAGATGTTTATGGATTGGTCATTGAATCTTTGAGTCAACCAATTTGTTCAAAATGCTGAATCATTCAGTAATGAGAAAACACGTTGCTGTGAGATGCAATGGTTCTGCTGTGATCTTTGTTTAACTATTTTCGCTGCTGAAACAGAAGAACAGTCAATATTGCATCTAAAATGTAAGTGACTTGACACGTGTGTGTGTGTGTGTGTGTGTGTGTGCGTGTGAGTGCGTGCGTGCGTGTGTGTGTGTGTGTGTGTGTGTGTGTGCAATCAATCCCAGGTAAGAGGCATGAATAATGAGAATTGGACTTCTAGGAGTGAGGTTAATATTCCGGAGATGGTTCCCTCGGATTGTGAAAAGGAGGCGGCGCGGGAGTGGCCAGGCATTGCGCTACTTCTGTTTCAAAGTTTAAAACAATGCTAATATCATTTTTTTGAACGATTTCATTACAAATGTTTATTTTATATATTTATAAAATATTATAAAATATAATAACTATGTTTTGTCCTATTAACAAAAGACAGGCAATGTACTATTAACAAATGTTAATAGTTTTTTAAAAGTTAAAATGATACTTTATGCATTTGTTTTGTGTCAGATGATTAACAATATAAATTAAACAAAGCTTAAAACAAACAAAATAATAAAACGAAAACAAAGCTTGAACATTTTATTTAATTGAAAAGCCTTTTTGAAATAAAATGTGTTTTTTTCCCTCTGAAATAGCAAAAGCATCGCACACTTAGCTGTACCTGCTCTAAATAAATAATAGTATTTAAATAAAAATACAAAATCGAAATAAATAAATTATATAAAACAAAATCAAATCAAAGAAAATAAATCTTATTAAAGTTATGCAGGCACACATTTAACAATAATTTTCAAGTGACAAATAAAATCAATCAAAATTCCTTACACATGGAGTTAATCCTGACGATTCCTGAGGCGCCTTTCCTCATGACACTCGCTTTTTTTTTCGAAGATATATTTTCTTTGGTTTGATTTTGTTTTTGTAATAATTTATTTTATTTAGTTCGATTTTGTATTTTTATTGAATTACTCTTTTTTATTTAGAGCAGGTACAGCTAGTGTGTGATGCTTTTGCTATTTCAGAGGAAAACAATAATTTTATTTAATTAATAATTTTTGTTTCAGTCCACCATATAATTATGTTGTGTTTGATCTATGGAAAAAAGTTAGTTGTGAAATGGTTGAATATTAACAAAAGTTAATAGTTTTTTACAAGTTAGAATAATACGATATATATATATATATAAACAAGCCGGTGGCACCGCCACCCCGGTGCCTTTACGGTTACTGTGCATGACGGGCAATATCGTAACTCCGCTTTGACCTTTGAGAAGATGTGTGCTATAGAGCTTGCATTGGTGTGGGCTCTGCAAAAGTGTGTGTGTGTGTGTGAGGCGTGATTGAACAATGTAGACATATATATATATATATATATATAAAGGCACCGGGGTGGCGGTGCCACCGGCTTGTTTATATATATATATATATATATATATATATATATATATATATATGAATATAGCTGCGAGCAGCGATGAAGGGCCAAAGCCGGCGGCACCGCCACTCCGGTGCCTTTAGGTAACTAAAGGCACCGGGGTTGCGGTGCCACCGGCTTGGGCCCGTAATCGCTGCTCGCAGCTATATTTATTATTATTATTATTATTCTAACGACTATCCGGGCACTTTTGGGGCTCTTAACGTGCACGAAAACTCTTGAAACTTTGCACACAGGTCAGAACCCGCGGCCATCAGAGCCGGGCTGAAGATGGTACCCGGGCGTGGCAGGGGGGCTCGACAGCGCCCCCTGGAACGGGGTCCCGAAAACTTGGTCCATAAATCAAACACGCTTGCATGTAATAATATGAAACTCGGTACACATATAGATCTCATCGGTTCATATATACTTCATGCTCTTACTTTTTACCCCAGCCCAACAGGAAGTCGGCTATTTAGGGTTGTTTGTTAAACGCATGCAATGGAATTTAAAGTACTTCTCCTAGAGAATTCAAAGAAATGCCACGAAACTCGGTCAGCATGAAGTCAAGACATTGAGGATGAAAAATTGCCAGGGGATTTTTGATATCTCGAACGGTTTGGCCGTGGCGAGGAAACCAATTTATGGCGAGAAACGTGAAACAGGAAGTGTGTTATAACTTCAGCATACATTAGCTGATCTTAATGAAACTTCACCAGTGTGTTCGCTGTAAGAGGCCGATCACATGGATGTGACTATTGTGAGTCAAAGTTATAGCGCCACCAACTGGCAGCAGGAAGTGTGTCACTTTCTAAATGCTTTTGACAAAAGTGGGGGGGTTAGTTTTATCTACAGTAACAAAACTCGAGATGTATATTGTACTCTTCGAGCCGGACAACTTTCTAATTTACCGTAATTAGCAACGACCAACAGGAAGTCAGATAATTTGGTTTGAATATGGTGAGCCTCTCTCTGAGCTCTGTATGGCAAGCCCTTTTAACATTTAAAAGCTAAGTTTGACTATCCGGAATTAACATTGTTGATATCAACAACGTCTTTCTGACAAATCGTAATTATATTTTGGATAGTTTGTATTATCATTTAAGATATCTGTAACGTAATTGGCCTATGGCTAAGCCACACCCCCAAACGCGATGAGCCAATCACAGTGCCCATAGCTAACCCAATAAAATGAAAGTTACAGATATCAAATTTCAGATATCTCTAATCAAAATGAATTTCAAGATATCTTTCACTTGATAATAGATATCTAATATCTATTATCAAAATTATGACTATCCCTAACTCCAGTTTGAGATATCTACAATGCCGTTCTGACTAGTCATAATTTAAATGTATTTAAATGTATTGTTTGCTTTAAATTAAATTAAGATTGTATGTTTGGTAATTTAATCTAAATTAATTTAAAATTTATGCACTATATTTCAGATCAATATATTTGTTTTCCATCATTTTAATCAACACTCATTTTATTCTCATCTAAATTATAAATAACTTATTTCTGTATAAAATAAAAAATCCCGAATAATCCAGACCAACCAGAGCGCACTATTCCTACAACATCATCAGTGCTGAAGCGGAACTACCAGAGCCGTTCGGCAGATAGCGAGCAGATGCAGCATATGTGTTGTAACGAGGCAGGGTCAGGCCAGGGGGGTCCATTTGCAGCTTTTTATTAAGAAAGGTCAAGACAGGCAGGGTGAGCAATGGCAAACAGGGCAGAACAGAAAAGGCAGAGACAAACCAGGTTGACAGGCAAAGGGCAAAGACCTCCAGATAAATACTGGGCTTCTGGATTTACACATTTAAGTGCTGCAAAACAGATTGACTTATGACATCCTATGACATTAAAAATGATTCTAAATTTAAATTATCTCATATATGTGGCTATTGTGATTCACGATCATAGGCCCTGTCCAAAATGGTACACTTCATATGAATTTTCGGTCTTGTGTACTTATTTCATGTGTCCGTTAAATCCATGGGACCGTAGGGCGACAGTGAAAGCGGGGTTAGGTTTTTGCACGTCGTGCACAGTAACCCTAAAGGCACCGGGGTGGCAGTGCCACCGGCTTGTTATATATATATATATATATATATAAATATAGCTGCAAGCAGCGATGAAGGGCCAAAGCCGGCGGCACCGCCACTCCGGTGCCTTTAGGTAACTAAAGGCACCGGGGTTGCGGTGCCACCGGCTTGGGCCCGCAATCGCTGCTCGCAGCTATATTTATTATTATTATTATTATTTTACTAACTTTTGGGCACTTTTGGGGCACTTAACGTGCTCGAAAACTCTTGAAACTTTGCACACGGGTCAGAACCCGCGGCAATCAGAGCCGGGCTGAAGCTGGTACCCGGGCGTGGCAGGGGGGCTCGACAGCGCCCCCTGGAACGGGGTTTGAACACTTGGTCAATAAATCAAACACGCTTGCATGGAATAATATGAAACTCGGTACACTTATAGATCTCATCGGTTCATATATACTTCATGCTCTGATTTTTTACCCCAGCCCAACAGGATGTCGGCTATTTAGGGTTGTTTGGAAAACCCATGCTCAGGAATTCGAAATACTCCTCCTAGAGAATTCAAACACACGGCACGAAACTCGGTCAGCGTGAAGTCAAGACACTGAGGATGAAAAATTGCCAGGGGATTTTTGATATCTCGAACGGTTTGGCCGTGGCGAGGAAACGAATTTATGGCGAGAAACAAGAAACAGGAAGTGTGTTATAACTTCTGCATACATTGACTGATCTTGATGAATCTTCAGCAGTGTGTTCGCTGTAAGAGGACGATCACATGGATGTGACTATTGTGAGTCAAAGTTATAGCGCCACCAAATGGCAGCAGGAAGTGTGTCAAACAAGAAACAGGAAGTGTGTTATAACTTCTGCATACATTAACTGATCTTGATGAATCTTCAGCAGTGTGTTCGCTGTAAGAGAACGATCACATGGATGTGACTATTGTGAGTCAAAGTTATAGCGCCACCAAATGGCAGCAGGAAGTGTGTCACTTTCTAAATGCTTTGAAATCACCCTCTTATTTTTACCCGATTTGCTTCAAACTTTATGTGTATAATGTAAACACACGGCAGATGTAGACCTGTGAAAGGATTATTGATATCTTAGATACTGTTGCCGTGGCAACGCATAAAACTTTATTATTCTTTGTTGATGCTGTTGAGACTCTTAACATGCTTGAAATTGCATGAAACTCGACAGACACATCAGATTTATTAGCCAGTAGACATGTGCAAAGTTTCAGAAATGGGCGTGGTGCAGGGGCTCAGTAGCGCCACCTTTTGACAAACGTGGGGGTGTTAGTTTTATAGTTTTACTTACAATCATACAACTCGGTACGCATATTGTTCAGATCAAGCCGGACAACTTTCTAATTAACTGTCATTAGCTCAGACCAACAGGAAGTCAGATATTTTGGTTTGAAAGTGGATGTTTTGGAGAATTTTCTCTTCCTCTCTCTCTGACCCTACGTCTCTCCGTGTGTTTGAGGGGAGGGGGATTTGTCTGCTGAGTGAGAATGCCTTTATTTTTGTTTTTCAAGGTTTTGGGGCCCTTAACGTGCTCGAAAACTCTTGAAACTTTGCGCACAGGTCAGAACCCGCGGCCATCAGGGCCGGGCTGAAGCTGGTACCCGGGCGTGGCAGGGGGGCTCGACAGCGCCCCCTGGAACGAGATTCGAACACTTGTCCATATATATCTAACATGCTTGCATGTAATAATATGAAACTCGGTACATATTTAGATCTCATGGGGCCGAACAACTTTCGTGCTCTAAGTTTTACGACAGCTCAACAGGAAGTCAGACATTATGGGTTGTTTGGAAAATGCATGCTTTTATTTTTGATATATGTCTCCTAGAGAATTAATCCAAACACCACGAAACTCGGTCAGCATGAAGTCAAGACATTGAGGATGCTAAATTGCGGACGGATTTTTGATATCTCGAACGGTTTGGCCGTGGCGAGGAAATGAATTTTATGACTAAAAAAGGACACATAAATTGTGTTATAACTTTGCTCGTTTTACCTACAGTTACAAAACTTCCCACGAATTTTGTTCTCATCAAGCCGATCAATTTTCTAATTTAAAGTCATTAGCTCTGAGCAACAGAAAGTCAGATATTGTAGTTTGAATGGATTTATTGTGCTCCCTGCCATTCTCTGTGAGTGTGTGTGTCTGTGTGGGGAGGGGAGGGAAGGGAAGGGAAGGGAAGGGAAGGGAAGGGAAGGGAAGGGAAGGGAAGGGGAGGGGAGCGGAGGGGAGGGGAGGGAGGGTTGATGTCTGTGTTTATGTGTGTGTGTGTGTGTGTGTGTGTGTGTGTGGCTGGCTGTATGATTTTTCCTGCATTAAAGGATAAAGAAATCTCTAAGTCCTTGTCTTTTTGCATACTAATTTTGCATTTTTTTATGACAAAATATGCATATAACCCCCATCTTTTAAATGTATATTTTGCTTTAAATAAAAGTAAGATTGTATTGGTAATTGAAGCTGAATGAATTTAAAATTCATGTGCTATATTTAAATATATTTGTTTTCCTTTTGTAGTTTTAAAACACTAACCTCATTCTCATCTGAATTTCAAATATATTTTTTTCTGTATAAAATAATACTCTGATTAAAAAAGAAACATCAAAAGTGTTTTTAGTGAATGTAGAATGTGTAACTTAAAAATAAACAGATTAGTGCTCTGTTTGAGGACAATCCTGTGTGGGGAGGTGGCAGGGGGATTTCTCTATTGGGTGAGATTTAATTTAAATTATTGTTTTTCAAGGTAGCATTCTAATCTGGTAAAGCAAGTAATATTCTCTGTATCTTTATATAAATATACACATATATATGTGTATATATATATATATGTGTGTGTGTGTGTGTATATATTTATAGCTACAAGCAGCGATTACAGGCCCAAGCCGGTGGCACCGCAACCCCGGTTATAGCGCCACCAACTGGCAGTAGAAAATGTGTTACTTTGAAAATGATTTGAAATCACCCTCTTATTTTTACCTGATTTGCTTCAAACTTCACTACTATAATGTAAACACACGGCAGATGTAGACCTGGATGTAGACCTGACCTTTCAGAAGGTTGCTCGCGCATACTTTGTGATTGATTTGTGCCCTCGATGCGCACTTTTGCAGAGCCCACACCAATGCAAGCTCTACAGCACACTTCTTTTCGACAGTCAAAGCAGGGTTACGTTTTTTTGCATGTCGTGCACAATAACCCTAAAGGCACCAGGGTGGCGGTGCCACCGGCTTATATATATATATATATATATATATATATATATACTTATATACATACATACATACATACATACATACACAATATATATATATATATATATATATATATATATATATATATATATATATATATATATATATATATATATATACATATATATATATATATTAGGGCCGGGACTCGATTAAAAAAATTAATCTAATTAATTAGAGGCTTTGTAATTAATTAATCGAAATTAATCGCATTTTAATTGCATAAATATTTGACCTGAGAACAGTGAGAAGTAATTTTTTTCACATGGATTTTTAGTATACCATTGAATAATGACTGAACACATAAGCTTAAGCAACAAAATATTGTTTATTTTTGTTCAACCAAGTCCAGCAGACCAGTGTTTTTTGCCATTAAGTGTAGCAATAGCATATTGCTACACTACACTAATAGCAATAGCGAATTCCTTGTTGCATAGCTTGCACACAACCATGCTCTTATCGACGCTTCCATCCGTTCGTTTTTGTAACAAAATTTCCCATTCACCGGCCAACCAAAGCGATCTCGTCAGCTTCTTCGTCATGAACGCTAGTTGGTGCGCCAGTATAATCGGTCCGCCGAAACTCATCCAGTGAGAAACGTTCCGCGGTGCAAAAATAAGTGCGATTAAAAATAATTTTTTGTGTAATTAATTAACGCGTTAAAGTCTGTAGTTAATTAATCTTAATTAACGCGTTAAAGTCCCGGCCCTAATATATATATATATATATATATATATATATATATAAATATATATATATATATATAGCTGCGAGCAGCGATGAAGGGCCAAAGGCGGCGGTACCGCCACCCCGGTGCATTTAGGTAACTAAAGGCACCGGGGTTGCGGTGCCACCGGCTTGGGCCCGTAATCGCTGCTCGCAGCTATATTTATTATTATTATTCTAACGACTATCCGGGCATTTTTGGGGCTCTTAACGTGCACGAAAACTCTTGAAACTTTGCACACAGGTCAGAACCCGCGGCCATCAGGGCCGGGCTGAAGCTGGTACCCGGGCGTGGCAGGGGGGCTCGACAGCGCCCCCTGGAACGAGCTCCGAAAACTTGGTCCATAAATCAAACACGCTTGCATGTAATAATATGAAACTCGGTACACATATAGATCTCATCGGTTTATATATCCTTTGTACTTTTACTTTTTACCCCAGCCCAACAGTAAGTCGGCTATTATGGTTTGTTTGGAAGCGTATGCCCCTGGAATTCGATATACTCCTCCTAGAGAATTCAACCAATCGCAACGAAACTTGGTCAGCATGATGTCAAGACATTGAGGTTGAAAAATTGCCAGGGGATTTCTGATATCTCGAACGGTTTGGCCGTGACGAAGAAACGAATTTATGGCGAATAATGGAAACAGGAAGTGTGTTATAACTTCTACATACATTAACTGATCTTGATGAAACTTCAACAGTGTGTTCGCTGTAAGAGGCCGATCACATGGATGTGACTATTGTGAGTCAAAGTTATAGCGCCACCAACTGACAGCAGGAAGTGTGTCACTTTCAAAATACTTTGAAATCACCTACTTATTTTTACCCGATTTGCTTCAAACTTGATGTGTATAATGTAAATACACGGCAGATGTAGACCTGTGAAAGGATTATTGATATCTTAGATACTGTTGCCATGGCAACGCATCAAACTTTAATATTCTTTTTGGATGCTTTTGAGACTCTTAGCATGCCTGAAATTACTTAAAATTGCATGAAACTTGACAGACAGATCACATTTATTAGCCAGTAGACATGTGCAAAGTTTCAGAAACGGGCGTGGTGCAGGGGCTCAGTAGCGCCACCTTTTGTGACAAAAGTGTGTGTGGGGGGGGGGTTAGTTTCATCTACAGTTACAAAACTTTTTCAACTTGATGAAAATACATTAAAGATGCTAAATTGTGAACGGATATTGAATATCTCAAACGGTTTTGCTATGGCGAGGGATTATGTCAAAAAAAGAATCAGGAAATGTCTCATATCTTTCTAAAATGTAATTATACACCATTTATTTTTCTATAAAATTATACTAATATTAGAACTAAACCCATTGTATTCCTTTTTTTCAATTTAAGATTTATGTTTAAGTTTAAAAACAGCCAGAATGGTTGTTTAGCCAAAAAAAAAAATAAATAAAAATCATTCATAGTGCTTTACTGCCCTCTTGTGTTCAAAATTAGGTAGGCCAATTGTATTAAATTGTAGGGATGCTACTATGGGAATATTTTCCCACCGTGACTCCGCTGGGGGCTTTAAAATCGCTAACTTGAAAGCGAAAGTAACGGACGTCTCCACAAGACGTGCAGCTGTGAGCATTTTCGTTTCATTTTAAAAGAAGCCCCATTTCGGGGGCGGATTTCTTGAATGTATTTTACAAAATCACAATGTTGTGTTTGATTGCGAGTATCCAAAAATAAGTAAACACTTTGCAGTTTGAATGATCTTCTTGAATAAAATGACGGAGTAGCCAATGTTTCCACTGTTCGATCGCGGACGTCCACACGGACATTGATAATGGTGGCGCGTGCAGAGCACTCGAGGGAATTCCTATGGAAGTAGGAATGAACTAAAAAACGTTCGCTCTGTTCTGCTCGCTCATCGCCGTGAACGCGCACCGTTATGAATGCCAGTGCAGCCGCATACTTTTTAGTGTCACTTTAAAATTAGTGCAATATCGGGGGCCGATTGCTTGAATTGTGAGTTCAATAGTCTATTATTTTTCACGGAAAACACAACAACAAAA
The DNA here is from genome assembly GCA_030578255.1 of Tiaroga cobitis. Lineage (NCBI taxonomy): Eukaryota > Metazoa > Chordata > Actinopteri > Cypriniformes > Leuciscidae > Tiaroga > Tiaroga cobitis. The sequence continues at coordinate 20,976,384 of CM060614.1, forward strand.
GAGTATAATGATAGATTCGCTTAAATAGGCGCTTTTACATAAAATAGCCTATTCCGTCATCATCTTTTCAGTCAGCTCTTCACTCTCGTGATTAATGAAATTTGACTCCTGTTGCTGATATTTGCTGCAACTTTCGTTCAGCTCACAATTTAGTAAGCAAACACGCTTCAAATGTGTTTGTGTATATATATATATGTGTGTGTATATATATATATATATATATATATATATATATATATATATATATATATATATATATAGCTTATGTTTCAAATATGAGTTAATTAACAATCGTTGGAAAGAATGATACTTTTAAACATATCACTAAACCGTCATTAGGTGTCGCCAGGCGACCGTCTTAATGAGCGAGTCATTGATTCATTCGTTCAAACGATTCGTTCGAACGGCTGAGTCATTCATGAATGAGAGATTATGGATTGGTCGTTGAATCTTTGAGTCAACCGATTCGTTCAAAATGCTGAATCATTCAGTAATGAGAATGCGTTGCTGTGAGATGCTCGATGGTTCTGCTGTGATCTTTGTTGAACTATTTTCGCTGCTGAAACAGAAAAAAAGTCAATATTGCATCTAAAATGTAAGTGATTTGACGTGCGTGTGTGTGTGTGTGTGTGTGTGTGTGTGTGTGATTGTGTCTGTTACAGTGATTGTTTAACCCTTGTTAAAGTTTAGGCTTTGTATTTTTGGATACATATCTTTTTATATATAAAAAAAATTGCATACAACCCATATATTTTAAATGTATTGTTTGCTTTAAATTACATTGAGATTTGTATGTTTGGTAATTGAACCTGAATGAATTTTAAATGAATGTGCGATATTTCAGATCATATTTTTGTTTTCCTTAAAATTTGAACTAACACTAACTTTACGCTCATCTGAATGATAGATTATTTATTTATGTATAAAATAAAAACACATTTGATTTTTCTTTTTTAATCAATGTAGAATGTGTAACTGAAAAAATAAACAGATTAGGGCTCTGTTCGAGAACAAGAAATGAAAACCAATGCAATATGATGAATGTCCAAAAGATTTTTTTTGCTTTTAAACTATGTGTGTGTGTGTGTGTGTGTGTGTGTGTGTGTGTGTAAGAGATTTTGGTTGGATGACAGTTGTAGTTTACAGTTTGACAAAAGCACAATGTTGTGTTTTATTGCGATTGTACACAAATATAAGTAAACACTTTGTAGTTTGAATAATGTCCTGTATGAACAAAAGGACGGAGTATGTTTTTATGTCTACATTGTTCAATCACGCCTCACACACACACACACACACACAAAAACTATTTTTCTAATCAGATCAGGCAAATATTCTGTCTTGGCACACTTCATATAACTTTCAAACTTGTGTACTTATTTCATGTGTCCATTAAGTCCATGAGACCGTAGGGTGTCTCATTTTTCATTTTAGGTTTCAGAAGGTTGCTCACGCATACTTTGTGGTTGATATGTGCCCTCAATGCACACTTTTGCAGAGCCCACACTCATGCAAGCTCTACAGCACACATCTTCTCAAAGGTCAAAGCGGGGTTACGTTATTGCCCGTCACGCACAGTAACCCTAAAGTAACTAAAGGCACCGGGGTTGCGGTGCCACCGGCTTGGGCCCGTAATCACTGCTCGCAGCTATATTTATTATTATTATTCTCCGCAATGAATCGCATTTTTGAGGCCCTAAACATGCACGAAAACTCACGAAAATTTGCACACCGGTCAGAACTGGCGGAAATTTACATTTGATATGCGTTTCAGAATTGGGCGGGGCAAAATGGCTCGATAGCGCCACCTATAAAGGTTCAACGGAGTGCGCCTCCCGCTACGTTTCACGTACGTGTACGAAATTCGGTACATACATGTAATGGCCCAATACCTACAAAAAAGTAACTTGGAGCATAGCCCTAAACACAACAGGAAGTCAGCCATTTTGAACTTCCTCTCAGATTTTTGTGCAGTTTTTGCCATTTTCAGGCCTCGTACTTTAACGAACTCCTCCTACAGTTTTAATCTGATCATCTTCAAATTTGGTGAGTGTAATCTTAAGGCCTTTGCGACGTTAAATTGCGAAGATCTTGAGTTTTCGCCGAAGGGCGTGTCCTCAGCAGCCTGACAAATTTCGATGTTTCACCATGAAACAGGAAGTTGCTGTAACTCAGGCAAACAATGTCTAATCTGCCCCAAACTTCATTTGATAAGAGTTCTGTCCTGAACACATGTCCATGCTCAAATTCAATTACAGTCATAGCGCCACCTGCTGGCAACAGGAAGTGGCATGTTTAACACTGTTGTGACTCCTAATAATATATAAAAAAGTGCCAGCAAGTGTTAAACATGCTAGCAACATACTAGAAACATGTTAAAACATGCTAGCAAACACTTAGCTATGTGCTAAAACATGATATTACTGCAATTAAATAGGAATTTGCTGTAACTCAAGCATGGAATATCAAATCTGCCCCAAACTTCACACGTTTGATAAGAGTCATGGCCTGAAAACATCTACATGAGAATATTCAGTTATAGTAATAGCGCCACCTACTGGCAACAGGAAGTGACATGTTTAACAGTGTGATGCAGTACTAGCAACATAGTAAATATGCCATTGAGTTATAAACATGTTAGAAACATGTTAAAACATGCTAGCAATTCTTAGCTAAGTGCTAAAGCATGCTAATGCAATGAAAAAGGAAGTTGTTGTTACTCAAGAAGGCAATGTCCAATCTGCCCCAAATGTCACACGTTTGATAAAAGTCCTGCCCTAAACACATGACAGTTTTTACTTAAAGTAATAGCGCAACCTACTGTCAACAGGAAGTGACATGTTTTACAATGTGATGCAGTACTAGCAACAAATTTAGATATACCATTGAGTTCCAAGCATGCTAGAGACATGCTAAAACATGCTAGCAACACTTATCTGAGTGAAAACACATTGTATAATCCCCATAATAAAGGACATTTTTGTAACTGACATTGACATACTCCTCCTATATTTACCTACATAAATGCACATTGCCTACTGTGCTCTGTCTTCCTAAAGCCACCAGGTGGCGGTGGAACGGGTGCGAGGGCCCTTTCATCGCTGCTTGCAGCTTTAATTTCATATGTTTTTCTTAATTGTTAGATATTGTATGCCTTAGTAAATCCTTCTACTGTAAAAAAAAAAAAAAAAAAACTAACTAAAAACCTATCTACTGTATTTATTGTTTCTGTTTTTTGCCTGTAAAGCACTTTGAACTGCATTGATTTGTTTGGAAAAGTGCTATAAAAAAATAAAATTAGCTTGCTTGCTTGCTATTTACACTAAGTGCAAATAGCCCGCCTTGTTGGCAGAGGCCATTTACACTAACTCTGACCTCTGACGTCTGGTTGGGCCAAACAAAATTACAGAAGAAGCTTGATTGTCACCAAGTTATGAACAGTAGCAATAGTAAGGCGGGAGGAAGAAAGTTTTGATGCAAATCGACCCACGTTCGAATCCGCCTTTTGCCGAACTCGCACCACTCCCTTTTCCCATCACATATCAGATCTAAAAGGCATTTATGTTCAATAAATATGCAAGAAATAAATTGTCTAACATGTGTTTAATAATAAAATGTTTATCGGTTAGGGGTAGGGGTAGGGAGGGCTTAATTGAGGGCTCAATAAGGTAGCATCCATTTAATAAATTGTATTATTGCATACCGTTTAACATACAACAACACCGAGCTGCAAATGGTATTTGCTACTATTTAAAAGTATTAATAGCATAACTAATATTTTTACATAGTGTAAATAGAAATCTATTGCTATTTGCACTTAGTGCGAATAGCCACTGCCATTTTATGATGAACTATCCACTCCTTTATTATCAAACTATAACCAGATGGCTTTGTGAAGAACTAGGATAAGTACCTCAAGTACTTGCAACAAATGTTTTTTACATTCTAATTATTAGAAATTTGTTATGAAATGGATGTTTTGAGACAATTTATATACTGTATATACTATATACTATTTATATATATATATATATATATATATTCCCAACCACAGCACCACCGCTGGTAGTTGGCCCCACCACAGCCCTATTTTAAACAAGAATTATGTTTTACAAGATATACAAGCTATAACAAGCTTGAATGTGCAACAGGCAGCACATTTTACTTACTGACCATACAGAGAACATTTTTATTTAATTAAATCATAGCCTTTAGAAGTTTAATAACAGCTGAATCGCAATGATAACACATTAAAGGGCATATTGCTGGTTAGAACCCCCAGTGAGTCAATGTATAGAAAACTAGATTTTCTTTAAATATATACATATAAATACGCTATTAAGGCTTCTGGAGTCGTTTTTGTGAGAAAATTGTACTTCCGAATCTGAAAAATACCAAACCGGAAGTGACGTAACGGGAAGGAGTGCGGCCGATTTAAAGGGGACCTATTATGCAAAATTCACTTTAGCATGATGCACTTTATGTTTAAACATAAATGTGTGTTGGCAGTGTGTGAACACAACCACCCTACAGTGATAAAAATCCACCCTAAAGCCACAGTGTTGACAGACACTGCCGTTTTAACATAGAACCGCCCTGATCGAGTTCACAGTGAGTTGAGAGTTGTACACATCCGCCATTGCTGCACTGACGAGAATGTCTCCCAAGCGTTGTCGGTGTTGTGTAGCTGGATGTATTAATCCACATAGCTCATATCTATTTACTCCCGAAATCTAAAGGCGCTGAAGACGAGTGGATTCATTTTGTTTTTGAAGAAAATGCTCCCTCAACTCTACCAAAATTCGTTTATGTCTGCTCGAATCATTTTACACCGGACAGCTTTTTGAATGAGGCTCAGTATAAAGCAGTGCGTTTTTGCACAAGTCCAAATTTGGCAATTTTAAAATGCTATAAAAAATGATCTGTGGGGTATTTTGAACTAAGACATCACATACACACTCTGGGGACATCAAATAATTGTTTTACATCTTGTGAAAAGGGGCATAATAGGTCTCCTTTAAACAATAGGAAAACAATGGATTGCAATGACAGTTTGGACGCTGAGGAAATTGTAAATGTTTACTCGTATGCCAGACCACAGCCATACAATTATGAGCCTGCTATGTGGCCAAGAGAGCTGGGACAGGCCAGGATTAGACAGAACAACGGTCAGAGACGACAAATTGAGTTTTGGTGTGAGGAGAACCAGAGGAGAACAGGGCAGGTGTCTTGGTGAGAGACCAGTGTTAGCTTATAGATACACGTTCGCTGACGGTAACAATATGCTCAGATCCGAATATTGTACAGATTATTATCATGTATCAGGCAATAGCAAAGCTAGTGTTGGTCATCTAGGAGTATTGATACTTACCAATAACATAAACTAATATGCTTTGATCAGGCGTATGTCACACTCGTTAATATCCGTCCACCACACTAACGTTACGTGATATAGCGGTTTCTCATCACCGCAGGAGAGAAAGGGAGGGAGGGAGGGGGAGATAAACATTTTCCCGATACAAATTTTCGTTTCATAGGTGCTAAATGCGAGGCCATGGTGACAGCTGAGGAAAGTCAGTGCTGCAGGGAGGTGGAAGCATACTGGGCCTTAGTGGAGAATGCCCCCCCCCCAGACATGATGTACAGTGCCTGACTCTGTTGAACTCCATCATATCGCCGGGATGATAATCGTCCGGTCTAAAGTGAACGCTACACACTACCGCGTTTTTCGAAGCAGATGCAGAAGTGAAGTACCATATCTTCACCTGCAAAAAACGCTTCCAGGCACGGAAGATAGCACCATCCTTTTTCTTGTTAGGAAACCTGTGGACTCGACAACCTGCAACCTCCATAAACATAATAATTTACCGTGACGACGATATATTGAAATACAATAGGCTTGTTCGACTTTATACAGCGCTGCGTAGACCAATTGCATGCCAATTAGAAATTGTGTCCGACTTGAGACAGCGCAGATGCCACGTGACTTGACGTTTGCCATCAAAGTACCACGAGAGCAATTCAAAAGCAGCCGGCTGATTCATTCTGCGCAGTTTCTCCAGAGCGGCTGCACGAGCTCTGATCGCTGATCGATTGCTCCTGACTGCCTCGCTGCCTGCTGTGTGTTTGTTTGCTTCGAGGCTGTAAGCTCCGCCTGAGCCTCGTATTCCTTTATGTTTTTGAGCCATCATCTACTATCTAGTTGTTTATACTACTAAATACAGCTTACCCAACATCTCAGATTAACCTTACATCTCTAGCTTCCGTTACTGTTAACACAGCACGCTAGTAACTCGCTAACGTTAGCCTGCTAACGCGCCACCCGTGCGCTCATTTATTTATTTATTTTCTCTCGCACGCCCGCGCCTTTGAGTTCATAAAGTCCAGGTAAGTAAGAATCAGTCAACAAACACGGTGAGTAATGTCTTCTTGTCCTGTTATTGTCACCTGTGTCACATGTCATATGTTTAGTATAGCCTTCTCCGATGGCAATATAGGATTTATATGTGATAAATGCAAGGAGACAGTCAGCCTGACGGAGAAGATTTCAGAACTAGAGACACGCATCCAAACTTTAATTGAGGATGGTAAGAATGCTAGATCTTTAGATACTGTTTTGGATGTGCCTAGCATAGTGAACTCTTTACATGATTCGGTTCCGGCTGAAGTAGAGCCCGTGCAGCAGGGCAGATGGGTGACTGTCAGAGATCGTTCTAGTCGCGGATCAAAGAACCACTCTTCCGTTCCGATTCCCATAACAAACCCCCATCAATTTGCCCCACTCAGTGAAACACCCACTGAGAATTCTGTTGATTGCGCCCTGGTAATTGGTGATTCGATCACACGGAACGTGAAAATAGAGACACCAGCCACCATAGTCACATGTTTGCTGGGAGCCAGAGCGCCTGACATCAAAGCAAATTTAAAAGTGCTGGCTAATGCTAATCGTAAATTCTCTAAGATCATTATTCATGTCGGCACTAATGATGTTCGACTCCGCCAGTCGGAGATCACCAAAATTAATATTAAAGAGGTGTGTGAACTCGCAAGTACGATGTCAGGCACTGTAATTTGCTCTGGCCCCCTTCCTGTACACAGGAGTGATGAGATAGTTAGCAGATTAGCCTCACTTAATGGTTGGCTGTCGAAGTGGTGTCCGCAGAATAATATAGAATTCATAGACAATTGGAAAAGTTTTTGGGGCAAGCCTGACCTGTTGAAAAGAGATGGTATCCATCCCTCCTGGGCTGGTGCTGCTCTTCTCTCTAGTAATTTGGCTCATAGTCTTCGAGATAAAACATGACAATCTGGGGCTCAGGTCAGGAAGCAGACAGACTGGCTAAACTGACCGTCTGCTAGCGGCCTCACGTCACCAAGGTCAGATAAAACCCATCACATAGAGCCTCTTTCACCTAGATATCATCATATAGAGACTGTGTCTGTTCCCCGAATTTGGAAATCCAAAAACCGTCAGGTTAAAAATTTAATTGATGTTCAACAAATAAAAAACAGATATAATACAGATGAGCAAACGATAAAGCTTGGGTTGCTGAATATTCGATCCCTTACTTCAAAATCTCTCATAGTTAATGATATGATTTCAGATTATAATCTTGATATGCTGTGTTTGAGAGAAACCTGGCTAAAACCAAACGATTACATTATTTTAAATGAGTCAACCCCACAAGATTATAGTTATAAACATGAACCTCGTCTGAAAGGCAAGGGGGAGGTGTTGCTGTAATTTATAGTAATATTTTCAAAACCACTAAGAAATCTAGTTTTAAATATACTTCTTTTGAAGTATTGGTGCTTAATGTAAAAATATATAGTGTAAACGATAAATCACATTTGAGAATTATGCTGGCTACAGGCCACCAGGGCACCATAAAGATTTTATCAAATAATTTGCGGACTTTCTATCAGAATTAGTATTGGCTGCCGATAAAGTACTAATTGTTGGTGATTTTAACCCTCTGGGGTCGGCAATCACGCCGGCGTGATCTGCTCGGTTTTTTTCTTATCAGTGCAAAAGAGACTCAAAATACTCAGTTGATTTTGATCTTACATATAAGTGTTATACATCATTAGATCCTGTTAAGTTTCTTTTTTTTTTGTGGATACTCACAATAAAAACAAAGTGTTGTGCTTTTCACCAAATAAAAAAAAACAAACATGATGCGAGTTCTGCGTTCTCTCTGTCAGTGAAGTCCATTCTGAAACACGTCCTAAGATTAACTGTAACTCCCCGATCACTTGTCACACAGGGACGAGAGATTTTTCTTTATGAAGCTTGAATTCTCTTCTTTTAAATGAAGTAATTTATATAAAAAACAAATATTCTCAGTTTATGCAATCCGTTTGAAACCAAGGAGAGGTCCAGTTTTTTCTTTCTCCCCTCATTATTTTTAATGAGTTGAGGCCGCCACGCCCCCGGCGCTATTCACATGTAAATAGTTCAGGTGATCGCGCACACGCCCCCGATCAATGCCATAAAAACACAAAGATTCTTCATGAGATTCACTGATAGTTCATCGCGTTTTAAGGATGGCACGCTACTCCGGTGAAGAAGCCCTTCAGATGATTCTGGACAGCGAGAATTCACCTTTTCCTCAGAGGAATTTGAAACTCGGACGACCAACGGCTGCATTTTGAAGAACGAATTGACCCCGCCGAGGATACAAGTTCGGAGTAAGTTGTTTAGTGTTATATAATTCCTTTTCTGATTATAGAGCTCAAATGAATTTTCAGACTATATTTTTGCCTAGTTTTGGCTAGCTTTTGACATAGGAAAGATTACCTCACAGTCACAATATCCCTATACGCTCGTGTAAACTTTTTAAATGTGATATTAGCCTACTACATATATTTCACTCAGTTTTGAGATTAGTTTATGACACTGATTATCATGCTAAAATACTGCCTTATGCGTAATTTATTTTGTTTGCGAATAACTGCTTAGGTTATAATGATTTAGTGAAATATATTTCAGCCTCCGGTAAAATATGTGATACTGTCTAAATACAATATATTATTTATGTATAAATGTTCAGTTAGGCTAACTGAAATAAAACCATGTCTATATTGTGAAGGGTAGTCAAATTTAGCATGGGTGTGTTCACTTATTCTAAGCACTGTGTGAGTGTGTGTGTGTATATATATATTAGGGTGCATCAAAAAACACAATTCTTGAATTTTGATATGGCTGGGTGCTAAAAGTGTTCCAATATATGTAGAAACAACACATGCAAAATATTTTTCCAGTACATGATGATTTAGGGGTGCCACCGTACATCTGTTTTGGTTGGATAAAGTGGTTAATATACATGTAGATAATGAAAAAGATGCATTGGGATTGGCATTTAAAGACATTGTAAACTCAATTGGAGTTAGACAACACGTGTCAGGACCTACTCATTGTCGTAATCATACTCTAGATCTAATATTATCACATGGAATAGATGTTGATGCCGTTGAAATTCTGCAGCAGAGCGATGACATCTCAGATCATTATCCAGTCTCATGTAAATTACATTTAGCCAAGGCTGCAAAGCCGACTCCGTGTTATAAATACGTTAGACCTATAACTTCTGCCACTAAAAATTGCTTTATCAATAATCTTCCTAATCAGTTTCATCATCTCAGCATCCCGGATAGCTTAGAAGAACTTGATATTGCAATTGAACTCTCTCTTCTCCAGCACTTTAGACGCAGTTGCTCCATTGCGCTTAAAGAAGATTAAAGAAAATAGTCCAACGCCGTGGTACAGCGAGCACACTCAGGCCCTTAAGAGAGCAGCCAGAAAAATGGAGCGCAACTGGAAGAAAACTAAACTAGAGGTATTTCGGATTTCGTGGAAAGAGAGCTCGATTGCTTACAGAGAGGCTTTAAAAGCTGCTAGATCTGCTTATTTTTCAACCCTATTAGAAGAAAATAAACATAATCCAAGGTATTTATTTGAAACAGTGGCTAAACTAACAAAAAAGAAAGCTTCAAGCTCAGAAGTGTCCAAGCAACACAGCAGTGATGACTTTATGAACTTCTTCACTTATAGGATTAATAATTTCAGGGACAAAATTATAACTATGCAACCGTCTACCACAGTATCGCATCAGGGAGTGCATTGTAGTCTCCCTGAGGAAAAATTCGATTCATTTGTTGCTCTAGGAGAGGAAGAATTCTGCAAACTCATTAATTCATCTAAATCGACAACTTGTATGTTAGATCCTATACCGACTAAGCTACTGAAAGAGATGTTTCCAGAGGTCATATATCCTCTTCTTAATATCATTAATTCATCTTTGTCTCTAGGATACGTACCAAAAACCTTTAAACTGGCTATGATAAAACCGCTTGTTAAAAAAACACAACTTGATCCTACAGAATTAGTCAATTACAGGCTGATCTCGAATCTGCCTTTTCTGTCAAAGATATTAGAAAAAGCAGTATCTTCACAACTATGTTCCTTTTTTAGAAAGAAATGATATCTGCGAGGATTTTCAGTTCGGATTTAGACCGTACCATAGTACTGAGACTGCTCTCATTAGAGTCACAAATGATTTGCTCTTATCATCCGATCGTGGTTGTATCTCTCTATTAGTGTTACTCGATCTTAGTGCTGCATTTGACACCATTGACCACAACATTCTTTTAAATAGACTAGAAAACTATGTTGGCATTAGTGGAATTGCACTAGCATGGTTTAAATCATACTTAACTGACCGTTATCAGTTTGTAGCAGTAAATGAAGAGATGTCTTATCGATCACAAGTTCAGTATGGCGTACCACAAGGCTCAGTGCTAGGACCGCTGCTGTTCACTCTGTACATGCTACCATTAGGAGATATCATTAGGAAACATGGAGTTAGCTTTCACTGTTATGCCGATGATACTCAGCTGTATATTTCTTCAAAACCCAACGAAACTTACCAATTCACTAAATTAACGGAATGCATAGCTGATATAAAAAATTGGATGACTAGTAATTTCCTACTACTAAATTCTGAAAAGACAGAGATTCTAATTATTGGACAAAAAACTTCCACACGTAATAACCCAGAATTCTGTCTAACACTTGATGGCTGCTCTGTCAAGTCTTCGTCGTCGGTTAGGAACCTGGGTGTGCTCTTTGATACCAACCTTTCTTTTGAATGCCACGTGTCTAGTATCTGTAAAACTGCATTTTTCCATCTTAAAAATATATCTAAAATACGCCATATGCTCTCATTGGGAAATGCGGAACAATTAGTTGATGCGTTCATGACCTCAAGGCTAGATTATTGTAATGCTCTACTGGGTGGTTGCCCTGCACGCTTAATAAATAAACTACAGCTAGTTCAAAACGCAGCAGCTCGAGTTCTTACCAGAACCAGGAAATATGAGCATATTAGCCCGGTTCTGTCAACACTGCATTGGCTCCCTATTAAACATCGTATAAATTTTAAAATATTGTTGATTACTTACAAAGCACTAAATGGTTTAGCTCCGCAGTACTTGAGCGAGCTCTTAACGCATTATAGTCCTTCACGCCTATTGCGATCTCAAAATTCCGGCCAGTTGATAATACCTAGAATATCTAAATCGACTGCTGGCGGTAGATCTTTTTCCTATTTAGCACCAAAACTTTGGAACAGTCTTCCTACCATTGTCCGGGAAGCAGACACACTCTGTCAGTTCAAAGCTAGACTAAAAACACATCTCTTTGACCAAGCATACACATAATACATTATAGACTTCTATAATTCAATGTTAGGCTGCATAGATTAGGTCAGCCGGAACTGGAAACACTTCCCTTAAATCTTGATGTACTCGTTACATCATAAGAAGAATGGCATCTACGCTAATATTAGTGTCTTTGTTTATCCCGAGGTTTTCCCGCAGCCTGCCGGATCTAGGCCGTATCCAGATATGACGAAGGAGATCCGCCTGGACCCGATGACAATGCAGTGCTGAAGTGTCAACTATCCTCTCCCTATGGAGGATCCTTTTCCCACTCTACAGATAAAGCGTTCTTGAAAATCCGGCTCGCGTACCCCGAAGTGATAAAATAAAACAAAATTCTGAATCAAAATTTATAGGCAAGACAAGTAGTTTGTTTAGGCATGGGTTGTATGGAATTACAAACCTGCGCACATATTTTCAAAAGCACATAACTATAGAATCAATTCTTAATGCGCATCTGAATGCCGTCAGCGTTAATCACAGGTTCGCGTTTAAAGTCTGATCATTTCGACGGAGGTGAATCAATCAAAATTAACTTTAGCTGGAAATAACATTATTCAAGAACCGCTATAAAGCGAAAACAATCTCTGTTACCTTAAATTATATGTTTATCTTTGTAAAGCTGCTTTGAAACAATCCATTGTTAAAAGCGCTATATAAATGAAGATGACTTGACTTGACGACGACACAACTGTTCCACGATTGGCCGGATCCACCACATGACAACTATCACGTGTGTTTCGTGTTTATTCGAACACCTTCAGTTCCACTAATGTTCACAAATCTGTTTTTATAACAGTAAAAGCTCTTTTCATGTAGTCGCGATGTAATATTGTGTCATGTTTATCAAAATAAAACTGATAAAAAACGTAGACCCCACTACATTTGTATTTAAATAGTATAGACTTATGTTGAACATTATTCTTGTACAAACAGACGTTGTATTTAGCAGTACATAAAGTATTAAATGGAAACGTATCTGAAACGTTTGTGTATTTGACAAATATTGCATTTATTTCACTTTAGCTGTGATAAAGTATGCAAACACCACATGTGAACGGTCACTACGAGAAGCATATGTCACAGCCGATGTCGAAACACACCTAATGTGTGTCCGAAAACACACTGAATCACGACCGTTCCTACTGAACACCAACCTACTATGCACTGAGCCAACACAGAGCATGGCAAACGACTCCCTCTTGTGACGTAATATGACCGATTTTGAAAAAAATTACTTTTTTTTAAACCGGTCAAGGACACTCACTTTTTCTACAAAATGTGTGCCCTCACGTCTTGTAAAACATTTTAAATCCTGCATTAACTTTTCATATGGTATTTTCATACAAGGTTATTCATTTTGTAAAAAAAATCTGCAATATGCCCTTTACCTATTTTTAAAGACTTTAAGACATTTTAAAGGTGCTCTAAGCGATGTCACACGTTTTTTAGGACAAAACATTTTTTGTCACATACAGCAAACATCTCCTCACTATCCGCTAGCTGCCTGTCCCCTGAACACACTGTAAAAAAATGCGGTCTCTGTAGACAGCCCAGGCTCCACAAACAGCAACAAAAACAAACTGCGTCGACCGGCTCCACGAAACAAAACAAACAGTGTTCCAGCCTGGGGGTGGGGTTAGTGAGCGTACATGGGGGGTGTGGAGGACAGAAGCATGAAGAGGGAAGTTAGAATTTTAACTCTTTAAGTTTGATATGGCCGACACACGACCAAAGAGACGACGTTCTGATGAACAGATTGCAAAAATACAAAGAAGAGGGAAAAGGAGAAGGAACTAGGGATGGCGAAAACTAAAAATTTTCTTGACCGACCACCGAGCCTCATTAGCCGGTTGAAACCGGTTAACCGATTAGTTTAAAATATTCCACGCTATTTGAAATAACAGCCATTTCGAGCCGCGCCTGCAATTTCGCAACTCTGTCGCATCTCTCTCTGCCTCCCGCTCACACACACACACACACAAACACACACTGCCCCGGCTCCGCGCTTTCACTCACGTCACTTTTTTAAAATCCCCTACAGCGCGAAACATGAGTCCCGCAAACGCGGCGCCGAGGAGCTTGTATGTAATCGGAGGACAAATGGCTCCTTAGTTTCGAAATGGTTTGGGTACAAGGTGATCGCGTTGAAAATAAAGGCGTTGTCTAGCGTTAGAAGCTCATTTGAAACATTGCAGCGTCTCATTTAAGAAAATGACAGCTCCGAAGAGACTCCGCTTAGTTTGAGGTAACGTTATTGCTAACAATAATAAAGAAAGATGATGATCATCATCACCTTATCTGTTACCGCTGAAATGTAGATGTAATGTATTTCTACAAGTATTACTACTGTATAAGCACTGTATCACACAAGTTGCAACTTACTGTGTCATTATTTTTGGTGAAATGGTCCCACACACTACGTTTCTTTGCACGCTTCATCCTGTCGTCTGCCCTGGCTCTAACCTCTAACGTTAGTGTTTTAGCCCGTAGCCTTTACTTTTCGCAAACCTTGTGAGCGCGCGAACCCAAACGCTGTGACCTCGCGCCAAATGTTTTTATTGGTTTATTAAGTACAAACAGGCGAGTTATGAAAAATTGAGTGTGAGGGATTTGTTCACTTCACACAAAAATATCTTGGAATAAGATGGCTAACTGTAGTAGCGTTTAGTCCACTGTCTATAATAGCCTAATTTAGAAATCACTTTTTTTTTTAACCGACTACCGACAACTTTGATCGGTTAACGTTGAGACGGTCAACCATCGGTCAAACGGTCATCGGTTAGCATCCCTAGAAGGAACGCATGCCCGAATTTACACTGGAAAAGCCTTTGAAAGGTGGTGAGAACTCCGCCGGCAGAAGAGCTTCCAATCCGACAGGTGGGTAAATCCAGTTTGGTTTTTCTAAATGGACTTTCATGTTCGCCTAACAAACACAAGGATATAATTAGCTAGAACAATGCAGTCAGCACTAACTTTGGTGAATACAACATATAGGTTTCTAGCAGCTAGCAATCGATCTCTATTGTAAATAATCAAGCAAACTCACAGTAGGGCGACAGTTTGTGTGAATGATTGTTTTGGGAGTCCTGGTATGGGAGCTAAAGTTATAACCTCAGGTGGCGAAACGTTTTATTGTGTTTTTCTGGTAATGTTTCTATTTTTTTTGCATTATATGAAAGCATTTATCTCACTTGGCGACATTACACCTTGAAAAAAGTATCAGTAAAACTACAGGGTGAGGGGACGGAATGAGGAGGAGGGAAGGTCTAGCTAGCCTCCGTTTTGTTTGACAATACTTTGAACGTCAACAAGAAGTGACGTCACCCAGCATCGCTTGGAGCACCTTTAAGAAGGACTGCAGAAACCTTGTTAAATTTATAAAATTATTTTATTATGTGAGAAGAAAAATACTTTTACTATACTTCTATACATTTCTAAGATCGTTTGTTTCTCCTCTAAATAGTTCCAATGAAATTGAAGTAGCGACAAATCGTTTCTTCCTTTTCCTCACCTGTTCTCCAGCTCAGAAATGTCTGTTTGCAGTCTCAGATAGAATTTCTCCGCCTGGGAAAAGAGTTGTCGCAGCAGAAGGACGTTAGTGTGAGCTGTGTTTATGAGTTCCATCTCCACTTCTCCATGCACCAGCACCTGCAGCCCGTCAAGCATGTCAGACACCTCGTCCGCCGTATAAGTCTCCTCTATGAGCCTTTAATTTGGAAGGGGAGGGGGAGGGGAGGGGAGGGGAGGGGAGGGGAGGGGGGTCAGAGAAGAACATTTATAGATGGAAACTAAAAGAGTTATTGCGAATACACAAACGACTTAGGCTTGCATTCTCTCACCTACTGTCCTTCAAGTCTTGGAAGCAGGAGTCGATTGTCTTCAGTCTCAAGGCCCGTTGAGAGCGGGCAAAGCGCATGTAGTTGATCACCTCATTCTGATGGTGCTCATTAAACCCAAAACCAGCCTATAGGGAAAGCCACAGAATATTTAAAGGGATAGTTCACCCAAAAATGTTAATTCTGTCATAATTTACTCACCCTCAAGTTGTTTCAAACCTGTATGAATTTCTTTTTTCTTTTGAACACAAAAGATTATATTTTGAAGAATGTCTGTAACCAAACAGTTGATGGGCCCCATTGACTTCCATAGTATTTTTTTTTCCTACTATGGGAGTCAATGGGTGCTTTGGCCTGTCTGGTTACCCTTATTCCTCAAAATATCTTCTGTTTGGAACAACATGAGATTGAGTAAATTATGACAGAAGTTTCATTTTTGGGTGAACTATCCCTTTAATGGCAAACAGCTTTACAGACAAAGTTTGTGGCAGAAAACTTAGCGCCCTCTTCTGGCTGAATGACACTTTAACACCAACTCACTGTACTAAGAGCTATAAGAATATTATATTATTATAAAATTCAAACAACCTTGAAGCTGACTTACATATCGGGTACAAAGATTTTAAAATTTACACAATTAAATGAATACACTTATCTCAAACATGCAAATGATATGTGATAAATAGTTGAATTTTCCAATTCGGACATTTTAAGCACAGAAAATGGTTGTATTGTTGTCTATATGTGTCTCTTATTAAAACAGAATTTAAATAAAACAGTTTTACTGGTTAAATATATCAATAATTACATTATATAGGGGAGTGACTACTGTTTGCTCTGGCCTATATATAACGCCTTCGCACAAACTTCGCACAAATTACGCTGGTTTCTGAACACCTTATGATTTGATATTGCTTATAATGAAGAAAATATATCAGTATTGTGTTACAGTGAATTCACATTGCATTTACTGGTTTCAATGGCCTGAAAACATTACAACCTACTGGTGTCATCTAGATCAGACTAGTATTCATTCTTTTCCCACACTTAAACTGCTTATTTTTTAGATTGCATCAATTTATTACTCAGAAATAACGCGTATGCTAATAAACTGGTCAAATGTAGCCACACACATTATTTATTATCTAGTTTCCCATCAGATTAGCTAATGTTAGCTGGCTAAGCTACTTACCATTACAGCAGGGTGATGCGGAGTTTTATCGTGACAATGAGTGAAAATGAACGACTCTAGAATTAAATATAGTGCGTTAACATAAGGCTCGAGCATCAGAAGGCACTGTCATGAAAATAAAGTGGGAATGATGTTCACGACTGAGAGATGTTCAATGAACGGTAGCGAGAAGAGTACTGTTTTGCTTTTGGGTTGCGCTTGGAAACGGAACAGCGTTGCTGTGTTACTAATTACACTGGAGAGAGATTTGCAGACGGCAGAGGGCGCGCTGCACACGGAAATCTTTGGGCCTAAACTGATATCAAAACTGAAGCAAAACTTTTTACAAAACAAATATTTTTGGCTATTAGTTTATAGGTAATTTTGTTTAGTTACAAAGTCCACAATTGGAGTAGGTGGGTAATTCTAACATTATTCACTGCAAATATTGTTGTTGGGTACTGTATGCCTATAATAACAGTAACCTGTTAATTTTAGAAATAAAATAAATTACTGTAATTCACCAAAAGTTTTTTTTTTTCATGTTTCAAAGGTTGTGTACATTCCTAGTGTAATTCAATTGAGGAATTACACTGTTAATTTAAAAAAATAACAATAATAATAATAAATTATTGTTTACTGTACAAGCGAGATATTGACAGTAACTCATATACAATAAGTCCCCCTAGGGGAATTCCCACTAGGTATTAAATGCAAATGTATTTTTGGGGGAAGACTGACTTGCTGTTTATGAGCTTCTGTCAATATCTCTTGTACAGTAAACTATTCATTTTTTTGGGGGGAAATTGCTGTACCTCACCTAAAGTTTTTTTTTTTTTTTTTTCATGTTTCAAAGGTTGTAGTATGCTCCTAGTGACTCACTTACTACAGGTGAAATTGTTCCAAAACCTCCCTTCACGTATTTACAGTAAACGATTTTTTTTTTTTTTCATAAAAAAAAATTACTCTAATTAACTTAAAGGGGTTTTTCATGTTCCAACGTTTGTAGTGCGTTCTGACCAGACTGGCTTACTGCATGTGAATAATGCAAATTCTCACCTGTAGTAAGCCAGTCTTGTCACTAGGAACGTACTACAACCTTTTAAACATATAAAAAAAAACTTTTGTGAATTACAGTTTTGGTTTTTTCTAAAAATAGAATTGTGTACTGTACATACATTAAGATAGTCAGTCTTGTCACTAGGAATGACTACAACCTTTTAAATATGAATTAATAGTTTACTGTAAATACATGGAGGGAGGTATTGGCACAATTGAAACTGTAGTAAGTCAGTCTAGTCACTAGGAACATACTACAACCTTTGAAACATGAAAAAAAAACCTTTTGGTGAATTACAGTATTTTTTTCTTAAAAATAATTTTGAACTGTTACTGTACATACATTACGGTAGGTATTTGCAAAATCTCACCTGTAATTGAGAATGAGAATGTGACGTCACGCGTATCACTCCGCGTTGCATTGTGGGAAGGATGCGCCATCTTGGAAGGATACGCTAACCGTTGTCGTGGTTACTTCGACCGTGAGACCGAGAGAAATAGCGTCAGAGAGAGAGAGCAGCTTGATATTTGTTTGCATTTTTGCGATAAGGCACAGTTTCTTTGGAATAAATGAAGAAGGGGGAAGCAAAAGGAAAGGGGCTCTATCGGGAGAGACAACAACACAAGCAGCGTTATTTAGAGAAACTACTTGACATCAACAACATGGACCCGTACGACCTGCTACAGAATGGACGAAAGACCCAAAGCACTACCACCTTTCACATACCCTGACACAGTCAATTACCTGGTTTATGGTATCAGTGCCTAACGTTAGTTACTGCCTAAGTTACACAATGCAAGAGTTCAGAAGCTTTAAGTCATTAGAAGCTTATGATCAATTCTGCCGCGGCTGGGTGCAAGACAAGAAACCCCCAAACCTGTAACGTTAAACTGTGAGAGTTCAGTCATACTTGATGTTTCAGGCCTCATTCATATGTGGAAATAAATCTGATATGAATCAGATACGTGCATTTGCACCTGCCGTGCAACATTAAGCGGACAGATCGGACATTCCCGTCACTGCGAGACGTATGTCATTCAAAAAAAAAGTGTATTTTTAAAATATTTCGCGGTACAGATATATCTATAACAAATTAAACAACTCTAGTTGAATAACAGAGTATTCATTTCGTTCGTTTGTGTTAAATAAAAGGCGAACTGTGCTGAAATGTGTTCCTTTTGAAATCATGCTTTGCTCGCTGTTGCTGCTGTCAGTTTATTGACAAGCAGTTTCTCTAAATAAAGCTGGCTAGCATTGTTATTTAGTCTCTCCCGATAGAACCCCTTTCATTTCTCTTCCTTCTTCTCCAAAGAAACTGCGGCGTATCGCTAAAATGAAAAATGTTATTTCTGGAATGTTTAGTCGCGCCTCTGTGAAGTTCTGAAGGCGTTGCCCCTGGCAACCGATAGCGTCTCCTACCATCATGGCCGACCGGATCAGACCACGGCCAAATCGGCACGTGACTCCTCACTCTCAATAGAGCAGGGGTTCCCAAACTTTTCAGCCCACGACCCCCAAAATAAAGGTGCGAGTGACTCGCGACCCCTACTATCCTCGGAGGTGGTTAAAGTATACAAACATTGCGTGAAACTGTGCACACGCACTAATAGGCATACTTACAACACAAAAGAACACAACAGTCAAAACAACCATTATATTATTTTATATTAGACTACAGGGCTGTTGAATGTTTGATTCTGATTGGTTGAGAAAGTTATAAGGTGTGCAATTATTTTCAGGGAAACGCACGGCTAAAGTAGGCCTAGGCTAGTTTTGACCGCATTAGTCCCCTCCCCGATAATTTATTGACTGCTACTGGTTTGCGCTTGGCAAAGATGTTCAGATAGCCATTGTTTTTTTTACAACCATGACAAACGACTAAACTCCTACTTTCTCGTTTTACTAAGGCTGTAACGATAGACCAAACCTACAACTCGGTTCGTATCATGATTTTTTATTTTAGATTTAACAAAAAGAAAAATCATGTTTTCGGTGCTGATGCAGTGGTGAAGCGTTCATGTAACAAGGGTTCAAATAAACAACAAATGTAACAACGCTCCCAATAAAGTATCTAAAAGCTGCCACAAAGAACCGGCAAAAGTAATGATTATGAATATGTCAAATATAGCAAGGAGCGATATTAATTGTTTATTAATAAACAATGTTTTTCTGTGTCAGTGTGTCGGCTTCAAGATGAAGTTGACGACGCTGACTCGCCATCTTCACAGTAACGCGCCAGAGAGAAATGCAGATTTCATACGGATTACATAAGCAGAGAGCAGTCTGTTTTTCGTTTTTAAACATTCTGTTTAAAAGTTGACATCAAGCTTTCTATATATTTCTGTGTTCTGTGAGGCAAGTAGCTACATTATACGCTGAGTTTCGGTTCATGAGAAAGAGTCCAGTTCACGCGCCGGCGACTCCGTGTCATGATGATCTATTTTCTACTATAGGCCTATTTACTTCTTATTCATTAAATCCAGGCAAATGGTTGATGAAACATTAATTAAAATTAAGATACAATTAATAAAAAACGAAATTTACTTTAAAGAAAGGCTTTGTGCTTTCTGAAGTCTCTGTAGAAGTTTTAAAGTCGCTTTCAGAGCGGTCATGTCCGAAACGGAGAACTGTCACGTCCGTATTGTTTTTTTCCTCATAAATGCGAACACGAAAAATAAAATAAAATAAAATAAAGAATATTTTATGTTCTGTGGAGGCCGACCCTTCTTCATCCGGATATTAGCCTATTTTTGTTTTGTGTAATTCAGTGTAATTCGTAGAATTATTAAAAAATATTTTGCCACATAAAAGTTAAAGATTTTTTGTGTCACGTCACATGTGTATTTCGCTCATATTAAATATAAAACGCATGTGTAGACTGATATTTTTCTAATGTCTTGACTCCTTTATTAAGGGGGTATGGATATATACACAAACGTTTCAGTATTAATACATTTTCTGATCATTTATATTTCAAGTTTTGACTGCAAATGTCACGTCCAGGCCCCCCCCCCACAGAAAGAGTCCACAAAGCTGCCTGAACGCTGAAGGACAATCACACATTAATGCACACACACACAAATGTCCTATAATGTGTATATAAATGTATATAACACAGAAATTGTATCCAACCTTCCTGTACGCATGCATATCTTATTAGCTTTGCTTTATAATAGAAGTGTGGTTTGCTAGTGTATAGCTCTGGGGCCGTATTCACAAAGCATTTTATCTTACCACTAGGAGTACTCCTAAATCGCACTAAAAGATTTTAGCTAGGAGTTTTCTCTTAAAGGTTATTCACAACGCCTTTCAGACCTACTCTTAGTAAAGAAAAATGACAATTACAAAACTAAGAGTGAGTCTTCGTTGCTATGGATGACGTCATTACTCATGCACGAGCTTGACTGAAGTGACCACCTTGATTGGCTGATGATTGTAACGCGGGAGTGATTCCAAACACCTCCCCCTACGATGATGAGTGACAGGTGACAGGTCTGAGAATGCGTGCGCTACACAAGTAGCCTAGTGCGAAGGACGGAAGATGATGAATAACTGAATTAATAGCCTAAATGAATAAAGAGTAAGGAAAAACAAATAGCCTAGCAGCCTAACGAAACATATGGATTCATGCAATATCTTTGCAACAATATTGAATTAATCTGTCACTATATTCCTCTGCCTACGTTTGCAAAGAGAAGAACATTTTAATTTGATTCACAATGAAACGTTACAATTAGTTTACATGCAGAGAGTAGCCTAGTTTTGGTTGTTGTTGGTGGCGTTATTGCATCCCTAGTTATGCCTACAATGCAAAATTGTTCCCTCGCGATTGGAAGCTTCTGTAGCCGCCGCATACGCATTTCAAAACATCGCAACGTGAAATGCCACAAAAAGCGGTTTGTGAATAGGTCTTAGTGAGTTAAGAGTCCTCTCGACTTCTTTTAAGCTGTCCCAGGCTTAGGTGCTACTTTTAGGGCTAAAATGCTTCGTGAATTACTCTTAGTCAAAAAAATTAGGAGTCCTAAAGTTAGGAGTGACACGCCCATTATTTTTAGGAGTTGCTCCTAAATTCGCCAGTTAGGAGCTACTTTTAGCCTTAAAATTCTTTGTGAATACGGCCCCTGAAGTCTAAGAGTTTATCAAAAGAATGTTCCAACACATTAACACACAAACACCAGCCATGGAACTTTTCAGAGAAAAGTACCTCTACATGTTTTAAATGTATTCATTTTTGTGCTTAGATGTCGTCACATGCCATACTGGAAGTACTGACAATTTTATTGTGTGTTAAGCAAACTTTAAAGATGCTTGTAATTCTGCATATGAATGTAACTCTATATTCCGATAATCTTCATGTGACGTGTCTGATATGTCTGTAATTCGCTCAATCTAACGGAGCCGAATTCCGATAGCAGAATGAAGTAAGGTGCATTATTTTACACATTTCATATTTCAGGAGCCGAACGCTCAAATACAATCTCCTCACGAGTCAGTCAAGTGGGAATCCCCCACAGGACAAAGAGAACTGTGTCCGCTCCAGATCCGCGGACGGTCATGTCATGTGTGATTCGCGCAAACAGAGGCGTGAACCCTCCTCTCCATAAGAGACACAGCAGTTTCTACGCCACACGAGAGCTTTTTCCTGTGAGAGGATCCATGGCTCCTTTCGGGAGCTTTCTCCGTTTTCTTGAATCTTTCTTTATTTTCGTCTTCGGACTTATTCTTACGTTTAGTTTCAGTGAAATGAACGTAATCGGCAACTTCAACCTGAAGGAGACTCTTTGAATCTGCAGCGACCACGCTCGCCCGGAAGAGCTGAGAAAGCACGCACCCGCTCCTAAGGACACACACGCAAGACGCGGTTTTCCTCAGCAACACCAGGAGAACCAAAGACCTTTAAGCCTTCATTCAAACTAACGCGCTTTGCCCGCTCTGAAAGACCACGTGAACGCATGACGCGAGGACAGAGACACACGCGCCTTCTTCACATCAACCACAAAAGAGCTTTACCTGTGCAAGTAACCGTTTACCATTCTTCGAGGTTTAAGATCTGTGATTCTTGTTGTCTCAAAAGGTTCTGTCTGTGATGAATTTTGCCAAACCAGAAGATCTCTCATCTTCTTACTCTCTCTCTCTCTCTCCCTCCCAATCTTTCTCTCTCGCAACCTCTCTCTCTCTCACTCCTGTTTGTTATTCGTCTGTCTCGTTAGTTTTACTGTTTAACTGTACATACATGTATCCTGTGTTCAAATGTAGAATTCTGTATCCGTAGTTTCAATTATTAAAACCATATTCTTGATTGATCCTGAAGTGCTCATTTACAAGTCAATGAAATGAATATCTCATAGCTACAAAGCTTTACAAGTTGTTACTATATCAGTAACGTAAATTTTATAAACATGAGAAAATTAATGTTCACGGCCGGAACATTGAGATTTCTTGGAGTTTATAAAAAGGGATAACTTTGTTGAGAAGTTGGTAAGTTAATTTTACGGCTGTTTGCTGGACAAACCGATTGTTTGATAACTTTAAGGGAATTAATTAGTTATCTCATATAATCGATCTGTAATGAGACCATTGATATATGAATGAGGAATTATAATTCGTTATGATTTACCATTTATACATACGATCGATCTGTTTTCAATTTCGATAATATAACGGTAATATGCAAATATATTAATCATGTTTCATGATTAATTATTAAAATTCCCTATAAATAATTTGAGCTATACTAATTAAGGCACATCTCGATGTTGCTACATACAATTTCATAGTGAAATTTAAAAATGCATTTTGGCGGACAATTATTGGGAATTGAAGTAATTAGGGCCCGAGCACCGATGGTGTGAGGACCCTATTGGAATTGCTCCGTTTATTATTATTTAATTTTATATTTGTGCTCATATTAGTTGTTTAGCTTTTCATAAATTGCGTAAAGGAATAGTCCATTTCAAAATGATAATTCTTTCATCATTTACTTACCCTCAAGTTGTTTCAAACCTGAATGATTTCTTTCTTCTGCTGAACAAAAAAAAATATATTTGAAGAGTGTTGGTAACCACACAGTTGATGGACCCCATTGATTTCCATAGTATTTTTTTGTTTTACTATGGAAGTCAATGGGGTCAATCAACTGTGTGGTTACCAACAAATAAAAGCCAACTATATATTTAGTGTTCTCTAGAAGAAAAAAATTGAGGGTGAACAACTTGAGTGAGTAGGCTAAATGATGACAGAATTTTCATTTTGAAATGGACTATTCCTTTAAGCTTGGAATATCAATGACCAATGAATAGGAATTTAAGGTTTTATATATATATATATATATATATATATATATATATATATATATATATATATATATATATATATATATATATATATATATATATATATATATATATATATATATGTTTTTTCCGTTTAGCGCGAGTGGATATGATCACCCTTCATGCCAAAGGATGGAATGAGAGAAAGAAGAAGAACCTGCACATTTACTTGTCTAGACGGTATATCAAGGTACCACACCTTTAAAACAGTGTTGTTTTAAACCATACATTTACTATTCATTTCTTTTAAAACAGTTATATTCAGTTAAGTTATAAATCTCACCTATGTTTAAGACTGGGCAAAAGATGAAGGAAGCCAAAGATGATATCGAGGCTTTTAA
This sequence comes from Tiaroga cobitis, assembly GCA_030578255.1. Classification (NCBI taxonomy): domain Eukaryota; kingdom Metazoa; phylum Chordata; class Actinopteri; order Cypriniformes; family Leuciscidae; genus Tiaroga; species Tiaroga cobitis. The sequence continues at coordinate 21,000,848 of CM060614.1, forward strand.
GGCAATCTTGGCTAAGTCCAAAGAAGTGCAGCAATGGGTGTGCGATGTCAAGCGATGGGCAACTAGAGGTGCATTCTCAATTTTTGCTTTCCCATATTTTTATAGTCTTTATATAAATTAAATATCATTATTTTGAATCATTTATTTGAAATATTTTAGATCTTAAAATACTGTTCTTGCTTAAAGGTGGGGTATGTGATTTGCAAAACGTCCGGCAGATTTTGAAAATACACAATTCAAAAGGTCCTACCTTCTTTCCTCCAACGCTGGCCCTGACTCCACCCACTCGAAGAGGGGCATGGGGGGAGGGGGGTATGGTACGACTGTTTGATTGACGCACTTACTGTCCAATGATTCTAGGTGGTCTTGGAAATGATTGGCTGGAGTTTTTCGAGTCCTGCCTGTTCCACAGATGATTAAATTGCTTAAATTTAATTTCAGTGCTTCTAACTCAGTGGCTGTAAATGGGTTAGGAATAGGATTTCAAGTGATTTTGAAAAAATGGTAAAAAAAAAAAAAATCACATACCCCACCTTTAATGTGTGGTTAATGTTCTGATTCAGTAGTCTGATATGCTATTTTAAACAGTTCCCGATGGCAAAAGAACCGACGATCCAGTGGGGTTGCAGCATCAGATTGATAGGCATTCAGCAGAAAAAGAGAGATTTGTATCGCCTTACAGGTAAATAAAATGCTTTATATATCCGTTGTAGGGGTCTGACGAGATCTCGTGCCACAAGATCGCGCGTGACTAAAATGTTACTAATGAAATTAGCATAGAATATGCCACGGTTACATTCACATTACATGCCTCCACTGTGATTTGGCTGTTTTTATAAAAATAAAAACCATTGTAAACTATTGTAAACGTCTGCTCTGCTCATCCAACACGAGCTGCAGTCACTAACAGTAGCCTACAACACGAATCACAGTTCACTGATTGGGTGAAGATTGTGGATGATTTTGTTGCGCAACAGAGGCTAAAATGTCTCTTTTTGTAGAAGACGCACTGAGCACCGCCTCTCCCGGTACACAGTACATGCGATCGCGAATTTGAAGGTGAAAGTAAAACATGAGCTCCCTGATGCGTGCAAATTAAGCTGCATACAATAGCCTATCTCCTTATATCAAACCTATATCTCTGGACTGTGTAGATGTGACTCTGGTCTGTTTGCACTTCAATACTGAGAGAGAACTTTGATTATAGTTGCACTGGCATTTATTGTTTCCACTTAATAAGACTAAGAAAAAATGTTTTTTATTTTTGTTATTTATACTGTTTTCAATTTTCAATTTGTGGAAATTAGTTGAGTTAAGGTCACACACAGCCTCAATCAGAAGTTCTGGAAGCTCATAATTCATGTACAGTAAGGTCTGAAGAGACTCATGATAATCTCCCACTCATACAGGAGAAAAGCCAGTCAGTTGAGTTTGGCAAAACCTTTTAAAGTGCTTGTATTATTTATTTTAATGCATTTGATAATTCATACTCAAAGTAGTACTAAAATGACATTCATTAGAAGATTATCAGTTAAAACGATTCAAAATGCACCTGCAGACTATTTTTCCAGTCATGAATTTGGTCATTAAGGATTTAAATAGAATATTGTGCACAAATCTGGTCTCATTCTCATGAACCCAATCTCGTGTCCCATCTCGTGAGATAAGTGTCTCGTCACACCACTAATCCATTGTTTCTTATTTAGATCATCATAATTGCTTTTAAAGGGGCTGTTATAATCACTCTGTCAATTTTTCCTTTGTTGTATATAACCTAGATCGCAACAAGCAGCGGCACAGAGTCCGACATCGGATTGTGGAAGAGAAGAAGAAGTTGTCCGATCCAATCTCCCACTACAATTCTCTTCCAACAAGTACCAAAGCCTTGAATTCCGCGGATGACTTGCTTGCTGCAGAAATGCCTATCTGGCCATGGGAAATGGGTATGACCTTCATTTATGTAAAATATTTATTTAATTGATAAACTTGCAAAAAAAATTTTTTTTGCTGGTTACATACAAGTTCATTTTCAATTTCAGTTGATGATGCTTCACTGGCCATAAAAAAAAAGTTCTTTGACAAGCTGATGCAAGTGCAGAGACTTGAGGAAGAAGAGGCTATACTTGTGGAGGAGATGAAGAGACACTGGGATCACATCTGCAGAAGCGTCAAAGATATAAAAGATCAGACTGATGCGTTGTCAGATGGCCTAACTACTAAGAGTAAGTGTCTTTCTTTTCTCTCTGAAATCATTAAATTATAATAATTGTGCTTCCCATTGGGGTTTAATAAATAATTTTGACAGGCATGGCAAATTTAGTGTATTGATAAACATTACTAGGTTGCCTCTTAAATAGTTGAGATTTCCCATATTTATAATGCCTCACAATTAAGCAGTATCATTATTGCAAAAGTGTTCATGGTTCTGTTTTTTTCTTTATATTTATTGACTTTTTTAAGCCTATGCATCAGGACTGTCAGAGGATGCATATTGTGGCTTGCTCTGTCTTCTTCGAAGGCAGCTGCATGATCTGAAGGCTGAAAAAGAAAGGGTAAAGGAAGCATATCACCAATTAGTGACTGGATGGGATAGTTTGGATGTCCTTGAAGAGGATGACTGCGGCGACTATGAAAGCATGTCTACAGATTCCTATGAATCAGCTGACGAAGACAGCGTTGATCCAAATTTCTGATTTTCCAGAGGTCTCTAATATGAATAATTTTTACTTGTTTATTTTTATCTGCATCACAATGTCCAACACTGTAGATTGCACTTCTGGTGTAAACAATGGTTAAACAAACACTACTGTATGAATTAAAAAGTTAAATAAATGTTTGACTCACTCTTTTTGTGTAAAATATGCCCAAACAGTCTTGAGGCATGCTCTATCATGAGATTTGTTTTGTTTTGTTAATTTATTTTAGCAAAATTGCCCTTTCTACGATCATCCACATGCATAGTTTGCTGATAACAACTGCAATAAAGTAATAGCTTAGTTAACAATTACTTGTTTACATAGGATATATGATGTATTTTATATTATTTAAGCACCTAAAACTTTATCAGTTTTACTAAATTTAACTTAAAGAACTTTATTTAATTTCCGTATATTGAAAATGTACATTTCCTGTCATCTCTTGGAACTGGAAGCAAGGTGTTATATCCGATATCTAATATATACCTAATATCTCATTATTAGCATAACATAGCCTAACTTGTACCTGGCCTTATGGAAAAGTAACAGCTCTTGTAATTGTTTATCTAGGCAAGGCAAGTTTATTTATACACAATGGTAATTCAAAGTGCTTTATAGAAGAAATTAAAATAATCCAAAACAAATAAGTAAAATAGTTTAGAATAAAAAATAAAGTACAGTAAAAACAGTCAGACGAACAGTGGCACAGTGCTCATTCAGTAAATGCATAGCTAAACAGATGTGTTTTGAGATCTAAAGCATTTGTTACAATAAGGATATATTTACAGGTAAGACCATTAATGGCTCCTTATTACCATGCTAAGGTCAATGTTAACTTTTTCTTTCTTTATCTATAGCATTTGTTCTGGAAAAACTACAACACAAAACAGTTGTAATATAAATATTTTGTGAAAAATCTATTCCCTTAACAGACTATTTTTTATAAATTATATAAGTTTGTCAAATTTTACCACAATAAAACATGATCAATTCTAGTGAATGTGGTTATGACTAGTCTAAATTGCTTTGTAATGAATGTTGGTGCAGGTCTGGATGATCATTTCTCCTCACTTATAAATGCCCTTCAGCCAAGTATATACACACTACACTTCGAAGCGGGCAACTTAAACTGTGCTTAAGGGACAGTTCACCCAAACATGAAAATTCTGTCATCATTTACTCACCCTCAAGTTGTTCCAAAACTGTATTTAATTTTTTGTTAAACATGGGAGAAGATATTTTGAAGAATGTGGGTAACCAAACAGTTGATAGACCCCTTTGACTTTAATAATATGGAGACAGAAAAAAAAACTCAATGAGGACAAGAAACTGTAAGGTTACCCACATTTTTCAAAATATATTCTCTTATGTTTAACAGAAGAATGAAACTCATACAAATTTGGAACAACTTTAGAGTGAGTAAATGATGACATCATTTTCTTTTTTGGATGACCTATCACTTTAAGTAATATCAAAATAATCCATCCACCCATTCTCCAGACAACTAATCCTCTAATAGAGGCATGAGGCCTCACAGAGGCTGGAGTGCCTACCCCAACATCTTGGGCCACAGGTAGAGAAACATCCTGGATGGATTGCCAGTCCATAACAGAGCTTACACAGTCACATTCACATCAAATGAAAGACAATGTCTCCAATTGACATATGATGAATGTCTTTGGACTGTGGGAGGGAAACCAGTGAAGCCTTAGGAAACCCAAACAGGCAGAACATGCAAAGTCCCCACAGAAAGTCATCCTGGCTTAAATGGTATTCCGAACAGGGACCTTTTACTGAGAAGCATCAGTGCTTGCTTAACAATAAAATAATAATACAAATAATAACTGTAAAATGAATGCAGGAAAAGTATGCATATAAAGTGTCTTGGCTTTTATGTCTAGCCTACTTCACAAAATATTTCCTGCACTATTGAAGTTATGCACTGACATGAAATGTAACTGCTTTTTATTGTGTAACAATGTGTATATTAGCATATCAAGACCTTAGCAACTGTATTATTTCCTTTTCACATTACAACCTCTTATGCTCTTTATATGACATAATTCCCTCAGCTGGCCTTGTGTGATGGAATGTTAAAGGAGAAAATGTTTAGGGTTATGGTTTGTCATGGACAAACCTCTCCTCACTTCAGGGGCTTAGTGGAACAAAAACACAGACTCCACAATCTGCATGTGCAAATATTTTAGTGACTGGTAACCTGTTGGTAACACCATGGGGAGTGATTTTTATGTTCCTGGGTCCTATGTTACCCATTTTTATAAAGCACCTAATGAACACATGATAAAGGACTAGGGTAACATGGGACCATAGAATTAAGCCAGGGGTATAGGACCCTGGGAGCATACATGTATCCCCCATCCTGGGAAGTCCACATGCTCTTTTATTGTCATTTAGTTATTGTGCACATATAAGGAAATAAATGAAAATATATTACTTTTGTACGATCATTTGCAATATTATATTAAACTTTAGGTTCAGGTTAATCACAGTCCAAATAAGATGGCACGGTGGCTCAGTGGGCAGCAGCAAGAAGGTCTAAGTCCTAACTGAGCCAGGAGTCCTTTCTGGAGTTTGCATGTTCTCCCCATGTTAGCGTGGGTTTCTTCCGGGTGCCCTTACAGTCCAAAGACATGCAGGTTTGGTGGATTGGAAATTGAGGAGTGTGAGTGTGAATGTGTCCTTGCACTCTCAGTGCTCAGAAAGGGCATCCAGCTTAAAACCTTTGTCAAATCAAATGTGTGTATGTGAAGTGGACCCTGTAAATGAGTGGGAATAACTCCAGGAAGATGGATGGACATACTAAATACTATAGTGTCACAAGGCACATAATCCACTTTTTCACACTTTTATTTTATACACATTTCAGGTTATAAAGTGCTAAGTGTCTGTATCATACCTGAGTGGCATGCTGGTATTGAAAATTATGACCAAGTAAATTATGAATGTGGATTACAGAGCAATATGATTAAAAGTAAACACACAGAGGTAAGAGAAATAAGTTCTGGCATGAAACTCTAGATGGTGCAGGCTAATAGGTCCTTTAACTCACCTGTTCATAATCACATCATTCTTTATAGGGCACAGCTGATTTGTTCCTGCTGTGCCAGTAGCCAATGAGGTTGCTGCTCAGCCTTCAAATACATGGGCAGCATTTGCCTTAGCAGTGCACTTTCAGAAACCCTCCACCCTCCCCAGCTCCACCTCTATGGACATGCTATGGGTAATTCAAGTGCGCTAAATTGTACAGCAGCAGCATGTCTTACTTGTTCACAGCAGAGTGTGGTGGATGTATTGAGTGTAGCAAGTTCCATACTTGCTCTACAGCAGCTACACCAATGAAAGGAGCAGCGTAGCAGACCTATTCCGCCAAGACCAAACGTACATTGTCATACCCATTACCAAGCCAATCACTCCGAGAGTTGTCATGACAAAACTGTCTTATTAACTATGGGTAAAAACAAACTTTTTATTTTTTGTCTACTTTATCCCAAATCACTGCTAATTATAAATTAGATAAATAATAATTGAATAGTCAGAACATTTGAAATTTGCCTTTATTTTTGCTTATATGACAGCAGTATGATATAGACTTCAAACTGCAATAAAACAGCATTTAGAATTTTGCTAACTTTACTTGAAATTCTTTAAAAAATAATTAAAAATTAAATCCCGACGAAAGACGATGGCTCCCAAGAGTCTTTCCACTTCATTCCACTATAACAAAAGAAAAAACAAAAAACAATTCAGGTCAAGTGACTACCTGATTTAGGCACAAACTATAACCATTTAAAATGTACACTGCAAAAATGCTTTTCTTACTTGTTATTTTTGTCGTTTCCAGTGCAAATATATAAAATTTTTTAAATAAAGATGTCTTTACTAAAGTAGTAAAATGCCATAAGATATTAAGTCTTGTTTTCTGGGAATATAAAACAAAATTAAGCAAGTTTTTGCTTAAAACAAGCAACATTATCTGCCAATGGGGTACAAAAAATAAAAATTGTTTCTGTTTGAATTAACATTATTTTTCTTACCCCATTGGCAGATAATTTAGCTTTTTTTAAGCAACAAATCACTTCATTTTGATTTATATCCCCAGAAAACAAGACATAATATCATATGGCATTTTACATATCTAGTAAATGCATCTTAATTTAAGAATTCTTTTGATATTTGGACTGGAAACCAGACAAAAATACTAAGTAAGAAAACCATTGTATTGAATGATGCCAGAATATTGATCTCACAATTCAGTACGTACCATGATGCGCAGGAAGCCCATTTTACAAGGACTTCAATGTTCCCCTGTGGTACAAATGGGAACAAAATTGTTAGTGTATTAGAGAACAATTAATTAAAAAAAATTCTATATAATGTAAAATTACTGAATCTGGATGACACTTTTCTGAAGAGCTGCTATATAGCTGAATTGAACGAATTCATAATTGATGATATATTCATAGATAGCATAATTTTTCAGCTGAAGTCAGATCAGTATTAATTAAATTTTATTCTATCTATTGTCTTTTTTGGAGCTGCTTTACAGCTGAATAAACGGTTTACAACATTGAATCATTCTTTTCCTGTTGATCCATGTAAAGCTGCTTTGAAACTGTCTGTATTTTATACAACCGTATGAAAATAAATATGACTTGTATCTAATCAGTGGAATCAAACATTTTATTTTATTTTCAGACTACTTTTGTATATTTAACAGCACATTAAATGTTGAGTTAATGCTATTTTTAGACCTTTATATAAAACTTACAAAACTGAGAAATCAGAATTTGTTAAGAAGTGTTTTCACTAGGGATGCACTGATATGAACATTTTGCCCGAAACAGATAACCAATAATTCTTTATATTTGAAAGCCGATAAACGATATATATCAGCCAATAAATTTAAATCCAAGTTTTGGTCTGTCTGCGGCTGCGGTGCATCATCCGTGATGGGCTGGTCCATCTGCGGCTGCGGTGCATCATCGGTGATGGGCTGGTCCATCTGCGGCTGCGGTGCATCATCGGTGATGGGCTGGTCCATCTGCGGCTGCGGTGCATCATCGGTGATGGGCTGGTCCATCTGCGGCTGCGGTGCATCATCGGTGATGGGCTGGTCTGTCTGCGGCTGCGGTGCATCATCCGTGATGGGTTGGTCTGTCTGCGGCTGCGGTGCATCATCCGTGATGGGCTGGTCTGTCTGCGGCTGCGGTGCATCATCCGTGATGGGCTGGTCTGTCTGCGGCTGCGGTGCATCATCCGTGATGGGCTGGTCTGTCTGCGGCTGCGGTGCATCATCCGTGATGGGCTGGTCTGTCTGCGGCTGCGGTGCATCCTCCGTGATGGGCTGGTCTGTCTGCGGCTGCGGTGCATCATACGTGATGGAGGTCAATTCAGTATCTGGGGCTGTCCCCATCTTTTCTTTCTGAAAATGAACTTTAGGACGACAATGAAGTTTTAAAACTATAGCAATAACAAAAATGTATACAGGGAGTATTATATAAGTCTTTACATTAGGAAATTATAACTGGTTATTTAAATGTAATGCAAGAAATAGCAAGTAAATGTAATGCAAGAAAATACAAAATAACTAACTTTTTAACCATCTCATTACAGTCAGAGAGCAGTCGAGAGTACAGAGAAAGAGCTAAGGCATATCTGAAGCATAGTATATTTGTCTTAGATGTACTTCACCTTCATGCATCTGGTCTCCTTTCCTTTTTTTAGTTGGCTCTGGGAATGAAAGATTATATTGTTTAAACAATATGGGAAGGGAAATTTCACATTGATAACTAATTGTTTAAAAGCATAATGCATAAGCTTATTGTTACATGTGTGTCCTGTGTTTCCCCCTGCATTGTGTTTTGGTTCAGTCCTTTATCTCAGTTTTCCCGCTCCTCGTTTGTGTTCAGTTCCTTCACCTGTTTCTAGTTAATTTGCCCCAGCTGTGTCTTGTTCCCATGATCCGTTCTCTGTGTATGTAAACCCTTTCTCCCTCACTCATGGTTGGTTCTCGTTGATGTGTAACGTGTGTTTGTGGTCCAAAAGACTTGTATCTGTTTAAGTTTGGTTTCCTTAGTAAAGATTATTGAATGTGATCTGCTGACTGCTGCCTCTCCTTCAACCAGCACCACACCCGTAACACTTATAAGCTTTATGCTTAATTTTACCCTTTTTTCTTTTGGTTGATGATGGTTTACGCTTGTGGGACCTAAGTGTGGAGGTCACTGACTGTGGGTCCATCTGCGGTGCATCATCCGTGATGGGCTGGTCCATCTGCGGCTGCGGTGCATCATCCGTAATACTGGTGTTCAATTCAGCATTTGGGGCAGTTCTATTCTTCTTCTCTCTCTGAAAATGAACTTTAGGATGACAAAGTTTTAAATTTATAGCAATAACAAAGATGTTTCAAAATCAGTCTTTAGATTAAGAAATTATAACTGGATCCTCTGTAAAAAACTGATACATTGGCCAACCTAGTGCACACTTACAAATAAACAAAAACTCTACAATAAATTGCTGTAGGTATTATACGATTATTAAAATGTAATGCAAGAAATAGCAGGAAAATATAAGAAAACAAACTTTTTAAAACTGCTTCATAGACAGTCTTCAACCTCTGGAGGAGATCATCATCTAAAACATGATCACCACCTAAAATGGCATCAGCCACAATTGTGCAGTCATTGTTCTTCCCAAGAAGCAGTATGGGATGGAGGTCAAGGGCAGCCAACTTGTCAAGCTGAAAAAAAAAATGCATTTAACTACTTTATACACAAATTTCAATGGTAACACTTTACAATAAGGTTCGTTAACATTAGTGAACATTTAATCTTAGTTAACATTAACGTTAAAGGGTTAGTTCACCCAAAAATGAAAATTAAGTCATTAATTACTCACCCCCATGCTGTACCAACCCCGTAAGACCTTCGATCGTCTTCGGAACACAAATGAAGATATTTATGATTAAATCTGAGAGGTTGATCACTCCTCCATAGGCTCCCTAAGGGAATGACACCGGACGGCCCAGAAAGTCATTAAAGAAAATGTTTAAATATTCCATGTCGCAACAGTGGCTCAACTATAAGTTTATGAAGCGTATAGAATACTTTTTGTGCGAAAAAACAAACAAAAATAACGACTTTATTCGACTATTCCTTTTCTTCCTTGTAGGCCTGAAACGAGACTTCAAGAGATTTCCACGGGCGCAGCGAGGGAGACTAAATAAACTTGCTAAAAAGAGATTCAGCGCGAGAGAGGCAAAGAAAAACGCATGTTTTTAATTTAATTAGGCTATGTTGCTTTGGACAATTTTCGTTTTGTACTGTTTTAATTGTTTAATTTAGCTGTAATTTCTTTGGCAATACAAATTTAAAATGTCGCAAGAATAAGATTAGCCTAGTGTTTCTTATTTTGCATAGCAAAAGAAATAAACTCTAAACTCGATGCAATCCTGTTTTAAATAAAAATTAAAAAAAAAAACTGTCCCGACACTTTATTTAAACCTTGAAATGTTCGAACTTGGTTTCAAACTTAAATAATTTAAGTGTTCTTTTACATTACACAATAATTTAGCAGACTAAAGACGAGCTTCTTCATTTTCATTTTCTGACGCAATCGGCTGACAATCTTCCTTCATCAGTTTTTGAGCAGAAGGTCTCTGCTCGCTTGTCTCTGTCCGCTCTGGCATCCTCTGTGAGCGGCGCTTTTTCTTGCCCGGCTCGAGCAGAGGGAGAGAGAAAGAGAGCGGGAGCCGGATCGTCGTCGAAAACGGCCAGACGACCCCGCAGGGTGGTTAAATCCATCCCGTCCCACTCAGGGCAGCCGCAGTCATGGCCAATCAGGAAGCGCATATGTGCCGGTCTCCGCCGACGAGCGGGCCTCTACACGAGGCACAGGTCATGCGAGGCATTTGGAACAACGCCTCGGAAATTTGCTCTTAAAATTATTTTCTGTTGAAAACCAGATTTTTTTTCCACAAAAATCTGTTTTTCCCCAAAAATAAGTCTGGAAAATGGGGGGGTCGTCTTATATTCAGGGTCGTCTCATATTCGGGTTTATACGGTAAACATATTACTGACCAAGGACTCCTTAAAGATTGTTACTATCCATTAAGATTTACCATTGAACTTGTTTGTGGTCAAATGATCCTCAAATGGTTTTAAACTATTATAAATTAGAGACTACTTCTAATGTTAAATAAGCCATACACAATTCTGATATAACATCAAAAGAATTCAATCTCAATGTATAGTGTTAATCTTTAAGGACTCATTGGCCAGAAATGTTTAGTAGGTCAAATATGCAATTCTGTATGGCTGACTTAACATCAGAATGAGTTTAAGTTTATATAGTTTAAAACCATTTGAGGACCCTTTGGCCAGAATTAAGTACAATGGGTCAGATATGGACTTCTAAATGGACTTCTATATGGCTTATAGGCATATATGGCTTACCAGAAGAAGTCTATGAGTATGTATCGAAAGTTAAAGATCGAGGATTCTTTGGCCAGAAATATGTTCCTTGGGTCAAATATGAACTTCTGTATGCCTGACGTAACATCTGAAGGAGTCAACAAGTATTTATAGAAAGTTCAAGTTTCGAGTACTCTTTGGCCAGAAATATGTTTATTAGTTCAAATTTTGACTTCCGTCTGGCTGATATAACATCAGAAGAAATCAATCTGAATGTATAGTAAGTTAATCTTTAAGGAATCTCTGGCCAGAAATATGTTCAGTAGGTCAGATGTGGGCTTTCATATGGCTAATGTAACATCAAAAGGTGTCAATATGTATAGAAAGCTAATATTCAAAGACTCTTTGGCCAAAAGTATGTTCAGTGGTTCAAAAGTGGAACCGTATTGCTGATTTAACATCAGAATGAGTCTATAAGTTTATATACTTTAAAACCTTTGGAGGACCCTTTGATCAGAAATAAGTTCAATAGGTCAGATATGGACTTCTAAATGGCTTATGAAGCATCAGAATGAATATGAACTTCTGTATGGCTGACGTAACATCAGAAGGAGTCAATATGTATAGAAAGTTAATGTTCAAAGACTATTTGGCCAAAAATATGTTTAGTGGTTTAAATTTTGACTGCCGTCTGACTGATATAACATAAGAAGAATTCAATCTCAAAGTATAGTGTTCATCTTTAAGTACTCTTTGGTCAGAAATATGTTCAGTAGGTTTTAACATCAGAATGAGTCTCTAAGTTTACATAGTGTAAAACCATTTGAAGACCCTTTTGGCCAGAATTAAGTTCAATAGGTCAGATATGGACTTCGATGTGGACTTCCTTATGGCTTATGAAGCATCAGGAGGAGTCTATGAGTATTTACAGAAGGTTCAGGATTGAGGACTAATTTGCCAGAATTATGTTCCTTGGGTCAAATATGAACTTCTGTATGGCCAAAGTAACATTGTAAAGTAACATCCTTCTGACGTAACATCAGAAGGAGTCAACCTATAGAAAATCAAGTTTCGAGTACTCTTTGGCCAAAAATATGTTTAGTAGTTTAAATTTTGACTGCCATTTGGCTGATATAACATGACTTCGAGTACTCTTTGGCCATAAATATGTTTATTAGTTCAAATTTTGACTGCCGTCTGGCTGATATAACATTAGAAGGAATCAATCTCAATGTATAGTAAGTTAATCTTTAAGGAATCTCTGGCCAGAAATATGTTCAGTAGGTCAGATGTGGGCTTTTATGGCTAATGTAACATCAAAAGGTGTCAATATGTATAGAAAGCTAATATTCAAAGTCTCTTGGGCCAAAAGCATGTTCAGTGGTTCGAAAAGGAACCGAGTTGCTGTTTTAACATCAGAATGAGTCTATAAGTTTATATACTTTAAAACCTTTGGAGGACCCTTTGACCAGAAATAAGTTCAAAAGGTCAGAAATGGACTTCTAAATGGCTTATGGAGTATCAGAAGGAGTCTATAAGTATGTATAGAAAGTTCAAGTTTGAGGACTATTTTGTCAGAAATATGTTTCTTGGGTCAAATGTGAACTTCTGTATGGCTGACGTAACATCAGAACATCAATGTAAACAAAGTTCAAGTTTCGAGTACTCTTTGGCCAGAAATATGTTTATTAGTTCAAATTTTGACTGCCGTCTGGCTGATATAACATTGGAAGAAATCAATCTCAATGTATAGTAAGTTAATCTTTAAGGAATCTTTTGCCAAAAATATGTTCAGTATGTCAAATGTGGACTTTTGAGAGGCTGATATAACATCAAAAGGAGTCAATATGTATAGAAAGTTAATGTTCAAAGACTCTTTGGCCAAAAGTATGTTCAGTGGTTCAAAAAGGAACTGTATTGCTTATTTAATATCAGAAGGAGTCTATAAGTTTATATAGTTTAAAAACTTTTGAGGACCCTTTGACCAGAAATAAGTTCAATAGGACAGAAATGGACTATCTAAATGGCTTATGAAGCATCAGAAGGAGTCTATGAGTATGAATAAATAGGTCAAGATTGAGGACTATTTTGCCAGAAATAAGTTCCTTGGGTCAAATATGAACTTCTGTATGGCTGACGTAACATCAGAAGGAGTCAACGAGTATGTATAGAAAGTTCAAGTTTCGAGTACTCTTTGGCAAGAAATAGGTTTAGTAGCTCAAATTTTGACTTCCGTCTGGCTGATATAACATCAGAACAAATCAATCTGAATGAAGGAATCTTTTGCCAGAAATATGTTCAGTATGTCAAATATGGACTTTTGTCAGGCTGATATAACATAAGGAGTTCAAATCTATTCAAATCTCAATGAATAGTGTTAATCTTTAATTACTCTTTGGTCAGAAATATGTTCAGTATATTTTAACTTCAGAATGAGTCTCTAAGTTTATATATTTGAAAACCATTTGAGGATCCTTTGGCCAGAATTAAGTTCAAAAGGTCAGATATGGACTTCTAAATGGACTGCTATATGGCTTATGAAGCACCTTAAGAAGTCTATGACTATGTATAGATGGTAGAAAGTTCAAGATCAGGGAATCTTTGGCCAGAAATATGTTCCTTGGGTCAAATATGAATTTCTGTATGCCTGACGTAACATCTGAAGGAGTCAACAAATATTTATAGAAAGTTCAAGTTTCGAGTACTCTTTGGCAAGAAATAGGTTTAGTAGCTCAAATTTTGACTTCCGTCTGGCTGAAATAACATTGGAAAAAATCAATCTGATTGTATAGTAAGTTAATCTTTAAGGAATCTTTTGCCAGAAATATGTTCAGTATGTCAAATGTGGACTTTTGAGAGGCTGATTTAACATCAGAAGGAGTCAACGAGTATGTATAGAAAGTTCAAGTTTCGAGAACTCTTTGGCCAAAAAAATTCAGTAGGTCAAATATGGACTTTTGTCATAAACAGAAGAAGAATTCAATCTCAATGAATAGTGTTAATCTTTAAGTACTCTTTGGTCAGAAATATGTTCAGTATGTTTCAACATCAGCATGAGTCTCTAAGTTTATATAGTTTAAAACCATTTAAGGCCAAAGGACTTTGACCATAATTAAGTTCAATAGGTCAGATATGGATTTCTATGGCCTATGAAGCACCAGAAGAATTTAATTATAATCGCATTAGCTAGTTTATTACAATGCATATAATACCTACCTCATATCTGTTGTGCAACGAAGAGATAGGACGAGGAGTTGTTTTACATTGCACAAGCGATCTAACGGTGTGCAATGAAGAATATCATATAAGCTGTGTGCTTGATGCATTGCAATGCACACCAAGAATGGACTTATTTTGCAACGTAGAGTACAAAGTGCTATTGCATTGCATTGCACAGACAATCTGACATTGCGCATTGAAAAAGAATATATATATATATAAGTTTGTTATATATATAACATGCGCTGGTTGCATAACATACCAGAACTAACTCATTGCATAGTGCTTTTGAGGAGATAACATTTGTGTTGTTCCATTGCAATCTAAATTATTACTCTACACAAAACCCTTAACAAATGTCTTTCCATTGCACTGCAAGCTTATTCTTTTTTGCCATTTAAGGGAAATTACTGCATTAGCTCTTGCATTACAATGCATAAAATGACCTGTTACCTCTAATGCAACGAAGAGCATTGCAATGGCGATCTAAGTGTTGAAGAATAACATATTAGCGAAGAACATCTTGCATTTCAATACATGCTAAAACCAACTCATTCTTTTGTGCATTAAAGAGATAAGATTAGTTGTCATTACATTGCACAAACGATCTAATGATGTGCATTAAAGAATTTCATAAGCTATGTGCTTGGTGCAATTCAATGCAAACCAGAACTGACTCATTCGGTTGTTCAACGAAAAGTTGTGTACTGTTGCTTTCCATTGTACTGTACTGTACAAGTACTGTTGCTTTGCATTGCACAAACGATCTAACATTGCTCATTGAAAAATAACATATAAGCCATGCACTTGTTGCTTTGCCGTGCATACTAGAACTAACTTATTGCGTTGTGCTTTAATGAGATAAAATAGTGCTGTTGCATTGCATTGCGAAAAAAATCTGAATTATTACTCTATGCAATGAAAACACATAACATTTGTGCTTTCCATTGCTCTGCATAATACATCAACCTTATTCATTTTTGTATTGAAGGGAAATTATTGCATTAGCACTTGCTTTACAATGCATAAAATTACCTCATACCTCTTATGAAACGAAGAGATAACATAGGAGATAACATTGCATTACATTGCAAAGGCGATCTAAGAATTAGCTAAGAAGAATAACGTATTAGCGAAGGACATGTTACATTTCAATACATGTCAGAACTAACTCATTCCTTTGTGCATTAAAGAGATAACATGAGTGCTATTGCACTGCATTGCACAAACGATCTAAAGATGTTTATTGAATGCTCTTGGTGCATTTCGATGCATACAAGAACTGACTCATTCGGTTATGCAACGAAGAGATAACAAAAGTGCTGTTGCATTGCATTGCACAAACGATCTAACATTGCGCATTGAAAAATAACGTAAAAGCTGTTGCATTGCATTGTGCTTTGAGGAGATAAAATAGCACTAGCTAATGCATTGCAAAAAAAATCTTAATTATTCCTCTATGCAATGAAAACCAAAACATATGTTCTTTCCAATTCATCTTTCCTACAACAACCTTTTTTTTACATTGGAGGAAAATTATTGCATTAGCTCTTGCATTACAATGCACAGAATAACTATCTCCTGTGCAACGACGAGATAACAGGAGATTTGCATTGCAAAGGCGATCTAAGAATTAGCGTTGAAGAATTACATGCGAAGCACATGTTGCATTTCAATGCATGCCAGAACTAACTCTCAGAACTGACTTTGTGCATTAAAGAGATAACATGAGTACTGTTGTACTGCTTTGCAAAAACGATCTATTTCGCATTGAAGAATAACATATAAGCTATGCACTTGTTTTGTGCATTGCATACCAGAACTAACTCATTGCGTTTGTCTTTGAGGAGATCAAATTTGTGCTCTTGCCAATGCTTTGCAAAAACATCTAAATTATTTCTCTATGCAATAAAAACCACAACATATCCTATTGCATATCCTATTGGACAACATTTCCTATGGCAGTGCATACTACAACAAACTTTAATTTTTGCATTAAAGGGACAGCAACAGCACTAATATTATCTCTTCGTTGCACAACCGAATGAGTCAGTTCTGGTATGCATTGAAATGCACCAAGCAAATAATCTGATATTTTTCAATGCACATCGTTAGATCGTTTGTGCAATGCAGTGCAACAGCACTCATGTACTTTAATGCACAAAGTTAGTTCTGAGAGTTAGTTCTGGCATGCCATGAAATGACGCTTTTGACCATGCGTCAACATCCGACGCACATGGCACCATTTAGCGTCAGGTAGATGATGCTCATCCTCGGGCGTCATCTAACGCCTTTAGCCACGCTTCCGTTTTTAGCGTCAGTTAAATGACGCTTCCGTTATGGGTAGGTTTAGGTCTGGGGTAGGGTTAGCGTCTCATATTGACGCTAAAGGGTGCCATGTGCGTCGGATGTTGACGCATGGTCAAAAGCGTCATTTCATGGCATGCCAGAACTAACTCTCAGAACTAACTTTGTGCATTAAAGTACATGAGTGCTGTTGCACTGCATTGCACAAACGATCTAACGATGTGCATTGAAAAATATCAGATTATTTGCTTGGTGCATTTCAATGCATACCAGAACTGACTCATTCGGTTGTGCAACGAAGAGATAATGCTGTTGCATTGCATTGCACAAACGATCTAACATTGCGCATTGAAAAATAACGTATAAGCTGTTGCATTCCATTGCATACCAGAACTAACTCATTAGTTTGTACTTTGAGGAGATACAATTAGTGCTGTTGCAGACAGTGCATTGCAAAAAAAAATCTAAATTATTCCTCTATGGATCTATATTCCTCTATCTATATTCCTCTATCACAACGTATGTTCTTTCCTATTGCAATGCATTCTACAACAAACTTAATTTTTACATTAGAGGAAAATTATTGCATTAGCTCTTGCATTACAATGCACAGAATAACTACCTCATAACTATTGCACATCCCATTGGACAACATTTCCTATGGTAATGCATACTACTACGAAAAATAATTTTTGCATTGAAGTGAAAGTATTGCATTAGCTCTTGCATTACAATGCACAGAATAACTACCTCATACCTCCTGTGCAACGAAGAGATAAGATAGGAATTGTATTGCAAAGGCGATCTAAGAATTAGCGTTGAAGAATAACATATAAGCGAAGCACATGTTGCATTTCAATGCATGCCAGAACTAACTCTCAGAACTGACTTTGTAAATTAAAGAGATAACATGAGTTCTGTTGCACTGCTTTGCACAAACGATCTAAAATTTCGCACTGAAGAAAAACATATAAGCTATGCGCTTGTTGCATTGCATACCAGAACTAACTCATTGCGTTGTGTTTTGAGGAGATAACATTTGTGTTCTTCCATTGCAATCTAAATTATTACTCTGTACAATGAAACCAATAACACATGTGCTTTCCATTGCACTGCAACCTTTTTAATTTTTGCCATTGAAGGGAAATTATTGCATTAGCTCTAGCATTACAATGCATACAATGGCTTCATATCTCTTATGCAACGAAAAGATAACATGGGATTTGCATTGCATTGCAATGGCTATCTAAGAATTAGTGTTGAAGAATACCATATTAGCGAAGAACATGTTTAATTTCAATACATGCAATACAACTCCTTTGTGCATTAAAGAGATAACATGAGTGCTGCATTGCACAAACCATCTAATGATGTGCAATCAAGAATTTCATATAAGCTATTTGCTTCGTGCATTCCAATGCAAACCAGGTGAGTGAGTTTCTGTTGTGCAACGAAAAGATAAATAACATAAGTGCTGTTTCTTTGCATTCCACAAACGATCTAACATTGCACATTAAAAAATAACGTATAAGCTATGTACTTTTGCTTTGCCGTGCGTACTAGAACTAACTCGTTGCATGGTTTATTAAAGAGATAACATGAGTGCATTGCATTGCACAAACGATCTAATGATGTACATTGCAGAATTTCATATTAGCTGTATGCTTGGTGCATTTCAATGCAAACCAGACTGACTCATTCGGTTGTGCAACGAAAAGATAAAATAAGTGCTGTTGCTTTGCATTGCACAAACTTATTGAAAAATAACATATAAGCTATGCACTTGTTGCTTTGCCGTGCATACTAGAACTAACTCGTTGCGTTGTTGCTTTAAGGGTTAAGATATGTGCTTTCCATTGCACTGCATACTACAACAAACTTATTAATTTTTGCATTGAAGGGAAATTATTGCAATAGCTATTCCATTACAATGCATAAAACTAATTCCTCTGTGCAATGAAAAAAAAAACACACAACATAATCTATGTGCATTCGCATTGCATTGTATACTACAACTAAACTATTAATTTGTGTATTGAAGGAAATGTATTGCAATAGCATTTTGATCACAATGCATACACAATAACTAACTCACTCCGTTGTGCAACGAAGAAGATAACATATTTGTTTTTGCAATCCATTGCACACAACATCTAACATTGTGCATTGAAAAAAAAAACATAAGCTTTTTTGTTGCATTGCATACCAGAACTAACTCAATGCGTTGTGACATATTTTTGGCCAAATACTACTCGAAACTTTAACTTTCTATACATAATGAATCCTTCTGATGTTCATAAGCAATAGAGAAGTCCATATCTGACCGATTGAACTTATTTCTGGTCAAAGGGTCCTCAAATGGTTTTAAATTATATACATTTATAGACTCTTTCTGATGTTAAATCAGCCATACAGAATTCCAAATTTGACCTACTGAACATATTACTGCCCAAAGAGTTCTCGAAACATGAACTTTCTATAGGCTTTGAATATTGAATTTTAAGTATTTGAATATTAGCTTTCTATACTTATTGACTCCTTTTGATATTACATTAGCCATACAAAAGTCCACATTTGACCTATTGAACATATTTCTGGCCAAATATTTAGAATGCAACGAAGAGATAGGACGAGGAGTTGTTTTACATTGCACAAGCGATCTAACGGTGTGCAATGAAGAATATCATATAAGCTGTGTGCTTGATGCATTGCAATGCACACCAAGAATGGACTTATTTTGCAACGTAGAGTACAAAGTGCTATTGCATTGCATTTCACAGACAATCTGACATTGCGCATTGAAAAAGAATATATAAATATATATATATATATATATATATATATATATATATATATATATATATATATATATATATATATAACATGCGCTTGTTGCATAACATACCAGAACTAACTCATTGCATAGTGCTTTTGAGGAGATAACATTTGTGTTGTTCCATTGCAATCTAAATTATTACTCTACACAAAACCCTTAACAAATGTCTTTCCATTGCACTCCAACCTTATTCTTTTTTGCCATTTAAGGGAAATTACTGCATTAGCTCTTGCATTACAATGCATAAAATGACCTGTTACCTCTAATGCAACGAAGAGCATTGCAATGGCGATCTAAGTGTTGAAGAATAACATATTAGCGAAGAACATCTTGCACTTCAATACATGCTAAAACCAACTCATTCTTTTGTGCATTAAAGAGATAAGATTAGTTGTCATTACATTGCACAAACGATCTAATGATATGCATTAAAGAATTTCATAAGCTATGTGCTTGGTGCAATTCAATGCAAACCAGAACTGACTCATTCGGTTGTTCAACGAAAAGTTGTGTACTGTTGCTTTCCATTGTACTGTACTGTACAAGTACTGTTGCTTTGCATTGCACAAACGATCTAACATTGCTCATTGAAAAATAACATATAAGCCATGCACTTGTTGCTTTGCCGTGCATACTAGAACTAACTTATTGCGTTGTGCTTTAAGGAGATAAAATAGTGCTGTTGCATTGCATTGCGAAAAAAATCTGAATTATTACTCTATGCAATGAAAACACATAACATTTGTGCTTTCCATTGCTCTGCATAATACATCAACCTTATTCATTTTTGTATTGAAGGGAAATTATTGCATTAGCACTTGCTTTACAATGTATAAAATTACCTCATACCTCTTATGAAACGAAGAGATAACATAGGAGATAACATTGCATTACATTGCAAAGGCGATCTAAGAATTAGCTAAGAAGAATAACGTATTAGCGAAGGACATGTTACATTTCAATACATGTCAGAACTAACTCATTCCTTTGTGCATTAAAGAGATAACATGAGTGCTATTGCACTGCATTGCACAAACGATCTAAAGATGTTTATTGAATGCTCTTGGTGCATTTCGATGCATACAAGAACTGACTCATTCGGTTGTGCAACGAAGAGATAACAAAAGTGCTGTTGCATTGCATTGCACAAACGATCTAACATTGCGCATTGAAAAATAACGTAAAAGCTGTTGCATTGCATTGTGCTTTGAGGAGATAAAATAGCACTAGCTAATGCATTGCAAAAAAAATCTTAATTATTCCTCTATGCAATGAAAACCAAAACATATGTTCTTTCCAATTCATCTTTCCTACAACAACCTTTTTTTTACATTGGAGGAAAATTATTGCATTAGCTCTTGCATTACAATGCACAGAATAACTATCTCCTGTGCAACGACGAGATAACAGGAGATTTGCATTGCAAAGGCGATCTAAGAATTAGCGTTGAAGAATTACATGCGAAGCACATGTTGCATTTCAATGCATGCCAGAACTAACTCTCAGAACTGACTTTGTGCATTAAAGAGATAACATGAGTACTGTTGTACTGCTTTGCAAAAACGATCTATTTCGCATTGAAGAATAACATATAAGCTATGCACTTGTTTTGTGCATTGCATACCAGAACTAACTCATTGCGTTTGTCTTTGAGGAGATCAAATTTGTGCTCTTGCCAATGCTTTGCAAAAACATCTAAATTATTTCTCTATGCAATAAAAACCACAACATATCCTATTGCACATCCTATTGGACAACATTTCCTATGGCAGTGCATACTACAACAAACTTTAATTTTTCCATTAAAGGGACAGCAACAGCACTAATATTATCTCTTCGTTGCACAACCGAATGAGTCAGTTCTGGTATGCATTGAAATGCACCAAGCAAATAATCTGATATTTTTCAATGCACATCGTTAGATCGTTTGTGCAATGCAGTGCAACAGCACTCATGTACTTTAATGCACAAAGTTAGTTCTGAGAGTTAGTTCTGGCATGCCATGAAATGACGCTTTTGACCATGCGTCAACATCCGACGCACATGGCACCATTTAGCGTCAGGTAGATGATAGGCCTACTCATCCTCGGGCGTCATCTAACGCCTTTAGCGTCAGTTAAATGACGCTTCCGTTTTTAGCGTCAGTTAAATGACGCTTCCGTTATGGGTAGGTTTAGGTCTGGGGTAGGGTTAGCGTCTCATATTGACGCTAAAGGGTGCCATGTGCGTCGGATGTTGACGCATGGTCAAAAGCGTCATTTCATGGCATGCCAGAACTAACTCTCAGAACTAACTTTGTGCTTTAAAGTACATGAGTGCCGTTGCACTGCATTGCACAAACGATCTAACGATGTGCATTGAAAAATATCAGATTATTTGCTTGGTGCATTTCAATGCATACCAGAACTGACTCATTCGGTTGTGCAACGAAGAGATAATGCTGTTGCATTGCATTGCACAAACGATCTAACATTGCGCATTGAAAAATAACGTATAAGCTGTTGCATTCCATTGCATACCAGAACTAACTCATTAGTTTGTACTTTGAGGAGATACAATTAGTGCTGTTGCAGACAGTGCATTGCAAAAAAAAATCTAAATTATTCCTCTATGGATCTATATTCCTCTATCTATATTCCTCTATCACAACGTATGTTCTTTCCTATTGCAATGCATTCTACAACAAACTTAATTTTTACATTAGAGGAAAATTATTGCATTAGCTCTTGCATTACAATGCACAGAATAACTACCTCATAACTATTGCACATCCCATTGGACAACATTTCCTATGGTAATGCATACTACTACGAAAAATAATTTTTGCATTGAAGTGAAAGTATTGCATTAGCTCTTGCATTACAATGCACAGAATAACTACCTCATACCTCCTGTGCAACGAAGAGATAAGATAGGAGTTGTATTGCAAAGGCGATCTAAGAATTAGCGTTGAAGAATAACATATAAGCGAAGCACATGTTGCATTTCAATGCATGCCAGAACTAACTCTCAGAACTGACTTTGTGAATTAAAGAGATAACATGAGTTCTGTTGCACTGCATTGCACAAACGATCTAAAATTTCGCATTGAAGAAAAACATATAAGCTATGCGCTTGTTGCATTGCATACCAGAACTAACTCATTGCGTTGTGTTTTGAGGAGATAACATTTGTGTTCTTCCATTGCAATCTAAATTATTACTCTGTACAATGAAACCCATAACACATGTGCTTTCCATTGCACTGCAACCTTTTTAATTTTTGCCATTGAAGGGAAATTATTGCATTAGCTCTAGCATTACAATGCATACAATGGCTTCATATCTCTTATGCAACGAAAAGATAACATGGGATTTGCATTGCATTGCAATGGCTATCTAAGAATTAGTGTTGAAGAATACTATATTAGCGAAGAACATGTTTCATTTCAATACATGCAATACAACTCCTTTGTGCATTAAAGAGATAACATGAGTGCTGCATTGCACAAACCATCTAATGATGTGCAATCAAGAATTTCATATAAGCTATTTGCTTCGTGCATTCCAATGCAAACCAGGTGAGTGAGTTTCTGTTGTGCAACGAAAAGATAAATAACATAAGTGCTGTTTCTTTGCATTGCACAAACGATCTAACATTGCACATTGAAAAATAACGTATAAGCTATGTACTTTTGCTTTGCCGTGCGTACTAGAACTAACTCGTTGCATGGTTTATTAAAGAGATAACATGAGTGCATTGCATTGCACAAACGATCTAATGATGTACATTGCAGAATTTCATATTAGCTGTATGCTTGGTGCATTTCAATGCAAACCAGACTGACTCATTCGGTTGTGCAACGAAAAGATAAAATAAGTGCTGTTGCTTTGCATTGCACAAATGCATTGAAAAATAACATATAAGCTATGCACTTGTTGCTTTGCCGTGCTTACTAGAACTAACTCGTTGCGTTGTTGCTTTAAGGGTTAAGATATGTGCTTTCCATTGCACTTCATACTACAACAAACTTATTAATTTTTGCATTGAAGGGAAATTATTGCAATAGCTATTCCATTACAATGCATAAAACTAATTCCTCTGTGCAATGAAAAAAAAACACACAACATTATGTGCATTCGCATTGCATTGTATACTACAACTAAACTATTCATTTGTGTATTGAAAGAAATGTATTGCAATAGCATTTTGATCACAATGCATACACAATAACTAACTCACTCCGTTGTGCAACGAAGAAGATAACATATTTGTTTTTGCAATCCATTGCACACAACATCTAACATTGTGCATTGAAAAAAAAAACATAAGCTTTTTTGTTGCATTGCATACCAGAACTAACTCAATGCGTTGTGCTTTGAGTAGATACAAATTTGTATGCTATCTTTATGTTTATATCACATCAGACAATATATCAGACAAAGCTTATATGTCTTCAATCCACAACGTTTGATCGTGTGTGAAATGCAGTGCAGAGGAGCAATTTATTATCTTTTTTTTATTAAAAATGTAAAAAAAAAAATTTGCAATACAAAAATATTATTTCTTCAATGCACATCGGAATGAATTAGTTCTTGTAGGCTTTGCACTGCAACAATTACACAGCTTATATGTTATTCTTCAATGTAAAATGTTTGATCTTGTTTCCACAGCAGATATGTTAATCTCTTCGTTGCACAACTGAATGAGTTGCTTACATTGTGTGCATTGTAAAGCAACAGCTAATGCAATGATTTATATACATTACATAGATATATACTGACTGCCTTTGATGTCACATCAACCAAAAGTCCAAATATGACCTACCGAACATTTTTCTGTCAAAAGAGTCCATGAATTACTATACATACACAGTGACTTGTCGTAATGTTATCTCAGGTAGACTGTAGTCCATATCTGACACACTGAACAAATTACTTGAAAAAAGTCCTCAAAATCATTTTTTTTACTATCAACCGAAAAACTCCTTTTTATGTGAAAAATCAGCCATACAGCAGTCCTGGCCTGACATATTTTTGGCCAAATACTACTCGAAACTTTAACTTTCTATACATAATGAATCCTTCTGATGTTCATAAGCAATAGAGAAGTCCATATCTGACCGATTGAACTTATTTCTGGTCAAAGGGTCCTCAAATGGTTTTAAATTATATACATTTATAGACTCTTTCTGATGTTAAATCAGCCATACAGAATTCCAAATTTGACCTACTGAACATATTACTGCCCAAAGAGTTCTCGAAACATGAACTTTCTGTAGGCTTTGAATATTGAATTTTAAGTATTTGAATATTAGCTTTCTATACTTATTGACTCCTTTTGATGTTACATTAGCCATACAAAAGTCCACATTTGACCTATTGAACATATTTCTGGCCAAATATTCCTTAAAGATTAACTTACTACACATTCAGATTGATTTCTTCTGATGTTATATATCAGCCAGACGGCAGTCAAAATTTTAAATACTAAAACATATTTCTGGCCAAAGAGTACTAGAATCTTGAACTTTCTATACAAAATTGTTGACTCCTTCTGATGACCTCTCAGGTTCATATTAGACCCAAGGAGATCAAATATGGCCTCTTTTACTGGCCAAAGAGTCCTTAATGATTAAAACTATAAATTCAGATTGATTTTATTTCTGGTCAAAGAGTACAAGAATCTTGAACTTTCTATACAAACTAGTTGACTCCTTTTGATGTCACGATAGAAATAAGGAAGTTCATATTTGACCAAAGGAACATATTTCTGGCCAAAAAATCCTCAATCTTGAACTTTCTATACATACTCCATCTGATGCTTGATAAGCCATTGCAGCTGCCAGTCTCTGCTTTAACCGAGGAGTTTAAGTGTGCCAAGGTCAGACTGGAAATGACCTTAGTAGAGTCACGCTACAAATGTGTAAGGGAAGCAGCCCCTGCGTTAAAAACTGGTAGAAAGTGGTCAGCAAAGAAATCTGTAGTAGAGGCAAAGGCTGCCCTTCAAATTGGAAGCTGGTAGTCAGTTACACGCAGAACCTAAGCATTCTGGTTACACGCAGAAGACAATATTCCTCCGCCCAGGCGAGCAACCAAAGGTGTTAACATCAATTCTCGCCCAGGACAACTGGAAGCTGCTAGGGAGTGGAAGAAGCTGGCTGATCTTGATCAACGGCTTATTTTTCCACCTGAGATTGCCACCACTAACCTACGACCAGATATTGTTTTGTGGTCTGGATCAGCACGCATTGTTCAACTGATAGAGTTAACAGTGCCATGGGAGGATGCGTTAGATGAGGCATATGAGAGGAAGAAACTGCGGTATGCTCTGGTGTCCCCATTCAACTTAGCCCAGCTTATTGACCTCTACATCCCTCCTGATGCTGAGACCTAACCACAATCTCTCCGCAACCCAACCATACGCGCCAACCCGTTTGACTAAGCCTGTCGAGCCCCACTGGTGCGTTAAAGCAGTTTCAGTGGCAACGGTTCCGTATGGCATACCACCTACCGCAAAACACAATATCTGCCCAACCACCCGTCATTCACGCAATATCCACAGGAACGTATACAAATAAACCAACAGACTCTTCAAGTTTTCAAGAATTCTACGAAACCGTAGCGTGGCGGCCTGTACACAGCCAGCTAGCATCTTTCCGTCTCAACCACAGTCAGTTACTGCTCCTTTCTGCTGCTTCAGATAAGTTCTTTACTGTGCGACGCAACTCTTGGCCGCTGAATCCGACGTCTCTGAGGAACCGGCCACTGAAGCAGAACAGCGAGGATGGAGAGTCCAGGTTTATCCAGTGGAAGTGGGTTGTCGAGGTTTTGTGGCACACTCTACAACCCGGTTCCTCAGAGACGTCGGATTCAGCGGCCAAGAGTTGCGTCGCACAGTAAAGAACTTATCTGAAGCAGCAGAAAGGAGCAGTAACTGACTGTGGTTGAGACGGAAAGATGCTAGCTGGCTGTGTACAGGCCGCCACGCTACGGTTTCGTAGAATTCTTGAAAACTTGAAGAGTCTGTTGGTTTATTTGTATACGTTCCTGTGGATATTGCGTGAATGACGGGTGGTTGGGCAGATATTGTGTTTTGCGGTAGGTGGTATGCCATACGGAACCGTTGCCACTGAAACTGCTTTAACGCACCAGTGGGGCTCGACAGGCTTAGTCAAACGGGTTGGCGCGTATGGTTGGGTTGCGGAGAGATTGTGGTTAGGTCTCAGCATCAGGAGGGATGTAGAGGTCAATAAGCTGGGCTAAGTTGAATGGGGACACCAGAGTCACTGTCGAGCCCTCTTGAGGTGTCGTGGGCTAGTCGACGAAACACTGAGGACGGAAGGTGCCCACTTGAAGACCCTAGAGATGTCCCCTACTCGGCTCAATCCAGACGGTTGTCGTGCTGGTCCTGTAGTTGCAGCCGTCACGTGTGCTGACGCGCCAAGTACACTGCAGCCGTTAACGCCGGACAGAAGGGGAGTCACACCACCATACGGAAAGAAGCGTAAATGGATGGAGAAGCATAGTTTACTCTAAACCTACGTCTTAGTTTTGCTTATCTTGGCGAAAGCAGAGTACAAATCAGCATGAAGTTTTAACATCTACTCTCGTGTAATGGAAATCATTTATAGAAAGTCCATATCTGACCTTTTGAACTAATTTCCGGAAAAAAGGGTCCTCAAATGCTTTTAGACTATATAAACTTAGACACTTCTTCTGATGTTAAATCAGCGATACAGAATTTCATATTTGACCTATTACCGTATATACCCGAATATAAGACGAGTTTTTTTGTCCTAAAAATAGGCTGAAAAATGGGGGGTCGTCTTATATTCAGGGTCATCTTATATTCGAGTGGAGCAATCGATTGATAGCCTTTTTCTCCTTTTACTCGTGGAAAAAACGAGCGCGTCGCTTCCATTATGAGCGCGCTCCTACATTTGAAATAACGAACTTGAGCGCGCAAAAGACGCGATATGTGAACGGGGGGGGGGGGGGGGGGGGGGGGAGGTCTCTGCTCGCTTGTCTCTGTCCGCTCTGGCATCCTCTGTGAACGGCGCTTTTTCTTGCCCGGCTCGAGCAGAGGGAGAGAGAGAGAGAGCGGGAGCCGGATCGTCGTCGAAAACGGCCAGACGACCCCGCAGGGTGGTTAAATCCATCCCGTCCCACTCAGGGCAGCCGCAGTCATGGCCAATCAGGAAGCGCATATGTGCCGGTCTCCGCCGACGAGCGGGCCTCTACACGAGGCACAGGTGATGCGAGGCATTTGGAACAACGCCTCGGAAATTTGCTCTTAAAATTATTTTCTGTTGAAAACCAGATTTTTTTTCCACAAAAATCTGTTTTTTCCCAAAAATAAGTCTGGAAAATAGGGGGGTCGTCTTATATTCAGGGTCGTCTTATATTCAGGTTTATATGGTAAACATATTACTGGCCAAGGACTCCTTAAAGATTGTTACTATCCATTAAGATTTACCGATTGAACTTGTTTGTGGTCAAATGATCCTCAAATGGTTTTAAACTATTAAGCTTAGACTCATTCTGATGTTAAGTCAGCCATACAGAATTGCATATTTGACCTACTAAACATTTCTGGCCAATGAGTCCTTAAAGATTAACACTATACATTGAGATTTAATTCTTTTGATGTTATATCAGAATTGTGTATGGCTTATTTAACATTAGAAGTAGTCTCTAACATCAAAAGAATTCAATCTCAATGTATAGTGTTAATCTTTAAGGACTCATTGGCCAGAAATGTTTAGTAGGTAAACAATGCAATTCTGTATGGCTGACTTAACATCAGAATGAGTCTAAGTTTATATAGTTTAAAACCATTTGAGGACCCTTTGGCCAGAATTAAGTACAATGGGTCAGATATGGACTTCTAAATGGACTTCTATTTGGCTTATAGGCATATATGGCTTACCAGAAGAAGTCTATGAGTATATATCGAAAGTTATTTATCGAAAGTTATTTGGCCAGAAATATGTTCCTTGGGTCAAATATGAACTTCTGTATGCCTGACGTAACATCTGAAGGAGTCAACAAGTATTTATAGAAAGTTCAAGTTTCGAGTACTCTTTGACCAGAAATATGTTTATTAGTTCAAATTTTGACTTCCGTCTGGCTGATATAACATCAGAAGAAATCAATCTGAATGTATAGTAAGTTAATCTTTAAGGAGTCTCTGGCCAGAAATATGTTCAGTAGGTCAGATGTGGGCATTCATATGGCTAATGTAACATCAAAAGGTGTCAATATGTATAGAAAGCTAATATTCAAAGACTCTTTGGCCAAAAGTATGTTCAGTGGTTCAAAAGTGGAACCGTATTGCTGTTTTAAAATCAGAATGAGTCTATAAGTTTATATACTTTAAAACCTTTGAAGGATCCTTTGATCAGAAATAAGTTCAATAGGTCAGATATGGACTTCTAAATGCCTTATGAAGCATCAGAATGAATATGAACTTCTGCATGGCTGACGTAACATCATAGGAGTCAATATGTATAGAAAGTTAATGTTCAAAGACTATTTGGCCAAAAATATGTTTAGTGGTTTAAATTTTGACTGCCGTCTGACTGACATAACATAAGAATTAAATCTCAAAGTATAGTGTTCATCTTTAAGTACTCTATGGTCAGAAATATGTTCAGTAGGTTTTAACATCAGAATGAGTCTCTAAGTTTACATAGTGTAAAACCATTTGAAGAACCTTTTGGCCAGAATTAAGTTCAATAGGTCAGATATGGACTTCGATATGGACTTCCTTATGGCTTATGAAGCACCATAAGAAGTATATGACTATGTTTAGATGATATAAAGTTCAAGATAGAGGATTGTTTGGCCAGAAATATGTTCCTTGGGTCAAATATGAACTTCTGTATGCCTGACAAAACATCTGAAGGAGTCAACATGTATAGAAAGTTCAAGTTTTGAGTATTCTTTGGCCAGAAGTAGGTTTAGTAGTTCAAATTTTTACTTCCATCTGGCTGATGTAGCATCAGAACAAATCAATCTGAATGTATAGTAAGTTACTCTTTAACGAATCTCTGGCCAGAAATATGTTAAGTAGGTAAAATGTGGACTTTTGTCAGGCTGATATAACATCAAAAGGAGTCAATATGTTTAGAAATTTCATGTTCAAAGACTCTTTGGCCAACAGTATGTTCATTACTTCAAAAGGAACCTCTGTATGGCTGATTTAACATAAGAAGGAGGTAACGAGTATATATAGAAAGTTCAAGTTTCGAGTACTCTTTGGCCAAGAAAAATACAGTAGGTCAAATATGAACTTTTGTCAGGCTGATATAACATAAGGAGTTCAAATCTATTCAAATCTCAATGAACAGTGTTAATCTTTAATTACTCTTTGGTCAGAAATATGTTCAGTATATTTTAACATCAGAATGAGTCTCTAAGTTTATATAGTTTAAAACCATTTGAGGACCCTTTGGCCAGAATTAAGTTCAATAGATCAGATATGGACTTCTAAATGGACTTTTATATGGCTTATGAAGCACCATAAGAAGTCTATGACTATGTATAGATGGTAGAATCTTCAAAATCAGGGAATCTTTGGCCAGAAATATGTTCCTTGGGTCAAATATGAACTTCTGTATGCCTGACGTAACATCTGAAGGAGTCAACAAATATTTATAGAAAGTTCAAGTTTCGAGTACTCTTTGGACAGAAATATGTTTAGTAGTTCAAATTTTGACTGCCGTCTGGCTGATATAACATTGGAAAAAATCAATCTGATTGTATAGTAAGTTAATTTTTAAGGAATCTCTGGCCAGAAATATGTTCGTAGGTCAGATATGGACTTCTATATGGACTTCTATATGACTTATGAAGCACCGTAAGGAGTCTATGACTATCAGTGTTGGGGGTAACTCATTACAAGTAACTTGAGTTACGTAATCAGATTACTTTTTCAAGTAACTAGTAAAGTAACGCATTACTTTTAAAATTTACAACAAAATATCTGAGTTACTTTTTCTAATAAGTAACGCAAGTTACTTTGTTTTCCCCTTTATTGACTGACAGCTCTTCTGTCCTAATGTTGAGACAAATCGAAGTGCAGAGGCGTTGTGTGTAAACATGATGGTTATTATAGTTCTAGATTAAATGTAAGCGTGGATTTACTCATCTCACTTGCACAAAAAAGATTCAATATTCCTCAAAATGAATAAAATCAGTGAAATGCAGAATCAGAACACTATGCAAACCTCCAATACCTAAATATGTTAAATAAAACAAAACATTTTTATGCATTTAATCCTTATTGACCAAAGTACTTGCTTCTGACCTCCGATTTTTCAGTTAAACCATAAGCAAAAATGACTATAGATTTTTTTATATGTTTTTATTGGTAAAGTAAGTGTTAAATTTGTTTCTCCTGCATCCTCTTCTTCTGTTACCCAGAACAGCAGCAGCTGAAAGGTTTGTTTGAGCGGCGCCCTCTACTGAACACTACTGTACTCTACTGTACAGGAGTAAATCTGCATTTCCTTCAGTCTGAGGAAATGCAGTCTTATTTCACTTTTGGTGTGAAAGGGTCTTTTACATTTGCCCAAAAATATATCTTTTTTGGTATAAAAAAACAAGCCCAGCCCAGGTGGAAAAAAAGTAACGTAACACATTACTTTTCTAAAAAAGTAACTAAGTGACGCAATAAGTTAACTTTTTAAGGGAGTAACGTAATATTGTAACGCATTACTTTTCAAAGTAACTTTCCCCAACACTGATGACTATATATCGAAAGTTCAAGATCGAGGATTCTTTGCCCAGAAATATGTTCCTTGGGTCAAATATGAACTTCTGTATGCTTGACGTAACATCTGAAGGAGTCAACAAATATTTATAGAAAGTTTATAGTAAATTAATGGAATATTTGGCCAGAAATATGTTCAGTAGGTCAAATGTGGACTTTTGTCAGGCTGATATAACATCAAAAGAAGTCAATATTTATAAAAGTGTTAATGTTCAAAGACCTTTTGGCCAATATGTTCATTTGGTTTAAAAAGGAACCGTATTGCTGATTTAACATTAGAAGGAGTCTATAAGTTTGTATAGTTTAAAACCATTTGAGGACCCTTTGACCAAAAATAAGTTCAATAGGTCAGATATGGACTTATAAACGGCTTATGAAGCATCAGGAGGAGTCTATGAGTATTTACAGAAGGTTCAGGATTGAGGACTAATTTGCCAGAATTATGTTCCTTGGGTCAAATATGAACTTCTGTATGGCCAAAGTAACATCGTAAAGTAACATCCTTCTGACGTAACATCAGAAGGAGTCAACCTATAGAAAATCAAGTTTCGAGTACTCTTTGGCCAAAAATATGTTTAGTAGTTTAAATTTTGACTGCCATTTGGCTGATATAACATGACTTCGAGTACTCTTTGGCCATAAATATGTTTATTAGTTCAAATTTTGACTGCCGTCTGGCTGATATAACATTAGAAGGAATCAATCTCAATGTATAGTAAGTTAATCTTTAAGGAATCTCTGGCCAGAAATATGTTCAGTAGGCTTTTATAGCTAATGTAACATCAAAAGGTGTCAATATGTATAGAAAGCTAATATTCAAAGTCTCTTGGGCCAAAAGCATGTTCAGTGGTTCGAAAAGGAACCGAGTTGCTGTTTTAACATCAGAATGAGTCTATAAGTTTATATACTTTAAAACCTTTGGAGGACCCTTTGACCAGAAATAAGTTCAAAAGGTCAGAAATGGACTTCTAAATGGCTTATGGAGTATCAGAAGGAGTCTATAAGTATGTATAGAAAGTTCAAGTTTGAGGATTATTTTGTCAGAAATATGTTTCTTGGGTCAAATGTGAACTTCTGTATGGCTGACGTAACATCAGAACATCAATGTAAACAAAGTTCAAGTTTCGAGTACTCTTTGGCCAGAAATATGTTTATTAGTTCAAATTTTGACTGCCGTCTGGCTGATATAACATTGGAAGAAATCAATCTCAATGTATAGTAAGTTAATCTTTAAGGAATCTTTTGCCAAAAATATGTTCAGTATGTCAAATGTGGACTTTTGAGAGGCTGATATAACATCGAAAGGAGTCAATATGTATAGAAAGTTAATGTTCAAAGACTCTTTGGCCAAAAGTATGTTCAGTGGTTCAAAAAGGAACTGTATTGCTTATTTAATATCAGAAGGAGTCTATAAGTTTATATAGTTTAAAAACTTTTGAGGACCCTTTGACCAGAAATAAGTTCAATAGGACAGAAATGGACTTCTAAATGGCTTATGAAGCATCAGAAGGAGTCTATGAGTATGAATAAATAGGTCAAGATTGAGGACTATTTTGCCAGAAATAAGTTCCTTGGGTCAAATATGAACTTCTGTATGGCTGACGTAACATCAGAAGGAGTCAACGAGTATGTATAGAAAGTTCAAGTTTCGAGTACTCTTTGGCAAGAAATAGGTTTAGTAGCTCAAATTTTGACTTCCGTCTGGCTGATATAACATCAGAACAAATCAATCTGAATGAAGGAATCTTTTGCCAGAAATATGTTCAGTATGTCAAATATGGACTTTTGTCAGGCTGATATAACATAAGGAGTTCAAATCTATTCAAATCTCAATGAATAGTGTTAATCTTTAATTACTCTTTGGTCAGAAATATGTTCAGTATATTTTAACTTCAGAATGAGTCTCTAAGTTTATATAGTTTAAAACCATTTGAGGACCCTTTGGCCAGAATTAAGTTCAATAGATCAGATATGGACTTCTAAATGGACTTTTATATGGCTTATGAAGCACCATAAGAAGTCTATGACTATGTATAGATGGTAGAATCTTCAAAATCAGGGAATCTCTGGCCAGAAATATGTTCCTTGGGTCAAATATGAACTTCTGTATGCCTGACGTAACATCTGAAGGAGTCAACAAATATTTATAGAAAGTTCAAGTTTCGAGTACTCTTTGGACAGAAATATGTTTAGTAGTTCAAATTTTGACTGCCGTCTGGCTGATATAACATTGGAAAAAATCAATCTGATTGTATAGTAAGTTCATTTTTAAGGAATCTCTGGCCAGAAATATGTTCGTAGGTCAGATATGGACTTCTATATGGACTTCTATATGACTTATGAAGCACCGTAAGGAGTCTATGACTATCAGTGTTGGGGGTAACTCATTACAAGTAACTTGAGTTACGTAATCAGATTACTTTTTCAAGTAACTAGTAAAGTAACGCATTACTTTTAAAATTTACAACAAAATATCTGAGTTACTTTTTCTAATAAGTAACGCAAGTTACTTTGTTTTCCCCTTTATTGACTGACAGCTCTTCTGTCCTAATGTTGAGACAAATCGAAGTGCAGAGGCGTTGTGTGTAAACATGATGGTTATTATAGTTCTAGATTAAATGTAAGCGTGGATTTACTCATCTCACTTGCACAAAAAAGATTCAATATTCCTCAAAATGAATAAAATCAGTGAAATGCAGAATCAGAACACTATGCAAACCTCCAATACCTAAATATGTTAAATAAAACAAAAAATTTTTATGCATTTAATCTTTATTGACCAAAGTACTTGCTTCTGACCTCCGATTTTTCAGTTAAACCATAAGCAAAAATGACTATAGATTTTTTTATATGTTTTTATTGGTAAAGTAAGTGTTAAATTTGTTTCTCCTGCATCCTCTTCTTCTGTTACCCAGAACAGCAGCAGCTGAAAGGTTTGTTCGAGCGGCGCCCTCTACTGAACACTACTGTACCTATACAGGAGTAAATCTGCATTTCCTTCAGTCTGAGGCTTATTATTTCACTTTTGGTGTGAAAGGGTCTTTACATTTGCCCAAAAATATATCTTTTTTGGTATAAAAAAACAAGCCCAGCCCAGGTGGAAAAAAAGTAACGTAACACATTACTTTTCTAAAAAAGTAACTAAGTAACGCAATAAGTTAACT
Source organism: Tiaroga cobitis (assembly GCA_030578255.1). NCBI lineage: Eukaryota > Metazoa > Chordata > Actinopteri > Cypriniformes > Leuciscidae > Tiaroga > Tiaroga cobitis. The sequence goes on from CM060614.1 coordinate 21,035,259, forward strand.
TTTTAAGGGAGTAACGTAATATTGTAACGCATTACTTTTCAAAGTAACTTTCCCCAAACTGATGACTATATATCGAAAGTTCAAGATCGAGGATTCTTTGGCCAGAAATATGTTCCTTGGGTCAAATATGAACTTCTGTATGCTTGACGTAACATCTGAAGGACTCAACAAGTATTTATAGAAAGTTCAAGTTTCGAGTACTCTTTGGACAGAAATATGTTTAGTAGTTCAAATTTTGACTGCCGTCTGGCTGATATAACATTGGAAAAAATCAATCTGATTGTATAGTAAGTTCATTTTAAAGGAATCTCTGGCCAGAAATATGTTCGTAGGTCAGATATGGACTTCTATATGGACTTCTATATGACTTATGAAGCACCGTAAGGAGTCTATGACTATCAGTGTTGGGGGTAACTCATTACAAGTAACTTGAGTTACGTAATCAGATTACTTTTTCAAGTAACTAGTAAAGTAACGCATTACTTTTAAAATTTACAACAAAATATCTGAGTTACTTTTTCTAATAAGTAACGCAAGTTACTTTGTTTTCCCCTTTATTGACTGACAGCTCTTCTGTCCTAATGTTGAGACAAATCGAAGTGCAGAGGCGTTGTGTGTAAACATGATGGTTATTATAGTTCTAGATTAAATGTAAGCGTGGATTTACTCATCTCACTTGCACAAAAAAGATTCAATATTCCTCAAAATGAATAAAATCAGTGAAATGCAGAATCAGAACACTATGCAAACCTCCAATACCTAAATATGTTAAATAAAACAAAACATTTTTATGCATTTAATCTTTATTGACCAAAGTACTTGCTTCTGACCTCCGATTTTTCAGTTAAACCATAAGCAAAAATGACTATAGATTTTTTTATATGTTTTTATTGGTAAAGTAAGTGTTAAATTTGTTTCTCCTGCATCCTCTTCTTCTGTTACCCAGAACAGCAGCAGCTGAAAGGTTTGTTTGAGCGGCGCCCTCTACTGAACACTACTGTACTCTACTGTACAGGAGTAAATCTGCATTTCCTTCAGTCTGAGGAAATTCAGTCTTATTTCACTTTTGGTGTGAAAGGGTCTTTACATTTGCCCAAAAATATATCTTTTTTGGTATAAAAAAACAAGCCCAGCCCAGGTGGAAAAAAAGTAACGTAACACATTACTTTTCTAAAAAAGTAACTAAGTAACGCAATAAGTTAACTTTTTAAGGGAGTAACGTAATATTGTAACGCATTACTTTTCAAAGTAACTTTCCCCAACACTGATGACTATATATCGAAAGTTCAAGATCGAGGATTCTTTGGCCAGAAATATGTTCCTTGGGTCAAATATGAACTTCTGTATGCTTGACGTAACATCTGAAGGACTCAACAAGTATTTATAGAAAGTTCAAGTTTCGAGTACTCTTTGGACAGAAATATGTTTAGTAGTTCAAATTTTGACTGCCGTCTGGCTGATATAACATTGGAAAAAATCATTCTGATTGTATAGTAAGTTAATTTTTAAGGAATCTCTGGCCAGAAATATGTTCAGTAGGTCAGATATGGACTTCTATATGGACTTCTATATGACTTATGAAGCACCGTAAGAAGTCTATGACTATATATCGAAAGTTCAAGTTCGAGGATTCTTTGGCCAGAAATATGTTCCTTGGGTCAAATATGAACTTCTGTATGCCTGACGTAACATCTGAAGGAGTCAACAAATATTTATAGAAAGTTCAAGTTTCGAGTACTCTTTGGACAGAAATATGTTTAGTAGTTCAAATTTTGACTGCCGTCTGGCTGATATAACATTGGAAAAAATCAATCTGATTGTATAGTAAGTTCATTTTTAAGGAATCTCTGGCCAGAAATATGTTCGTAGGTCAGATATGGACTTCTATATGGACTTCTATATGACTTATGAAGCACCGTAAGGAGTCTATGACTATCAGTGTTGGGGGTAACTCATTACAAGTAACTTGAGTTACGTAATCAGATTACTTTTTCAAGTAACTAGTAAAGTAACGCATTACTTTTAAAATTTACAACAAAATATCTGAGTTACTTTTTCTAATAAGTAACGCAAGTTACTTTGTTTTCCCCTTTATTGACTGACAGCTCTTCTGTCCTAATGTTGAGACAAATCGAAGTGCAGAGGCGTTGTGTGTAAACATGATGGTTATTATAGTTCTAGATTAAATGTAAGCGTGGATTTACTCATCTCACTTGCACAAAAAAGATTCAATATTCCTCAAAATGAATAAAATCAGTGAAATGCAGAATCAGAACACTATGCAAACCTCCAATACCTAAATATGTTAAATAAAACAAAACATTTTTATGCATTTAATCTTTATTGACCAAAGTACTTGCTTCTGACCTCCGATTTTTCAGTTAAACCATAAGCAAAAATGACTATAGATTTTTTTATATGTTTTTATTGGTAAAGTAAGTGTTAAATTTGTTTCTCCTGCATCCTCTTCTTCTGTTACCCAGAACAGCAGCAGCTGAAAGGTTTGTTCGAGGGGCGCCCTCTACTGAACACTACTGTACTCTACTGTACAGGAGTAAATCTGCATTTCCTTCAGTCTGAGGCTTATTATTTCACTTTTGGTGTGAAAGGGTCTTTACATTTGCCCAAAAAATATATCTTTTTTGGTATAAAAAAACAAGCTCAGCCCAGGTGGAAAAAAAGTAACGTAACACATTACTTTTCTAAAAAAGTAACTAAGTAACGCAATAAGTTAACTTTTTAAGGGAGTAACGTAATATTGTAACGCATTACTTTTCAAAGTAACTTTCCCCAACACTGATGACTATATATCGAAAGTTCAAGATCGAGGATTCTTTGGCCAGAAATATGTTTCTTGGGTCAAATATGAACTTCTGTTTGCTTGACGTAACATCTGAAGGACTCAACAAGTATTTATAGAAAGTTCAAGTTTCGAGTACTCTTTGGACAGAAATATGTTTAGTAGTTCAAATTTTGACTGCCGTCTGGCTGATATAACATTGGAAAAAATCATTCTGATTGTATAGTAAGTAAATTTTTAAGGAATCTCTGGCCAGAAATATGTTCAGTAGGTCAGATATGGACTTCTATATGGACTTCTATATGACTTATGAAGCACCGTAAGAAGTCTATGACTATATATCGAAAGTTCAAGTTCGAGGATTCTTTGGCCAGAAATATGTTCCTTGGGTCAAATATGAACTTCTGTATGCCTGACGTAACATCTGAAGGAGTCAACAAATATTTATAGAAAGTTCAAGTTTCGAGTACTCTTTGGACAGAAATATGTTTAGTAGTTCAAATTTTGACTGCCGTCTGGCTGATATAACATTGGAAAAAATCAATCTGATTGTATAGTAAATTAATGGAATATTTGGCCAGAAATATGTTCAGTAGGTCAAATGTGGACTTTTGTCAGGCTGATATAACATCAAAAGAAGTCAATATTTATAAAAGTGTTAATGTTCAAAGACCTTTTGGCCAATATGTTCATTTGGTTTAAAAAGGAACCGTATTGCTGATTTAACATTAGAAGGAGTCTATAAGTTTGTATAGTTTAAAACCATTTGAGGACCCTTTGACCAAAAATAAGTTCAATAGGTCAGATATGGACTTATAAACGGCTTATGAAGCATCAGGAGGAGTCTATGAGTATTTACAGAAGGTTCAGGATTGAGGACTAATTTGCCAGAATTATGTTCCTTGGGTCAAATATGAACTTCTGTATGGCCAAAGTAACATCGTAAAGTAACATCCTTCTGACGTAACATCAGAAGGAGTCAACCTATAGAAAATCAAGTTTCGAGTACTCTTTGGCCAAAAATATGTTTAGTAGTTTAAATTTTGACTGCCATTTGGCTGATATAACATGACTTCGAGTACTCTTTGGCCATAAATATGTTTATTAGTTCAAATTTTGACTGCCGTCTGGCTGATATAACATTAGAAGGAATCAATCTCAATGTATAGTAAGTTAATCTTTAAGGAATCTCTGGCCAGAAATATGTTCAGTAGGCTTTTATAGCTAATGTAACATCAAAAGGTGTCAATATGTATAGAAAGCTAATATTCAAAGTCTCTTGGGCCAAAAGCATGTTCAGTGGTTCGAAAAGGAACCGAGTTGCTGTTTTAACATCAGAATGAGTCTATAAGTTTATATACTTTAAAACCTTTGGAGGACCCTTTGACCAGAAATAAGTTCAAAAGGTCAGAAATGGACTTCTAAATGGCTTATGGAGTATCAGAAGGAGTCTATAAGTATGTATAGAAAGTTCAAGTTTGAGGACTATTTTGTCAGAAATATGTTTCTTGGGTCAAATGTGAACTTCTGTATGGCTGACGTAACATCAGAACATCAATGTAAACAAAGTTCAAGTTTCGAGTACTCTTTGGCCAGAAATATGTTTATTAGTTCAAATTTTGACTGCCGTCTGGCTGATATAACATTGGAAGAAATCAATCTCAATGTATAGTAAGTTAATCTTTAAGGAATCTTTTGCCAAAAATATGTTCAGTGGTTCAAAAAGGAACTGTATTGCTTATTTAATATCAGAAGGAGTCTATAAGTTTATATAGTTTAAAAACTTTTGAGGACCCTTTGACCAGAAATAAGTTCAATAGGACAGAAATGGACTTCTAAATGGCTTATGAAGCATCAGAAGGAGTCTATGAGTATGAATAAATAGGTCAAGATTGAGGACTATTTTGCCAGAAATAAGTTCCTTGGGTCAAATATGAACTTCTGTATGGCTGACGTAACATCAGAAGGAGTCAACGAGTATGTATAGAAAGTTCAAGTTTCGAGTACTCTTTGGCAAGAAATAGGTTTAGTAGCTCAAATTTTGACTTCCGTCTGGCTGATATAACATCAGAACAAATCAATCTGAATGAAGGAATCTTTTGCCAGAAATATGTTCAGTATGTCAAATATGGACTTTTGTCAGGCTGATATAACATAAGGAGTTCAAATCTATTCAAATCTCAATGAATAGTGTTAATCTTTAATTACTCTTTGGTCAGAAATATGTTCAGTATATTTTAACTTCAGAATGAGTCTCTAAGTTTATATAGTTTAAAACCATTTGAGGACCCTTTGGCCAGAATTAAGTTCAATAGATCAGATATGGACTTCTAAATGGACTTTTATATGGCTTATGAAGCACCATAAGAAGTCTATGACTATGTATAGATGGTAGAATCTTCAAAATCAGGGAATCTTTGGCCAGAAATATGTTCCTTGGGTCAAATATGAACTTCTGTATGCCTGACGTAACATCTGAAGGAGTCAACAAATATTTATAGAAAGTTCAAGTTTCGAGTACTCTTTGGACAGAAATATGTTTAGTAGTTCAAATTTTGACTGCCGTCTGGCTGATATAACATTGGAAAAAATCAATCTGATTGTATAGTAAGTTCATTTTTAAGGAATCTCTGGCCAGAAATATGTTCGTAGGTCAGATATGGACTTCTATATGGACTTCTATATGACTTATGAAGCACCGTAAGGAGTCTATGACTATCAGTGTTGGGGGTAACTCATTACAAGTAACTTGAGTTACGTAATCAGATTACTTTTTCAAGTAACTAGTAAAGTAACGCATTACTTTTAAAATTTACAACAAAATATCTGAGTTACTTTTTCTAATAAGTAACGCAAGTTACTTTGTTTTCCCCTTTATTGACTGACAGCTCTTCTGTCCTAATGTTGAGACAAATCGAAGTGCAGAGGCGTTGTGTGTAAACATGATGGTTATTATAGTTCTAGATTAAATGTAAGCGTGGATTTACTCATCTCACTTGCACAAAAAAGATTCAATATTCCTCAAAATGAATAAAATCAGTGAAATGCAGAATCAGAACACTATGCAAACCTCCAATACCTAAATATGTTAAATAAAACAAAAAATTTTTATGCATTTAATCTTTATTGACCAAAGTACTTGCTTCTGACCTCCGATTTTTCAGTTAAACCATAAGCAAAAATGACTATAGATTTTTTTATATGTTTTTATTGGTAAAGTAAGTGTTAAATTTGTTTCTCCTGCATCCTCTTCTTCTGTTACCCAGAACAGCAGCAGCTGAAAGGTTTGTTCGAGCGGCGCCCTCTACTGAACACTACTGTACTCTACTATACAGGAGTAAATCTGCATTTCCTTCAGTCTGAGGCTTATTATTTCACTTTTGGTGTGAAAGGGTCTTTACATTTGCCCAAAAATATATCTTTTTTGGTATAAAAAAACAAGCCCAGCCCAGGTGGAAAAAAAGTAACGTAACACATTACTTTTCTAAAAAAGTAACTAAGTAACGCAATAAGTTAACTTTTTAAGGGAGTAACGTAATATTGTAACGCATTACTTTTCAAAGTAACTTTCCCCAACACTGATGACTATATATCGAAAGTTCAAGATCGAGGATTCTTTGGCCAGAAATATGTTCCTTGGGTCAAATATGAACTTCTGTATGCTTGACGTAACATCTGAAGGACTCAACAAGTATTTATAGAAAGTTCAAGTTTCGAGTACTCTTTGGACAGAAATATGTTTAGTAGTTCAAATTTTGACTGCCGTCTGGCTGATATAACATTGGAAAAAATCATTCTGATTGTATAGTAAGTTAATTTTTAAGGAATCTCTGGCCAGAAATATGTTCAGTAGGTCAGATATGGACTTCTATATGGACTTCTATATGACTTATGAAGCACCGTAAGAAGTCTATGACTATATATCGAAAGTTCAAGTTCGAGGATTCTTTGGCCAGAAATATGTTCCTTGGGTCAAATATGAACTTCTGTATGCCTGACGTAACATCTGAAGGAGTCAACAAATATTTATAGAAAGTTCAAGTTTCGAGTACTCTTTGGACAGAAATATGTTTAGTAGTTCAAATTTTGACTGCCGTCTGGCTGATATAACATTGGAAAAAATCAATCTGATTGTATAGTAAATTAATGGAATATTTGGCCAGAAATATGTTCAGTAGGTCAAATGTGGACTTTTGTCAGGCTGATATAACATCAAAAGAAGTCAATATTTATAAAAGTGTTAATGTTCAAAGACCTTTTGGCCAATATGTTCATTTGGTTTAAAAAGGAACCGTATTGCTGATTTAACATTAGAAGGAGTCTATAAGTTTGTATAGTTTAAAACCATTTGAGGACCCTTTGACCAAAAATAAGTTCAATAGGTCAGATATGGACTTATAAACGGCTTATGAAGCATCAGGAGGAGTCTATGAGTATTTACAGAAGGTTCAGGATTGAGGACTAATTTGCCAGAATTATGTTCCTTGGGTCAAATATGAACTTCTGTATGGCCAAAGTAACATCGTAAAGTAACATCCTTCTGACGTAACATCAGAAGGAGTCAACCTATAGAAAATCAAGTTTCGAGTACTCTTTGGCCAAAAATATGTTTAGTAGTTTAAATTTTGACTGCCATTTGGCTGATATAACATGACTTCGAGTACTCTTTGGCCATAAATATGTTTATTAGTTCAAATTTTGACTGCCGTCTGGCTGATATAACATTAGAAGGAATCAATCTCAATGTATAGTAAGTTAATCTTTAAGGAATCTCTGGCCAGAAATATGTTCAGTAGGCTTTTATAGCTAATGTAACATCAAAAGGTGTCAATATGTATAGAAAGCTAATATTCAAAGTCTCTTGGGCCAAAAGCATGTTCAGTGGTTCGAAAAGGAACCGAGTTGCTGTTTTAACATCAGAATGAGTCTATAAGTTTATATACTTTAAAACCTTTGGAGGACCCTTTGACCAGAAATAAGTTCAAAAGGTCAGAAATGGACTTCTAAATGGCTTATGGAGTATCAGAAGGAGTCTATAAGTATGTATAGAAAGTTCAAGTTTGAGGACTATTTTGTCAGAAATATGTTTCTTGGGTCAAATGTGAACTTCTGTATGGCTGACGTAACATCAGAACATCAATGTAAACAAAGTTCAAGTTTCGAGTACTCTTTGGCCAGAAATATGTTTATTAGTTCAAATTTTGACTGCCGTCTGGCTGATATAACATTGGAAGAAATCAATCTCAATGTATAGTAAGTTAATCTTTAAGGAATCTTTTGCCAAAAATATGTTCAGTGGTTCAAAAAGGAACTGTATTGCTTATTTAATATCAGAAGGAGTCTATAAGTTTATATAGTTTAAAAACTTTTGAGGACCCTTTGACCAGAAATAAGTTCAATAGGACAGAAATGGACTTCTAAATGGCTTATGAAGCATCAGAAGGAGTCTATGAGTATGAATAAATAGGTCAAGATTGAGGACTATTTTGCCAGAAATAAGTTCCTTGGGTCAAATATGAACTTCTGTATGGCTGACGTAACATCAGAAGGAGTCAACGAGTATGTATAGAAAGTTCAAGTTTCGAGTACTCTTTGGCAAGAAATAGGTTTAGTAGCTCAAATTTTGACTTCCGTCTGGCTGATATAACATCAGAACAAATCAATCTGAATGAAGGAATCTTTTGCCAGAAATATGTTCAGTATGTCAAATATGGACTTTTGTCAGGCTGATATAACATAAGGAGTTCAAATCTATTCAAATCTCAATGAATAGTGTTAATCTTTAATTACTCTTTGGTCAGAAATATGTTCAGTATATTTTAACTTCAGAATGAGTCTCTAAGTTTATATAGTTTAAAACCATTTGAGGACCCTTTGGCCAGAATTAAGTTCAATAGATCAGATATGGACTTCTAAATGGACTTTTATATGGCTTATGAAGCACCATAAGAAGTCTATGACTATGTATAGATGGTAGAATCTTCAAAATCAGGGAATCTTTGGCCAGAAATATGTTCCTTGGGTCAAATATGAACTTCTGTATGCCTGACGTAACATCTGAAGGAGTCAACAAATATTTATAGAAAGTTCAAGTTTCGAGTACTCTTTGGACAGAAATATGTTTAGTAGTTCAAATTTTGACTGCCGTCTGGCTGATATAACATTGGAAAAAATCAATCTGATTGTATAGTAAGTTCATTTTTAAGGAATCTCTGGCCAGAAATATGTTCGTAGGTCAGATATGGACTTCTATATGGACTTCTATATGACTTATGAAGCACCGTAAGGAGTCTATGACTATCAGTGTTGGGGGTAACTCATTACAAGTAACTTGAGTTACGTAATCAGATTACTTTTTCAAGTAACTAGTAAAGTAACGCATTACTTTTAAAATTTACAACAAAATATCTGAGTTACTTTTTCTAATAAGTAACGCAAGTTACTTTGTTTTCCCCTTTATTGACTGACAGCTCTTCTGTCCTAATGTTGAGACAAATCGAAGTGCAGAGGCGTTGTGTGTAAACATGATGGTTATTATAGTTCTAGATTAAATGTAAGCGTGGATTTACTCATCTCACTTGCACAAAAAAGATTCAATATTCCTCAAAATGAATAAAATCAGTGAAATGCAGAATCAGAACACTATGCAAACCTCCAATACCTAAATATGTTAAATAAAACAAAAAATTTTTATGCATTTAATCTTTATTGACCAAAGTACTTGCTTCTGACCTCCGATTTTTCAGTTAAACCATAAGCAAAAATGACTATAGATTTTTTTATATGTTTTTATTGGTAAAGTAAGTGTTAAATTTGTTTCTCCTGCATCCTCTTCTTCTGTTACCCAGAACAGCAGCAGCTGAAAGGTTTGTTCGAGCGGCGCCCTCTACTGAACACTACTGTACTCTACTATACAGGAGTAAATCTGCATTTCCTTCAGTCTGAGGCTTATTATTTCACTTTTGGTGTGAAAGGGTCTTTACATTTGCCCAAAAATATATCTTTTTTGGTATAAAAAAACAAGCCCAGCCCAGGTGGAAAAAAAGTAACGTAACACATTACTTTTCTAAAAAAGTAACTAAGTAACGCAATAAGTTAACTTTTTAAGGGAGTAACGTAATATTGTAACGCATTACTTTTCAAAGTAACTTTCCCCAACACTGATGACTATATATCGAAAGTTCAAGATCGAGGATTCTTTGGCCAGAAATATGTTCCTTGGGTCAAATATGAACTTCTGTATGCTTGACGTAACATCTGAAGGACTCAACAAGTATTTATAGAAAGTTCAAGTTTCGAGTACTCTTTGGACAGAAATATGTTTAGTAGTTCAAATTTTGACTGCCGTCTGGCTGATATAACATTGGAAAAAATCATTCTGATTGTATAGTAAGTTAATTTTTAAGGAATCTCTGGCCAGAAATATGTTCAGTAGGTCAGATATGGACTTCTATATGGACTTCTATATGACTTATGAAGCACCGTAAGAAGTCTATGACTATATATCGAAAGTTCAAGTTCGAGGATTCTTTGGCCAGAAATATGTTCCTTGGGTCAAATATGAACTTCTGTATGCCTGACGTAACATCTGAAGGAGTCAACAAATATTTATAGAAAGTTCAAGTTTCGAGTACTCTTTGGACAGAAATATGTTTAGTAGTTCAAATTTTGACTGCCGTCTGGCTGATATAACATTGGAAAAAATCAATCTGATTGTATAGTAAGTTCATTTTAAAGGAATCTCTGGCCAGAAATATGTTCGTAGGTCAGATATGGACTTCTATATGGACTTCTATATGACTTATGAAGCACCGTAAGGAGTCTATGACTATCAGTGTTGGGGGTAACTCATTACAAGTAACTTGAGTTACGTAATCAGATTACTTTTTCAAGTAACTAGTAAAGTAACGCATTACTTTTAAAATTTACAACAAAATATCTGAGTTACTTTTTCTAATAAGTAACGCAAGTTACTTTGTTTTCCCCTTTATTGACTGACAGCTCTTCTGTCCTAATGTTGAGACAAATCGAAGTGCAGAGGCGTTGTGTGTAAACATGATGGTTATTATAGTTCTAGATTAAATGTAAGCGTGGATTTACTCATCTCACTTGCACAAAAAAGATTCAATATTCCTCAAAATGAATAAAATCAGTGAAATGCAGAATCAGAACACTATGCAAACCTCCAATACCTAAATATGTTAAATAAAACAAAACATTTTTATGCATTTAATCTTTATTGACCAAAGTACTTGCTTCTGACCTCCGATTTTTCAGTTAAACCATAAGCAAAAATGACTATAGATTTTTTTATATGTTTTTATTGGTAAAGTAAGTGTTAAATTTGTTTCTCCTGCATCCTCTTCTTCTGTTACCCAGAACAGCAGCAGCTGAAAGGTTTGTTTGAGCGGCGCCCTCTACTGAACACTACTGTACTCTACTGTACAGGAGTAAATCTGCATTTCCTTCAGTCTGAGGAAATTCAGTCTTATTTCACTTTTGGTGTGAAAGGGTCTTTACATTTGCCCAAAAATATATCTTTTTTGGTATAAAAAAACAAGCCCAGCCCAGGTGGAAAAAAAGTAACGTAACACATTACTTTTCTAAAAAAGTAACTAAGTAACGCAATAAGTTAACTTTTTAAGGGAGTAACGTAATATTGTAACGCATTACTTTTCAAAGTAACTTTCCCCAACACTGATGACTATATATCGAAAGTTCAAGATCGAGGATTCTTTGGCCAGAAATATGTTCCTTGGGTCAAATATGAACTTCTGTATGCTTGACGTAACATCTGAAGGACTCAACAAGTATTTATAGAAAGTTCAAGTTTCGAGTACTCTTTGGACAGAAATATGTTTAGTAGTTCAAATTTTGACTGCCGTCTGGCTGATATAACATTGGAAAAAATCATTCTGATTGTATAGTAAGTTAATTTTTAAGGAATCTCTGGCCAGAAATATGTTCAGTAGGTCAGATATGGACTTCTATATGGACTTCTATATGACTTATGAAGCACCGTAAGAAGTCTATGACTATATATCGAAAGTTCAAGTTCGAGGATTCTTTGGCCAGAAATATGTTCCTTGGGTCAAATATGAACTTCTGTATGCCTGACGTAACATCTGAAGGAGTCAACAAATATTTATAGAAAGTTCAAGTTTCGAGTACTCTTTGGACAGAAATATGTTTAGTAGTTCAAATTTTGACTGCCGTCTGGCTGATATAACATTGGAAAAAATCAATCTGATTGTATAGTAAGTTCATTTTTAAGGAATCTCTGGCCAGAAATATGTTCGTAGGTCAGATATGGACTTCTATATGGACTTCTATATGACTTATGAAGCACCGTAAGGAGTCTATGACTATCAGTGTTGGGGGTAACTCATTACAAGTAACTTGAGTTACGTAATCAGATTACTTTTTCAAGTAACTAGTAAAGTAACGCATTACTTTTAAAATTTACAACAAAATATCTGAGTTACTTTTTCTAATAAGTAACGCAAGTTACTTTGTTTTCCCCTTTATTGACTGACAGCTCTTCTGTCCTAATGTTGAGACAAATCGAAGTGCAGAGGCGTTGTGTGTAAACATGATGGTTATTATAGTTCTAGATTAAATGTAAGCGTGGATTTACTCATCTCACTTGCACAAAAAAGATTCAATATTCCTCAAAATGAATAAAATCAGTGAAATGCAGAATCAGAACACTATGCAAACCTCCAATACCTAAATATGTTAAATAAAACAAAACATTTTTATGCATTTAATCTTTATTGACCAAAGTACTTGCTTCTGACCTCCGATTTTTCAGTTAAACCATAAGCAAAAATGACTATAGATTTTTTTATATGTTTTTATTGGTAAAGTAAGTGTTAAATTTGTTTCTCCTGCATCCTCTTCTTCTGTTACCCAGAACAGCAGCAGCTGAAAGGTTTGTTTGAGCGGCGCCCTCTACTGAACACTACTGTACTCTACTGTACAGGAGTAAATCTGCATTTCCTTCAGTCTGAGGAAATGCAGTCTTATTTCACTTTTGGTGTGAAAGGGTCTTTACATTTGCCCAAAAATATATCTTTTTTGGTATAAAAAAACAAGCCCAGCCCAGGTGGAAAAAAAGTAACGTAACACATTACTTTTCTAAAAAAGTAACTAAGTAACGCAATAAGTTAACTTTTTAAGGGAGTAACGTAATATTGTAACGCATTACTTTTCAAAGTAACTTTCCCCAACACTGATGACTATATATCGAAAGTTCAAGATCGAGGATTCTTTGGCCAGAAATATGTTCCTTGGGTCAAATATGAACTTCTGTATGCTTGACGTAACATCTGAAGGACTCAACGAGTATGTATAGAAAGTTCAAGTTTCGAGTACTCTTTGGCAAGAAATAGGTTTAGTAGCTCAAATTTTGACTTCCGTCTGGCTGATATAACATCAGAACAAATCAATCTGAATGAAGGAATCTTTTGCCAGAAATATGTTCAGTATGTCAAATATGGACTTTTGTCAGGCTGATATAACATAAGGAGTTCAAATCTATTCAAATCTCAATGAATAGTGTTAATCTTTAATTACTCTTTGGTCAGAAATATGTTCAGTATATTTTAACTTCAGAATGAGTCTCTAAGTTTATATATTTGAAAACCATTTGAGGACCCTTTGGCCAGAATTAAGTTCAAAAGGTCAGATATGGACTTCTAAATGGACTTCTATATGGCTTATGAAGCCCCTTAAGAAGTCTATGACTATGTATAGATGGTAGAAAGTTCAAGATCAGGGAATCTTTGGCCAGAAATATGTTCCTTGGGTCAAATATGAATTTCTGTATGCCTGACGTAACATCTGAAGGAGTCAACAAATATTTATAGAAAGTTCAAGTTTCGAGTACTCTTTGGCAAGAAATAGGTTTAGTAGCTCAAATTTTGACTTCCGTCTGGCTGAAATAACATTGGAAAAAATCAATCTGATTGTATAGTAAGTTAATCTTTAAGGAATCTTTTGCCAGAAATATGTTCAGTATGTCAAATGTGGACTTTTGAGAGGCTGATATAACATCAAAAGGAGTCAATATATATAGAAAGTTAATGTTCAAAGACTCTTTGGCCAAAAGTATGTTCAGTGGTTCAAAAAGGAAATGTATGGAACTGTATAGAATGAGTCTATAAGTTTATATACTTTAAAACCTTTGGAGGACCCTTTGACCAAAAATAAGTTCAAAAGGTCAGAAATGGACTTCTAAATGGCTCATGGAGTATCAGAAGGAGTCTATGAGTATGTATAGAAAGTTCATGATTGAGCACTATTTTGTCAGAAATATGTTTCTTGGGTCAAATGTGAACTTCTGTATGGCTGACGTAACATCAGAACATCAATGTAAACAAAGTTCAAGTTTCGAGTACTCTTTGGCCAAAAGTATGTTCAGTGGTTCAAAAAGGAACCGTATTGCTGATTTAACATCAGAATGAGTCTACGTTTATATACTTTAAAACCTTTGGAGAACGCTTTGATCAGAAATAAGTTCAATAAGACAGAAATGGACGTCTAAATGGCGTTAAATGGACGTCTAATGGATTAACTTATAACTTGTAAGTTAATCTTTAAGGAATTTTTGGCCAGAAATATGTTCAGTATGTCAAATGTGGACTTTTGTCAGGCTGATTTAACATCAGAAGGAGTCAACGAGTATGTATAGAAAGTTCAAGTTTCGAGAACTCTTTGGCCAAAAAAATTCAGTAGGTCAAATATGGACTTTTGTCATAAACAGAAGAAGAATTCAATCTCAATGAATAGTGTTAATCTTTAAGTACTCTTTGGTCAGAAATATGTTCAGTATGTTTCAACATCAGCATGAGTCTCTATTGCACTGCATTGCACAAACGATCTAAAGATGTTTATTGAATGCTCTTGGTGCATTTCGATGCATACAAGAACTGACTCATTCGGTTGTGCAACGAAGAGATAACAAAAGTGCTGTTGCATTGCATTGCACAAACGATCTAACATTGCGCTTTGAAAAATAACGTAAAAGCTGTTGCATTGCATTGTGCTTTGAGGAGATAAAATAGCACTAGCTAATGCATTGCAAAAAAAATCTTAATTATTCCTCTATGCAATGAAAACCAAAACATATGTTCTTTCCAATTCATCTTTCCTACAACAACCTTTTTTTTACATTGGAGGAAAATTATTGCATTAGCTCTTGCATTACAATGCACAGAATAACTATCTCCTGTGCAACGACGAGATAACAGGAGATTTGCATTGCAAAGGCGATCTAAGAATTAGCGTTGAAGAATTACATGCGAAGCACATGTTGCATTTCAATGCATGCCAGAACTAACTCTCAGAACTGACTTTGTGCATTAAAGAGATAACATGAGTACTGTTGTACTGCTTTGCAAAAACGATCTATTTCGCATTGAAGAATAACATATAAGCTATGCACTTGTTTTGTGCATTGCATACCAGAACTAACTCATTGCGTTTGTCTTTGAGGAGATCAAATTTGTGCTCTTGCCAATGCTTTGCAAAAACATCTAAATTATTTCTCTATGCAATAAAAACCACAACATATCCTATTGCACATCCTATTGGACAACATTTCCTATGGCAGTGCATACTACAACAAACTTTAATTTTTGCATTAAAGGGACAGCAACAGCACTAATATTATCTCTTCGTTGCACAACCGAATGAGTCAGTTCTGGTATGCATTGAAATGCACCAAGCAAATAATCTGATATTTTTCAATGCACATCGTTAGATCGTTTGTGCAATGCAGTGCAACAGCACTCATGTACTTTAATGCACAAAGTTAGTTCTGAGAGTTAGTTCTGGCATGCCATGAAATGACGCTTTTTTACCATGCGTCAACATCCGACGCACATGGCACCATTTAGCGTCAGGTAGATGATAGGCCTACTCATCCTCGGGCGTCATCTAACGCCTTTAGCGTCAGTTAAATGACGCTTCCGTTTTTAGCGTCAGTTAAATGACGCTTCCGTTATGGGTAGGTTTAGGTCTGGGGTAGGGTTAGCGTCTCATATTGACGCTAAAGGGTGCCATGTGCGTCGGATGTTGACGCATGGTCAAAAGCGTCATTTCATGGCATGCCAGAACTAACTCTCAGAACTAACTTTGTGCTTTAAAGTACATGAGTGCCGTTGCACTGCATTGCACAAACGATCTAACGATGTGCATTGAAAAATATCAGATTATTTGCTTGGTGCATTTCAATGCATACCAGAACTGACTCATTCGGTTGTGCAACGAAGAGATAATGCTGTTGCATTGCATTGCACAAACGATCTAACATTGCGCATTGAAAAATAACGTATAAGCTGTTGCATTCCATTGCATACCAGAACTAACTCATTAGTTTGTACTTTGAGGAGATACAATTAGTGCTGTTGCAGACAGTGCATTGCAAAAAAAAATCTAAATTATTCCTCTATGGATCTATATTCCTCTATCTATATTCCTCTATCACAACGTATGTTCTTTCCTATTGCAATGCATTCTACAACAAACTTAATTTTTACATTAGAGGAAAATTATTGCATTAGCTCTTGCATTACAATGCACAGAATAACTACCTCATACCTCCTGTGCAACGAAGAGATAAGATAGGAGTTCTATTGCAAAGGCGATCTAAGAATTAGCGTTGAAGAATAACATATAAGCGAAGCACATGTTGCATTTCAATGCATGCCAGAACTAACTCTCAGAACTGACTTTGTGAATTAAAGAGATAACATGAGTTCTGTTGCACTGCATTGCACAAACGATCTAAAATTTCGCATGGAAGAAAAACATATAAGCTATGCGCTTGTTGCATTGCATACCAGAACTAACTCATTGCGTTGTGTTTTGAGGAGATAACATTTGTGTTCTTCCATTGCAATCTAAATTATTACTCTGTACAATGAAACCCATAACACATGTGCTTTCCATTGCACTGCAACCTTTTTAATTTTTGCCATTGAAGGGAAATTATTGCATTAGCTCTAGCATTACAATGCATACAATGGCTTCATATCTCTTATGCAACGAAAAGATAACATGGGATTTGCATTGCATTGCAATGGCTATCTAAGAATTAGTGTTGAAGAATACCATATTAGCGAAGAACATGTTTCATTTCAATACATGCAATACAACTCCTTTGTGCATTAAAGAGATAACATGAGTGCTGCATTGCACAAACCATCTAATGATGTGCAATCAAGAATTTCATATAAGCTATTTGCTTCGTGCATTCCAATGCAAACCAGGTGAGTGAGTTTCTGTTGTGCAACGAAAAGATAAATAACATAAGTGCTGTTTCTTTGCATTGCCGAAACGATCTAACATTGCACATTGAAAAATAACGTATAAGCTATGTACTTTTGCTTTGCCGTGCGTACTAGAACTAACTCGTTGCATGGTTTATTAAAGAGATAACATGAGTGCATTGCATTGCACAAACGATCTAATGATGTACATTGCAGAATTTCATATTAGCTGTATGCTTGGTGCATTTCAATGCAAACCAGACTGACTCATTCGGTTGTGCAACGAAAAGATAAAATAAGTGCTGTTGCTTTGCATTGCACAAATGCATTGAAAAATAACATATAAGCTATGCACTTGTTGCTTTGCCGTGCATACTAGAACTAACTCGTTGCGTTGTTGCTTTAAGGGTTAAGATATGTGCTTTCCATTGCACTTCATACTACAACAAACTTATTAATTTTTGCATTGAAGGGAAATTATTGCAATAGCTATTCCATTACAATGCATAAAACTAATTCCTCTGTGCAATGAAAAAAAAACACACAACATTATGTGCATTCGCATTGCATTGTATACTACAACTAAACTATTCATTTGTGTATTGAAAGAAATGTATTGCAATAGCATTTTGATCACAATGCATACACAATAACTAACTCACTCCGTTGTGCAACGAAGAAGATAACATATTTGTTTTTGCAATCCATTGCACACAACATCTAACATTGTGCATTGAAAAAAAAAACATAAGCTTTTTTGTTGCATTGCATACCAGAACTAACTCAATGCGTTGTGCTTTGAGTAGATACAAATTTGTATGCTATCTTTATGTTTATATCACATCAGACAATATATCAGACAAAGCTTATATGTCTTCAATCCACAACGTTTGATCGTGTGTGAAATGCAGTGCAGAGGAGCAATTTATTATCTTTTTTTTATTAAAAATGTAAAAAAAAAAATTTGCAATACAAAAATATTATTTCTTCAATGCACATCGGAATGAATTAGTTCTTGTAGGCTTTGCACTGCAACAATTACACAGCTTATATGTTATTCTTCAATGTAAAATGTTTGATCTTGTTTCCACAGCAGATATGTTAATCTCTTCGTTGCACAACTGAATGAGTTGCTTACATTGTGTGCATTGTAAAGCAACAGCTAATGCAATGATTTATATACATTACATAGATATATACTGACTGCCTTTGATGTCACATCAACCAAAAGTCCAAATATGACCTACAGAACATTTTTCTGTCAAAAGAGTCCATGAATTACTATACATACACAGTGACTTGTCGTAATGTTATCTCAGGTAGACTGTAGTCCATATCTGACACACTGAACAAATTACTTGAAAAAAGTCCTCAAAATCATTTTTTTTACTATCAACCGAAAAACTCCTTTTTATGTGAAAAATCAGCCATACAGCAGTCCTGGCCTGACATATTTTTGGCCAAATACTACTCGAAACTTTAACTTTCTATACATAATGAATCCTTCTGATGTTCATAAGCAATAGAGAAGTCCATATCTGACCGATTGAACTTATTTCTGGTCAAAGGGTCCTCAAATGGTTTTAAATTATATACATTTATAGACTCTTTCTGATGTTAAATCAGCCATACAGAATTCCAAATTTGACCTACTGAACATATTACTGCCCAAAGAGTTCTCGAAACATGAACTTTCTGTAGGCTTTGAATATTGAATTTTAAGTATTTGAATATTAGCTTTCTATACTTATTGACTCCTTTTGATGTTACATTAGCCATACAAAAGTCCACATTTGACCTATTGAACATATTTCTGGCCAAATATTCCTTAAAGATTAACTTACTACACATTCAGATTGATTTCTTCTGATGTTATATATCAGCCAGACGGCAGTCAAAATTTTAAATACTAAAACATATTTCTGGCCAAAGAGTACTAGAATCTTGAACTTTCTATACAAAATTGTTGACTCCTTCTGATGACCTCTCAGGTTCATATTAGACCCAAGGAGATCAAATATGGCCTCTTTTACTGGCCAAAGAGTCCTTAATGATTAAAACTATAAATTCAGATTGATTTTATTTCTGGTCAAAGAGTACAAGAATCTTGAACTTTCTATACAAACTAGTTGACTCCTTTTGATGTCACGATAGAAATAAGGAAGTTCATATTTGACCAAAGGAACATTTTTCTGGCCAAAAAATCCTCAATCTTGAACTTTCTATACATACTCCATCTGATGCTTGATAAGCCATTGCAGCTGCCAGTCTCTGCTTTAACCGAGGAGTTTAAGTGTGCCAAGGTCAGACTGGAAATGACCTTAGTAGAGTCACGCTACAAATGTGTAAGGGAAGCAGCCCCTGCGTTAAAAACTGGTAGAAAGTGGTCAGCAAAGAAATCTGTAGTAGAGGCAAAGGCTGCCCTTCAAATTGGAAGCTGGTAGTCAGTTACACGCAGAACCTAAGCATTCTGGTTACACGCAGAAGACAATATTCCTCCGCCCAGGCGAGCAACCAAAGGTGTTAACATCAATTCTCGCCCAGGACAACTGGAAGCTGCTAGGGAGTGGAAGAAGCTGGCTGATCTTGATCAACGGCTTATTTTTCCACCTGAGATTGCCACCACTAACCTACGACCAGATATTGTTTTGTGGTCTGGATCAGCACGCATTGTTCAACTGATAGAGTTAACAGTGCCATGGGAGGATGCGTTAGATGAGGCATATGAGAGGAAGAAACTGCGGTATGCTCATCTGGCCACTGAAGCAGAACAGCGAGGATGGAGAGTCCAGGTTTATCCAGTGGAAGTGGGTTGTCGAGGTTTTGTGGCACACTCTACAACCCGGTTCCTCAGAGACGTCGGATTCAGCGGCCAAGAGTTGCGTCGCACAGTAAAGAACTTATCTGAAGCAGCAGAAAGGAGCAGTAACTGACTGTGGTTGAGACGGAAAGATGCTAGCTGGCTGTGTACAGGCCGCCGCGGTTTCGTAGAATTCTTGAAAACTTGAAGAGTCTGTTGGTTTATTTGTATACGTTCCTGTGGATATTGCGTGAATGACGGGTGGTTGGGCAGATATTGTGTTTTGCGGTAGGTGGTATGCCATACGGAACCGTTGCCACTGAAACTGCTTTAACGCACCAGTGGGGCTCGACAGGCTTAGTCAAACGGGTTGGCGCGTATGGTTGGGTTGCGGAGAGATTGTGGTTAGGTCTCAGCATCAGGAGGGATGTAGAGGTCAATAAGCTGGGCTAAGTTGAATGGGGACACCAGAGTCACTGTCGAGCCCTCTTGAGGTGTCGTGGGCTAGTCGACGAAACACTGAGGACGGAAGGTGCCCACTTGAAGACCCTAGAGATGTCCCCTACTCGGCTCAATCCAGACGGTTGTCGTGCTGGTCCTGTAGTTGCAGCCGTCACGTGTGCTGACGCGCCAAGTACACTGCAGCCGTTAACGCCGGACAGAAGGGGAGTCACACCACCATACGGAAAGAAGCGTAAATGGATGGAGAAGCATAGTTTACTCTAAACCTACGTCTTAGTTTTGCTTATCTTGGCGAAAGCAGAGTACAAATCAGCATGAAGTTTTAACATCTACTCTCGTGTAATGGAAATCATTTATAGAAAGTCCATATCTGACCTTTTGAACTAATTTCCGGAAAAAAGGGTCCTCAAATGCTTTTAGACTATATAAACTTAGACACTTCTTCTGATGTTAAATCAGCGATACAGAATTTCATATTTGACCTATTACCGTATATACCCGAATATAAGACGAGTTTTTTTGTCCTAAAAATAGGCTGAAAAATGGGGGGTCGTCTTATATTCAGGGTCATCTTATATTCGAGTGGAGCAATCGATTGATAGCCTTTTTCTCCTTTTACTCGTGGAAAAAACGAGCGCGTCGCTTCCATTATGAGCGCGCTCCTACATTTGAAATAACGAACTTGAGCGCGCAAAAGACGCGATATGTGAACGGGGGGGGGGGAGGTCTCTGCTCGCTTGTCTCTGTCCGCTCTGGCATCCTCTGTGAACGGCGCTTTTTCTTGCCCGGCTCGAGCAGAGGGAGAGAGAGAGAGAGCGGGAGCCGGATCGTCGTCGAAAACGGCCAGACGACCCCGCAGGGTGGTTAAATCCATCCCGTCCCACTCAGGGCAGCCGCAGTCATGGCCAATCAGGAAGCGCATATGTGCCGGTCTCCGCCGACGAGCGGGCCTCTACACGAGGCACAGGTGATGCGAGGCATTTGGAACAACGCCTCGGAAATTTGCTCTTAAAATTATTTTCTGTTGAAAACCAGATTTTTTTTCCACAAAAATCTGTTTTTTCCCAAAAATAAGTCTGGAAAATAGGGGGGTCGTCTTATATTCAGGGTCGTCTTATATTCAGGTTTATATGGTAAACATATTACTGGCCAAGGACTCCTTAAAGATTGTTACTATCCATTAAGATTTACCGATTGAACTTGTTTGTGGTCAAATGATCCTCAAATGGTTTTAAACTATTAAGCTTAGACTCATTCTGATGTTAAGTCAGCCATACAGAATTGCATATTTGACCTACTAAACATTTCTGGCCAATGAGTCCTTAAAGATTAACACTATACATTGAGATTTAACTCTTTTGATGTTATATCAGAATTGTGTATGGCTTATTTAACATTAGAAGTAGTCTCTAACATCAAAAGAATTCAATCTCAATGTATAGTGTTAATCTTTAACCCTCTGGGGTCCTTCATTTAACAGTCACACTCGGGACCTTCGGGTCCAAATGGGCCGAAAGGGCGGGATTCATATTTATTAAAAAAAAATCATACTTTTTTTTTTTTACTTGTTATTTATAATATTTTTTCTTTTCTTTTTTGGTGTTTTGAGATAATTTTATGATTTATAATTAATATTTATACAATAATTATGACCCATTTTTTCCCATTGAACATAATAGAAATTTTTTTTTTATATATATTTTTTTAAAAAATTTTATCAAAGCTGTATTACATTTTAGAGTGAAGCCTAGGCCTCATGAAAGCAATTTTTGAAAAAAAATAGATGCCATCTAGTGGACACACTGAGCATTTTTATCACGCAATAGCACATTTTTACCACTAGTGGATTTACAGCTCTCTGTAGAAAGGCTTGGGGATTCTAGTGATTTTTGCAAATATATGCCAATTTTTTTTCAGGTTGTTGATTTTAAAATATAATAACAGATTCTCAAAGACTATTTTTGTCTTGTTTTTTGTTTGTTTGGTTGGTTTAAATGGTAATTTGAAGTGCCAGTTTTACTTTATAATACAGATTATTATAAATATATAATACAGTGAGTGTGTGTGTGTGTGTGTGTGTGTGTCTGTTTTGCACTCTTGATGTTTTAGAGATTGACCCCTTCACCGTTGAGTCATTTTTTCTGCATTCTGGCTGATTTGTATGCACAAAAAACTGTTTTCATATTTTTGACAATTTCCCATTCATTTCCAATGGGGGTCATTTAGACCCGAAGGTCCTGAGTGTGACTATTATTTTTTTTTACAACCACTTAGAGTATTCAAATAGACTATTCTATTTGAATAGTCTGTGTTTTCATATTGAATAGTCTGTGTTTTCATATTTTTGCCATTTTCACATTCATTTCCTATGCGGGTCCATTTGGACCAGAAGGTCCTGAGTGTGACTATTTTTTTTTTACAACCACTTAGACTATTCAAATCCTGTCCCCAATTTTTTTGGGTGTTCACATACCTAATACCATAAAAGTCACCAAGTTTCGTAACATTCCGATGAAGCTGTGATTTTTAAAAATTCAAAACAGATGTATATGTAATCTGAATTTATTAGTGTGTATGTGTATAAAAGTGTGTTTGTGTGTGTGTGTGTGGATGTGTCTGTTTTGCACTCTTGATGTTTTATAGATTCACCCCTTCACTGTTGTGTGCTTTTTTTCTGAATCGTGGCTGATTTGTAGATTGTACGCACAAAAGAACTCTGTATTTTCACATTTTTGCCAATTTCCCATTCATTTCCTATGCGGGTCCATTTGGACCCGAAGGTCCTGAGTGTGACTATTTTTTTTACACCCACTTAGACTATTCACATCCTGTCCCCAATTTTTTTGGGTGTTCATATACCAAATACCAACAAAGTCACCAAATTTCGGACCATTCCGAAAAAGCTGTGATTTTTAAAAAAATTTTATTTGAAATTTTCCGGACCATTTGGGCCGAACAACCCCAGAGGGTTAAGGACTCATTGGCCAGAAATGTTTAGTAGGTAAACAATGCAATTCTGTATGGCTGACTTAACATCAGAATGAGTCTAAGTTTATATAGTTTAAAACCATTTGAGGACCCTTTGGCCAGAATTAAGTACAATGGGTCAGATATGGACTTCTAAATGGACTTCTATTTGGCTTATAGGCATATATGGCTTACCAGAAGAAGTCTATGAGTATATATCGAAAGTTATTTATCGAAAGTTATTTGGCCAGAAATATGTTCCTTGGGTCAAATATGAACTTCTGTATGCCTGACGTAACATCTGAAGGAGTCAACAAGTATTTATAGAAAGTTCAAGTTTCGAGTACTCTTTGACCAGAAATATGTTTATTAGTTCAAATTTTGACTTCCGTCTGGCTGATATAACATCAGAAGAAATCAATCTGAATGTATAGTAAGTTAATCTTTACGGAGTCTCTGGCCAGAAATATGTTCAGTAGGTCAGATGCAGTGTTGGGGAAAGTTACTTTGAAAAGTAATGCGTTACAATATTACGTTACTCCCTTAAAAAGTTAACTTATTGCGTTACTTAGTTACTTTTTTAGAAAAGTAATGTGTTACGTTACTTTTTTTCCACCTGGGCTGGGCTTGTTTTTTTATACCAAAAAAGATATATTTTTGGGCAAATGTAAAAGACCCTTTCACACCAAAAGTGAAATAAGACTGCATTTCCTCAGACTGAAGGAAATGCAGATTTACTCCTGTACAGTAGAGTACAGTAGTGTTCAGTAGAGGGCGCCGCTCAAACAAACCTTTCAGCTGCTGCTGTTCTGGGTAACAGAAGAAGAGGATGCAGGAGAAACAAATTTAACACTTACTTTACCAATAAAAACATATAAAAAAATCTATAGTCATTTTTGCTTATGGTTTAACTGAAAAATCGGAGGTCAGAAGCAAGTACTTTGGTCAATAAAGATTAAATGCATAAAAATGTTTTGTTTTATTTAACATATTTAGGTATTGGAGGTTTGCATAGTGTTCTGATTCTGCATTTCACTGATTTTATTCATTTTGAGGAATATTGAATCTTTTTTGTGCAAGTGAGATGAGTAAATCCACGCTTACATTTAATCTAGAACTATAATAACCATCATGTTTACACACAACGCCTCTGCACTTCGATTTGTCTCAACATTAGGACAGAAGAGCTGTCAGTCAATAAAGGGGAAAACAAAGTAACTTGCGTTACTTATTAGAAAAAGTAACTCAGATATTTTGTTGTAAATTTTAAAAGTAATGCGTTACTTTACTAGTTACTTGAAAAAGTAATCTGATTACGTAACTCAAGTTACTTGTAATGAGTTACCCCCAACACTGGTCAGATGTGGGCATTCATATGGCTAATGTAACATCAAAAGGTGTCAATATGTATAGAAAGCTAATATTCAAAGACTCTTTGGCCAAAAGTATGTTCAGTGGTTCAAAAGTGGAACCGTATTGCTGTTTTAAAATCAGAATGAGTCTATAAGTTTATATACTTTAAAACCTTTGAAGGATCCTTTGATCAGAAATAAGTTCAATAGGTCAGATATGGACTTCTAAATGCCTTATGAAGCATCAGAATGAACATGAACTTCTGCATGGCTGACGTAACATCATAGGAGTCAATATGTATAGAAAGTTAATGTTCAAAGACTATTTGGCCAAAAATATGTTTAGTGGTTTAAATTTTGACTGCCGTCTGACTGACATAACATAAGAATTAAATCTCAAAGTATAGTGTTCATCTTTAAGTACTCTATGGTCAGAAATATGTTCAGTAGGTTTTAACATCAGAATGAGTCTCTAAGTTTACATAGTGTAAAACCATTTGAAGAACCTTTTGGCCAGAATTAAGTTCAATAGGTCAGATATGGACTTCGATATGGACTTCCTTATGGCTTATGAAGCACCATAAGAAGTATATGACTATGTTTAGATGATATAAAGTTCAAGATAGAGGATTGTTTGGCCAGAAATATGTTCCTTGGGTCAAATATGAACTTCTGTATGCCTGACAAAACATCTGAAGGAGTCAACATGTATAGAAAGTTCAAGTTTTGAGTATTCTTTGGCCAGAAATAGGTTTAGTAGTTCAAATTTTTACTTCCATCTGGCTGATGTAACATCAGAACAAATCAATCTGAATGTATAGTAAGTTACTCTTTAACGAATCTCTGGCCAGAAATATGTTAAGTAGGTAAAATGTGGACTTTTGTCAGGCTGATATAACATCAAAAGGAGTCAATATGTTTAGAAATTTCATGTTCAAAGACTCTTTGGCCAACAGTATGTTCATTACTTCAAAAGGAACCTCTGTATGGCTGATTTAACATAAGAAGGAGGTAACGAGTATATATAGAAAGTTCAAGTTTCGAGTACTCTTTGGCCAAGAAAAATACAGTAGGTCAAATATGAACTTTTGTCAGGCTGATATAACATAAGGAGTTCAAATCTATTCAAATCTCAATGAACAGTGTTAATCTTTAATTACTCTTTGGTCAGGAATATGTTCAGTATATTTTAACATCAGAATGAGTCTCTAAGTTTATATAGTTTAAAACCATTTGAGAACCCTTTGGCCAGAATTAAGTTCAATAGATCAGATATGGACTTCTAAATGGACTTTTATATGGCTTATGAAGCACCATAAGAAGTCTATGACTATGTATAGATGGTAGAATCTTCAAAATCAGGGAATCTTTGGCCAAAAATATGTTCCTTGGGTCAAATATGAACTTCTGTATGCCTGACGTAACATCTGAAGGAGTCAACAAATATTTATAGAAAGTTCAAGTTTCGAGTACTCTTTGGACAGAAATATGTTTAGTAGTTCAAATTTTGACTGCCGTCTGGCTGATATAACATTGGAAAAAATCAATCTGATTGTATAGTAAGTTCATTTTTAAGGAATCTCTGGCCAGAAATATGTTCGTAGGTCAGATATGGACTTCTATATGGACTTCTATATGACTTATGAAGCACCGTAAGGAGTCTATGACTATCAGTGTTGGGGGTAACTCATTACAAGTAACTTGAGTTACGTAATCAGATTACTTTTTCAAGTAACTAGTAAAGTAACACATTACTTTTAAAATTTACAACAAAATATCTGAGTTACTTTTTCTAATAAGTAACGCAAGTTACTTTGTTTTCCCCTTTATTGACTGACAGCTCTTCTGTCCTAATGTTGAGACAAATCGAAGTGCAGAGGCGTTGTGTGTAAACATGATGGTTATTATAGTTCTAGATTAAATGTAAGCGTGGATTTACTCATCTCACTTGCACAAAAAAGATTCAATATTCCTCAAAATGAATAAAATCAGTGAAATGCAGAATCAGAACACTATGCAAACCTCCAATACCTAAATATGTTAAATAAAACAAAAAAATTTTATGCATTTAATCTTTATTGACCAAAGTACTTGCTTCTGACCTCCAATTTTTCAGTTAAACCATAAGCAAAAATAACTATAGATTTTTTTATATGTTTTTATTGGTAAAGTAAGTGTTAAATTTGTTTCTCCTGCATCCTCTTCTTCTGTTACCCAGAACAGCAGCAGCTGAAAGGTTTGTTCGAGCGGCGCCCTCTACTGAACACTACTGTACTCTACTGTACAGGAGTAAATCTGCATTTCCTTCAGTCTGATGAAATGCAGTCTTATTTCACTTTTGGTGTGAAAGGGTCTTTACATTTGCCCAAAAATATATCTTTTTTGGTATAAAAAAACAAGCCCAGCCCAGGTGGAAAAAAAGTAACGTAACACATTACTTTTCTAAAAAAGTAACTAAGTAACGCAATAAGTTAACTTTTTAAGGGAGTAACGTAATATTGTAACGCATTACTTTTCAAAGTAACTTTCCCCAACACTGATGACTATATATCGAAAGTTCAAGATCGAGGATTCTTTGGCCAGAAATATGTTCCTTGGGTCAAATATGAACTTCTGCATGCTTGACGTAACATCTGAAGGACTCAACAAGTATTTATAGAAAGTTCAAGTTTCGAGTACTCTTTGGACAGAAATATGTTTAGTAGTTCAAATTTTGACTGCCGTCTGGCTGATATAACATTGGAAAAAATCATTCTGATTGTATAGTAAGTTCATTTTTAAGGAATCTCTGGCCAGAAATATGTTCAGTAGGTCAGATATGGACTTCTATATGGACTTCTATATGACTTATGAAGCACCGTAAGAAGTCTATGACTATATATCGAAAGTTCAAGTTCGAGGATTCTTTGGCCAGAAATATGTTCCTTGGGTCAAATATGAACTTCTGTATGCCTGACGTAACATCTGAAGGAGTCAACAAATATTTATAGAAAGTTCAAGTTTCGAGTACTCTTTGGACAGAAATATGTTTAGTAGTTCAAATTTTGACTGCCGTCTGGCTGATATAACATTGGAAAAAATCAATCTGATTGTATAGTAAGTTCATTTTTAAGGAATCTCTGGCCAGAAATATGTTCGTAGGTCAGATATGGACTTCTATATGGACTTCTATATGACTTATGAAGCACCGTAAGGAGTCTATGACTATCAGTGTTGGGGGTAACTCATTACAAGTAACTTGAGTTACGTAATCAGATTACTTTTTCAAGTAACTAGTAAAGTAACGCATTACTTTTAAAATTTACAACAAAATATCTGAGTTACTTTTTCTAATAAGTAACGCAAGTTACTTTGTTTTCCCCTTTATTGACTGACAGCTCTTCTGTCCTAATGTTGAGACAAATCGAAGTGCAGAGGCGTTGTGTGTAAACATGATGGTTATTATAGTTCTAGATTAAATGTAAGCGTGGATTTACTCATCTCACTTGCACAAAAAAGATTCAATATTCCTCAAAATGAATAAAATCAGTGAAATGCAGAATCAGAACACTATGCAAACCTCCAATACCTAAATATGTTAAATAAAACAAAACATTTTTATGCATTTAATCTTTATTGACCAAAGTACTTGCTTCTGACCTCCAATTTTTCAGTTAAACCATAAGCAAAAATGACTATAGATTTTTTTATATGTTTTTATTGGTAAAGTAAGTGTTAAATTTGTTTCTCCTGCATCCTCTTCTTCTGTTACCCAGAACAGCAGCAGCTGAAAGGTTTGTTTGAGCGGCGCCCTCTACTGAACACTACTGTACTCTACTGTACAGGAGTAAATCTGCATTTCCTTCAGTCTGATGAAATGCAGTCTTATTTCACTTTTGGTGTGAAAGGGTCTTTACATTTGCCCAAAAATATATCTTTTTTGGTATAAAAAAACAAGCCCAGCCCAGGTGGAAAAAAAGTAACGTAACACATTACTTTTCTAAAAAAGTAACTAAGTAACGCAATAAGTTAACTTTTTAAGGGAGTAACGTAGTATTGTAACGCATTACTTTTCAAAGTAACTTTCCCCAACACTGATGACTATATATCGAAAGTTCAAGATCGAGGATTCTTTGGCCAGAAATATGTTCCTTGGGTCAAATATGAACTTCTGTATGCTTGACGTAACATCTGAAGGACTCAACAAGTATTTATAGAAAGTTCAAGTTTCGAGTACTCTTTGGACAGAAATATGTTTAGTAGTTCAAATTTTGACTGCCGTCTGGCTGATATAACATTGGAAAAAATCATTCTGATTGTATAGTAAGTTAATTTTTAAGGAATCTCTGGCCAGAAATATGTTCAGTAGGTCAGATATGGACTTCTATATGGACTTCTATATGACTTATGAAGCACCGTAAGAAGTCTATGACTATATATCGAAAGTTCAAGTTCGAGGATTCTTTGGCCAGAAATATGTTCCTTGGGTCAAATATGAACTTCTGTATGCCTGACGTAACATCTGAAGGAGTCAACAAATATTTATAGAAAGTTCAAGTTTCGAGTACTCTTTGGACAGAAATATGTTTAGTAGTTCAAATTTTGACTGCCGTCTGGCTGATATAACATTGGAAAAAATCAATCTGATTGTATAGTAAGTTCATTTTTAAGGAATCTCTGGCCAGAAATATGTTCGTAGGTCAGATATGGACTTCTATATGGACTTCTATATGACTTATGAAGCACCGTAAGGAGTCTATGATATATCGAAAGTTCAAGATCGAGGATTCTTTGGCCAGAAATATG
Source organism: Tiaroga cobitis (assembly GCA_030578255.1). Lineage (NCBI taxonomy): Eukaryota > Metazoa > Chordata > Actinopteri > Cypriniformes > Leuciscidae > Tiaroga > Tiaroga cobitis. Next base: position 21,064,701 of record CM060614.1, read on the forward strand.
TTCCTTGGGTCAAATATGAACTTCTGTATGCTTGACGTAACATCTGAAGGACTCAACAAGTATTTATAGAAAGTTCAAGTTTCGAGTACTCTTTGGACAGAAATATGTTTAGTAGTTCAAATTTTGACTGCCGTCTGGCTGATATAACATTGGAAAAAATCATTCTGATTGTATAGTAAGTTAATTTTTAAGGAATCTCTGGCCAGAAATATGTTCAGTAGGTCAGATATGGACTTCTATATGGACTTCTATATGACTTATGAAGCACCGTAAGAAGTCTATGACTATATATCGAAAGTTCAAGTTCGAGGATTCTTTGGCCAGAAATATGTTCCTTGGGTCAAATATGAACTTCTGTATGCCTGACGTAACATCTGAAGGAGTCAACAAATATTTATAGAAAGTTCAAGTTTCGAGTACTCTTTGGACAGAAATATGTTTAGTAGTTCAAATTTTGACTGCCGTCTGGCTGATATAACATTGGAAAAAATCAATCTGATTGTATAGTAAGTTCATTTTTAAGGAATCTCTGGCCAGAAATATGTTCGTAGGTCAGATATGGACTTCTATATGGACTTCTATATGACTTATGAAGCACCGTAAGGAGTCTATGACTATCAGTGTTGGGGGTAACTCATTACAAGTAACTTGAGTTACGTAATCAGATTACTTTTTCCAAGTAACTAGTAAAGTAACGCATTACTTTTAAAATTTACAACAAAATATCTGAGTTACTTTTTCTAATAAGTAACGCAAGTTACTTTGTTTTCCCCTTTATTGACTGACAGCTCTTCTGTCCTAATGTTGAGACAAATCGAAGTGCAGAGGCGTTGTGTGTAAACATGATGGTTATTATAGTTCTAGATTAAATGTAAGCGTGGATTTACTCATCTCACTTGCACAAAAAAGATTCAATATTCCTCAAAATGATAAAATCAGTGAAATGCAGAATCAGAACACTATGCAAACCTCCAATACCTAAATATGTTAAATAAAACAAAACATTTTTATGCATTTAATCTTTATTGACCAAAGTACTTGCTTCTGACCTCCGATTTTTCAGTTAAACCATAAGCAAAAATGACTATAGATTTTTTTATATGTTTTTATTGGTAAAGTAAGTGTTAAATTTGTTTTTCCTGCATCCTCTTCTTCTGTTACCCAGAACAGCAGCAGCTGAAAGGTTTGTTTGAGCGGCGCCCTCTACTGAACACTACTGTACTCTACTGTACAGGAGTAAATCTGCATTTCCTTCAGTCTGAGGAAATGCAGTCTTATTTCACTTTTGGTGTGAAAGGGTCTTTACATTTGCCCAAAAATATATCTTTTTTGGTATAAAAAAACAAGCCCAGCCCAGGTGGAAAAAAAGTAACGTAACACATTACTTTTCTAAAAAAGTAACTAAGTAACGCAATAAGTTAACTTTTTAAGGGAGTAACGTAATATTGTAACGCATTACTTTTCAAAGTAACTTTCCCCAACACTGATGACTATATATCGAAAGTTCAAGATCGAGGATTCTTTGGCCAGAAATATGTTCCTTGGGTCAAATATGAACTTCTGTATGCTTGACGTAACATCTGAAGGACTCAACGAGTATGTATAGAAAGTTCAAGTTTCGAGTACTCTTTGGCAAGAAATAGGTTTAGTAGCTCAAATATTGACTTCCGTCTGGCTGATATAACATCAGAACAAATCAATCTGAATGAAGGAATCTTTTGCCAGAAATATGTTCAGTATGTCAAATATGGACTTTTGTCAGGCTGATATAACATAAGGAGTTCAAATCTATTCAAATCTCAATGAATAGTGTTAATCTTTAATTACTCTTTGGTCAGAAATATGTTCAGTATATTTTAACTTCAGAATGAGTCTCTAAGTTTATATATTTGAAAACCATTTGAGGACCCTTTGGCCAGAATTAAGTTCAAAAGGTCAGATATGGACTTCTAAATGGACTTCTATATGGCTTATGAAGCACCTTAAGAAGTCTATGACTATGTATAGATGGTAGAAAGTTCAAGATCAGGGAATCTTTGGCCAGAAATATGTTCCTTGGGTCAAATATGAATTTCTGTATGCCTGACGTAACATCTGAAGGAGTCGACAAATATTTATAGAAAGTTCAAGTTTCGAGTACTCTTTGGCAAGAAATAGGTTTAGTAGGTCAAATTTTGACTTCCGTCTGGCTGAAATAACATTGGAAAAAATCAATCTGATTGTATAGTAAGTTAATCTTTAAGGAATCTTTTGCCAGAAATATGTTCAGTATGTCAAATGTGGACTTTTGAGAGGCTGATATAACATCAAAAGGAGTCAATATATATAGAAAGATAATGTTCAAAGACTCTTTGGCCAAAAGTATGTTCAGTGGTTCAAAAAGGAACTGTATGGAACTGTATAGAATGAGTCTATAAGTTTATATACTTTAAAACCTTTGGAGGACCCTTTGACCAAAAATAAGTTCAAAAGGTCAGAAATGGACTTCTAAATGGCTCATGGAGTATCAGAAGGAGTCTATGAGTATGTATAGAAAGTTCATGATTGAGCACTATTTTGTCAGAAATATGTTTCTTGGGTCAAATGTGAACTTCTGTATGGCTGACGTAACATCAGAACATCAATGTAAACAAAGTTCAAGTTTCGAGTACTCTTTGGCCAAAAGTATGTTCAGTGGTTCAAAAAGGAACCGTATTGCTGATTTAACATCAGAATGAGTCTACGTTTATATACTTTAAAACCTTTGGAGAACGCTTTGATCAGAAATAAGTTCAATAAGACAGAAATGGACGTCTAAATGGCGTTAAATGGACGTCTAATGGATTAATTTATAACTTGTAAGTTAATCTTTAAGGAATTTTTGGCCAGAAATATGTTCAGTATGTCAAATGTGGACTTTTGTCAGGCTGATTTAACATCAGAAGGAGTCAACGAGTATGTATAGAAAGTTCAAGTTTCGAGAACTCTTTGGCCAAAAAAATTCAGTAGGTCAAATATGGACTTTTGTCATAAACAGAAGAAGAATTCAATCTCAATGAATAGTGTTAATCTTTAAGTACTCTTTGGTCAGAAATATGTTCAGTATGTTTCAACATCAGCATGAGTCTCTAAGTTTATATAGTTTAAAACCATTTAAGGCCAAAGGACTTTGACCATAATTAAGTTCAATAGGTCAGATATGGATTTCTATGGCTTATGAAGCACCAGAAGAATTTAATTATAATCGCATTAGCTAGTTTATTACAATGCATATAATACCTACCTCATATCTGTTGTGCAACGAAGAGATAGGACGAGGAGTTGTTTTACATTGCGCAAGCGATCTAACGGTGTGCAATGAAGAATATCATATAAGCTGTGTGCTTGATGCATTGCAATGCACACCAAGAATGGACTTATTTTGCAACGTAGAGTACAAAGTGCTATTGCATTGCATTGCACAGACAATCTGACATTGCGCATTGAAAAAGAATATATATATATATATATATATATATATATACATATATATATACATATATATATAACATGCGCTTGTTGCATAACATACCAGAACTAACTCATTGCATAATGCTTTTGAGGAGATAACATTTGTGTTGATCCATTGCAATCTAAATTATTACTCTACACAAAACCCTTAACAAATGTCTTTCCATTGCACTGCAACCTTATTCTTTTTTGCCATTTAAGGGAAATTACTGCATTAGCTCTTGCATTACAATGCATAAAATGACCTGTTACCTCTAATGCAACGAAGAGCATTGCAATGGCGATCTAAGTGTTGAAGAATAACATATTAGCGAAGAACATCTTGCATTTCAATACATGCTAAAACCAACTCATTCTTTTGTGCATTAAAGAGATAAGATTAGTTGTCATTACATTGCACAAACGATCTAATGATGTGGATTAAAGAATTTCATAAGCTATGTGCTTGGTGCAATTCAATGCAAACCAGAACTGACTCATTCGGTTGTTCAACGAAAAGTTGTGTACTGTTGCTTTCCATTGGTCTGTACTGTACAAGTACTGTTGCTTTGCATTGCACAAACGATCTAACATTGCTCATTGAAAAATAACATATAAGCGATGCACTTGTTGCTTTGCCGTGCATACTAGAACTAACTTATTGCGTTGTGCTTTAAGGAGATAAAATAGTGCTGTTGCATTGCATTGCGAAAAAAATCTGAATTATTACTCTATGCAATGAAAACACATAACATTTGTGCTTTCCATTGCTCTGCATAATACATCAACCTTATTCATTTTTGTATTGAAGGGAAATTATTGCATTAGCACTTGCTTTACAATGCATAAAATTACCTCATACCTCTTATGAAACGAAGAGATAACATAGGAGATAACATTGCATTACATTGCAAAGGCGATCTAAGAATTAGCTAAGAAGAATAACGTATTAGCGAAGGACATGTTACATTTCAATACATGTCATAACTAACTCATTCCTTTGTGCATTAAAGAGATAACATGAGTGCTATTGCACTGCATTGCACAAACGATCTAAAGATGTTTATTGAATGCTCTTGGTGCATTTCGATGCATACAAGAACTGACTCATTCGGTTGTGCAACGAAGAGATAACAAAAGTGCTGTTGCATTGCATTGCACAAACGATCTAACATTGCGCATTGAAAAATAACGTAAAAGCTGTTGCATTGCATTGTGCTTTGAGGAGATAAAATAGCACTAGCTAATGCATTGCAAAAAAAATCTTAATTATTCCTCTATGCAATGAAAACCAAAACATATGTTCTTTCCAATTCATCTTTCCTACAACAACCTTTTTTTTACATTGGAGGAAAATTATTGCATTAGCTCTTGCATTACAATGCACAGAATAACTATCTCCTGTGCAACGACGAGATAACAGGAGATTTGCATTGCAAAGGCGATCTAAGAATTAGCGTTGAAGAATTACATGCGAAGCACATGTTGCATTTCAATGCATGCCAGAACTAACTCTCAGAACTGACTTTGTGCATTAAAGAGATAACATGAGTACTGTTGTACTGCTTTGCAAAAACGATCTATTTCGCATTGAAGAATAACATATAAGCTATGCACTTGTTTTGTGCATTGCATACCAGAACTAACTCATTGCGTTTGTCTTTGAGGAGATCAAATTTGTGCTCTTGCCAATGCTTTGCAAAAACATCTAAATTATTTCTCTATGCAATGAAAACCACAACATATCCTATTGCACATCCTATTGGACAACATTTCCTATGGCAGTGCATACTACAACAAACTTTAATTTTTGCATTAAAGGGACAGCAACAGCACTAATATTATCTCTTTGCAATCCCGAATGAGCCAGTTCTGGTATGCATTGAAATGCACCAAGCAAATAATCTGATATTTTTCAATGCACATCGTTAGATCGTTTGTGCAATGCAGTGCAACAGCACTCATGTACTTTAATGCACAAAGTTAGTTCTGAGAGTTAGTTCTGGCATGCCATGAAATGACGCTTTTGACCATGCGTCAACATCCGACGCACATGGCACCATTTAGCGTCAGGTAGATGATACTCATCCTCGGGCGTCATCTAACGCCTTTAGCGTCAGTTAAATGACGCTTCCGTTTTTAGCGTCAGTTAAATGACGCTTCCGTTATGGGTAGGTTTAGGTCTGGGGTAGGGTTAGCGTCTCATATTGACGCTAAAGGGTGCCATGTGCGTCGGATGTTGACGCATGGTCAAAAGCGTCATTTCATGGCATGCCAGAACTAACTCTCAGAACTAACTTTGTGCTTTAAAGTACATGAGTGCCGTTGCACTGCATTGCACAAACGATCTAACGATGTGCATTGAAAAATATCAGATTATTTGCTTGGTGCATTTCAATGCATACCAGAACTGACTCATTCGGTTGTGCAACGAAGAGATAATGCTGTTGCATTGCATTGCACAAACGATCTAACATTGCGCATTGAAAAATAACGTATAAGCTGTTGCATTCCATTGCATACCAGAACTAACTCATTAGTTTGTACTTTGAGGAGATACAATTAGTGCTGTTGCAGACAGTGCATTGCAAAAAAAAATCTAAATTATTCCTCTATGGATCTATATTCCTCTATCTATATTCCTCTATCACAACGTATGTTCTTTCCTATTGCAATGCATTCTACAACAAACTTAATTTTTACATTAGAGGAAAATTATTGCATTAGCTCTTGCATTACAATGCACAGAATAACTACCTCATAACTATTGCACATCCCATTGGACAACATTTCCTATGGTAATGCATACTACTACGAAAAATAATTTTTGCATTGAAGTGAAAGTATTGCATTAGCTCTTGCATTACAATGCACAGAATAACTACCTCATACCTCCTGTGCAACGAAGAGATAAGATAGGAGTTGTATTGCAAAGGCGATCTAAGAATTAGCGTTGAAGAATAACATATAAGCGAAGCACATGTTGCATTTCAATGCATGCCAGAACTAACTCTCAGAACTGACTTTGTGAATTAAAGAGATAACATGAGTTCTGTTGCACTGCATTGCACAAACGATCTAAAATTTCGCATTGAAGAAAAACATATAAGCTATGCGCTTGTTGCATTGCATACCAGAACTAACTCATTGCGTTGTGTTTTGAGGAGATAACATTTGTGTTCTTCCATTGCAATCTAAATTATTACTCTGTACAATGAAACCCATAACACATGTGCTTTCCATTGCACTGCAACCTTTTTTAATTTTTGCCATTGAAGGGAAATTATTGCATTAGCTCTAGCATTACAATGCATACAATGGCTTCATATCTCTTATGCAACGAAAAGATAACATGGGATTTGCATTGCATTGCAATGGCTATCTAAGAATTAGTGTTGAAGAATACCATATTAGCGAAGAACATGTTTCATTTCAATACATGCAATACAACTCCTTTGTGCATTAAAGAGATAACATGAGTGCTGCATTGCACAAACCATCTAATGATGTGCAATCAAGAATTTCATATAAGCTATTTGCTTCGTGCATTCCAATGCAAACCAGGTGAGTGAGTTTCTGTTGTGCAACGAAAAGATAAATAACATAAGTGCTGTTTCTTTGCATTGCCGAAACGATCTAACATTGCACATTGAAAAATAACGTATAAGCTATGTACTTTTGCTTTGCCGTGCGTACTAGAACTAACTCGTTGCATGGTTTATTAAAGAGATAACATGAGTGCATTGCATTGCACAAACGATCTAATGATGTACATTGCAGAATTTCATATTAGCTGTATGCTTGGTGCATTTCAATGCAAACCAGACTGACTCATTCGGTTGTGCAACGAAAAGATAAAATAAGTGCTGTTGCTTTGCATTGCACAAATGCATTGAAAAATAACATATAAGCTATGCACTTGTTGCTTTGCCGTGCATACTAGAACTAACTCGTTGCGTTGTTGCTTTAAGGGTTAAGATATGTGCTTTCCATTGCACTTCATACTACAACAAACTTATTAATTTTTGCATTGAAGGGAAATTATTGCAATAGCTATTCCATTACAATGCATAAAACTAATTCCTCTGTGCAATGAAAAAAAAACACACAACATTATGTGCATTCGCATTGCATTGTATACTACAACTAAACTATTCATTTGTGTATTGAAAGAAATGTATTGCAATAGCATTTTGATCACAATGCATACACAATAACTAACTCACTCCGTTGTGCAACGAAGAAGATAACATATTTGTTTTTGCAATCCATTGCACACAACATCTAACATTGTGCATTGAAAAAAAAAACATAAGCTTTTTTGTTGCATTGCATACCAGAACTAACTCAATGCGTTGTGCTTTGAGTAGATACAAATTTGTATGCTATCTTTATGTTTATATCACATCAGACAATATATCAGACAAAGCTTATATGTCTTCAATCCACAACGTTTGATCGTGTGTGAAATGCAGTGCAGAGGAGCAATTTATTATCTTTTTTTTATTAAAAATGTAAAAAAAAAAATTTGCAATACAAAAATATTATTTCTTCAATGCACATCGGAATGAATTAGTTCTTGTAGGCTTTGCACTGCAACAATTACACAGCTTATATGTTATTCTTCAATGTAAAATGTTTGATCTTGTTTCCACAGCAGATATGTTAATCTCTTCGTTGCACAACTGAATGAGTTGCTTACATTGTGTGCATTGTAAAGCAACAGCTAATGCAATGATTTATATACATTACATAGATATATACTGACTGCCTTTGATGTCACATCAACCAAAAGTCCAAATATGACCTACAGAACATTTTTCTGTCAAAAGAGTCCATGAATTACTATACATACACAGTGACTTGTCGTAATGTTATCTCAGGTAGACTGTAGTCCATATCTGACACACTGAACAAATTACTTGAAAAAAGTCCTCAAAATCATTTTTTTTACTATCAACCGAAAAACTCCTTTTTATGTGAAAAATCAGCCATACAGCAGTCCTGGCCTGACATATTTTTGGCCAAATACTACTCGAAACTTTAACTTTCTATACATAATGAATCCTTCTGATGTTCATAAGCAATAGAGAAGTCCATATCTGACCGATTGAACTTATTTCTGGTCAAAGGGTCCTCAAATGGTTTTAAATTATATACATTTATAGACTCTTTCTGATGTTAAATCAGCCATACAGAATTCCAAATTTGACCTACTGAACATATTACTGCCCAAAGAGTTCTCGAAACATGAACTTTCTGTAGGCTTTGAATATTGAATTTTAAGTATTTGAATATTAGCTTTCTATACTTATTGACTCCTTTTGATGTTACATTAGCCATACAAAAGTCCACATTTGACCTATTGAACATATTTCTGGCCAAATATTCCTTAAAGATTAACTTACTACACATTCAGATTGATTTCTTCTGATGTTATATATCAGCCAGACGGCAGTCAAAATTTTAAATACTAAAACATATTTCTGGCCAAAGAGTACTAGAATCTTGAACTTTCTATACAAAATTGTTGACTCCTTCTGATGACCTCTCAGGTTCATATTAGACCCAAGGAGATCAAATATGGCCTCTTTTACTGGCCAAAGAGTCCTTAATGATTAAAACTATAAATTCAGATTGATTTTATTTCTGGTCAAAGAGTACAAGAATCTTGAACTTTCTATACAAACTAGTTGACTCCTTTTGATGTCACGATAGAAATAAGGAAGTTCATATTTGACCAAAGGAACATATTTCTGGCCAAAAAATCCTCAATCTTGAACTTTCTATACATACTCCATCTGATGCTTGATAAGCCATTGCAGCTGCCAGTCTCTGCTTTAACCGAGGAGTTTAAGTGTGCCAAGGTCAGACTGGAAATGACCTTAGTAGAGTCACGCTACAAATGTGTAAGGGAAGCAGCCCCTGCGTTAAAAACTGGTAGAAAGTGGTCAGCAAAGAAATCTGTAGTAGAGGCAAAGGCTGCCCTTCAAGTTGGAAGCTGGTAGTCAGTTACACGCAGAACCTAAGCATTCTGGTTACACGCAGAAGACAATATTCCTCCGCCCAGGCGAGCAACCAAAGGTGTTAACATCAATTCTCGCCCAGGACAACTGGAAGCTGCTAGGGAGTGGAAGAAGCTGGCTGATCTTGATCAACGGCTTATTTTTCCACCTGAGATTGCCACCACTAACCTACGACCAGATATTGTTTTGTGGTCTGGATCAGCACGCATTGTTCAACTGATAGAGTTAACAGTGCCATGGGAGGATGCGTTAGATGAGGCATATGAGAGGAAGAAACTGCGGTATGCTCATCTGGCCACTGAAGCAGAACAGCGAGGATGGAGAGTCCAGGTTTATCCAGTGGAAGTGGGTTGTCGAGGTTTTGTGGCACACTCTACAACCCGGTTCCTCAGAGACGTCGGATTCAGCGGCCAAGAGTTGCGTCGCACAGTAAAGAACTTATCTGAAGCAGCAGAAAGGAGCAGTAACTGACTGTGGTTGAGACGGAAAGATGCTAGCTGGCTGTGTACAGGCCGCCACGCTACGGTTTCGTAGAATTCTTGAAAACTTGAAGAGTCTGTTGGTTTATTTGTATACGTTCCTGTGGATATTGCGTGAATGACGGGTGGTTGGGCAGATATTGTGTTTTGCGGTAGGTGGTATGCCATACGGAACCGTTGCCACTGAAACTGCTTTAACGCACCAGTGGGGCTCGACAGGCTTAGTCAAACGGGTTGGCGCGTATGGTTGGGTTGCGGAGAGATTGTGGTTAGGTCTCAGCATCAGGAGGGATGTAGAGGTCAATAAGCTGGGCTAAGTTGAATGGGGACACCAGAGTCACTGTCGAGCCCTCTTGAGGTGTCGTGGGCTAGTCGACGAAACACTGAGGACGGAAGGTGCCCACTTGAAGACCCTAGAGATGTCCCCTACTCGGCTCAATCCAGACGGTTGTCGTGCTGGTCCTGTAGTTGCAGCCGTCACGTGTGCTGACGCGCCAAGTACACTGCAGCCGTTAACGCCGGACAGAAGGGGAGTCACACCACCATACGGAAAGAAGCGTAAATGGATGGAGAAGCATAGTTTACTCTAAACCTACGTCTTAGTTTTGCTTATCTTGGCGAAAGCAGAGTACAAATCAGCATGAAGTTTTAACATCTACTCTCGTGTAATGGAAATCATTTATAGAAAGTCCATATCTGACCTTTTGAACTAATTTCCGGAAAAAAGGGTCCTCAAATGCTTTTAGACTATATAAACTTAGACACTTCTTCTGATGTTAAATCAGCGATACAGAATTTCATATTTGACCTATTACCGTATATACCCGAATATAAGACGAGTTTTTTTGTCCTAAAAATAGGCTGAAAAATGGGGGGTCGTCTTATATTCAGGGTCATCTTATATTCGAGTGGAGCAATCGATTGATAGCCTTTTTCTCCTTTTACTCGTGGAAAAAACGAGCGCGTCGCTTCCATTATGAGCGCGCTCCTACATTTGAAATAACGAACTTGAGCGCGCAAAAGACGCGATATGTGAACGGGGGGGGGGGGGGGGAGGTCTCTGCTCGCTTGTCTCTGTCCGCTCTGGCATCCTCTGTGAACGGCGCTTTTTCTTGCCCGGCTCGAGCAGAGGGAGAGAGAGAGAGAGCGGGAGCCGGATCGTCGTCGAAAACGGCCAGACGACCCCGCAGGGTGGTTAAATCCATCCCGTCCCACTCAGGGCAGCCGCAGTCATGGCCAATCAGGAAGCGCATATGTGCCGGTCTCCGCCGACGAGCGGGCCTCTACACGAGGCACAGGTGATGCGAGGCATTTGGAACAACGCCTCGGAAATTTGCTCTTAAAATTATTTTCTGTTGAAAACCAGATTTTTTTTCCACAAAAATCTGTTTTTTCCCAAAAATAAGTCTGGAAAATAGGGGGGTCGTCTTATATTCAGGGTCGTCTTATATTCAAGTTTATATGGTAAACATATTACTGGCCAAGGACTCCTTAAAGATTGTTACTATCCATTAAGATTTACCGATTGAACTTGTTTGTGGTCAAATGATCCTCAAATGGTTTTAAACTATTAAGCTTAGACTCATTCTGATGTTAAGTCAGCCATACAGAATTGCATATTTGACCTACTAAACATTTCTGGCCAATGAGTCCTTAAAGATTAACACTATACATTGAGATTTAATTCTTTTGATGTTATATCAGAATTGTGTATGGCTTATTTAACATTAGAAGTAGTCTCTAACATCAAAAGAATTCAATCTCAATGTATAGTGTTAATCTTTAAGGACTCATTGGCCAGAAATGTTTAGTAGGTAAACAATGCAATTCTGTATGGCTGACTTAACATCAGAATGAGTCTAAGTTTATATAGTTTAAAACCATTTGAGGACCCTTTGGCCAGAATTAAGTACAATGGGTCAGATATGGACTTCTAAATGGACTTCTATTTGGCTTATAGGCATATATGGCTTACCAGAAGAAGTCTATGAGTATATATCGAAAGTTATTTATCGAAAGTTATTTGGCCAGAAATATGTTCCTTGGGTCAAATATGAACTTCTGTATGCCTGACGTAACATCTGAAGGAGTCAACAAGTATTTATAGAAAGTTCAAGTTTCGAGTACTCTTTGACCAGAAATATGTTTATTAGTTCAAATTTTGACTTCCGTCTGGCTGATATAACATCAGAAGAAATCAATCTGAATGTATAGTAAGTTAATCTTTAAGGAGTCTCTGGCCAGAAATATGTTCAGTAGGTCAGATGTGGGCATTCATATGGCTAATGTAACATCAAAAGGTGTCAATATGTATAGAAAGCTAATATTCAAAGACTCTTTGGCCAAAAGTATGTTCAGTGGTTCAAAAGTGGAACCGTATTGCTGTTTTAAAATCAGAATGAGTCTATAAGTTTATATACTTTAAAACCTTTGAAGGATCCTTTGATCAGAAATAAGTTCAATAGGTCAGATATGGACTTCTAAATGCCTTATGAAGCATCAGAATGAATATGAACTTCTGCATGGCTGACGTAACATCATAGGAGTCAATATGTAAAGTTAATGTTCAAAGACTATTTGGCCAAAAATATGTTTAGTGGTTTAAATTTTGACTGCCGTCTGACTGACATAACATAAGAATTAAATCTCAAAGTATAGTGTTCATCTTTAAGTACTCTATGGTCAGAAATATGTTCAGTAGGTTTTAACATCAGAATGAGTCTCTAAGTTTACATAGTGTAAAACCATTTGAAGAACCTTTTGGCCAGAATTAAGTTCAATAGGTCAGATATGGACTTCGATATGGACTTCCTTATGGCTTATGAAGCACCATAAGAAGTATATGACTATGTTTAGATGATATAAAGTTCAAGATAGAGGATTGTTTGGCCAGAAATATGTTCCTTGGGTCAAATATGAACTTCTGTATGCCTGACAAAACATCTGAAGGAGTCAACATGTATAGAAAGTTCAAGTTTTGAGTATTCTTTGGCCAGAAATAGGTTTAGTAGTTCAAATTTTTACTTCCATCTGGCTGATGTAACATCAGAACAAATCAATCTGAATGTATAGTAAGTTACTCTTTAACGAATCTCTGGCCAAAAATATGTTAAGTAGGTAAAATGTGGACTTTTGTCAGGCTGATATAACATCAAAAGGAGTCAATATGTTTAGAAATTTCATGTTCAAAGACTCTTTGGCCAACAGTATGTTCATTACTTCAAAAGGAACCTCTGTATGGCTGATTTAACATAAGAAGGAGGTAACGAGTATATATAGAAAGTTCAAGTTTCGAGTACTCTTTGGCCAAGAAAAATACAGTAGGTCAAATATGAACTTTTGTCAGGCTGATATAACATAAGGAGTTAAAATCTATTCAAATCTCAATGAACAGTGTTAATCTTTAATTACTCTTTGGTCAGAAATATGTTCAGTATATTTTAACATCAGAATGAGTCTCTAAGTTTATATAGTTTAAAACCATTTGAGGACCCTTTGGCCAGAATTAAGTTCAATAGATCAGATATGGACTTCTAAATGGACTTTTATATGGCTTATGAAGCACCATAAGAAGTCTATGACTATGTATAGATGGTAGAATCTTCAAAATCAGGGAATCTTTGGCCAGAAATATGTTCCTTGGGTCAAATATGAACTTCTGTATGCCTGACGTAACATCTGAAGGAGTCAACAAATATTTATAGAAAGTTCAAGTTTCGAGTACTCTTTGGACAGAAATATGTTTAGTAGTTCAAATTTTGACTGCCGTCTGGCTGATATAACATTGGAAAAAATCAATCTGATTGTATAGTAAGTTCATTTTTAAGGAATCTCTGGCCAGAAATATGTTCGTAGGTCAGATATGGACTTCTATATGGACTTCTATATGACTTATGAAGCACCGTAAGGAGTCTATGACTATCAGTGTTGGGGGTAACTCATTACAAGTAACTTGAGTTACGTAATCAGATTACTTTTTCAAGTAACTAGTAAAGTAACACATTACTTTTAAAATTTACAACAAAATATCTGAGTTACTTTTTCTAATAAGTAACGCAAGTTACTTTGTTTTCCCCTTTATTGACTGACAGCTCTTCTGTCCTAATGTTGAGACAAATCGAAGTGCAGAGGCGTTGTGTGTAAACATGATGGTTATTATAGTTCTAGATTAAATGTAAGCGTGGATTTACTCATCTCACTTGCACAAAAAAGATTCAATATTCCTCAAAATGAATAAAATCAGTGAAATGCAGAATCAGAACACTATGCAAACCTCCAATACCTAAATATGTTAAATAAAACAAAAAAATTTTATGCATTTAATCTTTATTGACCAAAGTACTTGCTTCTGACCTCCAATTTTTCAGTTAAACCATAAGCAAAAATAACTATAGATTTTTTTATATGTTTTTATTGGTAAAGTAAGTGTTAAATTTGTTTCTCCTGCATCCTCTTCTTCTGTTACCCAGAACAGCAGCAGCTGAAAGGTTTGTTCGAGCGGCGCCCTCTACTGAACACTACTGTACTCTACTGTACAGGAGTAAATCTGCATTTCCTTCAGTCTGAGGCTTATTATTTCACTTTTGGTGTGAAAGGGTCTTTACATTTGCCCAAAAATATATCTTTTTTGGTATAAAAAAACAAGCCCAGCCCAGGTGGAAAAAAAGTAACGTAACACATTACTTTTCTAAAAAAGTAACTAAGTAACGCAATAAGTTAACTTTTTAAGGGAGTAACGTAATATTGTAACGCATTACTTTTCAAAGTAACTTTCCCCAACACTGATGACTATATATCGAAAGTTCAAGATCGAGGATTCTTTGGCCAGAAATATGTTCCTTGGGTCAAATATGAACTTCTGTATGCTTGACGTAACATCTGAAGGACTCAACAAGTATTTATAGAAAGTTCAAGTTTCGAGTACTCTTTGGACAGAAATATGTTTAGTAGTTCAAATTTTGACTGCCGTCTGGCTGATATAACATTGGAAAAAATCATTCTGATTGTATAGTAAGTTAATTTTTAAGGAATCTCTGGCCAGAAATATGTTCAGTAGGTCAGATATGGACTTCTATATGGACTTCTATATGACTTATGAAGCACCGTAAGAAGTCTATGACTATATATCGAAAGTTCAAGTTCGAGGATTCTTTGGCCAGAAATATGTTCCTTGGGTCAAATATGAACTTCTGTATGCCTGACGTAACATCTGAAGGAGTCAACAAATATTTATAGAAAGTTCAAGTTTCGAGTACTCTTTGGACAGAAATATGTTTAGTAGTTCAAATTTTGACTGCCGTCTGGCTGATATAACATTGGAAAAAATCAATCTGATTGTATAGTAAGTTCATTTTTAAGGAATCTCTGGCCAGAAATATGTTCGTAGGTCAGATATGGACTTCTATATGGACTTCTATATGACTTATGAAGCACCGTAAGGAGTCTATGACTATCAGTGTTGGGGGTAACTCATTACAAGTAACTTGAGTTACGTAATCAGATTACTTTTTCCAAGTAACTAGTAAAGTAACGCATTACTTTTAAAATTTACAACAAAATATCTGAGTTACTTTTTCTAATAAGTAACGCAAGTTACTTTGTTTTCCCCTTTATTGACTGACAGCTCTTCTGTCCTAATGTTGAGACAAATCGAAGTGCAGAGGCGTTGTGTGTAAACATGATGGTTATTATAGTTCTAGATTAAATGTAAGCGTGGATTTACTCATCTCACTTGCACAAAAAAGATTCAATATTCCTCAAAATGATAAAATCAGTGAAATGCAGAATCAGAACACTATGCAAACCTCCAATACCTAAATATGTTAAATAAAACAAAACATTTTTATGCATTTAATCTTTATTGACCAAAGTACTTGCTTCTGACCTCCGATTTTTCAGTTAAACCATAAGCAAAAATGACTATAGATTTTTTTATATGTTTTTATTGGTAAAGTAAGTGTTAAATTTGTTTCTCCTGCATCCTCTTCTTCTGTTACCCAGAACAGCAGCAGCTGAAAGGTTTGTTTGAGCGGCGCCCTCTACTGAACACTACTGTACTCTACTGTACAGGAGTAAATCTGCATTTCCTTCAGTCTGAGGAAATGCAGTCTTATTTCACTTTTGGTGTGAAAGGGTCTTTACATTTGCCCAAAAATATATCTTTTTTGGTATAAAAAAACAAGCCCAGCCCAGGTGGAAAAAAAGTAACGTAACACATTACTTTTCTAAAAAAGTAACTAAGTAACGCAATAAGTTAACTTTTTAAGGGAGTAACGTAATATTGTAACGCATTACTTTTCAAAGTAACTTTCCCCAACACTGATGACTATATATCGAAAGTTCAAGATCGAGGATTCTTTGGCCAGAAATATGTTCCTTGGGTCAAATATGAACTTCTGTATGCTTGACGTAACATCTGAAGGACTCAACGAGTATGTATAGAAAGTTCAAGTTTCGAGTACTCTTTGGCAAGAAATAGGTTTAGTAGCTCAAATTTTGACTTCCGTCTGGCTGATATAACATCAGAACAAATCAATCTGAATGAAGGAATCTTTTGCCAGAAATATGTTCAGTATGTCAAATATGGACTTTTGTCAGGCTGATATAACATAAGGAGTTCAAATCTATTCAAATCTCAATGAATAGTGTTAATCTTTAATTACTCTTTGGTCAGAAATATGTTCAGTATATTTTAACTTCAGAATGAGTCTCTAAGTTTATATATTTGAAAACCATTTGAGGACCCTTTGGCCAGAATTAAGTTCAAAAGGTCAGATATGGACTTCTAAATGGACTTCTATATGGCTTATGAAGCACCTTAAGAAGTCTATGACTATGTATAGATGGTAGAAAGTTCAAGATCAGGGAATCTTTGGCCAGAAATATGTTCCTTGGGTCAAATATGAATTTCTGTATGCCTGACGTAACATCTGAAGGAGTCAACAAATATTTATAGAAAGTTCAAGTTTCGAGTACTCTTTGGCAAGAAATAGGTTTAGTAGGTCAAATTTTGACTTCCGTCTGGATGAAATAACATTGGAAAAAATCAATCTGATTGTATAGTAAGTTAATCTTTAAGGAATCTTTTGCCAGAAATATGTTCAGTATGTCAAATGTGGACTTTTGAGAGGCTGATATAACATCAAAAGGAGTCAATATATATAGAAAGATAATGTTCAAAGACTCTTTGGCCAAAAGTATGTTCAGTGGTTCAAAAAGGAACTGTATGGAACTGTATAGAATGAGTCTATAAGTTTATATACTTTAAAACCTTTGGAGGACCCTTTGACCAAAAATAAGTTCAAAAGGTCAGAAATGGACTTCTAAATGGCTCATGGAGTATCAGAAGGAGTCTATGAGTATGTATAGAAAGTTCATGATTGAGCATTATTTTGTCAGAAATATGTTTCTTGGGTCAAATGTGAACTTCTGTATGGCTGACGTAACATCAGAACATCAATGTAAACAAAGTTCAAGTTTCGAGTACTCTTTGGCCAAAAGTATGTTCAGTGGTTCAAAAAGGAACCGTATTGCTGATTTAACATCAGAATGAGTCTACGTTTATATACTTTAAAACCTTTGGAGAACGCTTTGATCAGAAATAAGTTCAATAAGACAGAAATGGACGTCTAAATGGCGTTAAATGGACGTCTAATGGATTAATTTATAACTTGTAAGTTAATCTTTAAGGAATTTTTGGCCAGAAATATGTTCAGTATGTCAAATGTGGACTTTTGTCAGGCTGATTTAACATCAGAAGGAGTCAACGAGTATGTATAGAAAGTTCAAGTTTCGAGAACTCTTTGGCCAAAAAAATTCAGTAGGTCAAATATGGACTTTTGTCATAAACAGAAGAAGAATTCAATCTCAATGAATAGTGTTAATCTTTAAGTACTCTTTGGTCAGAAATATGTTCAGTATGTTTCAACATCAGCATGAGTCTCTAAGTTTATATAGTTTAAAACCATTTAAGGCCAAAGGACTTTGACCATAATTAAGTTCAATAGGTCAGATATGGATTTCTATGGCTTATGAAGCACCAGAAGAATTTAATTATAATCGCATTAGCTAGTTTATTACAATGCATATAATACCTACCTCATATCTGTTGTGCAACGAAGAGATAGGACGAGGAGTTGTTTTACATTGCGCAAGCGATCTAACGGTGTGCAATGAAGAATATCATATAAGCTGTGTGCTTGATGCATTGCAATGCACACCAAGAATGGACTTATTTTGCAACGTAGAGTACAAAGTGCTATTGCATTGCATTGCACAGACAATCTGACATTGCGCATTGAAAAAGAATATATATATATATATATATATATATATATATATATACATATATATATACATATATATATAACATGCGCTTGTTGCATAACATACCAGAACTAACTCATTGCATAATGCTTTTGAGGAGATAACATTTGTGTTGATCCATTGCAATCTAAATTATTACTCTACACAAAACCCTTAACAAATGTCTTTCCATTGCACTGCAACCTTATTCTTTTTTGCCATTTAAGGGAAATTACTGCATTAGCTCTTGCATTACAATGCATAAAATGACCTGTTACCTCTAATGCAACGAAGAGCATTGCAATGGCGATCTAAGTGTTGAAGAATAACATATTAGCGAAGAACATCTTGCATTTCAATACATGCTAAAACCAACTCATTCTTTTGTGCATTAAAGAGATAAGATTAGTTGTCATTACATTGCACAAACGATCTAATGATGTGGATTAAAGAATTTCATAAGCTATGTGCTTGGTGCAATTCAATGCAAACCAGAACTGACTCATTCGGTTGTTCAACGAAAAGTTGTGTACTGTTGCTTTCCATTGGTCTGTACTGTACAAGTACTGTTGCTTTGCATTGCACAAACGATCTAACATTGCTCATTGAAAAATAACATATAAGCGATGCACTTGTTGCTTTGCCGTGCATACTAGAACTAACTTATTGCGTTGTGCTTTAAGGAGATAAAATAGTGCTGTTGCATTGCATTGCGAAAAAAATCTGAATTATTACTCTATGCAATGAAAACACATAACATTTGTGCTTTCCATTGCTCTGCATAATACATCAACCTTATTCATTTTTGTATTGAAGGGAAATTATTGCATTAGCACTTGCTTTACAATGCATAAAATTACCTCATACCTCTTATGAAACGAAGAGATAACATAGGAGATAACATTGCATTACATTGCAAAGGCGATCTAAGAATTAGCTAAGAAGAATAACGTATTAGCGAAGGACATGTTACATTTCAATACATGTCATAACTAACTCATTCCTTTGTGCATTAAAGAGATAACATGAGTGCTATTGCACTGCATTGCACAAACGATCTAAAGATGTTTATTGAATGCTCTTGGTGAAACCCATAACACATGTGCTTTCCATTGCACTGCAACCTTTTTTAATTTTTGCCATTGAAGGGAAATTATTGCATTAGCTCTAGCATTACAATGCATACAATGGCTTCATATCTCTTATGCAACGAAAAGATAACATGGGATTTGCATTGCATTGCAATGGCTATCTAAGAATTAGTGTTGAAGAATACCATATTAGCGAAGAACATGTTTCATTTCAATACATGCAATACAACTCCTTTGTGCATTAAAGAGATAACATGAGTGCTGCATTGCACAAACCATCTAATGATGTGCAATCAAGAATTTCATATAAGCTATTTGCTTCGTGCATTCCAATGCAAACCAGGTGAGTGAGTTTCTGTTGTGCAACGAAAAGATAAATAACATAAGTGCTGTTTCTTTGCATTGCCGAAACGATCTAACATTGCACATTGAAAAATAACGTATAAGCTATGTACTTTTGCTTTGCCGTGCGTACTAGAACTAACTCGTTGCATGGTTTATTAAAGAGATAACATGAGTGCATTGCATTGCACAAACGATCTAATGATGTACATTGCAGAATTTCATATTAGCTGTATGCTTGGTGCATTTCAATGCAAACCAGACTGACTCATTCGGTTGTGCAACGAAAAGATAAAATAAGTGCTGTTGCTTTGCATTGCACAAATGCATTGAAAAATAACATATAAGCTATGCACTTGTTGCTTTGCCGTGCATACTAGAACTAACTCGTTGCGTTGTTGCTTTAAGGGTTAAGATATGTGCTTTCCATTGCACTTCATACTACAACAAACTTATTAATTTTTGCATTGAAGGGAAATTATTGCAATAGCTATTCCATTACAATGCATAAAACTAATTCCTCTGTGCAATGAAAAAAAAACACACAACATTATGTGCATTCGCATTGCATTGTATACTACAACTAAACTATTCATTTGTGTATTGAAAGAAATGTATTGCAATAGCATTTTGATCACAATGCATACACAATAACTAACTCACTCCGTTGTGCAACGAAGAAGATAACATATTTGTTTTTGCAATCCATTGCACACAACATCTAACATTGTGCATTGAAAAAAAAAACATAAGCTTTTTTGTTGCATTGCATACCAGAACTAACTCAATGCGTTGTGCTTTGAGTAGATACAAATTTGTATGCTATCTTTATGTTTATATCACATCAGACAATATATCAGACAAAGCTTATATGTCTTCAATCCACAACGTTTGATCGTGTGTGAAATGCAGTGCAGAGGAGCAATTTATTATCTTTTTTTTATTAAAAATGTAAAAAAAAAAATTTGCAATACAAAAATATTATTTCTTCAATGCACATCGGAATGAATTAGTTCTTGTAGGCTTTGCACTGCAACAATTACACAGCTTATATGTTATTCTTCAATGTAAAATGTTTGATCTTGTTTCCACAGCAGATATGTTAATCTCTTCGTTGCACAACTGAATGAGTTGCTTACATTGTGTGCATTGTAAAGCAACAGCTAATGCAATGATTTATATACATTACATAGATATATACTGACTGCCTTTGATGTCACATCAACCAAAAGTCCAAATATGACCTACAGAACATTTTTCTGTCAAAAGAGTCCATGAATTACTATACATACACAGTGACTTGTCGTAATGTTATCTCAGGTAGACTGTAGTCCATATCTGACACACTGAACAAATTACTTGAAAAAAGTCCTCAAAATCATTTTTTTTACTATCAACCGAAAAACTCCTTTTTATGTGAAAAATCAGCCATACAGCAGTCCTGGCCTGACATATTTTTGGCCAAATACTACTCGAAACTTTAACTTTCTATACATAATGAATCCTTCTGATGTTCATAAGCAATAGAGAAGTCCATATCTGACCGATTGAACTTATTTCTGGTCAAAGGGTCCTCAAATGGTTTTAAATTATATACATTTATAGACTCTTTCTGATGTTAAATCAGCCATACAGAATTCCAAATTTGACCTACTGAACATATTACTGCCCAAAGAGTTCTCGAAACATGAACTTTCTGTAGGCTTTGAATATTGAATTTTAAGTATTTGAATATTAGCTTTCTATACTTATTGACTCCTTTTGATGTTACATTAGCCATACAAAAGTCCACATTTGACCTATTGAACATATTTCTGGCCAAATATTCCTTAAAGATTAACTTACTACACATTCAGATTGATTTCTTCTGATGTTATATATCAGCCAGACGGCAGTCAAAATTTTAAATACTAAAACATATTTCTGGCCAAAGAGTACTAGAATCTTGAACTTTCTATACAAAATTGTTGACTCCTTCTGATGACCTCTCAGGTTCATATTAGACCCAAGGAGATCAAATATGGCCTCTTTTACTGGCCAAAGAGTCCTTAATGATTAAAACTATAAATTCAGATTGATTTTATTTCTGGTCAAAGAGTACAAGAATCTTGAACTTTCTATACAAACTAGTTGACTCCTTTTGATGTCACGATAGAAATAAGGAAGTTCATATTTGACCAAAGGAACATATTTCTGGCCAAAAAATCCTCAATCTTGAACTTTCTATACATACTCCATCTGATGCTTGATAAGCCATTGCAGCTGCCAGTCTCTGCTTTAACCGAGGAGTTTAAGTGTGCCAAGGTCAGACTGGAAATGACCTTAGTAGAGTCACGCTACAAATGTGTAAGGGAAGCAGCCCCTGCGTTAAAAACTGGTAGAAAGTGGTCAGCAAAGAAATCTGTAGTAGAGGCAAAGGCTGCCCTTCAAATTGGAAGCTGGTAGTCAGTTACACGCAGAACCTAAGCATTCTGGTTACACGCAGAAGACAATATTCCTCCGCCCAGGCGAGCAACCAAAGGTGTTAACATCAATTCTCGCCCAGGACAACTGGAAGCTGCTAGGGAGTGGAAGAAGCTGGCTGATCTTGATCAACGGCTTATTTTTCCACCTGAGATTGCCACCACTAACCTACGACCAGATATTGTTTTGTGGTCTGGATCAGCACGCATTGTTCAACTGATAGAGTTAACAGTGCCATGGGAGGATGCGTTAGATGAGGCATATGAGAGGAAGAAACTGCGGTATGCTCATCTGGCCACTGAAGCAGAACAGCGAGGATGGAGAGTCCAGGTTTATCCAGTGGAAGTGGGTTGTCGAGGTTTTGTGGCACACTCTACAACCCGGTTCCTCAGAGACGTCGGATTCAGCGGCCAAGAGTTGCGTCGCACAGTAAAGAACTTATCTGAAGCAGCAGAAAGGAGCAGTAACTGACTGTGGTTGAGACGGAAAGATGCTAGCTGGCTGTGTACAGGCCGCCACGCTACGGTTTCGTAGAATTCTTGAAAACTTGAAGAGTCTGTTGGTTTATTTGTATACGTTCCTGTGGATATTGCGTGAATGACGGGTGGTTGGGCAGATATTGTGTTTTGCGGTAGGTGGTATGCCATACGGAACCGTTGCCACTGAAACTGCTTTAACGCACCAGTGGGGCTCGACAGGCTTAGTCAAACGGGTTGGCGCGTATGGTTGGGTTGCGGAGAGATTGTGGTTAGGTCTCAGCATCAGGAGGGATGTAGAGGTCAATAAGCTGGGCTAAGTTGAATGGGGACACCAGAGTCACTGTCGAGCCCTCTTGAGGTGTCGTGGGCTAGTCGACGAAACACTGAGGACGGAAGGTGCCCACTTGAAGACCCTAGAGATGTCCCCTACTCGGCTCAATCCAGACGGTTGTCGTGCTGGTCCTGTAGTTGCAGCCGTCACGTGTGCTGACGCGCCAAGTACACTGCAGCCGTTAACGCCGGACAGAAGGGGAGTCACACCACCATACGGAAAGAAGCGTAAATGGATGGAGAAGCATAGTTTACTCTAAACCTACGTCTTAGTTTTGCTTATCTTGGCGAAAGCAGAGTACAAATCAGCATGAAGTTTTAACATCTACTCTCGTGTAATGGAAATCATTTATAGAAAGTCCATATCTGACCTTTTGAACTAATTTCCGGAAAAAAGGGTCCTCAAATGCTTTTAGACTATATAAACTTAGACACTTCTTCTGATGTTAAATCAGCGATACAGAATTTCATATTTGACCTATTACCGTATATACCCGAATATAAGACGAGTTTTTTTGTCCTAAAAATAGGCTGAAAAATGGGGGGTCGTCTTATATTCAGGGTCATCTTATATTCGAGTGGAGCAATCGATTGATAGCCTTTTTCTCCTTTTACTCGTGGAAAAAACGAGCGCGTCGCTTCCATTATGAGCGCGCTCCTACATTTGAAATAACGAACTTGAGCGCGCAAAAGACGCGATATGTGAACGGGGGGGGGGGGGGGGGGAGGTCTCTGCTCGCTTGTCTCTGTCCGCTCTGGCATCCTCTGTGAACGGCGCTTTTTCTTGCCCGGCTCGAGCAGAGGGAGAGAGAGAGAGAGCGGGAGCCGGATCGTCGTCGAAAACGGCCAGACGACCCCGCAGGGTGGTTAAATCCATCCCGTCCCACTCAGGGCAGCCGCAGTCATGGCCAATCAGGAAGCGCATATGTGCCGGTCTCCGCCGACGAGCGGGCCTCTACACGAGGCACAGGTGATGCGAGGCATTTGGAACAACGCCTCGGAAATTTGCTCTTAAAATTATTTTCTGTTGAAAACCAGATTTTTTTTCCACAAAAATCTGTTTTTTCCCAAAAATAAGTCTGGAAAATAGGGGGGTCGTCTTATATTCAGGGTCGTCTTATATTCAAGTTTATATGGTAAACATATTACTGGCCAAGGACTCCTTAAAGATTGTTACTATCCATTAAGATTTACCGATTGAACTTGTTTGTGGTCAAATGATCCTCAAATGGTTTTAAACTATTAAGCTTAGACTCATTCTGATGTTAAGTCAGCCATACAGAATTGCATATTTGACCTACTAAACATTTCTGGCCAATGAGTCCTTAAAGATTAACACTATACATTGAGATTTAATTCTTTTGATGTTATATCAGAATTGTGTATGGCTTATTTAACATTAGAAGTAGTCTCTAACATCAAAAGAATTCAATCTCAATGTATAGTGTTAATCTTTAAGGACTCATTGGCCAGAAATGTTTAGTAGGTAAACAATGCAATTCTGTATGGCTGACTTAACATCAGAATGAGTCTAAGTTTATATAGTTTAAAACCATTTGAGGACCCTTTGGCCAGAATTAAGTACAATGGGTCAGATATGGACTTCTAAATGGACTTCTATTTGGCTTATAGGCATATATGGCTTACCAGAAGAAGTCTATGAGTATATATCGAAAGTTATTTATCGAAAGTTATTTGGCCAGAAATATGTTCCTTGGGTCAAATATGAACTTCTGTATGCCTGACGTAACATCTGAAGGAGTCAACAAGTATTTATAGAAAGTTCAAGTTTCGAGTACTCTTTGACCAGAAATATGTTTATTAGTTCAAATTTTGACTTCCGTCTGGCTGATATAACATCAGAAGAAATCAATCTGAATGTATAGTAAGTTAATCTTTAAGGAGTCTCTGGCCAGAAATATGTTCAGTAGGTCAGATGTGGGCATTCATATGGCTAATGTAACATCAAAAGGTGTCAATATGTATAGAAAGCTAATATTCAAAGACTCTTTGGCCAAAAGTATGTTCAGTGGTTCAAAAGTGGAACCGTATTGCTGTTTTAAAATCAGAATGAGTCTATAAGTTTATATACTTTAAAACCTTTGAAGGATCCTTTGATCAGAAATAAGTTCAATAGGTCAGATATGGACTTCTAAATGCCTTATGAAGCATCAGAATGAATATGAACTTCTGCATGGCTGACGTAACATCATAGGAGTCAATATGTAAAGTTAATGTTCAAAGACTATTTGGCCAAAAATATGTTTAGTGGTTTAAATTTTGACTGCCGTCTGACTGACATAACATAAGAATTAAATCTCAAAGTATAGTGTTCATCTTTAAGTACTCTATGGTCAGAAATATGTTCAGTAGGTTTTAACATCAGAATGAGTCTCTAAGTTTACATAGTGTAAAACCATTTGAAGAACCTTTTGGCCAGAATTAAGTTCAATAGGTCAGATATGGACTTCGATATGGACTTCCTTATGGCTTATGAAGCACCATAAGAAGTATATGACTATGTTTAGATGATATAAAGTTCAAGATAGAGGATTGTTTGGCCAGAAATATGTTCCTTGGGTCAAATATGAACTTCTGTATGCCTGACAAAACATCTGAAGGAGTCAACATGTATAGAAAGTTCAAGTTTTGAGTATTCTTTGGCCAGAAATAGGTTTAGTAGTTCAAATTTTTACTTCCATCTGGCTGATGTAACATCAGAACAAATCAATCTGAATGTATAGTAAGTTACTCTTTAACGAATCTCTGGCCAAAAATATGTTAAGTAGGTAAAATGTGGACTTTTGTCAGGCTGATATAACATCAAAAGGAGTCAATATGTTTAGAAATTTCATGTTCAAAGACTCTTTGGCCAACAGTATGTTCATTACTTCAAAAGGAACCTCTGTATGGCTGATTTAACATAAGAAGGAGGTAACGAGTATATATAGAAAGTTCAAGTTTCGAGTACTCTTTGGCCAAGAAAAATACAGTAGGTCAAATATGAACTTTTGTCAGGCTGATATAACATAAGGAGTTAAAATCTATTCAAATCTCAATGAACAGTGTTAATCTTTAATTACTCTTTGGTCAGAAATATGTTCAGTATATTTTAACATCAGAATGAGTCTCTAAGTTTATATAGTTTAAAACCATTTGAGGACCCTTTGGCCAGAATTAAGTTCAATAGATCAGATATGGACTTCTAAATGGACTTTTATATGGCTTATGAAGCACCATAAGAAGTCTATGACTATGTATAGATGGTAGAATCTTCAAAATCAGGGAATCTTTGGCCAGAAATATGTTCCTTGGGTCAAATATGAACTTCTGTATGCCTGACGTAACATCTGAAGGAGTCAACAAATATTTATAGAAAGTTCAAGTTTCGAGTACTCTTTGGACAGAAATATGTTTAGTAGTTCAAATTTTGACTGCCGTCTGGCTGATATAACATTGGAAAAAATCAATCTGATTGTATAGTAAGTTCATTTTTAAGGAATCTCTGGCCAGAAATATGTTCGTAGGTCAGATATGGACTTCTATATGGACTTCTATATGACTTATGAAGCACCGTAAGGAGTCTATGACTATCAGTGTTGGGGGTAACTCATTACAAGTAACTTGAGTTACGTAATCAGATTACTTTTTCAAGTAACTAGTAAAGTAACACATTACTTTTAAAATTTACAACAAAATATCTGAGTTACTTTTTCTAATAAGTAACGCAAGTTACTTTGTTTTCCCCTTTATTGACTGACAGCTCTTCTGTCCTAATGTTGAGACAAATCGAAGTGCAGAGGCGTTGTGTGTAAACATGATGGTTATTATAGTTCTAGATTAAATGTAAGCGTGGATTTACTCATCTCACTTGCACAAAAAAGATTCAATATTCCTCAAAATGAATAAAATCAGTGAAATGCAGAATCAGAACACTATGCAAACCTCCAATACCTAAATATGTTAAATAAAACAAAAAAATTTTATGCATTTAATCTTTATTGACCAAAGTACTTGCTTCTGACCTCCAATTTTTCAGTTAAACCATAAGCAAAAATAACTATAGATTTTTTTATATGTTTTTATTGGTAAAGTAAGTGTTAAATTTGTTTCTCCTGCATCCTCTTCTTCTGTTACCCAGAACAGCAGCAGCTGAAAGGTTTGTTCGAGCGGCGCCCTCTACTGAACACTACTGTACTCTACTGTACAGGAGTAAATCTGCATTTCCTTCAGTCTGAGGCTTATTATTTCACTTTTGGTGTGAAAGGGTCTTTACATTTGCCCAAAAATATATCTTTTTTGGTATAAAAAAACAAGCCCAGCCCAGGTGGAAAAAAAGTAACGTAACACATTACTTTTCTAAAAAAGTAACTAAGTAACGCAATAAGTTAACTTTTTAAGGGAGTAACGTAATATTGTAACGCATTACTTTTCAAAGTAACTTTCCCCAACACTGATGACTATATATCGAAAGTTCAAGATCGAGGATTCTTTGGCCAGAAATATGTTCCTTGGGTCAAATATGAACTTCTGTATGCTTGACGTAACATCTGAAGGACTCAACAAGTATTTATAGAAAGTTCAAGTTTCGAGTACTCTTTGGACAGAAATATGTTTAGTAGTTCAAATTTTGACTGCCGTCTGGCTGATATAACATTGGAAAAAATCATTCTGATTGTATAGTAAGTTAATTTTTAAGGAATCTCTGGCCAGAAATATGTTCAGTAGGTCAGATATGGACTTCTATATGGACTTCTATATGACTTATGAAGCACCGTAAGAAGTCTATGACTATATATCGAAAGTTCAAGTTCGAGGATTCTTTGGCCAGAAATATGTTCCTTGGGTCAAATATGAACTTCTGTATGCCTGACGTAACATCTGAAGGAGTCAACAAATATTTATAGAAAGTTCAAGTTTCGAGTACTCTTTGGACAGAAATATGTTTAGTAGTTCAAATTTTGACTGCCGTCTGGCTGATATAACATTGGAAAAAATCAATCTGATTGTATAGTAAGTTCATTTTTAAGGAATCTCTGGCCAGAAATATGTTCGTAGGTCAGATATGGACTTCTATATGGACTTCTATATGACTTATGAAGCACCGTAAGGAGTCTATGACTATCAGTGTTGGGGGTAACTCATTACAAGTAACTTGAGTTACGTAATCAGATTACTTTTTCCAAGTAACTAGTAAAGTAACGCATTACTTTTAAAATTTACAACAAAATATCTGAGTTACTTTTTCTAATAAGTAACGCAAGTTACTTTGTTTTCCCCTTTATTGACTGACAGCTCTTCTGTCCTAATGTTGAGACAAATCGAAGTGCAGAGGCGTTGTGTGTAAACATGATGGTTATTATAGTTCTAGATTAAATGTAAGCGTGGATTTACTCATCTCACTTGCACAAAAAAGATTCAATATTCCTCAAAATGATAAAATCAGTGAAATGCAGAATCAGAACACTATGCAAACCTCCAATACCTAAATATGTTAAATAAAACAAAACATTTTTATGCATTTAATCTTTATTGACCAAAGTACTTGCTTCTGACCTCCGATTTTTCAGTTAAACCATAAGCAAAAATGACTATAGATTTTTTTATATGTTTTTATTGGTAAAGTAAGTGTTAAATTTGTTTCTCCTGCATCCTCTTCTTCTGTTACCCAGAACAGCAGCAGCTGAAAGGTTTGTTTGAGCGGCGCCCTCTACTGAACACTACTGTACTCTACTGTACAGGAGTAAATCTGCATTTCCTTCAGTCTGAGGAAATGCAGTCTTATTTCACTTTTGGTGTGAAAGGGTCTTTACATTTGCCCAAAAATATATCTTTTTTGGTATAAAAAAACAAGCCCAGCCCAGGTGGAAAAAAAGTAACGTAACACATTACTTTTCTAAAAAAGTAACTAAGTAACGCAATAAGTTAACTTTTTAAGGGAGTAACGTAATATTGTAACGCATTACTTTTCAAAGTAACTTTCCCCAACACTGATGACTATATATCGAAAGTTCAAGATCGAGGATTCTTTGGCCAGAAATATGTTCCTTGGGTCAAATATGAACTTCTGTATGCTTGACGTAACATCTGAAGGACTCAACGAGTATGTATAGAAAGTTCAAGTTTCGAGTACTCTTTGGCAAGAAATAGGTTTAGTAGCTCAAATTTTGACTTCCGTCTGGCTGATATAACATCAGAACAAATCAATCTGAATGAAGGAATCTTTTGCCAGAAATATGTTCAGTATGTCAAATATGGACTTTTGTCAGGCTGATATAACATAAGGAGTTCAAATCTATTCAAATCTCAATGAATAGTGTTAATCTTTAATTACTCTTTGGTCAGAAATATGTTCAGTATATTTTAACTTCAGAATGAGTCTCTAAGTTTATATATTTGAAAACCATTTGAGGACCCTTTGGCCAGAATTAAGTTCAAAAGGTCAGATATGGACTTCTAAATGGACTTCTATATGGCTTATGAAGCACCTTAAGAAGTCTATGACTATGTATAGATGGTAGAAAGTTCAAGATCAGGGAATCTTTGGCCAGAAATATGTTCCTTGGGTCAAATATGAATTTCTGTATGCCTGACGTAACATCTGAAGGAGTCAACAAATATTTATAGAAAGTTCAAGTTTCGAGTACTCTTTGGCAAGAAATAGGTTTAGTAGGTCAAATTTTGACTTCCGTCTGGATGAAATAACATTGGAAAAAATCAATCTGATTGTATAGTAAGTTAATCTTTAAGGAATCTTTTGCCAGAAATATGTTCAGTATGTCAAATGTGGACTTTTGAGAGGCTGATATAACATCAAAAGGAGTCAATATATATAGAAAGATAATGTTCAAAGACTCTTTGGCCAAAAGTATGTTCAGTGGTTCAAAAAGGAACTGTATGGAACTGTATAGAATGAGTCTATAAGTTTATATACTTTAAAACCTTTGGAGGACCCTTTGACCAAAAATAAGTTCAAAAGGTCAGAAATGGACTTCTAAATGGCTCATGGAGTATCAGAAGGAGTCTATGAGTATGTATAGAAAGTTCATGATTGAGCATTATTTTGTCAGAAATATGTTTCTTGGGTCAAATGTGAACTTCTGTATGGCTGACGTAACATCAGAACATCAATGTAAACAAAGTTCAAGTTTCGAGTACTCTTTGGCCAAAAGTATGTTCAGTGGTTCAAAAAGGAACCGTATTGCTGATTTAACATCAGAATGAGTCTACGTTTATATACTTTAAAACCTTTGGAGAACGCTTTGATCAGAAATAAGTTCAATAAGACAGAAATGGACGTCTAAATGGCGTTAAATGGACGTCTAATGGATTAATTTATAACTTGTAAGTTAATCTTTAAGGAATTTTTGGCCAGAAATATGTTCAGTATGTCAAATGTGGACTTTTGTCAGGCTGATTTAACATCAGAAGGAGTCAACGAGTATGTATAGAAAGTTCAAGTTTCGAGAACTCTTTGGCCAAAAAAATTCAGTAGGTCAAATATGGACTTTTGTCATAAACAGAAGAAGAATTCAATCTCAATGAATAGTGTTAATCTTTAAGTACTCTTTGGTCAGAAATATGTTCAGTATGTTTCAACATCAGCATGAGTCTCTAAGTTTATATAGTTTAAAACCATTTAAGGCCAAAGGACTTTGACCATAATTAAGTTCAATAGGTCAGATATGGATTTCTATGGCTTATGAAGCACCAGAAGAATTTAATTATAATCGCATTAGCTAGTTTATTACAATGCATATAATACCTACCTCATATCTGTTGTGCAACGAAGAGATAGGACGAGGAGTTGTTTTACATTGCGCAAGCGATCTAACGGTGTGCAATGAAGAATATCATATAAGCTGTGTGCTTGATGCATTGCAATGCACACCAAGAATGGACTTATTTTGCAACGTAGAGTACAAAGTGCTATTGCATTGCATTGCACAGACAATCTGACATTGCGCATTGAAAAAGAATATATATATATATATATATATATATATATATATATACATATATATATACATATATATATAACATGCGCTTGTTGCATAACATACCAGAACTAACTCATTGCATAATGCTTTTGAGGAGATAACATTTGTGTTGATCCATTGCAATCTAAATTATTACTCTACACAAAACCCTTAACAAATGTCTTTCCATTGCACTGCAACCTTATTCTTTTTTGCCATTTAAGGGAAATTACTGCATTAGCTCTTGCATTACAATGCATAAAATGACCTGTTACCTCTAATGCAACGAAGAGCATTGCAATGGCGATCTAAGTGTTGAAGAATAACATATTAGCGAAGAACATCTTGCATTTCAATACATGCTAAAACCAACTCATTCTTTTGTGCATTAAAGAGATAAGATTAGTTGTCATTACATTGCACAAACGATCTAATGATGTGGATTAAAGAATTTCATAAGCTATGTGCTTGGTGCAATTCAATGCAAACCAGAACTGACTCATTCGGTTGTTCAACGAAAAGTTGTGTACTGTTGCTTTCCATTGGTCTGTACTGTACAAGTACTGTTGCTTTGCATTGCACAAACGATCTAACATTGCTCATTGAAAAATAACATATAAGCGATGCACTTGTTGCTTTGCCGTGCATACTAGAACTAACTTATTGCGTTGTGCTTTAAGGAGATAAAATAGTGCTGTTGCATTGCATTGCGAAAAAAATCTGAATTATTACTCTATGCAATGAAAACACATAACATTTGTGCTTTCCATTGCTCTGCATAATACATCAACCTTATTCATTTTTGTATTGAAGGGAAATTATTGCATTAGCACTTGCTTTACAATGCATAAAATTACCTCATACCTCTTATGAAACGAAGAGATAACATAGGAGATAACATTGCATTACATTGCAAAGGCGATCTAAGAATTAGCTAAGAAGAATAACGTATTAGCGAAGGACATGTTACATTTCAATACATGTCATAACTAACTCATTCCTTTGTGCATTAAAGAGATAACATGAGTGCTATTGCACTGCATTGCACAAACGATCTAAAGATGTTTATTGAATGCTCTTGGTGAAACCCATAACACATGTGCTTTCCATTGCACTGCAACCTTTTTTAATTTTTGCCATTGAAGGGAAATTATTGCATTAGCTCTAGCATTACAATGCATACAATGGCTTCATATCTCTTATGCAACGAAAAGATAACATGGGATTTGCATTGCATTGCAATGGCTATCTAAGAATTAGTGTTGAAGAATACCATATTAGCGAAGAACATGTTTCATTTCAATACATGCAATACAACTCCTTTGTGCATTAAAGAGATAACATGAGTGCTGCATTGCACAAACCATCTAATGATGTGCAATCAAGAATTTCATATAAGCTATTTGCTTCGTGCATTCCAATGCAAACCAGGTGAGTGAGTTTCTGTTGTGCAACGAAAAGATAAATAACATAAGTGCTGTTTCTTTGCATTGCCGAAACGATCTAACATTGCACATTGAAAAATAACGTATAAGCTATGTACTTTTGCTTTGCCGTGCGTACTAGAACTAACTCGTTGCATGGTTTATTAAAGAGATAACATGAGTGCATTGCATTGCACAAACGATCTAATGATGTACATTGCAGAATTTCATATTAGCTGTATGCTTGGTGCATTTCAATGCAAACCAGACTGACTCATTCGGTTGTGCAACGAAAAGATAAAATAAGTGCTGTTGCTTTGCATTGCACAAATGCATTGAAAAATAACATATAAGCTATGCACTTGTTGCTTTGCCGTGCATACTAGAACTAACTCGTTGCGTTGTTGCTTTAAGGGTTAAGATATGTGCTTTCCATTGCACTTCATACTACAACAAACTTATTAATTTTTGCATTGAAGGGAAATTATTGCAATAGCTATTCCATTACAATGCATAAAACTAATTCCTCTGTGCAATGAAAAAAAAACACACAACATTATGTGCATTCGCATTGCATTGTATACTACAACTAAACTATTCATTTGTGTATTGAAAGAAATGTATTGCAATAGCATTTTGATCACAATGCATACACAATAACTAACTCACTCCGTTGTGCAACGAAGAAGATAACATATTTGTTTTTGCAATCCATTGCACACAACATCTAACATTGTGCATTGAAAAAAAAAACATAAGCTTTTTTGTTGCATTGCATACCAGAACTAACTCAATGCGTTGTGCTTTGAGTAGATACAAATTTGTATGCTATCTTTATGTTTATATCACATCAGACAATATATCAGACAAAGCTTATATGTCTTCAATCCACAACGTTTGATCGTGTGTGAAATGCAGTGCAGAGGAGCAATTTATTATCTTTTTTTTATTAAAAATGTAAAAAAAAAAATTTGCAATACAAAAATATTATTTCTTCAATGCACATCGGAATGAATTAGTTCTTGTAGGCTTTGCACTGCAACAATTACACAGCTTATATGTTATTCTTCAATGTAAAATGTTTGATCTTGTTTCCACAGCAGATATGTTAATCTCTTCGTTGCACAACTGAATGAGTTGCTTACATTGTGTGCATTGTAAAGCAACAGCTAATGCAATGATTTATATACATTACATAGATATATACTGACTGCCTTTGATGTCACATCAACCAAAAGTCCAAATATGACCTACAGAACATTTTTCTGTCAAAAGAGTCCATGAATTACTATACATACACAGTGACTTGTCGTAATGTTATCTCAGGTAGACTGTAGTCCATATCTGACACACTGAACAAATTACTTGAAAAAAGTCCTCAAAATCATTTTTTTTACTATCAACCGAAAAACTCCTTTTTATGTGAAAAATCAGCCATACAGCAGTCCTGGCCTGACATATTTTTGGCCAAATACTACTCGAAACTTTAACTTTCTATACATAATGAATCCTTCTGATGTTCATAAGCAATAGAGAAGTCCATATCTGACCGATTGAACTTATTTCTGGTCAAAGGGTCCTCAAATGGTTTTAAATTATATACATTTATAGACTCTTTCTGATGTTAAATCAGCCATACAGAATTCCAAATTTGACCTACTGAACATATTACTGCCCAAAGAGTTCTCGAAACATGAACTTTCTGTAGGCTTTGAATATTGAATTTTAAGTATTTGAATATTAGCTTTCTATACTTATTGACTCCTTTTGATGTTACATTAGCCATACAAAAGTCCACATTTGACCTATTGAACATATTTCTGGCCAAATATTCCTTAAAGATTAACTTACTACACATTCAGATTGATTTCTTCTGATGTTATATATCAGCCAGACGGCAGTCAAAATTTTAAATACTAAAACATATTTCTGGCCAAAGAGTACTAGAATCTTGAACTTTCTATACAAAATTGTTGACTCCTTCTGATGACCTCTCAGGTTCATATTAGACCCAAGGAGATCAAATATGGCCTCTTTTACTGGCCAAAGAGTCCTTAATGATTAAAACTATAAATTCAGATTGATTTTATTTCTGGTCAAAGAGTACAAGAATCTTGAACTTTCTATACAAACTAGTTGACTCCTTTTGATGTCACGATAGAAATAAGGAAGTTCATATTTGACCAAAGGAACATATTTCTGGCCAAAAAATCCTCAATCTTGAACTTTCTATACATACTCCATCTGATGCTTGATAAGCCATTGCAGCTGCCAGTCTCTGCTTTAACCGAGGAGTTTAAGTGTGCCAAGGTCAGACTGGAAATGACCTTAGTAGAGTCACGCTACAAATGTGTAAGGGAAGCAGCCCCTGCGTTAAAAACTGGTAGAAAGTGGTCAGCAAAGAAATCTGTAGTAGAGGCAAAGGCTGCCCTTCAAATTGGAAGCTGGTAGTCAGTTACACGCAGAACCTAAGCATTCTGGTTACACGCAGAAGACAATATTCCTCCGCCCAGGCGAGCAACCAAAGGTGTTAACATCAATTCTCGCCCAGGACAACTGGAAGCTGCTAGGGAGTGGAAGAAGCTGGCTGATCTTGATCAACGGCTTATTTTTCCACCTGAGATTGCCACCACTAACCTACGACCAGATATTGTTTTGTGGTCTGGATCAGCACGCATTGTTCAACTGATAGAGTTAACAGTGCCATGGGAGGATGCGTTAGATGAGGCATATGAGAGGAAGAAACTGCGGTATGCTCATCTGGCCACTGAAGCAGAACAGCGAGGATGGAGAGTCCAGGTTTATCCAGTGGAAGTGGGTTGTCGAGGTTTTGTGGCACACTCTACAACCCGGTTCCTCAGAGACGTCGGATTCAGCGGCCAAGAGTTGCGTCGCACAGTAAAGAACTTATCTGAAGCAGCAGAAAGGAGCAGTAACTGACTGTGGTTGAGACGGAAAGATGCTAGCTGGCTGTGTACAGGCCGCCACGCTACGGTTTCGTAGAATTCTTGAAAACTTGAAGAGTCTGTTGGTTTATTTGTATACGTTCCTGTGGATATTGCGTGAATGACGGGTGGTTGGGCAGATATTGTGTTTTGCGGTAGGTGGTATGCCATACGGAACCGTTGCCACTGAAACTGCTTTAACGCACCAGTGGGGCTCGACAGGCTTAGTCAAACGGGTTGGCGCGTATGGTTGGGTTGCGGAGAGATTGTGGTTAGGTCTCAGCATCAGGAGGGATGTAGAGGTCAATAAGCTGGGCTAAGTTGAATGGGGACACCAGAGTCACTGTCGAGCCCTCTTGAGGTGTCGTGGGCTAGTCGACGAAACACTGAGGACGGAAGGTGCCCACTTGAAGACCCTAGAGATGTCCCCTACTCGGCTCAATCCAGACGGTTGTCGTGCTGGTCCTGTAGTTGCAGCCGTCACGTGTGCTGACGCGCCAAGTACACTGCAGCCGTTAACGCCGGACAGAAGGGGAGTCACACCACCATACGGAAAGAAGCGTAAATGGATGGAGAAGCATAGTTTACTCTAAACCTACGTCTTAGTTTTGCTTATCTTGGCGAAAGCAGAGTACAAATCAGCATGAAGTTTTAACATCTACTCTCGTGTAATGGAAATCATTTATAGAAAGTCCATATCTGACCTTTTGAACTAATTTCCGGAAAAAAGGGTCCTCAAATGCTTTTAGACTATATAAACTTAGACACTTCTTCTGATGTTAAATCAGCGATACAGAATTTCATATTTGACCTATTACCGTATATACCCGAATATAAGACGAGTTTTTTTGTCCTAAAAATAGGCTGAAAAATGGGGGGTCGTCTTATATTCAGGGTCATCTTATATTCGAGTGGAGCAATCGATTGATAGCCTTTTTCTCCTTTTACTCGTGGAAAAAACGAGCGCGTCGCTTCCATTATGAGCGCGCTCCTACATTTGAAATAACGAACTTGAGCGCGCAAAAGACGCGATATGTGAACGGGGGGGGGGGGGGGGGGAGGTCTCTGCTCGCTTGTCTCTGTCCGCTCTGGCATCCTCTGTGAACGGCGCTTTTTCTTGCCCGGCTCGAGCAGAGGGAGAGAGAGAGAGAGCGGGAGCCGGATCGTCGTCGAAAACGGCCAGACGACCCCGCAGGGTGGTTAAATCCATCCCGTCCCACTCAGGGCAGCCGCAGTCATGGCCAATCAGGAAGCGCATATGTGCCGGTCTCCGCCGACGAGCGGGCCTCTACACGAGGCACAGGTGATGCGAGGCATTTGGAACAACGCCTCGGAAATTTGCTCTTAAAATTATTTTCTGTTGAAAACCAGATTTTTTTTCCACAAAAATCTGTTTTTTCCCAAAAATAAGTCTGGAAAATAGGGGGGTCGTCTTATATTCAGGGTCGTCTTATATTCAAGTTTATATGGTAAACATATTACTGGCCAAGGACTCCTTAAAGATTGTTACTATCCATTAAGATTTACCGATTGAACTTGTTTGTGGTCAAATGATCCTCAAATGGTTTTAAACTATTAAGCTTAGACTCATTCTGATGTTAAGTCAGCCATACAGAATTGCATATTTGACCTACTAAACATTTCTGGCCAATGAGTCCTTAAAGATTAACACTATACATTGAGATTTAATTCTTTTGATGTTATATCAGAATTGTGTATGGCTTATTTAACATTAGAAGTAGTCTCTAACATCAAAAGAATTCAATCTCAATGTATAGTGTTAATCTTTAAGGACTCATTGGCCAGAAATGTTTAGTAGGTAAACAATGCAATTCTGTATGGCTGACTTAACATCAGAATGAGTCTAAGTTTATATAGTTTAAAACCATTTGAGGACCCTTTGGCCAGAATTAAGTACAATGGGTCAGATATGGACTTCTAAATGGACTTCTATTTGGCTTATAGGCATATATGGCTTACCAGAAGAAGTCTATGAGTATATATCGAAAGTTATTTATCGAAAGTTATTTGGCCAGAAATATGTTCCTTGGGTCAAATATGAACTTCTGTATGCCTGACGTAACATCTGAAGGAGTCAACAAGTATTTATAGAAAGTTCAAGTTTCGAGTACTCTTTGACCAGAAATATGTTTATTAGTTCAAATTTTGACTTCCGTCTGGCTGATATAACATCAGAAGAAATCAATCTGAATGTATAGTAAGTTAATCTTTAAGGAGTCTCTGGCCAGAAATATGTTCAGTAGGTCAGATGTGGGCATTCATATGGCTAATGTAACATCAAAAGGTGTCAATATGTATAGAAAGCTAATATTCAAAGACTCTTTGGCCAAAAGTATGTTCAGTGGTTCAAAAGTGGAACCGTATTGCTGTTTTAAAATCAGAATGAGTCTATAAGTTTATATACTTTAAAACCTTTGAAGGATCCTTTGATCAGAAATAAGTTCAATAGGTCAGATATGGACTTCTAAATGCCTTATGAAGCATCAGAATGAATATGAACTTCTGCATGGCTGACGTAACATCATAGGAGTCAATATGTAAAGTTAATGTTCAAAGACTATTTGGCCAAAAATATGTTTAGTGGTTTAAATTTTGACTGCCGTCTGACTGACATAACATAAGAATTAAATCTCAAAGTATAGTGTTCATCTTTAAGTACTCTATGGTCAGAAATATGTTCAGTAGGTTTTAACATCAGAATGAGTCTCTAAGTTTACATAGTGTAAAACCATTTGAAGAACCTTTTGGCCAGAATTAAGTTCAATAGGTCAGATATGGACTTCGATATGGACTTCCTTATGGCTTATGAAGCACCATAAGAAGTATATGACTATGTTTAGATGATATAAAGTTCAAGATAGAGGATTGTTTGGCCAGAAATATGTTCCTTGGGTCAAATATGAACTTCTGTATGCCTGACAAAACATCTGAAGGAGTCAACATGTATAGAAAGTTCAAGTTTTGAGTATTCTTTGGCCAGAAATAGGTTTAGTAGTTCAAATTTTTACTTCCATCTGGCTGATGTAACATCAGAACAAATCAATCTGAATGTATAGTAAGTTACTCTTTAACGAATCTCTGGCCAAAAATATGTTAAGTAGGTAAAATGTGGACTTTTGTCAGGCTGATATAACATCAAAAGGAGTCAATATGTTTAGAAATTTCATGTTCAAAGACTCTTTGGCCAACAGTATGTTCATTACTTCAAAAGGAACCTCTGTATGGCTGATTTAACATAAGAAGGAGGTAACGAGTATATATAGAAAGTTCAAGTTTCGAGTACTCTTTGGCCAAGAAAAATACAGTAGGTCAAATATGAACTTTTGTCAGGCTGATATAACATAAGGAGTTAAAATCTATTCAAATCTCAATGAACAGTGTTAATCTTTAATTACTCTTTGGTCAGAAATATGTTCAGTATATTTTAACATCAGAATGAGTCTCTAAGTTTATATAGTTTAAAACCATTTGAGGACCCTTTGGCCAGAATTAAGTTCAATAGATCAGATATGGACTTCTAAATGGACTTTTATATGGCTTATGAAGCACCATAAGAAGTCTATGACTATGTATAGATGGTAGAATCTTCAAAATCAGGGAATCTTTGGCCAGAAATATGTTCCTTGGGTCAAATATGAACTTCTGTATGCCTGACGTAACATCTGAAGGAGTCAACAAATATTTATAGAAAGTTCAAGTTTCGAGTACTCTTTGGACAGAAATATGTTTAGTAGTTCAAATTTTGACTGCCGTCTGGCTGATATAACATTGGAAAAAATCAATCTGATTGTATAGTAAGTTCATTTTTAAGGAATCTCTGGCCAGAAATATGTTCGTAGGTCAGATATGGACTTCTATATGGACTTCTATATGACTTATGAAGCACCGTAAGGAGTCTATGACTATCAGTGTTGGGGGTAACTCATTACAAGTAACTTGAGTTACGTAATCAGATTACTTTTTCAAGTAACTAGTAAAGTAACACATTACTTTTAAAATTTACAACAAAATATCTGAGTTACTTTTTCTAATAAGTAACGCAAGTTACTTTGTTTTCCCCTTTATTGACTGACAGCTCTTCTGTCCTAATGTTGAGACAAATCGAAGTGCAGAGGCGTTGTGTGTAAACATGATGGTTATTATAGTTCTAGATTAAATGTAAGCGTGGATTTACTCATCTCACTTGCACAAAAAAGATTCAATATTCCTCAAAATGAATAAAATCAGTGAAATGCAGAATCAGAACACTATGCAAACCTCCAATACCTAAATATGTTAAATAAAACAAAAAAATTTTATGCATTTAATCTTTATTGACCAAAGTACTTGCTTCTGACCTCCAATTTTTCAGTTAAACCATAAGCAAAAATAACTATAGATTTTTTTATATGTTTTTATTGGTAAAGTAAGTGTTAAATTTGTTTCTCCTGCATCCTCTTCTTCTGTTACCCAGAACAGCAGCAGCTGAAAGGTTTGTTCGAGCGGCGCCCTCTACTGAACACTACTGTACTCTACTGTACAGGAGTAAATCTGCATTTCCTTCAGTCTGAGGCTTATTATTTCACTTTTGGTGTGAAAGGGTCTTTACATTTGCCCAAAAATATATCTTTTTTGGTATAAAAAAACAAGCCCAGCCCAGGTGGAAAAAAAGTAACGTAACACATTACTTTTCTAAAAAAGTAACTAAGTAACGCAATAAGTTAACTTTTTAAGGGAGTAACGTAATATTGTAACGCATTACTTTTCAAAGTAACTTTCCCCAACACTGATGACTATATATCGAAAGTTCAAGATCGAGGATTCTTTGGCCAGAAATATGTTCCTTGGGTCAAATATGAACTTCTGTATGCTTGACGTAACATCTGAAGGACTCAACAAGTATTTATAGAAAGTTCAAGTTTCGAGTACTCTTTGGACAGAAATATGTTTAGTAGTTCAAATTTTGACTGCCGTCTGGCTGATATAACATTGGAAAAAATCATTCTGATTGTATAGTAAGTTAATTTTTAAGGAATCTCTGGCCAGAAATATGTTCAGTAGGTCAGATATGGACTTCTATATGGACTTCTATATGACTTATGAAGCACCGTAAGAAGTCTATGACTATATATCGAAAGTTCAAGTTCGAGGATTCTTTGGCCAGAAATATGTTCCTTGGGTCAAATATGAACTTCTGTATGCCTGACGTAACATCTGAAGGAGTCAACAAATATTTATAGAAAGTTCAAGTTTCGAGTACTCTTTGGACAGAAATATGTTTAGTAGTTCAAATTTTGACTGCCGTCTGGCTGATATAACATTGGAAAAAATCAATCTGATTGTATAGTAAGTTCATTTTTAAGGAATCTCTGGCCAGAAATATGTTCGTAGGTCAGATATGGACTTCTATATGGACTTCTATATGACTTATGAAGCACCGTAAGGAGTCTATGACTATCAGTGTTGGGGGTAACTCATTACAAGTAACTTGAGTTACGTAATCAGATTACTTTTTCCAAGTAACTAGTAAAGTAACGCATTACTTTTAAAATTTACAACAAAATATCTGAGTTACTTTTTCTAATAAGTAACGCAAGTTACTTTGTTTTCCCCTTTATTGACTGACAGCTCTTCTGTCCTAATGTTGAGACAAATCGAAGTGCAGAGGCGTTGTGTGTAAACATGATGGTTATTATAGTTCTAGATTAAATGTAAGCGTGGATTTACTCATCTCACTTGCACAAAAAAGATTCAATATTCCTCAAAATGATAAAATCAGTGAAATGCAGAATCAGAACACTATGCAAACCTCCAATACCTAAATATGTTAAATAAAACAAAACATTTTTATGCATTTAATCTTTATTGACCAAAGTACTTGCTTCTGACCTCCGATTTTTCAGTTAAACCATAAGCAAAAATGACTATAGATTTTTTTATATGTTTTTATTGGTAAAGTAAGTGTTAAATTTGTTTCTCCTGCATCCTCTTCTTCTGTTACCCAGAACAGCAGCAGCTGAAAGGTTTGTTTGAGCGGCGCCCTCTACTGAACACTACTGTACTCTACTGTACAGGAGTAAATCTGCATTTCCTTCAGTCTGAGGAAATGCAGTCTTATTTCACTTTTGGTGTGAAAGGGTCTTTACATTTGCCCAAAAATATATCTTTTTTGGTATAAAAAAACAAGCCCAGCCCAGGTGGAAAAAAAGTAACGTAACACATTACTTTTCTAAAAAAGTAACTAAGTAACGCAATAAGTTAACTTTTTAAGGGAGTAACGTAATATTGTAACGCATTACTTTTCAAAGTAACTTTCCCCAACACTGATGACTATATATCGAAAGTTCAAGATCGAGGATTCTTTGGCCAGAAATATGTTCCTTGGGTCAAATATGAACTTCTGTATGCTTGACGTAACATCTGAAGGACTCAACGAGTATGTATAGAAAGTTCAAGTTTCGAGTACTCTTTGGCAAGAAATAGGTTTAGTAGCTCAAATTTTGACTTCCGTCTGGCTGATATAACATCAGAACAAATCAATCTGAATGAAGGAATCTTTTGCCAGAAATATGTTCAGTATGTCAAATATGGACTTTTGT
The DNA here is from genome assembly GCA_030578255.1 of Tiaroga cobitis. Taxonomy (NCBI): domain Eukaryota; kingdom Metazoa; phylum Chordata; class Actinopteri; order Cypriniformes; family Leuciscidae; genus Tiaroga; species Tiaroga cobitis. The sequence continues at coordinate 21,106,630 of CM060614.1, forward strand.
CAGGCTGATATAACATAAGGAGTTCAAATCTATTCAAATCTCAATGAATAGTGTTAATCTTTAATTACTCTTTGGTCAGAAATATGTTCAGTATATTTTAACTTCAGAATGAGTCTCTAAGTTTATATATTTGAAAACCATTTGAGGACCCTTTGGCCAGAATTAAGTTCAAAAGGTCAGATATGGACTTCTAAATGGACTTCTATATGGCTTATGAAGCACCTTAAGAAGTCTATGACTATGTATAGATGGTAGAAAGTTCAAGATCAGGGAATCTTTGGCCAGAAATATGTTCCTTGGGTCAAATATGAATTTCTGTATGCCTGACGTAACATCTGAAGGAGTCAACAAATATTTATAGAAAGTTCAAGTTTCGAGTACTCTTTGGCAAGAAATAGGTTTAGTAGGTCAAATTTTGACTTCCGTCTGGATGAAATAACATTGGAAAAAATCAATCTGATTGTATAGTAAGTTAATCTTTAAGGAATCTTTTGCCAGAAATATGTTCAGTATGTCAAATGTGGACTTTTGAGAGGCTGATATAACATCAAAAGGAGTCAATATATATAGAAAGATAATGTTCAAAGACTCTTTGGCCAAAAGTATGTTCAGTGGTTCAAAAAGGAACTGTATGGAACTGTATAGAATGAGTCTATAAGTTTATATACTTTAAAACCTTTGGAGGACCCTTTGACCAAAAATAAGTTCAAAAGGTCAGAAATGGACTTCTAAATGGCTCATGGAGTATCAGAAGGAGTCTATGAGTATGTATAGAAAGTTCATGATTGAGCATTATTTTGTCAGAAATATGTTTCTTGGGTCAAATGTGAACTTCTGTATGGCTGACGTAACATCAGAACATCAATGTAAACAAAGTTCAAGTTTCGAGTACTCTTTGGCCAAAAGTATGTTCAGTGGTTCAAAAAGGAACCGTATTGCTGATTTAACATCAGAATGAGTCTACGTTTATATACTTTAAAACCTTTGGAGAACGCTTTGATCAGAAATAAGTTCAATAAGACAGAAATGGACGTCTAAATGGCGTTAAATGGACGTCTAATGGATTAATTTATAACTTGTAAGTTAATCTTTAAGGAATTTTTGGCCAGAAATATGTTCAGTATGTCAAATGTGGACTTTTGTCAGGCTGATTTAACATCAGAAGGAGTCAACGAGTATGTATAGAAAGTTCAAGTTTCGAGAACTCTTTGGCCAAAAAAATTCAGTAGGTCAAATATGGACTTTTGTCATAAACAGAAGAAGAATTCAATCTCAATGAATAGTGTTAATCTTTAAGTACTCTTTGGTCAGAAATATGTTCAGTATGTTTCAACATCAGCATGAGTCTCTAAGTTTATATAGTTTAAAACCATTTAAGGCCAAAGGACTTTGACCATAATTAAGTTCAATAGGTCAGATATGGATTTCTATGGCTTATGAAGCACCAGAAGAATTTAATTATAATCGCATTAGCTAGTTTATTACAATGCATATAATACCTACCTCATATCTGTTGTGCAACGAAGAGATAGGACGAGGAGTTGTTTTACATTGCGCAAGCGATCTAACGGTGTGCAATGAAGAATATCATATAAGCTGTGTGCTTGATGCATTGCAATGCACACCAAGAATGGACTTATTTTGCAACGTAGAGTACAAAGTGCTATTGCATTGCATTGCACAGACAATCTGACATTGCGCATTGAAAAAGAATATATATATATATATATATATATATATATATATATATACATATATATATACATATATATATAACATGCGCTTGTTGCATAACATACCAGAACTAACTCATTGCATAATGCTTTTGAGGAGATAACATTTGTGTTGATCCATTGCAATCTAAATTATTACTCTACACAAAACCCTTAACAAATGTCTTTCCATTGCACTGCAACCTTATTCTTTTTTGCCATTTAAGGGAAATTACTGCATTAGCTCTTGCATTACAATGCATAAAATGACCTGTTACCTCTAATGCAACGAAGAGCATTGCAATGGCGATCTAAGTGTTGAAGAATAACATATTAGCGAAGAACATCTTGCATTTCAATACATGCTAAAACCAACTCATTCTTTTGTGCATTAAAGAGATAAGATTAGTTGTCATTACATTGCACAAACGATCTAATGATGTGGATTAAAGAATTTCATAAGCTATGTGCTTGGTGCAATTCAATGCAAACCAGAACTGACTCATTCGGTTGTTCAACGAAAAGTTGTGTACTGTTGCTTTCCATTGGTCTGTACTGTACAAGTACTGTTGCTTTGCATTGCACAAACGATCTAACATTGCTCATTGAAAAATAACATATAAGCGATGCACTTGTTGCTTTGCCGTGCATACTAGAACTAACTTATTGCGTTGTGCTTTAAGGAGATAAAATAGTGCTGTTGCATTGCATTGCGAAAAAAATCTGAATTATTACTCTATGCAATGAAAACACATAACATTTGTGCTTTCCATTGCTCTGCATAATACATCAACCTTATTCATTTTTGTATTGAAGGGAAATTATTGCATTAGCACTTGCTTTACAATGCATAAAATTACCTCATACCTCTTATGAAACGAAGAGATAACATAGGAGATAACATTGCATTACATTGCAAAGGCGATCTAAGAATTAGCTAAGAAGAATAACGTATTAGCGAAGGACATGTTACATTTCAATACATGTCATAACTAACTCATTCCTTTGTGCATTAAAGAGATAACATGAGTGCTATTGCACTGCATTGCACAAACGATCTAAAGATGTTTATTGAATGCTCTTGGTGCATTTCGATGCATACAAGAACTGACTCATTCGGTTGTGCAACGAAGAGATAACAAAAGTGCTGTTGCATTGCATTGCACAAACGATCTAACATTGCGCATTGAAAAATAACGTAAAAGCTGTTGCATTGCATTGTGCTTTGAGGAGATAAAATAGCACTAGCTAATGCATTGCAAAAAAAATCTTAATTATTCCTCTATGCAATGAAAACCAAAACATATGTTCTTTCCAATTCATCTTTCCTACAACAACCTTTTTTTTACATTGGAGGAAAATTATTGCATTAGCTCTTGCATTACAATGCACAGAATAACCTCCTGTGCAACGACGAGATAACAGGAGATTTGCATTGCAAAGGCGATCTAAGAATTAGCGTTGAAGAATTACATGCGAAGCACATGTTGCATTTCAATGCATGCCAGAACTAACTCTCAGAACTGACTTTGTGCATTAAAGAGATAACATGAGTACTGTTGTACTGCTTTGCAAAAACGATCTATTTCGCATTGAAGAATAACATATAAGCTATGCACTTGTTTTGTGCATTGCATACCAGAACTAACTCATTGCGTTTGTCTTTGAGGAGATCAAATTTGTGCTCTTGCCAATGCTTTGCAAAAACATCTAAATTATTTCTCTATGCAATGAAAACCACAACATATCCTATTGCACATCCTATTGGACAACATTTCCTATGGCAGTGCATACTACAACAAACTTTAATTTTTGCATTAAAGGGACAGCAACAGCACTAATATTATCTCTTTGCAATCCCGAATGAGCCAGTTCTGGTATGCATTGAAATGCACCAAGCAAATAATCTGATATTTTTCAATGCACATCGTTAGATCGTTTGTGCAATGCAGTGCAACAGCACTCATGTACTTTAATGCACAAAGTTAGTTCTGAGAGTTAGTTCTGGCATGCCATGAAATGACGCTTTTGACCATGCGTCAACATCCGACGCACATGGCACCATTTAGCGTCAGGTAGATGATACTCATCCTCGGGCGTCATCTAACGCCTTTAGCGTCAGTTAAATGACGCTTCCGTTTTTAGCGTCAGTTAAATGACGCTTCCGTTATGGGTAGGTTTAGGTCTGGGGTAGGGTTAGCGTCTCATATTGACGCTAAAGGGTGCCATGTGCGTCGGATGTTGACGCATGGTCAAAAGCGTCATTTCATGGCATGCCAGAACTAACTCTCAGAACTAACTTTGTGCTTTAAAGTACATGAGTGCCGTTGCACTGCATTGCACAAACGATCTAACGATGTGCATTGAAAAATATCAGATTATTTGCTTGGTGCATTTCAATGCATACCAGAACTGACTCATTCGGTTGTGCAACGAAGAGATAATGCTGTTGCATTGCATTGCACAAACGATCTAACATTGCGCATTGAAAAATAACGTATAAGCTGTTGCATTCCATTGCATACCAGAACTAACTCATTAGTTTGTACTTTGAGGAGATACAATTAGTGCTGTTGCAGACAGTGCATTGCAAAAAAAAATCTAAATTATTCCTCTATGGATCTATATTCCTCTATCTATATTCCTCTATCACAACGTATGTTCTTTCCTATTGCAATGCATTCTACAACAAACTTAATTTTTACATTAGAGGAAAATTATTGCATTAGCTCTTGCATTACAATGCACAGAATAACTACCTCATAACTATTGCACATCCCATTGGACAACATTTCCTATGGTAATGCATACTACTACGAAAAATAATTTTTGCATTGAAGTGAAAGTATTGCATTAGCTCTTGCATTACAATGCACAGAATAACTACCTCATACCTCCTGTGCAACGAAGAGATAAGATAGGAGTTGTATTGCAAAGGCGATCTAAGAATTAGCGTTGAAGAATAACATATAAGCGAAGCACATGTTGCATTTCAATGCATGCCAGAACTAACTCTCAGAACTGACTTTGTGAATTAAAGAGATAACATGAGTTCTGTTGCACTGCATTGCACAAACGATCTAAAATTTCGCATTGAAGAAAAACATATAAGCTATGCGCTTGTTGCATTGCATACCAGAACTAACTCATTGCGTTGTGTTTTGAGGAGATAACATTTGTGTTCTTCCATTGCAATCTAAATTATTACTCTGTACAATGAAACCCATAACACATGTGCTTTCCATTGCACTGCAACCTTTTTTAATTTTTGCCATTGAAGGGAAATTATTGCATTAGCTCTAGCATTACAATGCATACAATGGCTTCATATCTCTTATGCAACGAAAAGATAACATGGGATTTGCATTGCATTGCAATGGCTATCTAAGAATTAGTGTTGAAGAATACCATATTAGCGAAGAACATGTTTCATTTCAATACATGCAATACAACTCCTTTGTGCATTAAAGAGATAACATGAGTGCTGCATTGCACAAACCATCTAATGATGTGCAATCAAGAATTTCATATAAGCTATTTGCTTCGTGCATTCCAATGCAAACCAGGTGAGTGAGTTTCTGTTGTGCAACGAAAAGATAAATAACATAAGTGCTGTTTCTTTGCATTGCCGAAACGATCTAACATTGCACATTGAAAAATAACGTATAAGCTATGTACTTTTGCTTTGCCGTGCGTACTAGAACTAACTCGTTGCATGGTTTATTAAAGAGATAACATGAGTGCATTGCATTGCACAAACGATCTAATGATGTACATTGCAGAATTTCATATTAGCTGTATGCTTGGTGCATTTCAATGCAAACCAGACTGACTCATTCGGTTGTGCAACGAAAAGATAAAATAAGTGCTGTTGCTTTGCATTGCACAAATGCATTGAAAAATAACATATAAGCTATGCACTTGTTGCTTTGCCGTGCATACTAGAACTAACTCGTTGCGTTGTTGCTTTAAGGGTTAAGATATGTGCTTTCCATTGCACTTCATACTACAACAAACTTATTAATTTTTGCATTGAAGGGAAATTATTGCAATAGCTATTCCATTACAATGCATAAAACTAATTCCTCTGTGCAATGAAAAAAAAACACACAACATTATGTGCATTCGCATTGCATTGTATACTACAACTAAACTATTCATTTGTGTATTGAAAGAAATGTATTGCAATAGCATTTTGATCACAATGCATACACAATATCAATCCACAACGTTTGATCGTGTGTGAAATGCAGTGCAGAGGAGCAATTTATTATCTTTTTTTTATTAAAAATGTAAAAAAAAAAATTTGCAATACAAAAATATTATTTCTTCAATGCACATCGGAATGAATTAGTTCTTGTAGGCTTTGCACTGCAACAATTACACAGCTTATATGTTATTCTTCAATGTAAAATGTTTGATCTTGTTTCCACAGCAGATATGTTAATCTCTTCGTTGCACAACTGAATGAGTTGCTTACATTGTGTGCATTGTAAAGCAACAGCTAATGCAATGATTTATATACATTACATAGATATATACTGACTGCCTTTGATGTCACATCAACCAAAAGTCCAAATATGACCTACAGAACATTTTTCTGTCAAAAGAGTCCATGAATTACTATACATACACAGTGACTTGTCGTAATGTTATCTCAGGTAGACTGTAGTCCATATCTGACACACTGAACAAATTACTTGAAAAAAGTCCTCAAAATCATTTTTTTTACTATCAACCGAAAAACTCCTTTTTATGTGAAAAATCAGCCATACAGCAGTCCTGGCCTGACATATTTTTGGCCAAATACTACTCGAAACTTTAACTTTCTATACATAATGAATCCTTCTGATGTTCATAAGCAATAGAGAAGTCCATATCTGACCGATTGAACTTATTTCTGGTCAAAGGGTCCTCAAATGGTTTTAAATTATATACATTTATAGACTCTTTCTGATGTTAAATCAGCCATACAGAATTCCAAATTTGACCTACTGAACATATTACTGCCCAAAGAGTTCTCGAAACATGAACTTTCTGTAGGCTTTGAATATTGAATTTTAAGTATTTGAATATTAGCTTTCTATACTTATTGACTCCTTTTGATGTTACATTAGCCATACAAAAGTCCACATTTGACCTATTGAACATATTTCTGGCCAAATATTCCTTAAAGATTAACTTACTACACATTCAGATTGATTTCTTCTGATGTTATATATCAGCCAGACGGCAGTCAAAATTTTAAATACTAAAACATATTTCTGGCCAAAGAGTACTAGAATCTTGAACTTTCTATACAAAATTGTTGACTCCTTCTGATGACCTCTCAGGTTCATATTAGACCCAAGGAGATCAAATATGGCCTCTTTTACTGGCCAAAGAGTCCTTAATGATTAAAACTATAAATTCAGATTGATTTTATTTCTGGTCAAAGAGTACAAGAATCTTGAACTTTCTATACAAACTAGTTGACTCCTTTTGATGTCACGATAGAAATAAGGAAGTTCATATTTGACCAAAGGAACATATTTCTGGCCAAAAAATCCTCAATCTTGAACTTTCTATACATACTCCATCTGATGCTTGATAAGCCATTGCAGCTGCCAGTCTCTGCTTTAACCGAGGAGTTTAAGTGTGCCAAGGTCAGACTGGAAATGACCTTAGTAGAGTCACGCTACAAATGTGTAAGGGAAGCAGCCCCTGCGTTAAAAACTGGTAGAAAGTGGTCAGCAAAGAAATCTGTAGTAGAGGCAAAGGCTGCCCTTCAAATTGGAAGCTGGTAGTCAGTTACACGCAGAACCTAAGCATTCTGGTTACACGCAGAAGACAATATTCCTCCGCCCAGGCGAGCAACCAAAGGTGTTAACATCAATTCTCGCCCAGGACAACTGGAAGCTGCTAGGGAGTGGAAGAAGCTGGCTGATCTTGATCAACGGCTTATTTTTCCACCTGAGATTGCCACCACTAACCTACGACCAGATATTGTTTTGTGGTCTGGATCAGCACGCATTGTTCAACTGATAGAGTTAACAGTGCCATGGGAGGATGCGTTAGATGAGGCATATGAGAGGAAGAAACTGCGGTATGCTCATCTGGCCACTGAAGCAGAACAGCGAGGATGGAGAGTCCAGGTTTATCCAGTGGAAGTGGGTTGTCGAGGTTTTGTGGCACACTCTACAACCCGGTTCCTCAGAGACGTCGGATTCAGCGGCCAAGAGTTGCGTCGCACAGTAAAGAACTTATCTGAAGCAGCAGAAAGGAGCAGTAACTGACTGTGGTTGAGACGGAAAGATGCTAGCTGGCTGTGTACAGGCCGCCACGCTACGGTTTCGTAGAATTCTTGAAAACTTGAAGAGTCTGTTGGTTTATTTGTATACGTTCCTGTGGATATTGCGTGAATGACGGGTGGTTGGGCAGATATTGTGTTTTGCGGTAGGTGGTATGCCATACGGAACCGTTGCCACTGAAACTGCTTTAACGCACCAGTGGGGCTCGACAGGCTTAGTCAAACGGGTTGGCGCGTATGGTTGGGTTGCGGAGAGATTGTGGTTAGGTCTCAGCATCAGGAGGGATGTAGAGGTCAATAAGCTGGGCTAAGTTGAATGGGGACACCAGAGTCACTGTCGAGCCCTCTTGAGGTGTCGTGGGCTAGTCGACGAAACACTGAGGACGGAAGGTGCCCACTTGAAGACCCTAGAGATGTCCCCTACTCGGCTCAATCCAGACGGTTGTCGTGCTGGTCCTGTAGTTGCAGCCGTCACGTGTGCTGACGCGCCAAGTACACTGCAGCCGTTAACGCCGGACAGAAGGGGAGTCACACCACCATACGGAAAGAAGCGTAAATGGATGGAGAAGCATAGTTTACTCTAAACCTACGTCTTAGTTTTGCTTATCTTGGCGAAAGCAGAGTACAAATCAGCATGAAGTTTTAACATCTACTCTCGTGTAATGGAAATCATTTATAGAAAGTCCATATCTGACCTTTTGAACTAATTTCCGGAAAAAAGGGTCCTCAAATGCTTTTAGACTATATAAACTTAGACACTTCTTCTGATGTTAAATCAGCGATACAGAATTTCATATTTGACCTATTACCGTATATACCCGAATATAAGACGAGTTTTTTTGTCCTAAAAATAGGCTGAAAAATGGGGGGTCGTCTTATATTCAGGGTCATCTTATATTCGAGTGGAGCAATCGATTGATAGCCTTTTTCTCCTTTTACTCGTGGAAAAAACGAGCGCGTCGCTTCCATTATGAGCGCGCTCCTACATTTGAAATAACGAACTTGAGCGCGCAAAAGACGCGATATGTGAACGGGGGGGGGGGGGGGAGGTCTCTGCTCGCTTGTCTCTGTCCGCTCTGGCATCCTCTGTGAACGGCGCTTTTTCTTGCCCGGCTCGAGCAGAGGGAGAGAGAGAGAGAGCGGGAGCCGGATCGTCGTCGAAAACGGCCAGACGACCCCGCAGGGTGGTTAAATCCATCCCGTCCCACTCAGGGCAGCCGCAGTCATGGCCAATCAGGAAGCGCATATGTGCCGGTCTCCGCCGACGAGCGGGCCTCTACACGAGGCACAGGTGATGCGAGGCATTTGGAACAACGCCTCGGAAATTTGCTCTTAAAATTATTTTCTGTTGAAAACCAGATTTTTTTTCCACAAAAATCTGTTTTTTCCCAAAAATAAGTCTGGAAAATAGGGGGGTCGTCTTATATTCAGGGTCGTCTTATATTCAGGTTTATATGGTAAACATATTACTGGCCAAGGACTCCTTAAAGATTGTTACTATCCATTAAGATTTACCGATTGAACTTGTTTGTGGTCAAATGATCCTCAAATGGTTTTAAACTATTAAGCTTAGACTCATTCTGATGTTAAGTCAGCCATACAGAATTGCATATTTGACCTACTAAACATTTCTGGCCAATGAGTCCTTAAAGATTAACACTATACATTGAGATTTAATTCTTTTGATGTTATATCAGAATTGTGTATGGCTTATTTAACATTAGAAGTAGTCTCTAACATCAAAAGAATTCAATCTCAATGTATAGTGTTAATCTTTAACCCTCTGGGGTCCTTCATTTAACAGTCACACTCGGGACCTTCGGGTCCAAATGGGCCGAAAGGGCGGGATTCATATTTATTAAAAAAAAATCATACTTTTTTTTTTTTACTTGTTATTTATAATATTTTTTCTTTTCTTTTTTGGTGTTTTGAGATAATTTTATGATTTATAATTAATATTTATACAATAATTATGACCCATTTTTTCCCATTGAACATAATAGAAAAATTTTTTTTATATATATTTTTTTTAAAAATTTTATCAAAGCTGTATTACATTTTAGAGTGAAGCCTAGGCCTCATGAAAGCAATTTTTGAAAAAAAATAGATGCCATCTAGTGGACACACTGAGCATTTTTATCACGCAATAGCACATTTTTACCACTAGTGGATTTACAGCTCTCTGTAGAAAGGCTTGGGGATTCTAGTGATTTTTGCAAATATATGCCAATTTTTTTTCAGGTTGTTGATTTTAAAATATAATAACAGATTCTCAAAGACTATTTTTGTCTTGTTTTTTGTTTGTTTGGTTGGTTTAAATGGTAATTTGAAGTGCCAGTTTTACTTTATAATACAGATTATTATAAATATATAATACAGTGAGTGTGTGTGTGTGTGTGTGTGTGTCTGTTTTGCACTCTTGATGTTTTAGAGATTGACCCCTTCACCGTTGAGTCATTTTTTCTGCATTCTGGCTGATTTGTATGCACAAAAAACTGTTTTCATATTTTTGACAATTTCCCATTCATTTCCAATGGGGGTCATTTAGACCCGAAGGTCCTGAGTGTGACTATTATTTTTTTTTACAACCACTTAGAGTATTCAAATAGACTATTCTATTTGAATAGTCTGTGTTTTCATATTGAATAGTCTGTGTTTTCATATTTTTGCCATTTTCACATTCATTTCCTATGCGGGTCCATTTGGACCAGAAGGTCCTGAGTGTGACTTTTTTTTTTTTACAACCACTTAGACTATTCAAATCCTGTCCCCAATTTTTTTGGGTGTTCACATACCTAATACCATAAAAGTCACCAAGTTTCGTAACATTCCGATGAAGCTGTGATTTTTAAAAATTCAAAACAGATGTATATGTAATCTGAATTTATTAGTGTGTATGTGTATAAAAGTGTGTTTGTGTGTGTGTGTGTGGATGTGTCTGTTTTGCACTCTTGATGTTTTATAGATTCACCCCTTCACTGTTGTGTGCTTTTTTTCTGAATCGTGGCTGATTTGTAGATTGTACGCACAAAAGAACTCTGTATTTTCACATTTTTGCCAATTTCCCATTCATTTCCTATGCGGGTCCATTTGGACCCGAAGGTCCTGAGTGTGACTATTTTTTTTACACCCACTTAGACTATTCACATCCTGTCCCCAATTTTTTTGGGTGTTCATATACCAAATACCAACAAAGTCACCAAATTTCGGACCATTCCGAAAAAGCTGTGATTTTTAAAAAAAATTTATTTGAAATTTTCCGGACCATTTGGGCCGAACAACCCCAGAGGGTTAAGGACTCATTGGCCAGAAATGTTTAGTAGGTAAACAATGCAATTCTGTATGGCTGACTTAACATCAGAATGAGTCTAAGTTTATATAGTTTAAAACCATTTGAGGACCCTTTGGCCAGAATTAAGTACAATGGGTCAGATATGGACTTCTAAATGGACTTCTATTTGGCTTATAGGCATATATGGCTTACCAGAAGAAGTCTATGAGTATATATCGAAAGTTATTTATCGAAAGTTATTTGGCCAGAAATATGTTCCTTGGGTCAAATATGAACTTCTGTATGCCTGACGTAACATCTGAAGGAGTCAACAAGTATTTATAGAAAGTTCAAGTTTCGAGTACTCTTTGACCAGAAATATGTTTATTAGTTCAAATTTTGACTTCCGTCTGGCTGATATAACATCAGAAGAAATCAATCTGAATGTATAGTAAGTTAATCTTTACGGAGTCTCTGGCCAGAAATATGTTCAGTAGGTCAGATGCAGTGTTGGGGAAAGTTACTTTGAAAAGTAATGCGTTACAATATTACGTTACTCCCTTAAAAAGTTAACTTATTGCGTTACTTAGTTACTTTTTTAGAAAAGTAATGTGTTACGTTACTTTTTTTCCACCTGGGCTGGGCTTGTTTTTTTATACCAAAAAAGATATATTTTTGGGCAAATGTAAAAGACCCTTTCACACCAAAAGTGAAATAAGACTGCATTTCCTCAGACTGAAGGAAATGCAGATTTACTCCTGTACAGTAGAGTACAGTAGTGTTCAGTAGAGGGCGCCGCTCAAACAAACCTTTCAGCTGCTGCTGTTCTGGGTAACAGAAGAAGAGGATGCAGGAGAAACAAATTTAACACTTACTTTACCAATAAAAACATATAAAAAAATCTATAGTCATTTTTGCTTATGGTTTAACTGAAAAATCGGAGGTCAGAAGCAAGTACTTTGGTCAATAAAGATTAAATGCATAAAAATGTTTTGTTTTATTTAACATATTTAGGTATTGGAGGTTTGCATAGTGTTCTGATTCTGCATTTCACTGATTTTATTCATTTTGAGGAATATTGAATCTTTTTTGTGCAAGTGAGATGAGTAAATCCACGCTTACATTTAATCTAGAACTATAATAACCATCATGTTTACACACAACGCCTCTGCACTTCGATTTGTCTCAACATTAGGACAGAAAAGCTGTCAGTCAATAAAGGGGAAAACAAAGTAACTTGCGTTACTTATTAGAAAAAGTAACTCAGATATTTTGTTGTAAATTTTAAAAGTAATGCGTTACTTTACTAGTTACTTGAAAAAGTAATCTGATTACGTAACTCAAGTTACTTGTAATGAGTTACCCCCAACACTGGTCAGATGTGGGCATTCATATGGCTAATGTAACATCAAAAGGTGTCAATATGTATAGAAAGCTAATATTCAAAGACTCTTTGGCCAAAAGTATGTTCAGTGGTTCAAAAGTGGAACCGTATTGCTGTTTTAAAATCAGAATGAGTCTATAAGTTTATATACTTTAAAACCTTTGAAGGATCCTTTGATCAGAAATAAGTTCAATAGGTCAGATATGGACTTCTAAATGCCTTATGAAGCATCAGAATGAACATGAACTTCTGCATGGCTGACGTAACATCATAGGAGTCAATATGTATAGAAAGTTAATGTTCAAAGACTATTTGGCCAAAAATATGTTTAGTGGTTTAAATTTTGACTGCCGTCTGACTGACATAACATAAGAATTAAATCTCAAAGTATAGTGTTCATCTTTAAGTACTCTATGGTCAGAAATATGTTCAGTAGGTTTTAACATCAGAATGAGTCTCTAAGTTTACATAGTGTAAAACCATTTGAAGAACCTTTTGGCCAGAATTAAGTTCAATAGGTCAGATATGGACTTCGATATGGACTTCCTTATGGCTTATGAAGCACCATAAGAAGTATATGACTATGTTTAGATGATATAAAGTTCAAGATAGAGGATTGTTTGGCCAGAAATATGTTCCTTGGGTCAAATATGAACTTCTGTATGCCTGACAAAACATCTGAAGGAGTCAACATGTATAGAAAGTTCAAGTTTTGAGTATTCTTTGGCCAGAAATAGGTTTAGTAGTTCAAATTTTTACTTCCATCTGGCTGATGTAACATCAGAACAAATCAATCTGAATGTATAGTAAGTTACTCTTTAACGAATCTCTGGCCAGAAATATGTTAAGTAGGTAAAATGTGGACTTTTGTCAGGCTGATATAACATCAAAAGGAGTCAATATGTTTAGAAATTTCATGTTCAAAGACTCTTTGGCCAACAGTATGTTCATTACTTCAAAAGGAACCTCTGTATGGCTGATTTAACATAAGAAGGAGGTAACGAGTATATATAGAAAGTTCAAGTTTCGAGTACTCTTTGGCCAAGAAAAATACAGTAGGTCAAATATGAACTTTTGTCAGGCTGATATAACATAAGGAGTTCAAATCTATTCAAATCTCAATGAACAGTGTTAATCTTTAATTACTCTTTGGTCAGGAATATGTTCAGTATATTTTAACATCAGAATGAGTCTCTAAGTTTATATAGTTTAAAACCATTTGAGAACCCTTTGGCCAGAATTAAGTTCAATAGATCAGATATGGACTTCTAAATGGACTTTTATATGGCTTATGAAGCACCATAAGAAGTCTATGACTATGTATAGATGGTAGAATCTTCAAAATCAGGGAATCTTTGGCCAAAAATATGTTCCTTGGGTCAAATATGAACTTCTGTATGCCTGACGTAACATCTGAAGGAGTCAACAAATATTTATAGAAAGTTCAAGTTTCGAGTACTCTTTGGACAGAAATATGTTTAGTAGTTCAAATTTTGACTGCCGTCTGGCTGATATAACATTGGAAAAAATCAATCTGATTGTATAGTAAGTTCATTTTTAAGGAATCTCTGGCCAGAAATATGTTCGTAGGTCAGATATGGACTTCTATATGGACTTCTATATGACTTATGAAGCACCGTAAGGAGTCTATGACTATCAGTGTTGGGGGTAACTCATTACAAGTAACTTGAGTTACGTAATCAGATTACTTTTTCAAGTAACTAGTAAAGTAACACATTACTTTTAAAATTTACAACAAAATATCTGAGTTACTTTTTCTAATAAGTAACGCAAGTTACTTTGTTTTCCCCTTTATTGACTGACAGCTCTTCTGTCCTAATGTTGAGACAAATCGAAGTGCAGAGGCGTTGTGTGTAAACATGATGGTTATTATAGTTCTAGATTAAATGTAAGCGTGGATTTACTCATCTCACTTGCACAAAAAAGATTCAATATTCCTCAAAATGAATAAAATCAGTGAAATGCAGAATCAGAACACTATGCAAACCTCCAATACCTAAATATGTTAAATAAAACAAAAAAATTTTATGCATTTAATCTTTATTGACCAAAGTACTTGCTTCTGACCTCCAATTTTTCAGTTAAACCATAAGCAAAAATAACTATAGATTTTTTTATATGTTTTTATTGGTAAAGTAAGTGTTAAATTTGTTTCTCCTGCATCCTCTTCTTCTGTTACCCAGAACAGCAGCAGCTGAAAGGTTTGTTCGAGCGGCGCCCTCTACTGAACACTACTGTACTCTACTGTACAGGAGTAAATCTGCATTTCCTTCAGTCTGAGGCTTATTATTTCACTTTTGGTGTGAAAGGGTCTTTACATTTGCCCAAAAATATATCTTTTTTGGTATAAAAAAACAAGCCCAGCCCAGGTGGAAAAAAAGTAACGTAACACATTACTTTTCTAAAAAAGTAACTAAGTAACGCAATAAGCTAACTTTTTAAGGGAGTAACGTAATATTGTAACGCATTACTTTTCAAAGTAACTTTCCCCAACACTGATGACTATATATCGAAAGTTCAAGATCGAGGATTCTTTGGCCAGAAATATGTTCCTTGGGTCAAATATGAACTTCTGTATGCTTGACGTAACATCTGAAGGACTCAACAAGTATTTATAGAAAGTTCAAGTTTCGAGTACTCTTTGGACAGAAATATGTTTAGTAGTTCAAATTTTGACTGCCGTCTGGCTGATATAACATTGGAAAAAATCATTCTGATTGTATAGTAAGTTAATTTTTAAGGAATCTCTGGCCAGAAATATGTTCAGTAGGTCAGATATGGACTTCTATATGGACTTCTATATGACTTATGAAGCACCGTAAGAAGTCTATGACTATATATCGAAAGTTCAAGTTCGAGGATTCTTTGGCCAGAAATATGTTCCTTGGGTCAAATATGAACTTCTGTATGCCTGACGTAACATCTGAAGGAGTCAACAAGTATTTATAGAAAGTTCAAGTTTCGAGTACTCTTTGACCAGAAATATGTTTAGTAGTTCAAATTTTGACTGCCGTCTGGCTGATATAACATCAGAAGAAATCAATCTGAATGTATAGTAAGTTAATCTTTACGGAGTCTCTGGCCAGAAATATGTTCAGTAGGTCAGATGCAGTGTTGGGGAAAGTTACTTTGAAAAGTAATGCGTTACAATATTACGTTACTCCCTTAAAAAGTTAACTTATTGCGTTACTTAGTTACTTTTTTAGAAAAGTAATGTGTTACGTTACTTTTTTTCCACCTGGGCTGGGCTTGTTTTTTTATACCAAAAAAGATATATTTTTGGGCAAATGTAAAAGACCCTTTCACACCAAAAGTGAAATAAGACTGCATTTCCTCAGACTGAAGGAAATGCAGATTTACTCCTGTACAGTAGAGTACAGTAGTGTTCAGTAGAGGGCGCCGCTCAAACAAACCTTTCAGCTGCTGCTGTTCTGGGTAACAGAAGAAGAGGATGCAGGAGAAACAAATTTAACACTTACTTTACCAATAAAAACATATAAAAAAATCTATAGTCATTTTTGCTTATGGTTTAACTGAAAAATCGGAGGTCAGAAGCAAGTACTTTGGTCAATAAAGATTAAATGCATAAAAATGTTTTGTTTTATTTAACATATTTAGGTATTGGAGGTTTGCATAGTGTTCTGATTCTGCATTTCACTGATTTTATTCATTTTGAGGAATATTGAATCTTTTTTGTGCAAGTGAGATGAGTAAATCCACGCTTACATTTAATCTAGAACTATAATAACCATCATGTTTACACACAACGCCTCTGCACTTCGATTTGTCTCAACATTAGGACAGAAGAGCTGTCAGTCAATAAAGGGGAAAACAAAGTAACTTGCGTTACTTATTAGAAAAAGTAACTCAGATATTTTGTTGTAAATTTTAAAAGTAATGCGTTACTTTACTAGTTACTTGAAAAAGTAATCTGATTACGTAACTCAAGTTACTTGTAATGAGTTACCCCCAACACTGGTCAGATGTGGGCATTCATATGGCTAATGTAACATCAAAAGGTGTCAATATGTATAGAAAGCTAATATTCAAAGACTCTTTGGCCAAAAGTATGTTCAGTGGTTCAAAAGTGGAACCGTATTGCTGTTTTAAAATCAGAATGAGTCTATAAGTTTATATACTTTAAAACCTTTGAAGGATCCTTTGATCAGAAATAAGTTCAATAGGTCAGATATGGACTTCTAAATGCCTTATGAAGCATCAGAATGAACATGAACTTCTGCATGGCTGACGTAACATCATAGGAGTCAATATGTATAGAAAGTTAATGTTCAAAGACTATTTGGCCAAAAATATGTTTAGTGGTTTAAATTTTGACTGCCGTCTGACTGACATAACATAAGAATTAAATCTCAAAGTATAGTGTTCATCTTTAAGTACTCTATGGTCAGAAATATGTTCAGTAGGTTTTAACATCAGAATGAGTCTCTAAGTTTACATAGTGTAAAACCATTTGAAGAACCTTTTGGCCAGAATTAAGTTCAATAGGTCAGATATGGACTTCGATATGGACTTCCTTATGGCTTATGAAGCACCATAAGAAGTATATGACTATGTTTAGATGATATAAAGTTCAAGATAGAGGATTGTTTGGCCAGAAATATGTTCCTTGGGTCAAATATGAACTTCTGTATGCCTGACAAAACATCTGAAGGAGTCAACATGTATAGAAAGTTCAAGTTTTGAGTATTCTTTGGCCAGAAATAGGTTTAGTAGTTCAAATTTTGACTGCCGTCTGGCTGATATAACATTGGAAAAAATCAATCTGATTGTATAGTAAGTTCATTTTTAAGGAATCTCTGGCCAGAAATATGTTCGTAGGTCAGATATGGACTTCTATATGGACTTCTATATGACTTATGAAGCACCGTAAGGAGTCTATGACTATCAGTGTTGGGGGTAACTCATTACAAGTAACTTGAGTTACGTAATCAGATTACTTTTTCAAGTAACTAGTAAAGTAACACATTACTTTTAAAATTTACAACAAAATATCTGAGTTACTTTTTCTAATAAGTAACGCAAGTTACTTTGTTTTCCCCTTTATTGACTGACAGCTCTTCTGTCCTAATGTTGAGACAAATCGAAGTGCAGAGGCGTTGTGTGTAAACATGATGGTTATTATAGTTCTAGATTAAATGTAAGCGTGGATTTACTCATCTCACTTGCACAAAAAAGATTCAATATTCCTCAAAATGAATAAAATCAGTGAAATGCAGAATCAGAACACTATGCAAACCTCCAATACCTAAATATGTTAAATAAAACAAAAAAATGTTATGCATTTAATCTTTATTGACCAAAGTACTTGCTTCTGACCTCCAATTTTTCAGTTAAACCATAAGCAAAAATAACTATAGATTTTTTTATATGTTTTTATTGGTAAAGTAAGTGTTAAATTTGTTTCTCCTGCATCCTCTTCTTCTGTTACCCAGAACAGCAGCAGCTGAAAGGTTTGTTCGAGCGGCGCCCTCTACTGAACACTACTGTACTCTACTGTACAGGAGTAAATCTGCATTTCCTTCAGTCTGAGGCTTATTATTTCACTTTTGGTGTGAAAGGGTCTTTACATTTGCCCAAAAATATATCTTTTTTGGTATAAAAAAACAAGCCCAGCCCAGGTGGAAAAAAAGTAACGTAACACATTACTTTTCTAAAAAAGTAACTAAGTAACGCAATAAGCTAACTTTTTAAGGGAGTAACGTAATATTGTAACGCATTACTTTTCAAAGTAACTTTCCCCAACACTGATGACTATATATCGAAAGTTCAAGATCGAGGATTCTTTGGCCAGAAATATGTTCCTTGGGTCAAATATGAACTTCTGTATGCTTGACGTAACATCTGAAGGACTCAACAAGTATTTATAGAAAGTTCAAGTTTCGAGTACTCTTTGGACAGAAATATGTTTAGTAGTTCAAATTTTGACTGCCGTCTGGCTGATATAACATTGGAAAAAATCATTCTGATTGTATAGTAAGTTAATTTTTAAGGAATCTCTGGCCAGAAATATGTTCAGTAGGTCAGATATGGACTTCTATATGGACTTCTATATGACTTATGAAGCACCGTAAGAAGTCTATGACTATATATCGAAAGTTCAAGTTCGAGGATTCTTTGGCCAGAAATATGTTCCTTGGGTCAAATATGAACTTCTGTATGCCTGACGTAACATCTGAAGGAGTCAACAAGTATTTATAGAAAGTTCAAGTTTCGAGTACTCTTTGACCAGAAATATGTTTAGTAGTTCAAATTTTGACTGCCGTCTGGCTGATATAACATCAGAAGAAATCAATCTGAATGTATAGTAAGTTAATCTTTACGGAGTCTCTGGCCAGAAATATGTTCAGTAGGTCAGATGCAGTGTTGGGGAAAGTTACTTTGAAAAGTAATGCGTTACAATATTACGTTACTCCCTTAAAAAGTTAACTTATTGCGTTACTTAGTTACTTTTTTAGAAAAGTAATGTGTTACGTTACTTTTTTTCCACCTGGGCTGGGCTTGTTTTTTTATACCAAAAAAGATATATTTTTGGGCAAATGTAAAAGACCCTTTCACACCAAAAGTGAAATAAGACTGCATTTCCTCAGACTGAAGGAAATGCAGATTTACTCCTGTACAGTAGAGTACAGTAGTGTTCAGTAGAGGGCGCCGCTCAAACAAACCTTTCAGCTGCTGCTGTTCTGGGTAACAGAAGAAGAGGATGCAGGAGAAACAAATTTAACACTTACTTTACCAATAAAAACATATAAAAAAATCTATAGTCATTTTTGCTTATGGTTTAACTGAAAAATCGGAGGTCAGAAGCAAGTACTTTGGTCAATAAAGATTAAATGCATAAAAATGTTTTGTTTTATTTAACATATTTAGGTATTGGAGGTTTGCATAGTGTTCTGATTCTGCATTTCACTGATTTTATTCATTTTGAGGAATATTGAATCTTTTTTGTGCAAGTGAGATGAGTAAATCCACGCTTACATTTAATCTAGAACTATAATAACCATCATGTTTACACACAACGCCTCTGCACTTCGATTTGTCTCAACATTAGGACAGAAGAGCTGTCAGTCAATAAAGGGGAAAACAAAGTAACTTGCGTTACTTATTAGAAAAAGTAACTCAGATATTTTGTTGTAAATTTTAAAAGTAATGCGTTACTTTACTAGTTACTTGAAAAAGTAATCTGATTACGTAACTCAAGTTACTTGTAATGAGTTACCCCCAACACTGGTCAGATGTGGGCATTCATATGGCTAATGTAACATCAAAAGGTGTCAATATGTATAGAAAGCTAATATTCAAAGACTCTTTGGCCAAAAGTATGTTCAGTGGTTCAAAAGTGGAACCGTATTGCTGTTTTAAAATCAGAATGAGTCTATAAGTTTATATACTTTAAAACCTTTGAAGGATCCTTTGATCAGAAATAAGTTCAATAGGTCAGATATGGACTTCTAAATGCCTTATGAAGCATCAGAATGAACATGAACTTCTGCATGGCTGACGTAACATCATAGGAGTCAATATGTATAGAAAGTTAATGTTCAAAGACTATTTGGCCAAAAATATGTTTAGTGGTTTAAATTTTGACTGCCGTCTGACTGACATAACATAAGAATTAAATCTCAAAGTATAGTGTTCATCTTTAAGTACTCTATGGTCAGAAATATGTTCAGTAGGTTTTAACATCAGAATGAGTCTCTAAGTTTACATAGTGTAAAACCATTTGAAGAACCTTTTGGCCAGAATTAAGTTCAATAGGTCAGATATGGACTTCGATATGGACTTCCTTATGGCTTATGAAGCACCATAAGAAGTATATGACTATGTTTAGATGATATAAAGTTCAAGATAGAGGATTGTTTGGCCAGAAATATGTTCCTTGGGTCAAATATGAACTTCTGTATGCCTGACAAAACATCTGAAGGAGTCAACATGTATAGAAAGTTCAAGTTTTGAGTATTCTTTGGCCAGAAATAGGTTTAGTAGTTCAAATTTTTACTTCCATCTGGCTGATGTAACATCAGAACAAATCAATCTGAATGTATAGTAAGTTACTCTTTAACGAATCTCTGGCCAAAAATATGTTAAGTAGGTAAAATGTGGACTTTTGTCAGGCTGATATAACATCAAAAGGAGTCAATATGTTTAGAAATTTCATGTTCAAAGACTCTTTGGCCAACAGTATGTTCATTACTTCAAAAGGAACCTCTGTATGGCTGATTTAACATAAGAAGGAGGTAACGAGTATATATAGAAAGTTCAAGTTTCGAGTACTCTTTGGCCAAGAAAAATACAGTAGGTCAAATATGAACTTTTGTCAGGCTGATATAACATAAGGAGTTAAAATCTATTCAAATCTCAATGAACAGTGTTAATCTTTAATTACTCTTTGGTCAGAAATATGTTCAGTATATTTTAACATCAGAATGAGTCTCTAAGTTTATATAGTTTAAAACCATTTGAGGACCCTTTGGCCAGAATTAAGTTCAATAGATCAGATATGGACTTCTAAATGGACTTTTATATGGCTTATGAAGCACCATAAGAAGTCTATGACTATGTATAGATGGTAGAATCTTCAAAATCAGGGAATCTTTGGCCAGAAATATGTTCCTTGGGTCAAATATGAACTTCTGTATGCCTGACGTAACATCTGAAGGAGTCAACAAATATTTATAGAAAGTTCAAGTTTCGAGTACTCTTTGGACAGAAATATGTTTAGTAGTTCAAATTTTGACTGCCGTCTGGCTGATATAACATTGGAAAAAATCAATCTGATTGTATAGTAAGTTCATTTTTAAGGAATCTCTGGCCAGAAATATGTTCGTAGGTCAGATATGGACTTCTATATGGACTTCTATATGACTTATGAAGCACCGTAAGGAGTCTATGACTATCAGTGTTGGGGGTAACTCATTACAAGTAACTTGAGTTACGTAATCAGATTACTTTTTCAAGTAACTAGTAAAGTAACACATTACTTTTAAAATTTACAACAAAATATCTGAGTTACTTTTTCTAATAAGTAACGCAAGTTACTTTGTTTTCCCCTTTATTGACTGACAGCTCTTCTGTCCTAATGTTGAGACAAATCGAAGTGCAGAGGCGTTGTGTGTAAACATGATGGTTATTATAGTTCTAGATTAAATGTAAGCGTGGATTTACTCATCTCACTTGCACAAAAAAGATTCAATATTCCTCAAAATGAATAAAATCAGTGAAATGCAGAATCAGAACACTATGCAAACCTCCAATACCTAAATATGTTAAATAAAACAAAAAAATTTTATGCATTTAATCTTTATTGACCAAAGTACTTGCTTCTGACCTCCAATTTTTCAGTTAAACCATAAGCAAAAATAACTATAGATTTTTTTATATGTTTTTATTGGTAAAGTAAGTGTTAAATTTGTTTCTCCTGCATCCTCTTCTTCTGTTACCCAGAACAGCAGCAGCTGAAAGGTTTGTTCGAGCGGCGCCCTCTACTGAACACTACTGTACTCTACTGTACAGGAGTAAATCTGCATTTCCTTCAGTCTGAGGCTTATTATTTCACTTTTGGTGTGAAAGGGTCTTTACATTTGCCCAAAAATATATCTTTTTTGGTATAAAAAAACAAGCCCAGCCCAGGTGGAAAAAAAGTAACGTAACACATTACTTTTCTAAAAAAGTAACTAAGTAACGCAATAAGTTAACTTTTTAAGGGAGTAACGTAATATTGTAACGCATTACTTTTCAAAGTAACTTTCCCCAACACTGATGACTATATATCGAAAGTTCAAGATCGAGGATTCTTTGGCCAGAAATATGTTCCTTGGGTCAAATATGAACTTCTGTATGCTTGACGTAACATCTGAAGGACTCAACAAGTATTTATAGAAAGTTCAAGTTTCGAGTACTCTTTGGACAGAAATATGTTTAGTAGTTCAAATTTTGACTGCCGTCTGGCTGATATAACATTGGAAAAAATCATTCTGATTGTATAGTAAGTTAATTTTTAAGGAATCTCTGGCCAGAAATATGTTCAGTAGGTCAGATATGGACTTCTATATGGACTTCTATATGACTTATGAAGCACCGTAAGAAGTCTATGACTATATATCGAAAGTTCAAGTTCGAGGATTCTTTGGCCAGAAATATGTTCCTTGGGTCAAATATGAACTTCTGTATGCCTGACGTAACATCTGAAGGAGTCAACAAATATTTATAGAAAGTTCAAGTTTCGAGTACTCTTTGGACAGAAATATGTTTAGTAGTTCAAATTTTGACTGCCGTCTGGCTGATATAACATTGGAAAAAATCAATCTGATTGTATAGTAAGTTCATTTTTAAGGAATCTCTGGCCAGAAATATGTTCGTAGGTCAGATATGGACTTCTATATGGACTTCTATATGACTTATGAAGCACCGTAAGGAGTCTATGACTATCAGTGTTGGGGGTAACTCATTACAAGTAACTTGAGTTACGTAATCAGATTACTTTTTCCAAGTAACTAGTAAAGTAACGCATTACTTTTAAAATTTACAACAAAATATCTGAGTTACTTTTTCTAATAAGTAACGCAAGTTACTTTGTTTTCCCCTTTATTGACTGACAGCTCTTCTGTCCTAATGTTGAGACAAATCGAAGTGCAGAGGCGTTGTGTGTAAACATGATGGTTATTATAGTTCTAGATTAAATGTAAGCGTGGATTTACTCATCTCACTTGCACAAAAAAGATTCAATATTCCTCAAAATGATAAAATCAGTGAAATGCAGAATCAGAACACTATGCAAACCTCCAATACCTAAATATGTTAAATAAAACAAAACATTTTTATGCATTTAATCTTTATTGACCAAAGTACTTGCTTCTGACCTCCGATTTTTCAGTTAAACCATAAGCAAAAATGACTATAGATTTTTTTATATGTTTTTATTGGTAAAGTAAGTGTTAAATTTGTTTCTCCTGCATCCTCTTCTTCTGTTACCCAGAACAGCAGCAGCTGAAAGGTTTGTTTGAGCGGCGCCCTCTACTGAACACTACTGTACTCTACTGTACAGGAGTAAATCTGCATTTCCTTCAGTCTGAGGAAATGCAGTCTTATTTCACTTTTGGTGTGAAAGGGTCTTTACATTTGCCCAAAAATATATCTTTTTTGGTATAAAAAAACAAGCCCAGCCCAGGTGGAAAAAAAGTAACGTAACACATTACTTTTCTAAAAAAGTAACTAAGTAACGCAATAAGTTAACTTTTTAAGGGAGTAACGTAATATTGTAACGCATTACTTTTCAAAGTAACTTTCCCCAACACTGATGACTATATATCGAAAGTTCAAGATCGAGGATTCTTTGGCCAGAAATATGTTCCTTGGGTCAAATATGAACTTCTGTATGCTTGACGTAACATCTGAAGGACTCAACGAGTATGTATAGAAAGTTCAAGTTTCGAGTACTCTTTGGCAAGAAATAGGTTTAGTAGCTCAAATTTTGACTTCCGTCTGGCTGATATAACATCAGAACAAATCAATCTGAATGAAGGAATCTTTTGCCAGAAATATGTTCAGTATGTCAAATATGGACTTTTGTCAGGCTGATATAACATAAGGAGTTCAAATCTATTCAAATCTCAATGAATAGTGTTAATCTTTAATTACTCTTTGGTCAGAAATATGTTCAGTATATTTTAACTTCAGAATGAGTCTCTAAGTTTATATATTTGAAAACCATTTGAGGACCCTTTGGCCAGAATTAAGTTCAAAAGGTCAGATATGGACTTCTAAATGGACTTCTATATGGCTTATGAAGCACCTTAAGAAGTCTATGACTATGTATAGATGGTAGAAAGTTCAAGATCAGGGAATCTTTGGCCAGAAATATGTTCCTTGGGTCAAATATGAATTTCTGTATGCCTGACGTAACATCTGAAGGAGTCAACAAATATTTATAGAAAGTTCAAGTTTCGAGTACTCTTTGGCAAGAAATAGGTTTAGTAGGTCAAATTTTGACTTCCGTCTGGATGAAATAACATTGGAAAAAATCAATCTGATTGTATAGTAAGTTAATCTTTAAGGAATCTTTTGCCAGAAATATGTTCAGTATGTCAAATGTGGACTTTTGAGAGGCTGATATAACATCAAAAGGAGTCAATATATATAGAAAGATAATGTTCAAAGACTCTTTGGCCAAAAGTATGTTCAGTGGTTCAAAAAGGAACTGTATGGAACTGTATAGAATGAGTCTATAAGTTTATATACTTTAAAACCTTTGGAGGACCCTTTGACCAAAAATAAGTTCAAAAGGTCAGAAATGGACTTCTAAATGGCTCATGGAGTATCAGAAGGAGTCTATGAGTATGTATAGAAAGTTCATGATTGAGCATTATTTTGTCAGAAATATGTTTCTTGGGTCAAATGTGAACTTCTGTATGGCTGACGTAACATCAGAACATCAATGTAAACAAAGTTCAAGTTTCGAGTACTCTTTGGCCAAAAGTATGTTCAGTGGTTCAAAAAGGAACCGTATTGCTGATTTAACATCAGAATGAGTCTACGTTTATATACTTTAAAACCTTTGGAGAACGCTTTGATCAGAAATAAGTTCAATAAGACAGAAATGGACGTCTAAATGGCGTTAAATGGACGTCTAATGGATTAATTTATAACTTGTAAGTTAATCTTTAAGGAATTTTTGGCCAGAAATATGTTCAGTATGTCAAATGTGGACTTTTGTCAGGCTGATTTAACATCAGAAGGAGTCAACGAGTATGTATAGAAAGTTCAAGTTTCGAGAACTCTTTGGCCAAAAAAATTCAGTAGGTCAAATATGGACTTTTGTCATAAACAGAAGAAGAATTCAATCTCAATGAATAGTGTTAATCTTTAAGTACTCTTTGGTCAGAAATATGTTCAGTATGTTTCAACATCAGCATGAGTCTCTAAGTTTATATAGTTTAAAACCATTTAAGGCCAAAGGACTTTGACCATAATTAAGTTCAATAGGTCAGATATGGATTTCTATGGCTTATGAAGCACCAGAAGAATTTAATTATAATCGCATTAGCTAGTTTATTACAATGCATATAATACCTACCTCATATCTGTTGTGCAACGAAGAGATAGGACGAGGAGTTGTTTTACATTGCGCAAGCGATCTAACGGTGTGCAATGAAGAATATCATATAAGCTGTGTGCTTGATGCATTGCAATGCACACCAAGAATGGACTTATTTTGCAACGTAGAGTACAAAGTGCTATTGCATTGCATTGCACAGACAATCTGACATTGCGCATTGAAAAAGAATATATATATATATATATATATATATATATATATATACATATATATATACATATATATATAACATGCGCTTGTTGCATAACATACCAGAACTAACTCATTGCATAATGCTTTTGAGGAGATAACATTTGTGTTGATCCATTGCAATCTAAATTATTACTCTACACAAAACCCTTAACAAATGTCTTTCCATTGCACTGCAACCTTATTCTTTTTTGCCATTTAAGGGAAATTACTGCATTAGCTCTTGCATTACAATGCATAAAATGACCTGTTACCTCTAATGCAACGAAGAGCATTGCAATGGCGATCTAAGTGTTGAAGAATAACATATTAGCGAAGAACATCTTGCATTTCAATACATGCTAAAACCAACTCATTCTTTTGTGCATTAAAGAGATAAGATTAGTTGTCATTACATTGCACAAACGATCTAATGATGTGGATTAAAGAATTTCATAAGCTATGTGCTTGGTGCAATTCAATGCAAACCAGAACTGACTCATTCGGTTGTTCAACGAAAAGTTGTGTACTGTTGCTTTCCATTGGTCTGTACTGTACAAGTACTGTTGCTTTGCATTGCACAAACGATCTAACATTGCTCATTGAAAAATAACATATAAGCGATGCACTTGTTGCTTTGCCGTGCATACTAGAACTAACTTATTGCGTTGTGCTTTAAGGAGATAAAATAGTGCTGTTGCATTGCATTGCGAAAAAAATCTGAATTATTACTCTATGCAATGAAAACACATAACATTTGTGCTTTCCATTGCTCTGCATAATACATCAACCTTATTCATTTTTGTATTGAAGGGAAATTATTGCATTAGCACTTGCTTTACAATGCATAAAATTACCTCATACCTCTTATGAAACGAAGAGATAACATAGGAGATAACATTGCATTACATTGCAAAGGCGATCTAAGAATTAGCTAAGAAGAATAACGTATTAGCGAAGGACATGTTACATTTCAATACATGTCATAACTAACTCATTCCTTTGTGCATTAAAGAGATAACATGAGTGCTATTGCACTGCATTGCACAAACGATCTAAAGATGTTTATTGAATGCTCTTGGTGCATTTCGATGCATACAAGAACTGACTCATTCGGTTGTGCAACGAAGAGATAACAAAAGTGCTGTTGCATTGCATTGCACAAACGATCTAACATTGCGCATTGAAAAATAACGTAAAAGCTGTTGCATTGCATTGTGCTTTGAGGAGATAAAATAGCACTAGCTAATGCATTGCAAAAAAAATCTTAATTATTCCTCTATGCAATGAAAACCAAAACATATGTTCTTTCCAATTCATCTTTCCTACAACAACCTTTTTTTTACATTGGAGGAAAATTATTGCATTAGCTCTTGCATTACAATGCACAGAATAACCTCCTGTGCAACGACGAGATAACAGGAGATTTGCATTGCAAAGGCGATCTAAGAATTGGCGTTGAAGAATTACATGCGAAGCACATGTTGCATTTCAATGCATGCCAGAACTAACTCTCAGAACTGACTTTGTGCATTAAAGAGATAACATGAGTACTGTTGTACTGCTTTGCAAAAACGATCTATTTCGCATTGAAGAATAACATATAAGCTATGCACTTGTTTTGTGCATTGCATACCAGAACTAACTCATTGCGTTTGTCTTTGAGGAGATCAAATTTGTGCTCTTGCCAATGCTTTGCAAAAACATCTAAATTATTTCTCTATGCAATGAAAACCACAACATATCCTATTGCACATCCTATTGGACAACATTTCCTATGGCAGTGCATACTACAACAAACTTTAATTTTTGCATTAAAGGGACAGCAACAGCACTAATATTATCTCTTTGCAATCCCGAATGAGCCAGTTCTGGTATGCATTGAAATGCACCAAGCAAATAATCTGATATTTTTCAATGCACATCGTTAGATCGTTTGTGCAATGCAGTGCAACAGCACTCATGTACTTTAATGCACAAAGTTAGTTCTGAGAGTTAGTTCTGGCATGCCATGAAATGACGCTTTTGACCATGCGTCAACATCCGACGCACATGGCACCATTTAGCGTCAGGTAGATGATACTCATCCTCGGGCGTCATCTAACGCCTTTAGCGTCAGTTAAATGACGCTTCCGTTTTTAGCGTCAGTTAAATGACGCTTCCGTTATGGGTAGGTTTAGGTCTGGGGTAGGGTTAGCGTCTCATATTGACGCTAAAGGGTGCCATGTGCGTCGGATGTTGACGCATGGTCAAAAGCGTCATTTCATGGCATGCCAGAACTAACTCTCAGAACTAACTTTGTGCTTTAAAGTACATGAGTGCCGTTGCACTGCATTGCACAAACGATCTAACGATGTGCATTGAAAAATATCAGATTATTTGCTTGGTGCATTTCAATGCATACCAGAACTGACTCATTCGGTTGTGCAACGAAGAGATAATGCTGTTGCATTGCATTGCACAAACGATCTAACATTGCGCATTGAAAAATAACGTATAAGCTGTTGCATTCCATTGCATACCAGAACTAACTCATTAGTTTGTACTTTGAGGAGATACAATTAGTGCTGTTGCAGACAGTGCATTGCAAAAAAAAATCTAAATTATTCCTCTATGGATCTATATTCCTCTATCTATATTCCTCTATCACAACGTATGTTCTTTCCTATTGCAATGCATTCTACAACAAACTTAATTTTTACATTAGAGGAAAATTATTGCATTAGCTCTTGCATTACAATGCACAGAATAACTACCTCATAACTATTGCACATCCCATTGGACAACATTTCCTATGGTAATGCATACTACTACGAAAAATAATTTTTGCATTGAAGTGAAAGTATTGCATTAGCTCTTGCATTACAATGCACAGAATAACTACCTCATACCTCCTGTGCAACGAAGAGATAAGATAGGAGTTGTATTGCAAAGGCGATCTAAGAATTAGCGTTGAAGAATAACATATAAGCGAAGCACATGTTGCATTTCAATGCATGCCAGAACTAACTCTCAGAACTGACTTTGTGAATTAAAGAGATAACATGAGTTCTGTTGCACTGCATTGCACAAACGATCTAAAATTTCGCATTGAAGAAAAACATATAAGCTATGCGCTTGTTGCATTGCATACCAGAACTAACTCATTGCGTTGTGTTTTGAGGAGATAACATTTGTGTTCTTCCATTGCAATCTAAATTATTACTCTGTACAATGAAACCCATAACACATGTGCTTTCCATTGCACTGCAACCTTTTTTAATTTTTGCCATTGAAGGGAAATTATTGCATTAGCTCTAGCATTACAATGCATACAATGGCTTCATATCTCTTATGCAACGAAAAGATAACATGGGATTTGCATTGCATTGCAATGGCTATCTAAGAATTAGTGTTGAAGAATACCATATTAGCGAAGAACATGTTTCATTTCAATACATGCAATACAACTCCTTTGTGCATTAAAGAGATAACATGAGTGCTGCATTGCACAAACCATCTAATGATGTGCAATCAAGAATTTCATATAAGCTATTTGCTTCGTGCATTCCAATGCAAACCAGGTGAGTGAGTTTCTGTTGTGCAACGAAAAGATAAATAACATAAGTGCTGTTTCTTTGCATTGCCGAAACGATCTAACATTGCACATTGAAAAATAACGTATAAGCTATGTACTTTTGCTTTGCCGTGCGTACTAGAACTAACTCGTTGCATGGTTTATTAAAGAGATAACATGAGTGCATTGCATTGCACAAACGATCTAATGATGTACATTGCAGAATTTCATATTAGCTGTATGCTTGGTGCATTTCAATGCAAACCAGACTGACTCATTCGGTTGTGCAACGAAAAGATAAAATAAGTGCTGTTGCTTTGCATTGCACAAATGCATTGAAAAATAACATATAAGCTATGCACTTGTTGCTTTGCCGTGCATACTAGAACTAACTCGTTGCGTTGTTGCTTTAAGGGTTAAGATATGTGCTTTCCATTGCACTTCATACTACAACAAACTTATTAATTTTTGCATTGAAGGGAAATTATTGCAATAGCTATTCCATTACAATGCATAAAACTAATTCCTCTGTGCAATGAAAAAAAAACACACAACATTATGTGCATTCGCATTGCATTGTATACTACAACTAAACTATTCATTTGTGTATTGAAAGAAATGTATTGCAATAGCATTTTGATCACAATGCATACACAATATCAATCCACAACGTTTGATCGTGTGTGAAATGCAGTGCAGAGGAGCAATTTATTATCTTTTTTTTATTAAAAATGTAAAAAAAAAAATTTGCAATACAAAAATATTATTTCTTCAATGCACATCGGAATGAATTAGTTCTTGTAGGCTTTGCACTGCAACAATTACACAGCTTATATGTTATTCTTCAATGTAAAATGTTTGATCTTGTTTCCACAGCAGATATGTTAATCTCTTCGTTGCACAACTGAATGAGTTGCTTACATTGTGTGCATTGTAAAGCAACAGCTAATGCAATGATTTATATACATTACATAGATATATACTGACTGCCTTTGATGTCACATCAACCAAAAGTCCAAATATGACCTACAGAACATTTTTCTGTCAAAAGAGTCCATGAATTACTATACATACACAGTGACTTGTCGTAATGTTATCTCAGGTAGACTGTAGTCCATATCTGACACACTGAACAAATTACTTGAAAAAAGTCCTCAAAATCATTTTTTTTACTATCAACCGAAAAACTCCTTTTTATGTGAAAAATCAGCCATACAGCAGTCCTGGCCTGACATATTTTTGGCCAAATACTACTCGAAACTTTAACTTTCTATACATAATGAATCCTTCTGATGTTCATAAGCAATAGAGAAGTCCATATCTGACCGATTGAACTTATTTCTGGTCAAAGGGTCCTCAAATGGTTTTAAATTATATACATTTATAGACTCTTTCTGATGTTAAATCAGCCATACAGAATTCCAAATTTGACCTACTGAACATATTACTGCCCAAAGAGTTCTCGAAACATGAACTTTCTGTAGGCTTTGAATATTGAATTTTAAGTATTTGAATATTAGCTTTCTATACTTATTGACTCCTTTTGATGTTACATTAGCCATACAAAAGTCCACATTTGACCTATTGAACATATTTCTGGCCAAATATTCCTTAAAGATTAACTTACTACACATTCAGATTGATTTCTTCTGATGTTATATATCAGCCAGACGGCAGTCAAAATTTTAAATACTAAAACATATTTCTGGCCAAAGAGTACTAGAATCTTGAACTTTCTATACAAAATTGTTGACTCCTTCTGATGACCTCTCAGGTTCATATTAGACCCAAGGAGATCAAATATGGCCTCTTTTACTGGCCAAAGAGTCCTTAATGATTAAAACTATAAATTCAGATTGATTTTATTTCTGGTCAAAGAGTACAAGAATCTTGAACTTTCTATACAAACTAGTTGACTCCTTTTGATGTCACGATAGAAATAAGGAAGTTCATATTTGACCAAAGGAACATATTTCTGGCCAAAAAATCCTCAATCTTGAACTTTCTATACATACTCCATCTGATGCTTGATAAGCCATTGCAGCTGCCAGTCTCTGCTTTAACCGAGGAGTTTAAGTGTGCCAAGGTCAGACTGGAAATGACCTTAGTAGAGTCACGCTACAAATGTGTAAGGGAAGCAGCCCCTGCGTTAAAAACTGGTAGAAAGTGGTCAGCAAAGAAATCTGTAGTAGAGGCAAAGGCTGCCCTTCAAATTGGAAGCTGGTAGTCAGTTACACGCAGAACCTAAGCATTCTGGTTACACGCAGAAGACAATATTCCTCCGCCCAGGCGAGCAACCAAAGGTGTTAACATCAATTCTCGCCCAGGACAACTGGAAGCTGCTAGGGAGTGGAAGAAGCTGGCTGATCTTGATCAACGGCTTATTTTTCCACCTGAGATTGCCACCACTAACCTACGACCAGATATTGTTTTGTGGTCTGGATCAGCACGCATTGTTCAACTGATAGAGTTAACAGTGCCATGGGAGGATGCGTTAGATGAGGCATATGAGAGGAAGAAACTGCGGTATGCTCATCTGGCCACTGAAGCAGAACAGCGAGGATGGAGAGTCCAGGTTTATCCAGTGGAAGTGGGTTGTCGAGGTTTTGTGGCACACTCTACAACCCGGTTCCTCAGAGACGTCGGATTCAGCGGCCAAGAGTTGCGTCGCACAGTAAAGAACTTATCTGAAGCAGCAGAAAGGAGCAGTAACTGACTGTGGTTGAGACGGAAAGATGCTAGCTGGCTGTGTACAGGCCGCCACGCTACGGTTTCGTAGAATTCTTGAAAACTTGAAGAGTCTGTTGGTTTATTTGTATACGTTCCTGTGGATATTGCGTGAATGACGGGTGGTTGGGCAGATATTGTGTTTTGCGGTAGGTGGTATGCCATACGGAACCGTTGCCACTGAAACTGCTTTAACGCACCAGTGGGGCTCGACAGGCTTAGTCAAACGGGTTGGCGCGTATGGTTGGGTTGCGGAGAGATTGTGGTTAGGTCTCAGCATCAGGAGGGATGTAGAGGTCAATAAGCTGGGCTAAGTTGAATGGGGACACCAGAGTCACTGTCGAGCCCTCTTGAGGTGTCGTGGGCTAGTCGACGAAACACTGAGGACGGAAGGTGCCCACTTGAAGACCCTAGAGATGTCCCCTACTCGGCTCAATCCAGACGGTTGTCGTGCTGGTCCTGTAGTTGCAGCCGTCACGTGTGCTGACGCGCCAAGTACACTGCAGCCGTTAACGCCGGACAGAAGGGGAGTCACACCACCATACGGAAAGAAGCGTAAATGGATGGAGAAGCATAGTTTACTCTAAACCTACGTCTTAGTTTTGCTTATCTTGGCGAAAGCAGAGTACAAATCAGCATGAAGTTTTAACATCTACTCTCGTGTAATGGAAATCATTTATAGAAAGTCCATATCTGACCTTTTGAACTAATTTCCGGAAAAAAGGGTCCTCAAATGCTTTTAGACTATATAAACTTAGACACTTCTTCTGATGTTAAATCAGCGATACAGAATTTCATATTTGACCTATTACCGTATATACCCGAATATAAGACGAGTTTTTTTGTCCTAAAAATAGGCTGAAAAATGGGGGGTCGTCTTATATTCAGGGTCATCTTATATTCGAGTGGAGCAATCGATTGATAGCCTTTTTCTCCTTTTACTCGTGGAAAAAACGAGCGCGTCGCTTCCATTATGAGCGCGCTCCTACATTTGAAATAACGAACTTGAGCGCGCAAAAGACGCGATATGTGAACGGGGGGGGGGGGGGGAGGTCTCTGCTCGCTTGTCTCTGTCCGCTCTGGCATCCTCTGTGAACGGCGCTTTTTCTTGCCCGGCTCGAGCAGAGGGAGAGAGAGAGAGAGCGGGAGCCGGATCGTCGTCGAAAACGGCCAGACGACCCCGCAGGGTGGTTAAATCCATCCCGTCCCACTCAGGGCAGCCGCAGTCATGGCCAATCAGGAAGCGCATATGTGCCGGTCTCCGCCGACGAGCGGGCCTCTACACGAGGCACAGGTGATGCGAGGCATTTGGAACAACGCCTCGGAAATTTGCTCTTAAAATTATTTTCTGTTGAAAACCAGATTTTTTTTCCACAAAAATCTGTTTTTTCCCAAAAATAAGTCTGGAAAATAGGGGGGTCGTCTTATATTCAGGGTCGTCTTATATTCAGGTTTATATGGTAAACATATTACTGGCCAAGGACTCCTTAAAGATTGTTACTATCCATTAAGATTTACCGATTGAACTTGTTTGTGGTCAAATGATCCTCAAATGGTTTTAAACTATTAAGCTTAGACTCATTCTGATGTTAAGTCAGCCATACAGAATTGCATATTTGACCTACTAAACATTTCTGGCCAATGAGTCCTTAAAGATTAACACTATACATTGAGATTTAATTCTTTTGATGTTATATCAGAATTGTGTATGGCTTATTTAACATTAGAAGTAGTCTCTAACATCAAAAGAATTCAATCTCAATGTATAGTGTTAATCTTTAACCCTCTGGGGTCCTTCATTTAACAGTCACACTCGGGACCTTCGGGTCCAAATGGGCCGAAAGGGCGGGATTCATATTTATTAAAAAAAAATCATACTTTTTTTTTTTTACTTGTTATTTATAATATTTTTTCTTTTCTTTTTTGGTGTTTTGAGATAATTTTATGATTTATAATTAATATTTATACAATAATTATGACCCATTTTTTCCCATTGAACATAATAGAAAATTTTTTTTTATATATATTTTTTTAAAAAATTTTATCAAAGCTGTATTACATTTTAGAGTGAAGCCTAGGCCTCATGAAAGCAATTTTTGAAAAAAAATAGATGCCATCTAGTGGACACACTGAGCATTTTTATCACGCAATAGCACATTTTTACCACTAGTGGATTTACAGCTCTCTGTAGAAAGGCTTGGGGATTCTAGTGATTTTTGCAAATATATGCCAATTTTTTTTCAGGTTGTTGATTTTAAAATATAATAACAGATTCTCAAAGACTATTTTTGTCTTGTTTTTTGTTTGTTTGGTTGGTTTAAATGGTAATTTGAAGTGCCAGTTTTACTTTATAATACAGATTATTATAAATATATAATACAGTGAGTGTGTGTGTGTGTGTGTGTGTGTGTCTGTTTTGCACTCTTGATGTTTTAGAGATTGACCCCTTCACCGTTGAGTCATTTTTTCTGCATTCTGGCTGATTTGTATGCACAAAAAACTGTTTTCATATTTTTGACAATTTCCCATTCATTTCCAATGGGGGTCATTTAGACCCGAAGGTCCTGAGTGTGACTATTATTTTTTTTTACAACCACTTAGAGTATTCAAATAGACTATTCTATTTGAATAGTCTGTGTTTTCATATTGAATAGTCTGTGTTTTCATATTTTTGCCATTTTCACATTCATTTCCTATGCGGGTCCATTTGGACCAGAAGGTCCTGAGTGTGACTATTTTTTTTTTACAACCACTTAGACTATTCAAATCCTGTCCCCAATTTTTTTGGGTGTTCACATACCTAATACCATAAAAGTCACCAAGTTTCGTAACATTCCGATGAAGCTGTGATTTTTAAAAATTCAAAACAGATGTATATGTAATCTGAATTTATTAGTGTGTATGTGTATAAAAGTGTGTTTGTGTGTGTGTGTGTGGATGTGTCTGTTTTGCACTCTTGATGTTTTATAGATTCACCCCTTCACTGTTGTGTGCTTTTTTTCTGAATCGTGGCTGATTTGTAGATTGTACGCACAAAAGAACTCTGTATTTTCACATTTTTGCCAATTTCCCATTCATTTCCTATGCGGGTCCATTTGGACCCGAAGGTCCTGAGTGTGACTATTTTTTTTACACCCACTTAGACTATTCACATCCTGTCCCCAATTTTTTTGGGTGTTCATATACCAAATACCAACAAAGTCACCAAATTTCGGACCATTCCGAAAAAGCTGTGATTTTTAAAAAAATTTTATTTGAAATTTTCCGGACCATTTGGGCCGAACAACCCCAGAGGGTTAAGGACTCATTGGCCAGAAATGTTTAGTAGGTAAACAATGCAATTCTGTATGGCTGACTTAACATCAGAATGAGTCTAAGTTTATATAGTTTAAAACCATTTGAGGACCCTTTGGCCAGAATTAAGTACAATGGGTCAGATATGGACTTCTAAATGGACTTCTATTTGGCTTATAGGCATATATGGCTTACCAGAAGAAGTCTATGAGTATATATCGAAAGTTATTTATCGAAAGTTATTTGGCCAGAAATATGTTCCTTGGGTCAAATATGAACTTCTGTATGCCTGACGTAACATCTGAAGGAGTCAACAAGTATTTATAGAAAGTTCAAGTTTCGAGTACTCTTTGACCAGAAATATGTTTATTAGTTCAAATTTTGACTTCCGTCTGGCTGATATAACATCAGAAGAAATCAATCTGAATGTATAGTAAGTTAATCTTTACGGAGTCTCTGGCCAGAAATATGTTCAGTAGGTCAGATGCAGTGTTGGGGAAAGTTACTTTGAAAAGTAATGCGTTACAATATTACGTTACTCCCTTAAAAAGTTAACTTATTGCGTTACTTAGTTACTTTTTTAGAAAAGTAATGTGTTACGTTACTTTTTTTCCACCTGGGCTGGGCTTGTTTTTTTATACCAAAAAAGATATATTTTTGGGCAAATGTAAAAGACCCTTTCACACCAAAAGTGAAATAAGACTGCATTTCCTCAGACTGAAGGAAATGCAGATTTACTCCTGTACAGTAGAGTACAGTAGTGTTCAGTAGAGGGCGCCGCTCAAACAAACCTTTCAGCTGCTGCTGTTCTGGGTAACAGAAGAAGAGGATGCAGGAGAAACAAATTTAACACTTACTTTACCAATAAAAACATATAAAAAAATCTATAGTCATTTTTGCTTATGGTTTAACTGAAAAATCGGAGGTCAGAAGCAAGTACTTTGGTCAATAAAGATTAAATGCATAAAAATGTTTTGTTTTATTTAACATATTTAGGTATTGGAGGTTTGCATAGTGTTCTGATTCTGCATTTCACTGATTTTATTCATTTTGAGGAATATTGAATCTTTTTTGTGCAAGTGAGATGAGTAAATCCACGCTTACATTTAATCTAGAACTATAATAACCATCATGTTTACACACAACGCCTCTGCACTTCGATTTGTCTCAACATTAGGACAGAAGAGCTGTCAGTCAATAAAGGGGAAAACAAAGTAACTTGCGTTACTTATTAGAAAAAGTAACTCAGATATTTTGTTGTAAATTTTAAAAGTAATGCGTTACTTTACTAGTTACTTGAAAAAGTAATCTGATTACGTAACTCAAGTTACTTGTAATGAGTTACCCCCAACACTGGTCAGATGTGGGCATTCATATGGCTAATGTAACATCAAAAGGTGTCAATATGTATAGAAAGCTAATATTCAAAGACTCTTTGGCCAAAAGTATGTTCAGTGGTTCAAAAGTGGAACCGTATTGCTGTTTTAAAATCAGAATGAGTCTATAAGTTTATATACTTTAAAACCTTTGAAGGATCCTTTGATCAGAAATAAGTTCAATAGGTCAGATATGGACTTCTAAATGCCTTATGAAGCATCAGAATGAACATGAACTTCTGCATGGCTGACGTAACATCATAGGAGTCAATATGTATAGAAAGTTAATGTTCAAAGACTATTTGGCCAAAAATATGTTTAGTGGTTTAAATTTTGACTGCCGTCTGACTGACATAACATAAGAATTAAATCTCAAAGTATAGTGTTCATCTTTAAGTACTCTATGGTCAGAAATATGTTCAGTAGGTTTTAACATCAGAATGAGTCTCTAAGTTTACATAGTGTAAAACCATTTGAAGAACCTTTTGGCCAGAATTAAGTTCAATAGGTCAGATATGGACTTCGATATGGACTTCCTTATGGCTTATGAAGCACCATAAGAAGTATATGACTATGTTTAGATGATATAAAGTTCAAGATAGAGGATTGTTTGGCCAGAAATATGTTCCTTGGGTCAAATATGAACTTCTGTATGCCTGACAAAACATCTGAAGGAGTCAACATGTATAGAAAGTTCAAGTTTTGAGTATTCTTTGGCCAGAAATAGGTTTAGTAGTTCAAATTTTTACTTCCATCTGGCTGATGTAACATCAGAACAAATCAATCTGAATGTATAGTAAGTTACTCTTTAACGAATCTCTGGCCAGAAATATGTTAAGTAGGTAAAATGTGGACTTTTGTCAGGCTGATATAACATCAAAAGGAGTCAATATGTTTAGAAATTTCATGTTCAAAGACTCTTTGGCCAACAGTATGTTCATTACTTCAAAAGGAACCTCTGTATGGCTGATTTAACATAAGAAGGAGGTAACGAGTATATATAGAAAGTTCAAGTTTCGAGTACTCTTTGGCCAAGAAAAATACAGTAGGTCAAATATGAACTTTTGTCAGGCTGATATAACATAAGGAGTTCAAATCTATTCAAATCTCAATGAACAGTGTTAATCTTTAATTACTCTTTGGTCAGGAATATGTTCAGTATATTTTAACATCAGAATGAGTCTCTAAGTTTATATAGTTTAAAACCATTTGAGAACCCTTTGGCCAGAATTAAGTTCAATAGATCAGATATGGACTTCTAAATGGACTTTTATATGGCTTATGAAGCACCATAAGAAGTCTATGACTATGTATAGATGGTAGAATCTTCAAAATCAGGGAATCTTTGGCCAAAAATATGTTCCTTGGGTCAAATATGAACTTCTGTATGCCTGACGTAACATCTGAAGGAGTCAACAAATATTTATAGAAAGTTCAAGTTTCGAGTACTCTTTGGACAGAAATATGTTTAGTAGTTCAAATTTTGACTGCCGTCTGGCTGATATAACATTGGAAAAAATCAATCTGATTGTATAGTAAGTTCATTTTTAAGGAATCTCTGGCCAGAAATATGTTCGTAGGTCAGATATGGACTTCTATATGGACTTCTATATGACTTATGAAGCACCGTAAGGAGTCTATGACTATTAGTGTTGGGGGTAACTCATTACAAGTAACTTGAGTTACGTAATCAGATTACTTTTTCAAGTAACTAGTAAAGTAACACATTACTTTTAAAATTTACAACAAAATATCTGAGTTACTTTTTCTAATAAGTAACGCAAGTTACTTTGTTTTCCCCTTTATTGACTGACAGCTCTTCTGTCCTAATGTTGAGACAAATCGAAGTGCAGAGGCGTTGTGTGTAAACATGATGGTTATTATAGTTCTAGATTAAATGTAAGCGTGGATTTACTCATCTCACTTGCACAAAAAAGATTCAATATTCCTCAAAATGAATAAAATCAGTGAAATGCAGAATCAGAACACTATGCAAACCTCCAATACCTAAATATGTTAAATAAAACAAAAAAATTTTATGCATTTAATCTTTATTGACCAAAGTACTTGCTTCTGACCTCCAATTTTTCAGTTAAACCATAAGCAAAAATAACTATAGATTTTTTTATATGTTTTTATTGGTAAAGTAAGTGTTAAATTTGTTTCTCCTGCATCCTCTTCTTCTGTTACCCAGAACAGCAGCAGCTGAAAGGTTTGTTCGAGCGGCGCCCTCTACTGAACACTACTGTACTCTACTGTACAGGAGTAAATCTGCATTTCCTTCAGTCTGAGGCTTATTATTTCACTTTTGGTGTGAAAGGGTCTTTACATTTGCCCAAAAATATATCTTTTTTGGTATAAAAAAACAAGCCCAGCCCAGGTGGAAAAAAAGTAACGTAACACATTACTTTTCTAAAAAAGTAACTAAGTAACGCAATAAGTTAACTTTTTAAGGGAGTAACGTAATATTGTAACGCATTACTTTTCAAAGTAACTTTCCCCAACACTGATGACTATATATCGAAAGTTCAAGATCGAGGATTCTTTGGCCAGAAATATGTTCCTTGGGTCAAATATGAACTTCTGCATGCTTGACGTAACATCTGAAGGACTCAACAAGTATTTATAGAAAGTTCAAGTTTCGAGTACTCTTTGGACAGAAATATGTTTAGTAGTTCAAATTTTGACTGCCGTCTGGCTGATATAACATTGGAAAAAATCATTCTGATTGTATAGTAAGTTAATTTTTAAGGAATCTCTGGCCAGAAATATGTTCAGTAGGTCAGATATGGACTTCTATATGGACTTCTATATGACTTATGAAGCACCGTAAGAAGTCTATGACTATATATCGAAAGTTCAAGTTCGAGGATTCTTTGGCCAGAAATATGTTCCTTGGGTCAAATATGAACTTCTGTATGCCTGACGTAACATCTGAAGGAGTCAACAAATATTTATAGAAAGTTCAAGTTTCGAGTACTCTTTGGACAGAAATATGTTTAGTAGTTCAAATTTTGACTGCCGTCTGGCTGATATAACATTGGAAAAAATCAATCTGATTGTATAGTAAGTTCATTTTTAAGGAATCTCTGGCCAGAAATATGTTCGTAGGTCAGATATGGACTTCTATATGGACTTCTATATGACTTATGAAGCACCGTAAGGAGTCTATGACTATCAGTGTTGGGGGTAACTCATTACAAGTAACTTGAGTTACGTAATCAGATTACTTTTTCAAGTAACTAGTAAAGTAACGCATTACTTTTAAAATTTACAACAAAATATCTGAGTTACTTTTTCTAATAAGTAACGCAAGTTACTTTGTTTTCCCCTTTATTGACTGACAGCTCTTCTGTCCTAATGTTGAGACAAATCGAAGTGCAGAGGCGTTGTGTGTAAACATGATGGTTATTATAGTTCTAGATTAAATGTAAGCGTGGATTTACTCATCTCACTTGCACAAAAAAGATTCAATATTCCTCAAAATGAATAAAATCAGTGAAATGCAGAATCAGAACACTATGCAAACCTCCAATACCTAAATATGTTAAATAAAACAAAACATTTTTATGCATTTAATCTTTATTGACCAAAGTACTTGCTTCTGACCTCCAATTTTTCAGTTAAACCATAAGCAAAAATGACTATAGATTTTTTTATATGTTTTTATTGGTAAAGTAAGTGTTAAATTTGTTTCTCCTGCATCCTCTTCTTCTGTTACCCAGAACAGCAGCAGCTGAAAGGTTTGTTTGAGCGGCGCCCTCTACTGAACACTACTGTACTCTACTGTACAGGAGTAAATCTGCATTTCCTTCAGTCTGATGAAATGCAGTCTTATTTCACTTTTGGTGTGAAAGGGTCTTTACATTTGCCCAAAAATATATCTTTTTTGGTATAAAAAAACAAGCCCAGCCCAGGTGGAAAAAAAGTAACGTAACACATTACTTTTCTAAAAAAGTAACTAAGTAACGCAATAAGTTAACTTTTTAAGGGAGTAACGTAATATTGTAACGCATTACTTTTCAAAGTAACTTTCCCCAACACTGATGACTATATATCGAAAGTTCAAGATCGAGGATTCTTTGGCCAGAAATATGTTCCTTGGGTCAAATATGAACTTCTGTATGCTTGACGTAACATCTGAAGGACTCAACAAGTATTTATAGAAAGTTCAAGTTTCGAGTACTCTTTGGACAGAAATATGTTTAGTAGTTCAAATTTTGACTGCCGTCTGGCTGATATAACATTGGAAAAAATCATTCTGATTGTATAGTAAGTTAATTTTTAAGGAATCTCTGGCCAGAAATATGTTCAGTAGGTCAGATATGGACTTCTATATGGACTTCTATATGACTTATGAAGCACCGTAAGAAGTCTATGACTATATATCGAAAGTTCAAGTTCGAGGATTCTTTGGCCAGAAATATGTTCCTTGGGTCAAATATGAACTTCTGTATGCCTGACGTAACATCTGAAGGAGTCAACAAATATTTATAGAAAGTTCAAGTTTCGAGTACTCTTTGGACAGAAATATGTTTAGTAGTTCAAATTTTGACTGCCGTCTGGCTGATATAACATTGGAAAAAATCAATCT
The DNA here is from genome assembly GCA_030578255.1 of Tiaroga cobitis. Lineage (NCBI taxonomy): Eukaryota > Metazoa > Chordata > Actinopteri > Cypriniformes > Leuciscidae > Tiaroga > Tiaroga cobitis. The sequence goes on from CM060614.1 coordinate 21,148,154, forward strand.
GATTGTATAGTAAGTTCATTTTTAAGGAATCTCTGGCCAGAAATATGTTCGTAGGTCAGATATGGACTTCTATATGGACTTCTATATGACTTATGAAGCACCGTAAGGAGTCTATGATATATCGAAAGTTCAAGATCGAGGATTCTTTGGCCAGAAATATGTTCCTTGGGTCAAATATGAACTTCTGTATGCTTGACGTAACATCTGAAGGACTCAACAAGTATTTATAGAAAGTTCAAGTTTCGAGTACTCTTTGGACAGAAATATGTTTAGTAGTTCAAATTTTGACTGCCGTCTGGCTGATATAACATTGGAAAAAATCATTCTGATTGTATAGTAAGTTAATTTTTAAGGAATCTCTGGCCAGAAATATGTTCAGTAGGTCAGATATGGACTTCTATATGGACTTCTATATGACTTATGAAGCACCGTAAGAAGTCTATGACTATATATCGAAAGTTCAAGTTCGAGGATTCTTTGGCCAGAAATATGTTCCTTGGGTCAAATATGAACTTCTGTATGCCTGACGTAACATCTGAAGGAGTCAACAAATATTTATAGAAAGTTCAAGTTTCGAGTACTCTTTGGACAGAAATATGTTTAGTAGTTCAAATTTTGACTGCCGTCTGGCTGATATAACATTGGAAAAAATCAATCTGATTGTATAGTAAGTTCATTTTTAAGGAATCTCTGGCCAGAAATATGTTCGTAGGTCAGATATGGACTTCTATATGGACTTCTATATGACTTATGAAGCACCGTAAGGAGTCTATGACTATCAGTGTTGGGGGTAACTCATTACAAGTAACTTGAGTTACGTAATCAGATTACTTTTTCAAGTAACTAGTAAAGTAACGCATTACTTTTAAAATTTACAACAAAATATCTGAGTTACTTTTTCTAATAAGTAACGCAAGTTACTTTGTTTTCCCCTTTATTGACTGACAGCTCTTCTGTCCTAATGTTGAGACAAATCGAAGTGCAGAGGCGTTGTGTGTAAACATGATGGTTATTATAGTTCTAGATTAAATGTAAGCGTGGATTTACTCATCTCACTTGCACAAAAAAGATTCAATATTCCTCAAAATGATAAAATCAGTGAAATGCAGAATCAGAACACTATGCAAACCTCCAATACCTAAATATGTTAAATAAAACAAAACATTTTTATGCATTTAATCTTTATTGACCAAAGTACTTGCTTCTGACCTCCGATTTTTCAGTTAAACCATAAGCAAAAATGACTATAGATTTTTTTATATGTTTTTATTGGTAAAGTAAGTGTTAAATTTGTTTTTCCTGCATCCTCTTCTTCTGTTACCCAGAACAGCAGCAGCTGAAAGGTTTGTTTGAGCGGCGCCCTCTACTGAACACTACTGTACTCTACTGTACAGGAGTAAATCTGCATTTCCTTCAGTCTGAGGAAATGCAGTCTTATTTCACTTTTGGTGTGAAAGGGTCTTTACATTTGCCCAAAAATATATCTTTTTTGGTATAAAAAAACAAGCCCAGCCCAGGTGGAAAAAAAGTAACGTAACACATTACTTTTCTAAAAAAGTAACTAAGTAACGCAATAAGTTAACTTTTTAAGGGAGTAACGTAATATTGTAACGCATTACTTTTCAAAGTAACTTTCCCCAACACTGATGACTATATATCGAAAGTTCAAGATCGAGGATTCTTTGGCCAGAAATATGTTCCTTGGGTCAAATATGAACTTCTGTATGCTTGACGTAACATCTGAAGGACTCAACGAGTATGTATAGAAAGTTCAAGTTTCGAGTACTCTTTGGCAAGAAATAGGTTTAGTAGCTCAAATTTTGACTTCCGTCTGGCTGATATAACATCAGAACAAATCAATCTGAATGAAGGAATCTTTTGCCAGAAATATGTTCAGTATGTCAAATATGGACTTTTGTCAGGCTGATATAACATAAGGAGTTCAAATCTATTCAAATCTCAATGAATAGTGTTAATCTTTAATTACTCTTTGGTCAGAAATATGTTCAGTATATTTTAACTTCAGAATGAGTCTCTAAGTTTATATATTTGAAAACCATTTGAGGACCCTTTGGCCAGAATTAAGTTCAAAAGGTCAGATATGGACTTCTAAATGGACTTCTATATGGCTTATGAAGCACCTTAAGAAGTCTATGACTATGTATAGATGGTAGAAAGTTCAAGATCAGGGAATCTTTGGCCAGAAATATGTTCCTTGGGTCAAATATGAATTTCTGTATGCCTGACGTAACATCTGAAGGAGTCAACAAATATTTATAGAAAGTTCAAGTTTTGAGTACTCTTTGGCAAGAAATAGGTTTAGTAGGTCAAATTTTGACTTCCGTCTGGCTGAAATAACATTGGAAAAAATCAATCTGATTGTATAGTAAGTTAATCTTTAAGGAATCTTTTGCCAGAAATATGTTCAGTATGTCAAATGTGGACTTTTGAGAGGCTGATATAACATCAAAAGGAGTCAATATATATAGAAAGATAATGTTCAAAGACTCTTTGGCCAAAAGTATGTTCAGTGGTTCAAAAAGGAACTGTATGGAACTGTATAGAATGAGTCTATAAGTTTATATACTTTAAAACCTTTGGAGGACCCTTTGACCAAAAATAAGTTCAAAAGGTCAGAAATGGACTTCTAAATGGCTCATGGAGTATCAGAAGGAGTCTATGAGTATGTATAGAAAGTTCATGATTGAGCACTATTTTGTCAGAAATATGTTTCTTGGGTCAAATGTGAACTTCTGTATGGCTGACGTAACATCAGAACATCAATGTAAACAAAGTTCAAGTTTCGAGTACTCTTTGGCCAAAAGTATGTTCAGTGGTTCAAAAAGGAACCGTATTGCTGATTTAACATCAGAATGAGTCTACGTTTATATACTTTAAAACCTTTGGAGAACGCTTTGATCAGAAATAAGTTCAATAAGACAGAAATGGACGTCTAAATGGCGTTAAATGGACGTCTAATGGATTAATTTATAACTTGTAAGTTAATCTTTAAGGAATTTTTGGCCAGAAATATGTTCAGTATGTCAAATGTGGACTTTTGTCAGGCTGATTTAACATCAGAAGGAGTCAACGAGTATGTATAGAAAGTTCAAGTTTCGAGAACTCTTTGGCCAAAAAAATTCAGTAGGTCAAATATGGACTTTTGTCATAAACAGAAGAAGAATTCAATCTCAATGAATAGTGTTAATCTTTAATTACTCTTTGGTCAGAAATATGTTCAGTATATTTTAACTTCAGAATGAGTCTCTAAGTTTATATATTTGAAAACCATTTGAGGACCCTTTGGCCAGAATTAAGTTCAAAAGGTCAGATATGGACTTCTAAATGGACTTCTATATGGCTTATGAAGCCCCTTAAGAAGTCTATGACTATGTATAGATGGTAGAAAGTTCAAGATCAGGGAATCTTTGGCCAGAAATATGTTTCTTGGGTCAAATATGAATTTCTGTATGCCTGACGTAACATCTGAAGGAGTCAACAAATATTTATAGAAAGTTCAAGTTTCGAGTACTCTTTGGCAAGAAATAGGTTTAGTAGCTCAAATTTTGACTTCCGTCTGGCTGAAATAACATTGGAAAAAATCAATCTGATTGTATAGTAAGTTAATCTTTAAGGAATCTTTTGCCAGAAATATGTTCAGTATGTCAAATGTGGACTTTTGAGAGGCTGATATAACATCAAAAGGAGTCAATATATATAGAAAGTTAATGTTCAAAGACTCTTTGGCCAAAAGTATGTTCAGTGGTTCAAAAAGGAACTGTATGGAACTGTATAGAATGAGTCTATAAGTTTATATACTTTAAAACCTTTGGAGGACCCTTTGACCAAAAATAAGTTCAAAAGGTCAGAAATGGACTTCTAAATGGCTCATGGAGTATCAGAAGGAGTCTATGAGTATGTATAGAAAGTTCATGATTGAGCACTATTTTGTCAGAAATATGTTTCTTGGGTCAAATGTGAACTTCTGTATGGCTGACGTAACATCAGAACATCAATGTAAACAAAGTTCAAGTTTCGAGTACTCTTTGGCCAAAAGTATGTTCAGTGGTTCAAAAAGGAACCGTATTGCTGATTTAACATCAGAATGAGTCTACGTTTATATACTTTAAAACCTTTGGAGAACGCTTTGATCAGAAATAAGTTCAATAAGACAGAAATGGACGTCTAAATGGCGTTAAATGGACGTCTAATGGATTAATTTATAACTTGTAAGTTAATCTTTAAGGAATTTTTGGCCAGAAATATGTTCAGTATGTCAAATGTGGACTTTTGTCAGGCTGATTTAACATCAGAAGGAGTCAACGAGTATGTATAGAAAGTTCAAGTTTCGAGAACTCTTTGGCCAAAAAAATTCAGTAGGTCAAATATGGACTTTTGTCATAAACAGAAGAAGAATTCAATCTCAATGAATAGTGTTAATCTTTAAGTACTCTTTGGTCAGAAATATGTTCAGTATGTTTCAACATCAGCATGAGTCTCTATTGCACTGCATTGCACAAACGATCTAAAGATGTTTATTGAATGCTCTTGGTGCATTTCGATGCATACAAGAACTGACTCATTCGGTTGTGCAACGAAGAGATAACAAAAGTGCTGTTGCATTGCATTGCACAAACGATCTAACATTGCGCATTGAAAAATAACGTAAAAGCTGTTGCATTGCATTGTGCTTTGAGGAGATAAAATAGCACTAGCTAATGCATTGCAAAAAAAATCTTAATTATTCCTCTATGCAATGAAAACCAAAACATATGTTCTTTCCAATTCATCTTTCCTACAACAACCTTTTTTTTACATTGGAGGAAAATTATTGCATTAGCTCTTGCATTACAATGCACAGAATAACTATCTCCTGTGCAACGACGAGATAACAGGAGATTTGCATTGCAAAGGCGATCTAAGAATTAGCGTTGAAGAATTACATGCGAAGCACATGTTGCATTTCAATGCATGCCAGAACTAACTCTCAGAATTGACTTTGTGCATTAAAGAGATAACATGAGTACTGTTGTACTGCTTTGCAAAAACGATCTATTTCGCATTGAAGAATAACATATAAGCTATGCACTTGTTTTGTGCATTGCATACCAGAACTAACTCATTGCGTTTGTCTTTGAGGAGATCAAATTTGTGCTCTTGCCAATGCTTTGCAAAAACATCTAAATTATTTCTCTATGCAATAAAAACCACAACATATCCTATTGCACATCCTATTGGACAACATTTCCTATGGCAGTGCATACTACAACAAACTTTAATTTTTGCATTAAAGGGACAGCAACAGCACTAATATTATCTCTTCGTTGCACAACCGAATGAGTCAGTTCTGGTATGCATTGAAATGCACCAAGCAAATAATCTGATATTTTTCAATGCACATCGTTAGATCGTTTGTGCAATGCAGTGCAACAGCACTCATGTACTTTAATGCACAAAGTTAGTTCTGAGAGTTAGTTCTGGCATGCCATGAAATGACGCTTTTGACCATGCGTCAACATCCGACGCACATGGCACCATTTAGCGTCAGGTAGATGATACTCATCCTCGGGCGTCATCTAACGCCTTTAGCGTCAGTTAAATGACGCTTCCGTTTTTAGCGTCAGTTAAATGACGCTTCCGTTATGGGTAGGTTTAGGTCTGGGGTAGGGTTAGCGTCTCATATTGACGCTAAAGGGTGCCATGTGCGTCGGATGTTGACGCATGGTCAAAAGCGTCATTTCATGGCATGCCAGAACTAACTCTCAGAACTAACTTTGTGCTTTAAAGTACATGAGTGCCGTTGCACTGCATTGCACAAACGATCTAACGATGTGCATTGAAAAATATCAGATTATTTGCTTGGTGCATTTCAATGCATACCAGAACTGACTCATTCGGTTGTGCAACGAAGAGATAATGCTGTTGCATTGCATTGCACAAACGATCTAACATTGCGCATTGAAAAATAACGTATAAGCTGTTGCATTCCATTGCATACCAGAACTAACTCATTAGTTTGTACTTTGAGGAGATACAATTAGTGCTGTTGCAGACAGTGCATTGCAAAAAAAAATCTAAATTATTCCTCTATGGATCTATATTCCTCTATCTATATTCCTCTATCACAACGTATGTTCTTTCCTATTGCAATGCATTCTACAACAAACTTAATTTTTACATTAGAGGAAAATTATTGCATTAGCTCTTGCATTACAATGCACAGAATAACTACCTCATAACTATTGCACATCCCATTGGACAACATTTCCTATGGTAATGCATACTACTACGAAAAATAATTTTTGCATTGAAGTGAAAGTATTGCATTAGCTCTTGCATTACAATGCACAGAATAACTACCTCATACCTCCTGTGCAACGAAGAGATAAGATAGGAGTTGTATTGCAAAGGCGATCTAAGAATTAGCGTTGAAGAATAACATATAAGCGAAGCACATGTTGCATTTCAATGCATGACAGAACTAACTCTCAGAACTGACTTTGTGAATTAAAGAGATAACATGAGTTCTGTTGCACTGCATTGCACAAACGATCTAAAATTTCGCATTGAAGAAAAACATATAAGCTATGCGCTTGTTGCATTGCATACCAGAACTAACTCATTGCGTTGTGTTTTGAGGAGATAACATTTGTGTTCTTCCATTGCAATCTAAATTATTACTCTGTACAATGAAACCCATAACACATGTGCTTTCCATTGCACTGCAACCTTTTTTAATTTTTGCCATTGAAGGGAAATTATTGCATTAGCTCTAGCATTACAATGCATACAATGGCTTCATATCTCTTATGCAACGAAAAGATAACATGGGATTTGCATTGCATTGCAATGGCTATCTAAGAATTAGTGTTGAAGAATACCATATTAGCGAAGAACATGTTTCATTTCAATACATGCAATACAACTCCTTTGTGCATTAAAGAGATAACATGAGTGCTGCATCGCACAAACCATCTAATGATGTGCAATCAAGAATTTCATATAAGCTATTTGCTTCGTGCATTCCAATGCAAACCAGGTGAGTGAGTTTCTGTTGTGCAACGAAAAGATAAATAACATAAGTGCTGTTTCTTTGCATTGCCGAAACGATCTAACATTGCACATTGAAAAATAACGTATAAGCTATGTACTTTTGCTTTGCCGTGCGTACTAGAACTAACTCGTTGCATGGTTTATTAAAGAGATAACATGAGTGCATTGCATTGCACAAACGATCTAATGATGTACATTGCAGAATTTCATATTAGCTGTATGCTTGGTGCATTTCAATGCAAACCAGACTGACTCATTCGGTTGTGCAACGAAAAGATAAAATAAGTGCTGTTGCTTTGCATTGCACAAATGCATTGAAAAATAACATATAAGCTATGCACTTGTTGCTTTGCCGTGCATACTAGAACTAACTCGTTGCGTTGTTGCTTTAAGGGTTAAGATATGTGCTTTCCATTGCACTTCATACTACAACAAACTTATTAATTTTTGCATTGAAGGGAAATTATTGCAATAGCTATTCCATTACAATGCATAAAACTAATTCCTCTGTGCAATGAAAAAAAACCACACAACATTATGTGCATTCGCATTGCATTGTATACTACAACTAAACTATTCATTTGTGTATTGAAAGAAATGTATTGCAATAGCATTTTGATCACAATGCATACACAATAACTAACTCACTCCGTTGTGCAACGAAGAAGATAACATATTTGTTTTTGCAATCCATTGCACACAACATCTAACATTGTGCATTGAAAAAAAAAACATAAGCTTTTTTGTTGCATTGCATACCAGAACTAACTCAATGCGTTGTGCTTTGAGTAGATACAAATTTGTATGCTATCTTTATGTTTATATCACATCAGACAATATATCAGACAAAGCTTATATGTCTTCAATCCACAACGTTTGATCGTGTGTGAAATGCAGTGCAGAGGAGCAATTTATTATCTTTTTTTTATTAAAAATGTAAAAAAAAAAATTTGCAATACAAAAATATTATTTCTTCAATGCACATCGGAATGAATTAGTTCTTGTAGGCTTTGCACTGCAACAATTACACAGCTTATATGTTATTCTTCAATGTAAAATGTTTGATCTTGTTTCCACAGCAGATATGTTAATCTCTTCGTTGCACAACTGAATGAGTTGCTTACATTGTGTGCATTGTAAAGCAACAGCTAATGCAATGATTTATATACATTACATAGATATATACTGACTGCCTTTGATGTCACATCAACCAAAAGTCCAAATATGACCTACAGAACATTTTTCTGTCAAAAGAGTCCATGAATTACTATACATACACAGTGACTTGTCGTAATGTTATCTCAGGTAGACTGTAGTCCATATCTGACACACTGAACAAATTACTTGAAAAAAGTCCTCAAAATCATTTTTTTTACTATCAACCGAAAAACTCCTTTTTATGTGAAAAATCAGCCATACAGCAGTCCTGGCCTGACATATTTTTGGCCAAATACTACTCGAAACTTTAACTTTCTATACATAATGAATCCTTCTGATGTTCATAAGCAATAGAGAAGTCCATATCTGACCGATTGAACTTATTTCTGGTCAAAGGGTCCTCAAATGGTTTTAAATTATATACATTTATAGACTCTTTCTGATGTTAAATCAGCCATACAGAATTCCAAATTTGACCTACTGAACATATTACTGCCCAAAGAGTTCTCGAAACATGAACTTTCTGTAGGCTTTGAATATTGAATTTTAAGTATTTGAATATTAGCTTTCTATACTTATTGACTCCTTTTGATGTTACATTAGCCATACAAAAGTCCACATTTGACCTATTGAACATATTTCTGGCCAAATATTCCTTAAAGATTAACTTACTACACATTCAGATTGATTTCTTCTGATGTTATATATCAGCCAGACGGCAGTCAAAATTTTAAATACTAAAACATATTTCTGGCCAAAGAGTACTAGAATCTTGAACTTTCTATACAAAATTGTTGACTCCTTCTGATGACCTCTCAGGTTCATATTAGACCCAAGGAGATCAAATATGGCCTCTTTTACTGGCCAAAGAGTCCTTAATGATTAAAACTATAAATTCAGATTGATTTTATTTCTGGTCAAAGAGTACAAGAATCTTGAACTTTCTATACAAACTAGTTGACTCCTTTTGATGTCACGATAGAAATAAGGAAGTTCATATTTGACCAAAGGAACATATTTCTGGCCAAAAAATCCTCAATCTTGAACTTTCTATACATACTCCATCTGATGCTTGATAAGCCATTGCAGCTGCCAGTCTCTGCTTTAACCGAGGAGTTTAAGTGTGCCAAGGTCAGACTGGAAATGACCTTAGTAGAGTCACGCTACAAATGTGTAAGGGAAGCAGCCCCTGCGTTAAAAACTGGTAGAAAGTGGTCAGCAAAGAAATCTGTAGTAGAGGCAAAGGCTGCCCTTCAAATTGGAAGCTGGTAGTCAGTTACACGCAGAACCTAAGCATTCTGGTTACACGCAGAAGACAATATTCCTCCGCCCAGGCGAGCAACCAAAGGTGTTAACATCAATTCTCGCCCAGGACAACTGGAAGCTGCTAGGGAGTGGAAGAAGCTGGCTGATCTTGATCAACGGCTTATTTTTCCACCTGAGATTGCCACCACTAACCTACGACCAGATATTGTTTTGTGGTCTGGATCAGCACGCATTGTTCAACTGATAGAGTTAACAGTGCCATGGGAGGATGCGTTAGATGAGGCATATGAGAGGAAGAAACTGCGGTATGCTCATCTGGCCACTGAAGCAGAACAGCGAGGATGGAGAGTCCAGGTTTATCCAGTGGAAGTGGGTTGTCGAGGTTTTGTGGCACACTCTACAACCCGGTTCCTCAGAGACGTCGGATTCAGCGGCCAAGAGTTGCGTCGCACAGTAAAGAACTTATCTGAAGCAGCAGAAAGGAGCAGTAACTGACTGTGGTTGAGACGGAAAGATGCTAGCTGGCTGTGTACAGGCCGCCACGCTACGGTTTCGTAGAATTCTTGAAAACTTGAAGAGTCTGTTGGTTTATTTGTATACGTTCCTGTGGATATTGCGTGAATGACGGGTGGTTGGGCAGATATTGTGTTTTGCGGTAGGTGGTATGCCATACGGAACCGTTGCCACTGAAACTGCTTTAACGCACCAGTGGGGCTCGACAGGCTTAGTCAAACGGGTTGGCGCGTATGGTTGGGTTGCGGAGAGATTGTGGTTAGGTCTCAGCATCAGGAGGGATGTAGAGGTCAATAAGCTGGGCTAAGTTGAATGGGGACACCAGAGTCACTGTCGAGCCCTCTTGAGGTGTCGTGGGCTAGTCGACGAAACACTGAGGACGGAAGGTGCCCACTTGAAGACCCTAGAGATGTCCCCTACTCGGCTCAATCCAGACGGTTGTCGTGCTGGTCCTGTAGTTGCAGCCGTCACGTGTGCTGACGCGCCAAGTACACTGCAGCCGTTAACGCCGGACAGAAGGGGAGTCACACCACCATACGGAAAGAAGCGTAAATGGATGGAGAAGCATAGTTTACTCTAAACCTACGTCTTAGTTTTGCTTATCTTGGCGAAAGCAGAGTACAAATCAGCATGAAGTTTTAACATCTACTCTCGTGTAATGGAAATCATTTATAGAAAGTCCATATCTGACCTTTTGAACTAATTTCCGGAAAAAAGGGTCCTCAAATGCTTTTAGACTATATAAACTTAGACACTTCTTCTGATGTTAAATCAGCGATACAGAATTTCATATTTGACCTATTACCGTATATACCCGAATATAAGACGAGTTTTTTTGTCCTAAAAATAGGCTGAAAAATGGGGGGTCGTCTTATATTCAGGGTCATCTTATATTCGAGTGGAGCAATCGATTGATAGCCTTTTTCTCCTTTTACTCGTGGAAAAAACGAGCGCGTCGCTTCCATTATGAGCGCGCTCCTACATTTGAAATAACGAACATGAGCGCGCAAAAGACGCGATATGTGAACGGGGGGGGGGGGGGGGAGGTCTCTGCTCGCTTGTCTCTGTCCGCTCTGGCATCCTCTGTGAACGGCGCTTTTTCTTGCCCGGCTCGAGCAGAGGGAGAGAGAGAGAGAGCGGGAGCCGGATCGTCGTCGAAAACGGCCAGACGACCCCGCAGGGTGGTTAAATCCATCCCGTCCCACTCAGGGCAGCCGCAGTCATGGCCAATCAGGAAGCGCATATGTGCCGGTCTCCGCCGACGAGCGGGCCTCTACACGAGGCACAGGTGATGCGAGGCATTTGGAACAACGCCTCGGAAATTTGCTCTTAAAATTATTTTCTGTTGAAAACCAGATTTTTTTTCACTATACATTGAGATTTAATTCTTTTGATGTTATATCAGAATTGTGTATGGCTTATTTAACATTAGAAGTAGTCTCTAACATCAAAAGAATTCAATCTCAATGTATAGTGTTAATCTTTAACCCTCTGGGGTCCTTCATTTAACAGTCACACTCGGGACCTTCGGGTCCAAATGGGCCGAAAGGGCGGGATTCATATTTATTAAAAAAAAATCATACTTTTTTTTTTTTACTTGTTATTTATAATATTTTTTCTTTTCTTTTTTGGTGTTTTGAGATAATTTTATGATTTATAATTAATATTTATACAATAATTATGACCCATTTTTTCCCATTGAACATAATAGAATTTTTTTTTTTATATATATTTTTTAAAAATTTTTTATCAAAGCTGTATTACATTTTAGAGTGAAGCCTAGGCCTCATGAAAGCAATTTTTGAAAAAAAATAGATGCCATCTAGTGGACACACTGAGCATTTTTATCACGCAATAGCACATTTTTACCACCAGTGGATTTACAGCTCTCTGTAGAAAGGCTTGGGGATTCTAGTGATTTTTGCAAATATATGCCAATTTTTTTTCAGGTTGTTGATTTTAAAATATAATAACAGATTCTCAAAGACTATTTTTGTCTTGTTTTTTGTTTGTTTGGTTGGTTTAAATGGTAATTTGAAGTGCCAGTTTTACTTTATAATACAGATTATTATAAATATATAATACAGTGAGTGTGTGTGTGTGTGTGTGTGTGTGTGTGTCTGTTTTGCACTCTTGATGTTTTAGAGATTCACCCCTTCACCGTTGAGTCATTTTTTCTGCATTCTGGCTGATTTGTATGCACAAAAAACTGTTTTCATATTTTTGACAATTTCCCATTCATTTCCAATGGGGGTCATTTAGACCCGAAGGTCCTGAGTGTGACTATTATTTTTTTTTACAACCACTTAGAGTATTCAAATAGACTATTCTATTTGAATAGTCTGTGTTTTCATATTGAATAGTCTGTGTTTTCATATTTTTGCCATTTTCACATTCATTTCCTATGCGGGTCCATTTGGACCAGAAGGTCCTGAGTGTGACTATTTTTTTTTTACAACCACTTAGACTATTCAAATCCTGTCCCCAATTTTTTTGGGTGTTCACATACCTAATACCATAAAAGTCACCAAGTTTCGTAACATTCCGATGAAGCTGTGATTTTTAAAAATTCAAAACAGATGTATATGTAATCTGAATTTATTAGTGTGTATGTGTATAAAAGTGTGTTTGTGTGTGTGTGTGTGTGTGTGGATGTGTCTGTTTTGCACTCTTGATGTTTTATAGATTCACCCCTTCACTGTTGTGTGCTTTTTTTCTGAATCGTGGCTGATTTGTAGATTGTACGCACAAAAGAACTCTGTATTTTCACATTTTTGCCAATTTCCCATTCATTTCCTATGCGGGTCCATTTGGACCCGAAGGTCCTGAGTGTGACTATTTTTTTTACACCCACTTAGACTATTCACATCCTGTCCCCAATTTTTTTGGGTGTTCATATACCAAATACCAACAAAGTCACCAAATTTCGGACCATTCCGAAAAAGCTGTGATTTTTAAAAAAATTTTATTTGAAATTTTCCGGACCATTTGGGCCGAACAACCCCAGAGGGTTAAGGACTCATTGGCCAGAAATGTTTAGTAGGTAAACAATGCAATTCTGTATGGCTGACTTAACATCAGAATGAGTCTAAGTTTATATAGTTTAAAACCATTTGAGGACCCTTTGGCCAGAATTAAGTACAATGGGTCAGATATGGACTTCTAAATGGACTTCTATTTGGCTTATAGGCATATATGGCTTACCAGAAGAAGTCTATGAGTATATATCGAAAGTTATTTATCGAAAGTTATTTGGCCAGAAATATGTTCCTTGGGTCAAATATGAACTTCTGTATGCCTGACGTAACATCTGAAGGAGTCAACAAGTATTTATAGAAAGTTCAAGTTTCGAGTACTCTTTGACCAGAAATATGTTTATTAGTTCAAATTTTGACTTCCGTCTGGCTGATATAACATCAGAAGAAATCAATCTGAATGTATAGTAAGTTAATCTTTAAGGAGTCTCTGGCCAGAAATATGTTCAGTAGGTCAGATGCAGTGTTGGGGAAAGTTACTTTGAAAAGTAATGTGTTACAATATTACGTTACTCCCTTAAAAAGTTAACTTATTGCGTTACTTAGTTACTTTTTTAGAAAAGTAATGTGTTACGTTACTTTTTTTCCACCTGGGCTGGGCTTGTTTTTTTATACCAAAAAAGATATATTTTTGGGCAAATGTAAAAGACCCTTTCACACCAAAAGTGAAATAAGACTGCATTTCCTCAGACTGAAGGAAATGCAGATTTACTCCTGTACAGTAGAGTACAGTAGTGTTCAGTAGAGGGCGCCGCTCAAACAAACCTTTCAGCTGCTGCTGTTCTGGGTAACAGAAGAAGAGGATGCAGGAGAAACAAATTTAACACTTACTTTACCAATAAAAACATATAAAAAAATCTATAGTCATTTTTGCTTATGGTTTAACTGAAAAATCGGAGGTCAGAAGCAAGTACTTTGGTCAATAAAGATTAAATGCATAAAAATGTTTTGTTTTATTTAACATATTTAGGTATTGGAGGTTTGCATAGTGTTCTGATTCTGCATTTCACTGATTTTATTCATTTTGAGGAATATTGAATCTTTTTTGTGCAAGTGAGATGAGTAAATCCACGCTTACATTTAATCTAGAACTATAATAACCATCATGTTTACACACAACGCCTCTGCACTTCGATTTGTCTCAACATTAGGACAGAAGAGCTGTCAGTCAATAAAGGGGAAAACAAAGTAACTTGCGTTACTTATTAGAAAAAGTAACTCAGATATTTTGTTGTAAATTTTAAAAGTAATGCGTTACTTTACTAGTTACTTGAAAAAGTAATCTGATTACGTAACTCAAGTTACTTGTAATGAGTTACCCCCAACACTGGTCAGATGTGGGCATTCATATGGCTAATGTAACATCAAAAGGTGTCAATATGTATAGAAAGCTAATATTCAAAGACTCTTTGGCCAAAAGTATGTTCAGTGGTTCAAAAGTGGAACCGTATTGCTGTTTTAAAATCAGAATGAGTCTATAAGTTTATATACTTTAAAACCTTTGAAGGATCCTTTGATCAGAAATAAGTTCAATAGGTCAGATATGGACTTCTAAATGCCTTATGAAGCATCAGAATGAACATGAACTTCTGCATGGCTGACGTAACATCATAGGAGTCAATATGTATAGAAAGTTAATGTTCAAAGACTATTTGGCCAAAAATATGTTTAGTGGTTTAAATTTTGACTGCCGTCTGACTGACATAACATAAGAATTAAATCTCAAAGTATAGTGTTCATCTTTAAGTACTCTATGGTCAGAAATATGTTCAGTAGGTTTTAACATCAGAATGAGTCTCTAAGTTTACATAGTGTAAAACCATTTGAAGAACCTTTTGGCCAGAATTAAGTTCAATAGGTCAGATATGGACTTCGATATGGACTTCCTTATGGCTTATGAAGCACCATAAGAAGTATATGACTATGTTTAGATGATATAAAGTTCAAGATAGAGGATTGTTTGGCCAGAAATATGTTCCTTGGGTCAAATATGAACTTCTGTATGCCTGACAAAACATCTGAAGGAGTCAACATGTATAGAAAGTTCAAGTTTTGAGTATTCTTTGGCCAGAAATAGGTTTAGTAGTTCAAATTTTTACTTCCATCTGGCTGATGTAACATCAGAACAAATCAATCTGAATGTATAGTAAGTTACTCTTTAACGAATCTCTGGCCAGAAATATGTTAAGTAGGTAAAATGTGGACTTTTGTCAGGCTGATATAACATCAAAAGGAGTCAATATGTTTAGAAATTTCATGTTCAAAGACTCTTTGGCCAACAGTATGTTCATTACTTCAAAAGGAACCTCTGTATGGCTGATTTAACATAAGAAGGAGGTAACGAGTATATATAGAAAGTTCAAGTTTCGAGTACTCTTTGGCCAAGAAAAATACAGTAGGTCAAATATGAACTTTTGTCAGGCTGATATAACATAAGGAGTTCAAATCTATTCAAATCTCAATGAACAGTGTTAATCTTTAATTACTCTTTGGTCAGAAATATGTTCAGTATATTTTAACATCAGAATGAGTCTCTAAGTTTATATAGTTTAAAACCATTTGAGGACCCTTTGGCCAGAATTAAGTTCAATAGATCAGATATGGACTTCTAAATGGACTTTTATATGGCTTATGAAGCACCATAAGAAGTCTATGACTATGTATAGATGGTAGAATCTTCAAAATCAGGGAATCTTTGGCCAGAAATATGTTCCTTGGGTCAAATATGAACTTCTGTATGCCTGACGTAACATCTGAAGGAGTCAACAAATATTTATAGAAAGTTCAAGTTTCGAGTACTCTTTGGACAGAAATATGTTTAGTAGTTCAAATTTTGACTGCCGTCTGGCTGATATAACATTGGAAAAAATCAATCTGATTGTATAGTAAGTTCATTTTTAAGGAATCTCTGGCCAGAAATATGTTCGTAGGTCAGATATGGACTTCTATATGGACTTCTATATGACTTATGAAGCACCGTAAGGAGTCTATGACTATCAGTGTTGGGGGTAACTCATTACAAGTAACTTGAGTTACGTAATCAGATTACTTTTTCAAGTAACTAGTAAAGTAACACATTACTTTTAAAATTTACAACAAAATATCTGAGTTACTTTTTCTAATAAGTAACGCAAGTTACTTTGTTTTCCCCTTTATTGACTGACAGCTCTTCTGTCCTAATGTTGAGACAAATCGAAGTGCAGAGGCGTTGTGTGTAAACATGATGGTTATTATAGTTCTAGATTAAATGTAAGCGTGGATTTACTCATCTCACTTGCACAAAAAAGATTCAATATTCCTCAAAATGAATAAAATCAGTGAAATGCAGAATCAGAACACTATGCAAACCTCCAATACCTAAATATGTTAAATAAAACAAAAAAAATTTATGCATTTAATCTTTATTGACCAAAGTACTTGCTTCTGACCTCCAATTTTTCAGTTAAACCATAAGCAAAAATAACTATAGATTTTTTTATATGTTTTTATTGGTAAAGTAAGTGTTAAATTTGTTTCTCCTGCATCCTCTTCTTCTGTTACCCAGAACAGCAGCAGCTGAAAGGTTTGTTCGAGCGGCGCCCTCTACTGAACACTACTGTACTCTACTGTACAGGAGTAAATCTGCATTTCCTTCAGTCTGAGGCTTATTATTTCACTTTTGGTGTGAAAGGGTCTTTACATTTGCCCAAAAATATATCTTTTTTGGTATAAAAAAACAAGCCCAGCCCAGGTGGAAAAAAAGTAACGTAACACATTACTTTTCTAAAAAAGTAACTAAGTAACGCAATAAGTTAACTTTTTAAGGGAGTAACGTAATATTGTAACGCATTACTTTTCAAAGTAACTTTCCCCAACACTGATGACTATATATCGAAAGTTCAAGATCGAGGATTCTTTGGCCAGAAATATGTTCCTTGGGTCAAATATGAACTTCTGTATGCTTGACGTAACATCTGAAGGACTCAACAAGTATTTATAGAAAGTTCAAGTTTCGAGTACTCTTTGGACAGAAATTTGTTTAGTAGTTCAAATTTTGACTGCCGTCTGGCTGATATAACATTGGAAAAAATCATTCTGATTGTATAGTAAGTTAATTTTTAAGAAATCTCTGGCCAGAAATATGTTCAGTAGGTCAGATATGGACTTCTATATGGACTTCTATATGACTTATGAAGCACCGTAAGAAGTCTATGACTATATATCGAAAGTTCAAGTTCGAGGATTCTTTGGCCAGAAATATGTTCCTTGGGTCAAATATGAACTTCTGTATGCCTGACGTAACATCTGAAGGAGTCAACAAATATTTATAGAAAGTTCAAGTTTCGAGTACTCTTTGGACAGAAATATGTTTAGTAGTTCAAATTTTGACTGCCGTCTGGCTGATATAACATTGGAAAAAATCAATCTGATTGTATAGTAAGTTCATTTTTAAGGAATCTCTGGCCAGAAATATGTTCGTAGGTCAGATATGGACTTCTATATGGACTTCTATATGACTTATGAAGCACCGTAAGGAGTCTATGACTATCAGTGTTGGGGGTAACTCATTACAAGTAACTTGAGTTACGTAATCAGATTACTTTTTCAAGTAACTAGTAAAGTAACGCATTACTTTTAAAATTTACAACAAAATATCTGAGTTACTTTTTCTAATAAGTAACGCAAGTTACTTTGTTTTCCCCTTTATTGACTGACAGCTCTTCTGTCCTAATGTTGAGACAAATCGAAGTGCAGAGGCGTTGTGTGTAAACATGATGGTTATTATAGTTCTAGATTAAATGTAAGCGTGGATTTACTCATCTCACTTGCACAAAAAAGATTCAATATTCCTCAAAATGAATAAAATCAGTGAAATGCAGAATCAGAACACTATGCAAACCTCCAATACCTAAATATGTTAAATAAAACAAAACATTTTTATGCATTTAATCTTTATTGACCAAAGTACTTGCTTCTGACCTCCGATTTTTCAGTTAAACCATAAGCAAAAATGACTATAGATTTTTTTATATGTTTTTATTGGTAAAGTAAGTGTTAAATTTGTTTCTCCTGCATCCTCTTCTTCTGTTACCCAGAACAGCAGCAGCTGAAAGGTTTGTTTGAGCGGCGCCCTCTACTGAACACTACTGTACTCTACTGTACAGGAGTAAATCTGCATTTCCTTCAGTCTGAGGAAATGCAGTCTTATTTCACTTTTGGTGTGAAAGGGTCTTTACATTTGCCCAAAAATATATCTTTTTTGGTATAAAAAAACAAGCCCAGCCCAGGTGGAAAAAAAGTAACGTAACACATTACTTTTCTAAAAAAGTAACTAAGTAACGCAATAAGTTAACTTTTTAAGGGAGTAACGTAATATTGTAACGCATTACTTTTCAAAGTAACTTTCCCCAACACTGATGACTATATATCGAAAGTTCAAGATCGAGGATTCTTTGGCCAGAAATATGTTCCTTGGGTCAAATATGAACTTCTGTATGCTTGACGTAACATCTGAAGGACTCAACGAGTATGTATAGAAAGTTCAAGTTTCGAGTACTCTTTGGCAAGAAATAGGTTTAGTAGCTCAAATTTTGACTTCCGTCTGGCTGATATAACATCAGAACAAATCAATCTGAATGAAGGAATCTTTTGCCAGAAATATGTTCAGTATGTCAAATATGGACTTTTGTCAGGCTGATATAACATAAGGAGTTCAAATCTATTCAAATCTCAATGAATAGTGTTAATCTTTAATTACTCTTTGGTCAGAAATATGTTCAGTATATTTTAACTTCAGAATGAGTCTCTAAGTTTATATATTTGAAAACCATTTGAGGACCCTTTGGCCAGAATTAAGTTCAAAAGGTCAGATATGGACTTCTAAATGGACTTCTATATGGCTTATGAAGCACCTTAAGAAGTCTATGACTATGTATAGATGGTAGAAAGTTCAAGATCAGGGAATCTTTGGCCAGAAATATGTTCCTTGGGTCAAATATGAATTTCTGTATGCCTGACGTAACATCTGAAGGAGTCAACAAATATTTATAGAAAGTTCAAGTTTCGAGTACTCTTTGGCAAGAAATAGGTTTAGTAGGTCAAATTTTGACTTCCGTCTGGCTGAAATAACATTGGAAAAAATCAATCTGATTGTATAGTAAGTTTATCTTTAAGGAATCTTTTGCCAGAAATATGTTCAGTATGTCAAATGTGGACTTTTGAGAGGCTGATATAACATCAAAAGGAGTCAATATATATAGAAAGATAATGTTCAAAGACTCTTTGGCCAAAAGTATGTTCAGTGGTTCAAAAAGGAACTGTATGGAACTGTATAGAATGAGTCTATACGTTTATATACTTTAAAACCTTTGGAGGACCCTTTGACCAAAAATAAGTTCAAAAGGTCAGAAATGGACTTCTAAATGGCTCATGGAGTATCAGAAGGAGTCTATGAGTATGTATAGAAAGTTCATGATTGAGCACTATTTTGTCAGAAATATGTTTCTTGGGTCAAATGTGAACTTCTGTATGGCTGACGTAACATCAGAACATCAATGTAAACAAAGTTCAAGTTTCGAGTACTCTTTGGCCAAAAGTATGTTCAGTGGTTCAAAAAGGAACCGTATTGCTGATTTAACATCAGAATGAGTCTACGTTTATATACTTTAAAACCTTTGGAGAACGCTTTGATCAGAAATAAGTTCAATAAGACAGAAATGGACGTCTAAATGGCGTTAAATGGACGTCTAATGGATTAATTTATAACTTGTAAGTTAATCTTTAAGGAATTTTTGGCCAGAAATATGTTCAGTATGTCAAATGTGGACTTTTGTCAGGCTGATTTAACATCAGAAGGAGTCAACGAGTATGTATAGAAAGTTCAAGTTTCGAGAACTCTTTGGCCAAAAAAATTCAGTAGGTCAAATATGGACTTTTGTCATAAACAGAAAAAGAATTCAATCTCAATGAATAGTGTTAATCTTTAAGTACTCTTTGGTCAGAAATATGTTCAGTATGTTTCAACATCAGCATGAGTCTCTAAGTTTATATAGTTTAAAACCATTTAAGGCCAAAGGACTTTGACCATAATTAAGTTCAATAGGTCAGATATGGATTTCTATGGCTTATGAAGCACCAGAAGAATTTAATTATAATCGCATTAGCTAGTTTATTACAATGCATATAATACCTACCTCATATCTGTTGTGCAACGAAGAGATAGGACGAGGAGTTGTTTTACATTGCACAAGCGATCTAACGGTGTGCAATGAAGAATATCATATAAGCTGTGTGCTTGATGCATTGCAATGCACACCAAGAATGGACTTATTTTGCAACGTAGAGTACAAAGTGCTATTGCATTGCATTGCACAGACAATCTGACATTGCGCATTGAAAAAGAATATATATATATATATATATAATTAATTGGCAAAAAAGAATAAGGTTGCAGTGCAATGGAAAGACATTTGTTAAGGGTTTTGTGTAGAGTAATAATTTAGATTGCAATGGATCAACACAAATGTTATCTCCTCAAAAGCATTATGCAATGAGTTAGTTCTGGTATGTTATGCAACAAGCGCATGTTATATATATATGTATATATATATGTATATATATATATATATATATATATATATATATATATATATATATATATATATATATATATACATATATATATACATATATATATAACATGCGCTTGTTGCATAACATACCAGAACTAACTCATTGCATAATGCTTTTGAGGAGATAACATTTGTGTTGATCCATTGCAATCTAAATTATTACTCTACACAAAACCCTTAACAAATGTCTTTCCATTGCACTGCAACCTTATTCTTTTTTGCCATTTAAGGGAAATTACTGCATTAGCTCTTGCATTACAATGCATAAAATGACCTGTTACCTCTAATGCAACGAAGAGCATTGCAATGGCGATCTAAGTGTTGAAGAATAACATATTAGCGAAGAACATCTTGCATTTCAATACATGCTAAAACCAACTCATTCTTTTGTGCATTAAAGAGATAAGATTAGTTGTCATTACATTGCACAAACGATCTAATGATGTGGATTAAAGAATTTCATAAGCTATGTGCTTGGTGCAATTCAATGCAAACCAGAACTGACTCATTCGGTTGTTCAACGAAAAGTTGTGTACTGTTGCTTTCCATTGGTCTGTACTGTACAAGTACTGTTGCTTTGCATTGCACAAACGATCTAACATTGCTCATTGAAAAATAACATATAAGCGATGCACTTGTTGCTTTGCCGTGCATACTAGAACTAACTTATTGCGTTGTGCTTTAAGGAGATAAAATAGTGCTGTTGCATTGCATTGCGAAAAAAATCTGAATTATTACTCTATGCAATGAAAACACATAACATTTGTGCTTTCCATTGCTCTGCATAATACATCAACCTTATTCATTTTTGTATTGAAGGGAAATTATTGCATTAGCACTTGCTTTACAATGCATAAAATTACCTCATACCTCTTATGAAACGAAGAGATAACATAGGAGATAACATTGCATTACATTGCAAAGGCGATCTAAGAATTAGCTAAGAAGAATAACGTATTAGCGAAGGACATGTTACATTTCAATACATGTCAGAACTAACTCATTCCTTTGTGCATTAAAGAGATAACATGAGTGCTATTGCACTGCATTGCACAAACGATCTAAAGATGTTTATTGAATGCTCTTGGTGCATTTCGATGCATACAAGAACTGACTCATTCGGTTGTGCAACGAAGAGATAACAAAAGTGCTGTTGCATTGCATTGCACAAACGATCTAACATTGCGCATTGAAAAATAACGTAAAAGCTGTTGCATTGCATTGTGCTTTGAGGAGATAAAATAGCACTAGCTAATGCATTGCAAAAAAAATCTTAATTATTCCTCTATGCAATGAAAACCAAAACATATGTTCTTTCCAATTCATCTTTCCTACAACAACCTTTTTTTTACATTGGAGGAAAATTATTGCATTAGCTCTTGCATTACAATGCACAGAATAACTATCTCCTGTGCAACGACGAGATAACAGGAGATTTGCATTGCAAAGGCGATCTAAGAATTAGCGTTGAAGAATTACATGCAAAGCACATGTTGCATTTCAATGCATGCCAGAACTAACTCTCAGAACTGACTTTGTGCATTAAAGAGATAACATGAGTACTGTTGTACTGCTTTGCAAAAACGATCTATTTCGCATTGAAGAATAACATATAAGCTATGCACTTGTTTTGTGCATTGCATACCAGAACTAACTCATTGCGTTTGTCTTTGAGGAGATCAAATTTGTGCTCTTGCCAATGCTTTGCAAAAACATCTAAATTATTTCTCTATGCAATAAAAACCACAACATATCCTATTGCACATCCTATTGGACAACATTTCCTATGGCAGTGCATACTACAACAAACTTTAATTTTTGCATTAAAGGGACAGCAACAGCACTAATATTATCTCTTCGTTGCACAACCGAATGAGTCAGTTCTGGTATGCATTGAAATGCACCAAGCAAATAATCTGATATTTTTCAATGCACATCGTTAGATCGTTTGTGCAATGCAGTGCAACAGCACTCATGTACTTTAATGCACAAAGTTAGTTCTGAGAGTTAGTTCTGGCATGCCATGAAATGACGCTTTTGACCATGCGTCAACATCCGACGCACATGGCACCATTTAGCGTCAGGTAGATGATACTCATCCTCGGGCGTCATCTAACGCCTTTAGCGTCAGTTAAATGACGCTTCCGTTTTTAGCGTCAGTTAAATGACGCTTCCGTTATGGGTAGGTTTAGGTCTGGGGTAGGGTTAGCGTCTCATATTGACGCTAAAGGGTGCCATGTGCGTCGGATGTTGACGCATGGTCAAAAGCGTCATTTCATGGCATGCCAGAACTAACTCTCAGAACTAACTTTGTGCTTTAAAGTACATGAGTGCCGTTGCACTGCATTGCACAAACGATCTAACGATGTGCATTGAAAAATATCAGATTATTTGCTTGGTGCATTTCAATGCATACCAGAACTGACTCATTCGGTTGTGCAACGAAGAGATAATGCTGTTGCATTGCATTGCACAAACGATCTAACATTGCGCATTGAAAAATAACGTATAAGCTGTTGCATTCCATTGCATACCAGAACTAACTCATTAGTTTGTACTTTGAGGAGATACAATTAGTGCTGTTGCAGACAGTGCATTGCAAAAAAAAATCTAAATTATTCCTCTATGGATCTATATTCCTCTATCTATATTCCTCTATCACAACGTATGTTCTTTCCTATTGCAATGCATTCCACAACAAACTTAATTTTTACATTAGAGGAAAATTATTGCATTAGCTCTTGCATTACAATGCACAGAATAACTACCTCATAACTATTGCACATCCCATTGGACAACATTTCCTATGGTAATGCATACTACTACGAAAAATAATTTTTGCATTGAAGTGAAAGT
This sequence comes from Tiaroga cobitis, assembly GCA_030578255.1. Classification (NCBI taxonomy): domain Eukaryota; kingdom Metazoa; phylum Chordata; class Actinopteri; order Cypriniformes; family Leuciscidae; genus Tiaroga; species Tiaroga cobitis. The sequence goes on from CM060614.1 coordinate 21,171,645, forward strand.
ATTGCATTAGCTCTTGCATTACAATGCACAGAATAACTACCTCATACCTCCTGTGCAACGAAGAGATAAGATAGGAGTTGTATTGCAAAGGCGATCTAAGAATTAGCGTTGAAGAATAACATATAAGCGAAGCACATGTTGCATTTCAATGCATGCCAGAACTAACTCTCAGAACTGACTTTGTGAATTAAAGAGATAACATGAGTTCTGTTGCACTGCATTGCACAAACGATCTAAAATTTCGCATTGAAGAAAAACATATAAGCTATGCGCTTGTTGCATTGCATACCAGAACTAACTCATTGCGTTGTGTTTTGAGGAGATAACATTTGTGTTCTTCCATTGCAATCTAAATTATTACTCTGTACAATGAAACCCATAACACATGTGCTTTCCATTGCACTGCAACCTTTTTTAATTTTTGCCATTGAAGGGAAATTATTGCATTAGCTCTAGCATTACAATGCATACAATGGCTTCATATCTCTTATGCAACGAAAAGATAACATGGGATTTGCATTGCATTGCAATGGCTATCTAAGAATTAGTGTTGAAGAATACCATATTAGCGAAGAACATGTTTCATTTCAATACATGCAATACAACTCCTTTGTGCATTAAAGAGATAACATGAGTGCTGCATTGCACAAACCATCTAATGATGTGCAATCAAGAATTTCATATAAGCTATTTGCTTCGTGCATTCCAATGCAAACCAGGTGAGTGAGTTTCTGTTGTGCAACGAAAAGATAAATAACATAAGTGCTGTTTCTTTGCATTGCCGAAACGATCTAACATTGCACATTGAAAAATAACGTATAAGCTATGTACTTTTGCTTTGCCGTGCGTACTAGAACTAACTCGTTGCATGGTTTATTAAAGAGATAACATGAGTGCATTGCATTGCACAAACGATCTAATGATGTACATTGCAGAATTTCATATTAGCTGTATGCTTGGTGCATTTCAATGCAAACCAGACTGACTCATTCGGTTGTGCAACGAAAAGATAAAATAAGTGCTGTTGCTTTGCATTGCACAAATGCATTGAAAAATAACATATAAGCTATGCACTTGTTGCTTTGCCGTGCATACTAGAACTAACTCGTTGCGTTGTTGCTTTAAGGGTTAAGATATGTGCTTTCCATTGCACTTCATACTACAACAAACTTATTAATTTTTGCATTGAAGGGAAATTATTGCAATAGCTATTCCATTACAATGCATAAAACTAATTCCTCTGTGCAATGAAAAAAAAACACACAACATTATGTGCATTCGCATTGCATTGTATACTACAACTAAACTATTCATTTGTGTATTGAAAGAAATGTATTGCAATAGCATTTTGATCACAATGCATACACAATAACTAACTCACTCCGTTGTGCAACGAAGAAGATAACATATTTGTTTTTGCAATCCATTGCACACAACATCTAACATTGTGCATTGAAAAAAAAAACATAAGCTTTTTTGTTGCATTGCATACCAGAACTAACTCAATGCGTTGTGCTTTGAGTAGATACAAATTTGTATGCTATCTTTATGTTTATATCACATCAGACAATATATCAGACAAAGCTTATATGTCTTCAATCCACAACGTTTGATCGTGTGTGAAATGCAGTGCAGAGGAGCAATTTATTATCTTTTTTTTATTAAAAATGTAAAAAAAAAAATTTGCAATACAAAAATATTATTTCTTCAATGCACATCGGAATGAATTAGTTCTTGTAGGCTTTGCACTGCAACAATTACACAGCTTATATGTTATTCTTCAATGTAAAATGTTTGATCTTGTTTCCACAGCAGATATGTTAATCTCTTCGTTGCACAACTGAATGAGTTGCTTACATTGTGTGCATTGTAAAGCAACAGCTAATGCAATGATTTATATACATTACATAGATATATACTGACTGCCTTTGATGTCACATCAACCAAAAGTCCAAATATGACCTACAGAACATTTTTCTGTCAAAAGAGTCCATGAATTACTATACATACACAGTGACTTGTCGTAATGTTATCTCAGGTAGACTGTAGTCCATATCTGACACACTGAACAAATTACTTGAAAAAAGTCCTCAAAATCATTTTTTTTACTATCAACCGAAAAACTCCTTTTTATGTGAAAAATCAGCCATACAGCAGTCCTGGCCTGACATATTTTTGGCCAAATACTACTCGAAACTTTAACTTTCTATACATAATGAATCCTTCTGATGTTCATAAGCAATAGAGAAGTCCATATCTGACCGATTGAACTTATTTCTGGTCAAAGGGTCCTCAAATGGTTTTAAATTATATACATTTATAGACTCTTTCTGATGTTAAATCAGCCATACAGAATTCCAAATTTGACCTACTGAACATATTACTGCCAAAAGAGTTCTCGAAACATGAACTTTCTGTAGGCTTTGAATATTGAATTTTAAGTATTTGAATATTAGCTTTCTATACTTATTGACTCCTTTTGATGTTACATTAGCCATACAAAAGTCCACATTTGACCTATTGAACATATTTTTGGCCAAATATTCCTTAAAGATTAACTTACTACACATTCAGATTGATTTCTTCTGATGTTATATATCAGCCAGACGGCAGTCAAAATTTTAAATACTAAAACATATTTCTGGCCAAAGAGTACTAGAATCTTGAACTTTCTATACAAAATTGTTGACTCCTTCTGATGACCTCTCAGGTTCATATTAGACCCAAGGAGATCAAATATGGCCTCTTTTACTGGCCAAAGAGTCCTTAATGATTAAAACTATAAATTCAGATTGATTTTATTTCTGGTCAAAGAGTACAAGAATCTTGAACTTTCTATACAAACTAGTTGACTCCTTTTGATGTCACGATAGAAATAAGGAAGTTCATATTTGACCAAAGGAACATATTTCTGGCCAAAAAATCCTCAATCTTGAACTTTCTATACATACTCCATCTGATGCTTGATAAGCCATTGCAGCTGCCAGTCTCTGCTTTAACCGAGGAGTTTAAGTGTGCCAAGGTCAGACTGGAAATGACCTTAGTAGAGTCACGCTACAAATGTGTAAGGGAAGCAGCCCCTGCGTTAAAAACTGGTAGAAAGTGGTCAGCAAAGAAATCTGTAGTAGAGGCAAAGGCTGCCCTTCAAATTGGAAGCTGGTAGTCAGTTACACGCAGAACCTAAGCATTCTGGTTACACGCAGAAGACAATATTCCTCCGCCCAGGCGAGCAACCAAAGGTGTTAACATCAATTCTCGCCCAGGACAACTGGAAGCTGCTAGGGAGTGGAAGAAGCTGGCTGATCTTGATCAACGGCTTATTTTTCCACCTGAGATTGCCACCACTAACCTACGACCAGATATTGTTTTGTGGTCTGGATCAGCACGCATTGTTCAACTGATAGAGTTAACAGTGCCATGGGAGGATGCGTTAGATGAGGCATATGAGAGGAAGAAACTGCGGTATGCTCATCTGGCCACTGAAGCAGAACAGCGAGGATGGAGAGTCCAGGTTTATCCAGTGGAAGTGGGTTGTCGAGGTTTTGTGGCACACTCTACAACCCGGTTCCTCAGAGACGTCGGATTCAGCGGCCAAGAGTTGCGTCGCACAGTAAAGAACTTATCTGAAGCAGCAGAAAGGAGCAGTAACTGACTGTGGTTGAGACGGAAAGATGCTAGCTGGGTGTGTACAGGCCGCCACGCTACGGTTTCGTAGAATTCTTGAAAACTTGAAGAGTCTGTTGGTTTATTTGTATACGTTCCTGTGGATATTGCGTGAATGACGGGTGGTTGGGCAGATATTGTGTTTTGCGGTAGGTGGTATGCCATACGGAACCGTTGCCACTGAAACTGCTTTAACGCACCAGTGGGGCTCGACAGGCTTAGTCAAACGGGTTGGCGCGTATGGTTGGGTTGCGGAGAGATTGTGGTTAGGTCTCAGCATCAGGAGGGATGTAGAGGTCAATAAGCTGGGCTAAGTTGAATGGGGACACCAGAGTCACTGTCGAGCCCTCTTGAGGTGTCGTGGGCTAGTCGACGAAACACTGAGGACGGAAGGTGCCCACTTGAAGACCCTAGAGATGTCCCCTACTCGGCTCAATCCAGACGGTTGTCGTGCTGGTCCTGTAGTTGCAGCCGTCACGTGTGCTGACGCGCCAAGTACACTGCAGCCGTTAACGCCGGACAGAAGGGGAGTCACACCACCATACGGAAAGAAGCGTAAATGGATGGAGAAGCATAGTTTACTCTAAACCTACGTCTTAGTTTTGCTTATCTTGGCGAAAGCAGAGTACAAATCAGCATGAAGTTTTAACATCTACTCTCGTGTAATGGAAATCATTTATAGAAAGTCCATATCTGACCTTTTGAACTAATTTCCGGAAAAAAGGGTCCTCAAATGCTTTTAGACTATATAAACTTAGACACTTCTTCTGATGTTAAATCAGCGATACAGAATTTCATATTTGACCTATTACCGTATATACCCGAATATAAGACGAGTTTTTTTGTCCTAAAAATAGGCTGAAAAATGGGGGGTCGTCTTATATTCAGGGTCATCTTATATTCGAGTGGAGCAATCGATTGATAGCCTTTTTCTCCTTTTACTCGTGGAAAAAACGAGCGCGTCGCTTCCATTATGAGCGCGCTCCTACATTTGAAATAACGAACTTGAGCGCGCAAAAGACGCGATATGTGAACGGGGGGGGGGGGGGGGGGGGGGGGAGGTCTCTGCTCGCTTGTCTCTGTCCGCTCTGGCATCCTCTGTGAACGGCGCTTTTTCTTGCCCGGCTCGAGCAGAGGGAGAGAGAGAGAGAGCGGGAGCCGGATCGTCGTCGAAAACGGCCAGACGACCCCGCAGGGTGGTTAAATCCATCCCGTCCCACTCAGGGCAGCCGCAGTCATGGCCAATCAGGAAGCGCATATGTGCCGGTCTCCGCCGACGAGCGGGCCTCTACACGAGGCACAGGTGATGCGAGGCATTTGGAACAACGCCTCGGAAATTTGCTCTTAAAATTATTTTCTGTTGAAAACCAGATTTTTTTTCCACAAAAATCTGTTTTTTCCCAAAAATAAGTCTGGAAAATAGGGGGGTCGTCTTATATTCAGGGTCGTCTTATATTCAGGTTTATATGGTAAACATATTACTGGCCAAGGACTCCTTAAAGATTGTTACTATCCATTAAGATTTACCGATTGAACTTGTTTGTGGTCAAATGATCCTCAAATGGTTTTAAACTATTAAGCTTAGACTCATTCTGATGTTAAGTCAGCCATACAGAATTGCATATTTGACCTACTAAACATTTCTGGCCAATGAGTCCTTAAAGATTAACACTATACATTGAGATTTAATTCTTTTGATGTTATATCAGAATTGTGTATGGCTTATTTAACATTAGAAGTAGTCTCTAACATCAAAAGAATTCAATCTCAATGTATAGTGTTAATCTTTAAGGACTCATTGGCCAGAAATGTTTAGTAGGTAAACAATGCAATTCTGTATGGCTGACTTAACATCAGAATGAGTCTAAGTTTATATAGTTTAAAACCATTTGAGGACCCTTTGGCCAGAATTAAGTACAATGGGTCAGATATGGACTTCTAAATGGACTTCTATTTGGCTTATAGGCATATATGGCTTACCAGAAGAAGTCTATGAGTATATATCGAAAGTTATTTATCGAAAGTTATTTGGCCAGAAATATGTTCCTTGGGTCAAATATGAACTTCTGTATGCCTGACGTAACATCTGAAGGAGTCAACAAGTATTTATAGAAAGTTCGAGTTTCGAGTACTCTTTGACCAGAAATATGTTTATTAGTTCAAATTTTGACTTCCGTCTGGCTGATATAACATCAGAAGAAATCAATCTGAATGTATAGTAAGTTAATCTTTAAGGAGTCTCTGGCCAGAAATATGTTCAGTAGGTCAGATGTGGGCATTCATATGGCTAATGTAACATCAAAAGGTGTCAATATGTATAGAAAGCTAATATTCAAAGACTCTTTGGCCAAAAGTATGTTCAGTGGTTCAAAAGTGGAACCGTATTGCTGTTTTAAAATCAGAATGAGTCTATAAATTTATATACTTTAAAACCTTTGAAGGATCCTTTGATCAGAAATAAGTTCAATAGGTCAGATATGGACTTCTAAATGCCTTATGAAGCATCAGAATGAATATGAACTTCTGCATGGCTGACGTAACATCATAGGAGTCAATATGTATAGAAAGTTAATGTTCAAAGACTATTTGGCCAAAAATATGTTTAGTGGTTTAAATTTTGACTGCCGTCTGACTGACATAACATAAGAATTAAATCTCAAAGTATAGTGTTCATCTTTAAGTACTCTATGGTCAGAAATATGTTCAGTAGGTTTTAACATCAGAATGAGTCTCTAAGTTTACATAGTGTAAAACCATTTGAAGAACCTTTTGGCCAGAATTAAGTTCAATAGGTCAGATATGGACTTCGATATGGACTTCCTTATGGCTTATGAAGCACCATAAGAAGTATATGACTATGTTTAGATGATATAAAGTTCAAGATAGAGGATTGTTTGGCCAGAAATATGTTCCTTGGGTCAAATATGAACTTCTGTATGCCTGACAAAACATCTGAAGGAGTCAACATGTATAGAAAGTTCAAGTTTTGAGTATTCTTTGGCCAGAAATAGGTTTAGTAGTTCAAATTTTTACTTCCATCTGGCTGATGTAACATCAGAACAAATCAATCTGAATGTATAGTAAGTTACTCTTTAACGAATCTCTGGCCAGAAATATGTTAAGTAGGTAAAATGTGGACTTTTGTCAGGCTGATATAACATCAAAAGGAGTCAATATGTTTAGAAATTTCATGTTCAAAGACTCTTTGGCCAACAGTATGTTCATTACTTCAAAAGGAACCTCTGTATGGCTGATTTAACATAAGAAGGAGGTAACGAGTATATATAGAAAGTTCAAGTTTCGAGTACTCTTTGGCCAAGAAAAATACAGTAGGTCAAATATGAACTTTTGTCAGGCTGATATAACATAAGGAGTTCAAATCTATTCAAATCTCAATGAACAGTGTTAATCTTTAATTACTCTTTGGTCAGAAATATGTTCAGTATATTTTAACATCAGAATGAGTCTCTAAGTTTATATAGTTTAAAACCATTTGAGGACCCTTTGGCCAGAATTAAGTTCAATAGATCAGATATGGACTTCTAAATGGACTTTTATATGGCTTATGAAGCACCATAAGAAGTCTATGACTATGTATAGATGGTAGAATCTTCAAAATCAGGGAATCTTTGGCCAGAAATATGTTCCTTGGGTCAAATATGAACTTCTGTATGCCTGACGTAACATCTGAAGGAGTCAACAAATATTTATAGAAAGTTCAAGTTTCGAGTACTCTTTGGACAGAAATATGTTTAGTAGTTCAAATTTTGACTGCCGTCTGGCTGATATAACATTGGAAAAAATCAATCTGATTGTATAGTAAGTTCATTTTTAAGGAATCTCTGGCCAGAAATATGTTCGTAGGTCAGATATGGACTTCTATATGGACTTCTATATGACTTATGAAGCACCGTAAGGAGTCTATGACTATCAGTGTTGGGGGTAACTCATTACAAGTAACTTGAGTTACGTAATCAGATGACTTTTTCAAGTAACTAGTAAAGTAACACATTACTTTTAAAATTTACAACAAAATATCTGAGTTACTTTTTCTAATAAGTAACGCAAGTTACTTTGTTTTCCCCTTTATTGACTGACAGCTCTTCTGTCCTAATGTTGAGACAAATCGAAGTGCAGAGGCGTTGTGTGTAAACATGATGGTTATTATAGTTCTAGATTAAATGTAAGCGTGGATTTACTCATCTCACTTGCACAAAAAAGATTCAATATTCCTCAAAATGAATAAAATCAGTGAAATGCAGAATCAGAACACTATGCAAACCTCCAATACCTAAATATGTTAAATAAAACAAAAAATTTTTATGCATTTAATCTTTATTGACCAAAGTACTTGCTTCTGACCTCCAATTTTTCAGTTAAACCATAAGCAAAAATGACTATAGATTTTTTTATATGTTTTTATTGGTAAAGTAAGTGTTAAATTTGTTTCTCCTGCATCCTCTTCTTCTGTTACCCAGAACAGCAGCAGCTGAAAGGTTTGTTCGAGCGGCGCCCTCTACTGAACACTACTGTACTCTACTGTACAGGAGTAAATCTGCATTTCCTTCAGTCTGAGGCTTATTATTTCACTTTTGGTGTGAAAGGGTCTTTACATTTGCCCAAAAATATATCTTTTTTGGTATAAAAAAACAAGCCCAGCCCAGGTGGAAAAAAAGTAACGTAACACATTACTTTTCTAAAAAAGTAACTAAGTAACGCAATAAGTTAACTTTTTAAGGGAGTAACGTAATATTGTAACGCATTACTTTTCAAAGTAACTTTCCCCAACACTGATGACTATATATCGAAAGTTCAAGATCGAGGATTCTTTGGCCAGAAATATGTTCCTTGGGTCAAATATGAACTTCTGTATGCTTGACGTAACATCTGAAGGACTCAACAAGTATTTATAGAAAGTTCAAGTTTCGAGTACTCTTTGGACAGAAATATGTTTAGTAGTTCAAATTTTGACTGCCGTCTGGCTGATATAACATTGGAAAAAATCATTCTGATTGTATAGTAAGTTAATTTTTAAGGAATCTCTGGCCAGAAATATGTTCAGTAGGTCAGATATGGACTTCTATATGGACTTCTATATGACTTATGAAGCACCGTAAGAAGTCTATGACTATATATCGAAAGTTCAAGTTCGAGGATTCTTTGGCCAGAAATATGTTCCTTGGGTCAAATATGAACTTCTGTATGCCTGACGTAACATCTGAAGGAGTCAACAAGTATGTATAGAAAGTTCAAGTTTCGAGTACTCTTTGGCAAGAAATAGGTTTAGTAGCTCAAATTTTGACCTCCGTCTGGCTGATATAACATCAGAACAAATCAATCTGAATGTATAGTAAATTAATGGAATATTTGGCCAGAAATATGTTCAGTAGGTCAAATGTGGACTTTTGTCAGGCTGATATAACATCAAAAGAAGTCAATATTTATAAAAGTGTTAATGTTCAAAGACCTTTTGGCCAATATGTTCATTTGGTTTAAAAAGGAACCGTATTGCTGATTTAACATTAGAAGGAGTCTATAAGTTTGTATAGTTTAAAACCATTTGAGGACCCTTTGACCAAAAATAAGTTCAATAGGTCAGATATGGACTTATAAACGGCTTATGAAGCATCAGGAGGAGTCTATGAGTATTTACAGAAGGTTCAGGATTGAGGACTAATTTGCCAGAATTATGTTCCTTGGGTCAAATATGAACTTCTGTATGGCCAAAGTAACATCGTAAAGTAACATCCTTCTGACGTAACATCAGAAGGAGTCAACCTATAGAAAATCAAGTTTCGAGTACTCTTTGGCCAAAAATATGTTTAGTAGTTTAAATTTTGACTGCCATTTGGCTGATATAACATGACTTCGAGTACTCTTTGGCCATAAATATGTTTATTAGTTCAAATTTTGACTGCCGTCTGGCTGATATAACATTAGAAGGAATCAATCTCAATGTATAGTAAGTTAATCTTTAAGGAATCTCTGGCCAGAAATATGTTCAGTAGGTCAGATGTGGGCTTTTATAGCTAATGTAACATCAAAAGGTGTCAATATGTATAGAAAGCTAATATTCAAAGTCTCTTGGGCCAAAAGCATGTTCAGTGGTTCGAAAAGGAACCAAGTTGCTGTTTTAACATCAGAATGAGTCTATAAGTTTATATACTTTAAAACCTTTGGAGGACCCTTTGACCAGAAATAAGTTCAAAAGGTCAGAAATGGACTTCTAAATGGCTTATGGAGTATCAGAAGGAGTCTATAAGTATGTATAGAAAGTTCAAGTTTGAGGACTATTTTGTCAGAAATATGTTTCTTGGGTCAAATGTGAACTTCTGTATGGCTGACGTAACATCAGAACATCAATGTAAACAAAGTTCAAGTTTCGAGTACTCTTTGGCCAGAAATATGTTTATTAGTTCAAATTTTGACTGCCGTCTGGCTGATATAACATTGGAAGAAATCAATCTCAATGTATAGTAAGTTAATCTTTAAGGAATCTTTTGCCAAAAATATGTTCAGTATGTCAAATGTGGACTTTTGAGAGGCTGATATAACATCAAAAGGAGTCAATATGTATAGAAAGTTAATGTTCAAAGACTCTTTGGCCAAAAGTATGTTCAGTGGTTCAAAAAGGAACTGTATTGCTTATTTAATATCAGAAGGAGTCTATAAGTTTATATAATTTAAAAACTTTTGAGGACCCTTTGACCAGAAATAAGTTCAATAGGACAGAAATGGACTTCTAAATGGCTTATGAAGCATCAGAAGGAGTCTATGAGTATGAATAAATAGGTCAAGATTGAGGACTATTTTGCCAGAAATAAGTTCCTTGGGTCAAATATGAACTTCTGTATGGCTGACGTAACATCAGAAGGAGTCAACGAGTATGTATAGAAAGTTCAAGTTTCGAGTACTCTTTGGCAAGAAATAGGTTTAGTAGCTCAAATTTTGACTTCCGTCTGGCTGATATAACATCAGAACAAATCAATCTGAATGAAGGAATCTTTTGCCAGAAATATGTTCAGTATGTCAAATATGGACTTTTGTCAGGCTGATATAACATAAGGAGTTCAAATCTATTCAAATCTCAATGAATAGTGTTAATCTTTAATTACTCTTTGGTCAGAAATATGTTCAGTATATTTTAACTTCAGAATGAGTCTCTAAGTTTATATAGTTTAAAACCATTTGAGGACCCTTTGGCCAGAATTAAGTTCAATAGATCAGATTTGGACTTCTAAATGGACTTTTATATGGCTTATGAAGCACCATAAGAAGTCTATGACTATGTATAGATGGTAGAATCTTCAAAATCAGGGAATCTTTGGCCAGAAATATGTTCCTTGGGTCAAATATGAACTTCTGTATGCCTGACGTAACATCTGAAGGAGTCAACAAATATTTATAGAAAGTTCAAGTTTCGAGTACTCTTTGGACAGAAATATGTTTAGTAGTTCAAATTTTGACTGCCGTCTGGCTGATATAACATTGGAAAAAATCAATCTGATTGTATAGTAAGTTCATTTTTAAGGAATCTCTGGCCAGAAATATGTTCGTAGGTCAGATATGGACTTCTATATGGACTTCTATATGACTTATGAAGCACCGTAAGGAGTCTATGACTATCAGTGTTGGGGGTAACTCATTACAAGTAACTTGAGTTACGTAATCAGATTACTTTTTCAAGTAACTAGTAAAGTAACGCATTACTTTTAAAATTTACAACAAAATATCTGAGTTACTTTTTCTAATAAGTAACGCAAGTTACTTTGTTTTCCCCTTTATTGACTGACAGCTCTTCTGTCCTAATGTTGAGACAAATCGAAGTGCAGAGGCGTTGTGTGTAAACATGATGGTTATTATAGTTCTAGATTAAATGTAAGCGTGGATTTACTCATCTCACTTGCACAAAAAAGATTCAATATTCCTCAAAATGAATAAAATCAGTGAAATGCAGAATCAGAACACTATGCAAACCTCCAATACCTAAATATGTTAAATAAAACAAAACATTTTTATGCATTTAATCTTTATTGACCAAAGTACTTGCTTCTGACCTCCGATTTTTCAGTTAAACCATAAGCAAAAATGACTATAGATTTTTTTATATGTTTTTATTGGTAAAGTAAGTGTTAAATTTGTTTCTCCTGCTGCATCCTCTTCTTCTGTTACCCAGAACAGCAGCAGCTGAAAGGTTTGTTCGAGCGGCGCCCTCTACTGAACACTACTGTACTCTACTGTACAGGAGTAAATCTGCATTTCCTTCAGTCTGAGGCTTATTATTTCACTTTTGGTGTGAAAGGGTCTTTACATTTGCCCAAAAATATATCTTTTTTGGTATAAAAAAACAAGCCCAGCCCAGGTGGAAAAAAAGTAACGTAACACATTACTTTTCTAAAAAAGTAACTAAGTAACGCAATAAGTTAACTTTTTAAGGGAGTAACGTAATATTGTAACGCATTACTTTTCAAAGTAACTTTCCCCAACACTGATGACTATATATCGAAAGTTCAAGATCGAGGATTCTTTGGCCAGAAATATGTTCCTTGGGTCAAATATGAACTTCTGTATGCTTGACGTAACATCTGAAGGACTCAACAAGTATTTATAGAAAGTTCAAGTTTCGAGTACTCTTTGGACAGAAATATGTTTAGTAGTTCAAATTTTGACTGCCGTCTGGCTGATATAACATTGGAAAAAATCATTCTGATTGTATAGTAAGTTAATTTTTAAGGAATCTCTGGCCAGAAATATGTTCAGTAGGTCAGATATGGACTTCTATATGGACTTCTATATGACTTATGAAGCACCGTAAGAAGTCTATGACTATATATCGAAAGTTCAAGTTCGAGGATTCTTTGGCCAGAAATATGTTCCTTGGGTCAAATATGAACTTCTGTATGCCTGACGTAACATCTGAAGGAGTCAACAAATATTTATAGAAAGTTCAAGTTTCGAGTACTCTTTGGACAGAAATATGTTTAGTAGTTCAAATTTTGACTGCCGTCTGGCTGATATAACATTGGAAAAAATCAATCTGATTGTATAGTAAGTTCATTTTTAAGGAATCTCTGGCCAGAAATATGTTCGTAGGTCAGATATGGACTTCTATATGGACTTCTATATGACTTATGAAGCACCGTAAGGAGTCTATGACTATCAGTGTTGGGGGTAACTCATTACAAGTAACTTGAGTTACGTAATCAGATTACTTTTTCAAGTAACTAGTAAAGTAACGCATTACTTTTAAAATTTACAACAAAATATCTGAGTTACTTTTTCTAATAAGTAACGCATGTTACTTTGTTTTCCCCTTTATTGACTGACAGCTCTTCTGTCCTAATGTTGAGACAAATCGAAGTGCAGAGGCGTTGCATGTGTGTAAACATGATGGTTATTATAGTTCTAGATTAAATGTAAGCGTGGATTTACTCATCTCACTTGCACAAAAAAGATTCAATATTCCTCAAAATGAATAAAATCAGTGAAATGCAGAATCAGAACACTATGCAAACCTCCAATACCTAAATATGTTAAATAAAACAAAACATTTTTATGCATTTAATCTTTATTGACCAAAGTACTTGCTTCTGACCTCCGATTTTTCAGTTAAACCATAAGCAAAAATGACTATAGATTTTTTTATATGTTTTTATTGGTAAAGTAAGTGTTAAATTTGTTTCTCCTGCATCCTCTTCTTCTGTTACCCAGAACAGCAGCAGCTGAAAGGTTTGTTTGAGCGGCGCCCTCTACTGAACACTACTGTACTCTACTGTACAGGAGTAAATCTGCATTTCCTTCAGTCTGAGGAAATGCAGTCTTATTTCACTTTTGGTGTGAAAGGGTCTTTTACATTTCCCCAAAAATATATCTTTTTTGGTATAAAAAAACAAGCCCAGCCCAGGTGGAAAAAAAGTAACGTAACACATTACTTTTCTAAAAAAGTAACTAAGTAACGCAATAAGTTAACTTTTTAAGGGAGTAACGTAATATTGTAACGCATTACTTTTCAAATTAACTTTCCCCAACACTGATGACTATATATCGAAAGTTCAAGATCGAGGATTCTTTGGCCAGAAATATGTTCCTTGGGTCAAATATGAACTTCTGTATGCTTGACGTAACATCTGAAGGACTCAACAAGTATTTATAGAAAGTTCAAGTTTCGAGTACTCTTTGGACAGAAATATGTTTAGTAGTTCAAATTTTGACTGCCGTCTGGCTGATATAACATTGGAAAAAATCATTCTGATTGTATAGTAAGTTAATTTTTAAGGAATCTCTGGCCAGAAATATGTTCAGTAGGTCAGATATGGACTTCTATATGGACTTCTATATGACTTATGAAGCACCGTAAGAAGTCTATGATTATATATCGAAAGTTCAAGTTCGAGGATTCTTTGGCCAGAAATATGTTCCTTGGGTCAAATATGAACTTCTGTATGCCTGACGTAACATCTGAAGGAGTCAACAAGTATGTATAGAAAGTTCAAGTTTCGAGTACTCTTTGGCAAGAAATAGGTTTAGTAGCTCAAATTTTGACTTCCGTCTGGCTGATATAACATCAGAACAAATCAATCTGAATGTATAGTAAATTAATGGAATATTTGGCCAGAAATATGTTCAGTAGGTCAAATGTGGACTTTTGTCAGGCTGATATAACATCAAAAGAAGTCAATATTTATAAAAGTGTTAATGTTCAAAGACCTTTTGGCCAATATGTTCATTTGGTTTAAAAAGGAACCGTATTGCTGATTTAACATTAGAAGGAGTCTATAAGTTTGTATAGTTTAAAACCATTTGAGGACCCTTTGACCAAAAATAAGTTCAATAGGTCAGATATGGACTTATAAACGGCTTATGAAGCATCAGGAGGAGTCTATGAGTATTTACAGAAGGTTCAGGATTGAGGACTAATTTGCCAGAATTATGTTCCTTGGGTCAAATATGAACTTCTGTATGGCCAAAGTAACATCGTAAAGTAACATCCTTCTGACGTAACATCAGAAGGAGTCAACCTATAGAAAATCAAGTTTCGAGTACTCTTTGGCCAAAAATATGTTTAGTAGTTTAAATTTTGACTGCCATTTGGCTGATATAACATGACTTCGAGTACTCTTTGGCCATAAATATGTTTATTAGTTCAAATTTTGACTGCCGTCTGGCTGATATAACATTAGAAGGAATCAATCTCAATGTATAGTAAGTTAATCTTTAAGGAATCTCTGGCCAGAAATATGTTCAGTAGGTCAGATGTGGGCTTTTATGGCTAATGTAACATCAAAAGGTGTCAATATGTATAGAAAGCTAATATTCAAAGTCTCTTGGGCCAAAAGCATGTTCAGTGGTTCGAAAAGGAACCGAGTTGCTGTTTTAACATCAGAATGAGTCTATAAGTTTATATACTTTAAAACCTTTGGAGGACCCTTTGACCAGAAATAAGTTCAAAAGGTCAGAAATGGACTTCTAAATGGCTTATGGAGTATCAGAAGGAGTCTATAAGTATGTATAGAAAGTTCAAGTTTGAGGACTATTTTGTCAGAAATATGTTTCTTGGGTCAAATGTGAACTTCTGTATGGCTGACGTAACATCAGAACATCAATGTAAACAAAGTTCAAGTTTCGAGTACTCTTTGGCCAGAAATATGTTTATTAGTTCAAATTTTGACTGCCGTCTGGCTGATATAACATTGGAAGAAATCAATCTCAATGTATAGTAAGTTAATCTTTAAGGAATCTTTTGCCAAAAATATGTTCAGTATGTCAAATGTGGACTTTTGAGAGGCTGATATAACATCAAAAGGAGTCAATATGTATAGAAAGTTAATGTTCAAAGACTCTTTGGCCAAAAGTATGTTCAGTGGTTCAAAAAGGAACTGTATTGCTTATTTAATATCAGAAGGAGTCTATAAGTTTATATAGTTTAAAAACTTTTGAGGACCCTTTGACCAGAAATAAGTTCAATAGGACAGAAATGGACTTCTAAATGGCTTATGAAGCATCAGAAGGAGTCTATGAGTATGAATAAATAGGTCAAGATTGAGGACTATTTTGCCAGAAATAAGTTCCTTGGGTCAAATATGAACTTCTGTATGGCTGACGTAACATCAGAAGGAGTCAACGAGTATGTATAGAAAGTTCAAGTTTCGAGTACTCTTTGGCAAGAAATAGGTTTAGTAGCTCAAATTTTGACTTCCGTCTGGCTGATATAACATCAGAACAAATCAATCTGAATGAAGGAATCTTTTGCCAGAAATATGTTCAGTATGTCAAATATGGACTTTTGTCAGGCTGATATAACATAAGGAGTTCAAATCTATTCAAATCTCAATGAATAGTGTTAATCTTTAATTACTCTTTGGTCAGAAATATGTTCAGTATATTTTAACTTCAGAATGAGTCTCTAAGTTTATATATTTGAAAACCATTTGAGGACCCTTTGGCCAGAATTAAGTTCAAAAGGTCAGATATGGACTTCTAAATGGACTTCTATATGGCTTATGAAGCACCTTAGTTTAGTCTATGACTATGTATAGATGGTAGAAAGTTCAAGATCAGGGAATCTTTGGCCAGAAATATGTTCCTTGGGTCAAATATGAATTTCTGTATGCCTGACGTAACATCTGAAGGAGTCAACAAATATTTATAGAAAGTTCAAGTTTCGAGTACTCTTTGGCAAGAAATAGGTTTAGTAGCTCAAATTTTGACTTCCGTCTGGCTGAAATAACATTGGAAAAAATCAATCTGATTGTATAGTAAGTTAATCTTTAAGGAATTTTTGGCCAGAAATATGTTCAGTATGTCAAATGTGGACTTTTGTCAGGCTGATTTAACATCAGAAGGAGTCAACGAGTATGTATAGAAAGTTCAAGTTTCGAGAACTCTTTGGCCAAAAAAATTCAGTAGGTCAAATATGGACTTTTGTCATAAACAGAAGAAGAACTCAATCTCAATGAATAGTGTTAATCTTTAAGTACTCTTTGGTCAGAAATATGTTCAGTATGTTTCAACATTAGCATGAGTCTCTAAGTTTATATAGTTTAAAACCATTTGAGGCCAAAGGACTTTGACCATAATTAAGTTCAATAGGTCAGATATGGATTTCTATGGCTTATGAAGCACCAGAAGAATTTAATTATAATCGCATTAGCTAGTTTATTACAATGCATATAATACCTGCCTCATATCTGTTGTGCAACGAAGAGATAGGACGAGGAGTTGTTTTACATTGCACAAGCGATCTAACGGTGTGCAATAAAGAATATCATATAAGCTGTGTGCTTGATGCATTGCAATGCACACCAAGAATGGACTTATTTTGCAACGTAGAGTACAAAGTGCTATTGCATTGCATTGCACAGACAATCTGACATTGCGCATTGAAAAAGAATATATATATATATATATATATATATATATATATATATATATATATATATATATATATATATATATATATATATATATATATACATATATATATAACATGCGCTTGTTGCATATCATACCAGAACTAACTCATTGCATAGTGCTTTTGAGGAGATAACATTTGTGTTGTTCCATTGCAATCTAAATTATTACTCTACACAAAACCCTTAACAAATGTCTTTCCATTGCACTGCAACCTTATTATTTTTTGCCATTTAAGGGAAATTACTGCATTAGCTCTTGCATTACAATGCTCTACCTTTTACCTCTAATGCAACGAAGAGCATTGCAATGACGATCTAAGTGTTGAAGAATAACATATTAGCGAAGAACATCTTGCATTTCAATACATGCTAAAACCAACTCATTCTTTTGTGCATTAAAGAGATAAGATTAGTTGTCATTACATTGCACAAACGATCTAATGATGTGGATTAAAGAATTTCATAAGCTATGTGCTTGGTGCAATTCAATGCAAACCAGAACTGACTCATTCGGTTGTTCAACGAAAAGTTGTGTACTGTTGCTTTCCATTGTACTGTACTGTACAAGTACTGTTGCTTTGCATTGCACAAACGATCTAACATTGCTCATTGAAAAATAACATATAAGCGATGCACTTGTTGCTTTGCCGTGCATACTAGAACTAACTTATTGCGTTGTGCTTTAAGGAGATAAAATAGTGCTGTTGCATTGCATTGCGAAAAAAATCTGAATTATTACTCTATGCAATGAAAACACATAACATTTGTGCTTTCCATTGCTCTGCATAATACATCAACCTTATTCATTTTTGTATTGAAGGGAAATTATTGCATTAGCACTTGCTTTACAATGCATAAAATTACCTCATACCTCTTATGAAACGAAGAGATAACATAGGAGATAACATTGCATTACATTGCAAAGGCGATCTAAGAATTAGCTAAGAAGAATAACGTATTAGCGAAGGACATGTTACATTTCAATACATGTCAGAACTAACTCATTCCTTTGTGCATTAAAGAGATAACATGAGTGCTATTGCACTGCATTGCACAAACGATCTAAAGATGTTTATTGAATGCTCTTGGTGCATTTCGATGCATACAAGAACTGACTCATTCGGTTGTGCAACGAAGAGATAACAAAAGTGCTGTTGCATTGCATTGCACAAACGATCTAACATTGCGCATTGAAAAATAACGTATAAGCTGTTGCATTCCATTGCATACCAGAACTAACTCATTAGTTTGTACTTTGAGGAGATACAATTAGTGCTGTTGCAGACAGTGCATTGCAAAAAAAAATCTAAATTATTCCTCTATGGATCTATATTCCTCTATCTATATTCCTCTATCACAACGTATGTTCTTTCCTATTGCAATGCATTCCACAACAAACTTAATTTTTACATTAGAGGAAAATTATTGCATTAGCTCTTGCATTACAATGCACAGAATAACTACCTCATAACTATTGCACATCCCATTGGACAACATTTCCTATGGTAATGCATACTACTACGAAAAATAATTTTTGCATTGAAGTGAAAGTATTGCATTAGCTCTTGCATTACAATGCACAGAATAACTACCTCATACCTCCTGTGCAACGAAGAGATAAGATAGGAGTTGTATTGCAAAGGCGATCTAAGAATTAGCGTTGAAGAATAACATATAAGCGAAGCACATGTTGCATTTCAATGCATGCCAGAACTAACTCTCAGAACTGACTTTGTGAATTAAAGAGATAACATGAGTTCTGTTGCACTGCTTTGCACAAACGATCTAAAATTTCGCATTGAAGAAAAACATATAAGCTATGCGCTTGTTGCATTGCATACCAGAACTAACTCATTGCGTTGTGTTTTGAGGAGATAACATTTGTGTTCTTCCATTGCAATCTAAATTATTACTCTGTACAATGAAACCCATAACACATGTGCTTTCCATTGCACTGCAACCTTTTTAATTTTTGCCATTGAAGGGAAATTATTGCATTAGCTCTAGCATTACAATGCATACAATGGCTTCATATCTCTTATGCAACGAAAAGATAACATGGGATTTGCATTGCATTGCAATGGCTATCTAAGAATTAGTGTTGAAGAATACCATATTAGCGAAGAACATGTTTCATTTCAATACATGCAATACAACTCCTTTGTGCATTAAAGAGATAACATGAGTGCTGCATTGCACAAACCATCTAATGATGTGCAATCAAGAATTTCATATAAGCTATTTGCTTCGTGCATTCCAATGCAAACCAGGTGAGTGAGTTTCTGTTGTGCAACGAAAAGATAAATAACATAAGTGCTGTTTCTTTGCATTGCACAAACGATCTAACATTGCACATTGAAAAATAACGTATAAGCTATGTACTTTTGCTTTGCCGTGCGTACTAGAACTAACTCGTTGCATGGTTTATTAAAGAGATAACATGAGTGCATTGCATTGCACAAACGATCTAATGATGTACATTGCAGAATTTCATATTAGCTGTATGCTTGGTGGATTTCAATGCAAACCAGACTGACTCATTCGGTTGTGCAACGAAAAGATAAAATAAGTGCTGTTGCTTTGCATTGCACAAACGCATTGAAAAATAACATATAAGCTATGCACTTGTTGCTTTGCCGTGCATACTAGAACTAACTCGTTGCGTTGTTGCTTTAAGGGTTAAGATATGTGCTTTCCATTGCACTGCATACTACAACAAACTTATTAATTTTTGCATTGAAGGGAAATTATTGCAAAAGCTATTCCATTACAATGCATAAAACTAATTCCTCTGTGCAATGAAAAAAAAACACACAACATAATCTATGTGCATTCGCATTGCATTGTATACTACAACTAAACTATTCATTTGTGTATTGAAGGAAATGTATTGCAATAGCATTTTGATCACAATGCATACACAATAACTAACTCACTCCGTTGTGCAACGAAGAAGATAACATATTTGTTTTTGCAATCCATTGCACACATCTAACATTGTGCATTGAAAAAAAAAACATAAGCTTTTTTGTTGCATTGCATACCAGAACTAACTCAATGCGTTGTGCTTTGAGTAGATACAAATTTGTATGCTATCTTTATGTTTATATCACATCAGACAATATATCAGACAAAGCTTATATGTCTTCAATCCACAACGTTTGATCGTGTGTGAAATGCAGTGCAGAGGAGCAATTTATTATCTTTTTTTTATTAAAAATGTTAAAAAAAAAATTTGCAATACAAAAATATTATTTCTTCAATGCACATCGGAATGAATTAGTTCTTGTAGGCTTTGCACTGCAACAATTACACAGCTTATATGTTATTCTTCAATGTAAAATGTTTGATCTTGTTTCCACAGCAGATATGTTAATCTCTTCGTTGCACAACTGAATGAGTTGCTTACATTGTGTGCATTGTAAAGCAACAGCTAATGCAATGATTTATATACATTACATAGATATATACTGACTGCCTTTGATGTCACATCAACCAAAAGTCCAAATATGACCTACAGAACATTTTTCTGTCAAAAGAGTCCATGAATTACTATACATACACAGTGACTTGTCGTAATGTTATCTCAGGTAGACTGTAGTCCATATCTGACACACTGAACAAATTACTTGAAAAAAGTCCTCAAAATCATTTTTTTTACTATCAACCGAAAAACTCTTTTTATGTGAAAAATCAGCCATACTGCAGTCCTGGCCTGACATATTTTTGGCCAAATACTACTCGAAACTTTAACTTTCTATACATAATGAATCCTTCTGATGTTCATAAGCAATAGAGAAGTCCATATCTGACCGATTGAACTTATTTCTGGTCAAAGGGTCCTCAAATGGTTTTAAATTATATACATTTATAGACTCTTTCTGATGTTAAATCAGCCATACAGAATTCCAAATTTGACCTACTGAACATATTACTGCCCAAAGAGTTCTCGAAGCATGAACTTTCTATAGGCTTTGAATATTGAATTTTAAGTATTTGAATATTAGCTTTCTATACTTATTGACTCCTTTTGATGTTACATTAGCCATACAAAAGTCCACATTTGACCTATTGAACATATTTCTGGCCAAATATTCCTTAAAGATTAACTTACTACACATTCAGATTGATTTCTTCTGATGTTATATATCAGCCAGACGGCAGTCAAAATTTTAAATACTAAAACATATTTCTGGCCAAAGAGTACTAGAATCTTGAACTTTCTATACAAAATTGTTGACTCCTTCTGATGACCTCTCAGGTTCATATTAGACCCAAGGAGATCAAATATGGCCTCTTTTACTGGCCAAAGAGTCCTTAATGATTAAAACTATAAATTCAGATTGATTTTATTTCTGGTCAAAGAGTACAAGAATCTTGAACTTTCTATACAAACTAGTTGACTCCTTTTGATGTCACGATAGAAATAAGGAAGTTCATATTTGACCAAAGGAACATATTTCTGGCCAAAAAATCCTCAATCTTGAACTTTCTATACATACTCCATCTGATGCTTGATAAGCCATTGCAGCTGCCAGTCTCTGCTTTAACCGAGGAGTTTAAGTGTGCCAAGGTCAGACTGGAAATGACCTTAGTAGAGTCACGCTACAAATGTGTAAGGGAAGCAGCCCCTGCGTTAAAAACTGGTAGAAAGTGGTCAGCAAAGAAATCTGTAGTAGAGGCAAAGGCTGCCCTTCAAATTGGAAGCTGGTAGTCAGTTACACGCAGAACCTAAGCATTCTGGTTACACGCAGAAGACAATATTCCTCCGCCCAGGCGAGCAACCAAAGGTGTTAACATCAATTCTCGCCCAGGACAACTGGAAGCTGCTAGGGAGTGGAAGAAGCTGGCTGATCTTGATCAACGGCTTATTTTTCCACCTGAGATTGCCACCACTAACCTACGACCAGATATTGTTTTGTGGTCTGGATCAGCACGCATTGTTCAACTGATAGAGTTAACAGTGCCATGGGAGGATGCGTTAGATGAGGCATATGAGAGGAAGAAACTGCGGTATGCTCATCTGGCCACTGAAGCAGAACAGCGAGGATGGAGAGTCCAGGTTTATCCAGTGGAAGTGGGTTGTCGAGGTTTTGTGGCACACTCTACAACCCGGTTCCTCAGAGATGTCGGATTCAGTGGCCAAGAGTTGCGTCGCACAGTAAAGAACTTATCTGAAGCAGCAGAAAGGAGCAGTAACTGACTGTGGTTGAGACGGAAAGATGCTAGCTGGCTGTGTACAGGCCGCCACGCTACGGTTTCGTAGAATTCTTGAAAACTTGAAGAGTCTGTTGGTTTATTTGTATACGTTCCTGTGGATATTGCGTGAATGACGGGTGGTTGGGCAGATATTGTGTTTTGCGGTAGGTGGTATGCCATACGGAACCGTTGCCACTGAAACTGCTTTAACGCACCAGTGGGGCTCGACAGGCTTAGTCAAACGGGTTGGCGCGTATGGTTGGGTTGCGGAGAGATTGTGGTTAGGTCTCAGCATCAGGAGGGATGTAGAGGTCAATAAGCTGGGCTAAGTTGAATGGGGGACGGAGGGGGGTGACTCTGGGACACCAGAGTCACTGTCGAGCCCTCTTGAGGTGTCGTGGGCTAGTCGACGAAACACTGAGGACGGAAGGTGCCCACTTGAAGACCCTAGAGATGTCCCCTACTCGGCTCAATCCAGACGGTTGTCGTGCTGGTCCTGTAGTTGCAGCCGTCACGTGTGCTGACGCGCCAAGTACACTGCAGCCGTTAACGCCGGACAGAAGGGGAGTCACACCACCATATGGAAAGAAGCGTAAATGGATGGAGAAGCATAGTTTACTCTAAACCTACGTCTTAGTTTTGCTTATCTTGGCGAAAGCAGAGTACAAATCAGCATGAAGTTTTAACATCTACTCTCGTGTAATGGAAATCATTTATAGAAAGTCCATATCTGACCTTTTGAACTAATTTCCGGAAAAAAGGGTCCTCAAATGCTTTTAGACTATATAAACTTAGACACTTCTTCTGATGTTAAATCAGCGATACAGAATTTCATATTTGACCTATTACCGTATATACCCGAATATAAGACGAGTTTTTTTGTCCTAAAAATAGGCTGAAAAATGGGGGGTCGTCTTATATTCAGGGTCATCTTATATTCGAGTGGAGCAATCGATTGATAGCCTTTTTCTCCTTTTACTCGTGGAAAAAACGAGCGCGTCGATTCCATTATGAGCGCGCTCCTACATTTGAAATAACGAACTTGAGCGCGCAAAAGACGCGATATGTGAACGGGGGGGGGGGAGGTCTCTGCTCGCTTGTCTCTGTCCGCTCTGGCATCCTCTGTGAACGGCGCTTTTTCTTGCCCGGCTCGAGCAGAGGGAGAGAGAGAGAGAGCGGGAGCCGGATCGTCGTCGAAAACGGCCAGACGACCCCGCAGGGTGGTTAAATCCATCCCGTCCCACTCAGGGCAGCCGCAGTCATGGCCAATCAGGAAGCGCATATTGCCGGTCTCCGCCGACGAGCGGGCCTCTACACGAGGCACAGGTGATGCGAGGCATTTGGAACAACGCCTCGGAAATTTGCTCTTAAAATTATTTTCTGTTGAAAACCAGATTTTTTTTCCACAAAAATCTGTTTTTCCCCAAAAATAAGTCTGGAAAATAGGGGGGTCGTCTTATATACAGGGTCGTCTTATATTCGGGTTTATATGGTAAACATATTACTGGCCAAGGACTCCTTAAAGATTGTTACTATCCATTAAGATTTACCGATTGAACTTGTTTGTGGTCAAATGATCCTCAAATGGTTTTAAACTATTAAGCTTAGACTCATTCTGATGTTAAGTCAGCCATACAGAATTGCATATTTGACCTACTAAACATTTCTGGCCAATGAGTCCTTAAAGATTAACACTATACATTGAGATTTAATTCTTTTGATGTTATATCAGAATTGTGTATGGCTTATTTAACATTAGAAGTAGTCTCTAACATCAAAAGAATTCAATCTCAATGTATAGTGTTAATCTTTAAGGACTCATTGGCCAGAAATGTTTAGTAGGTAAACAATGCAATTCTGTATGGCTGACTTAACATCAGAATGAGTCTAAGTTTATATAGTTTAAAACCATTTGAGGACCCTTTGGCCAGAATTAAGTACAATGGGTCAGATATGGACTTCTAAATGGACTTCTATTTGGCTTATAGGCATATATGGCTTACCAGAAGAAGTCTATGAGTATATATCGAAAGTTATTTATCGAAAGTTATTTGGCCAGAAATATGTTCCTTGGGTCAAATATGAACTTCTGTATGCCTGACGTAACATCTGAAGGAGTCAACAAGTATTTATAGAAAGTTCAAGTTTCGAGTACTCTTTGACCAGAAATATGTTTATTAGTTCAAATTTTGACTTCCGTCTGGCTGATATAACATCAGAAGTAATCAATCTGAATGTATAGTAAGTTAATCTTTAAGGAGTCTCTGGCCAGAAATATGTTCAGTAAGGTGTCAATATGTATAGAAAGCTAACCAAAAGGTGTCAATATGTATAGAAAGCTAATATTCAAAGACTCTTTGGCCAAAAGTATGGTCAGATGTGGGCTTTCATATGGCTAATGTAACATCAAAAGGTGTCAATATGTATAGAAAGCTAATATTCAAAGACTCTTTGGCCAAAAGTATGTTCAGTGGTTCAAAAGTGGAACCGTATTGCTGTTTTAAAATCAGAATGAGTCTATAAGTTTATATACTTTAAAACCTTTGAAGGATCCTTTGATCAGAAATAAGTTCAATAGGTCAGATATGGACTTCTAAATGCCTTATGAAGCATCAGAATGATTATGAACTTCTGCTTGGCTGACGTAACATCAGAAGGAGTCAATATGTATAGAAAGTTAATGTTCAAAGACTATTTGGCCAAAAATATGTTTAGTGGTTTAAATTTTGACTGCCGTCTGACTGACATAACATAATAATTAAATCTCAAAGTATAGTGTTCATCTTTAAGTACTCTATGGTCAGAAATATGTTCAGTAGGTTTTAACATCAGAATGAGTCTCTAAGTTTACATAGTGTAAAACCATTTGAAGAACCTTTTGGCCAGAATTAAGTTCAATAGGTCAGATATGGACTTCGATATGGACTTCCTTATGGCTTATGAAGCACCATAAGAAGTATATGACTATGTTTAGATGATATAAAGTTCAAGATAGAGGATTGTTTGGCCAGAAATATGTTCCTTGGGTCAAATATGAACTTCTGTATGCCTGACAAAACATCTGAAGGAGTCAACATGTATAGAAAGTTCAAGTTTTGAGTATTCTTTGGCCAGAAATAGGTTTAGTAGTTCAAATTTTTACTTCCATCTGGCTGATGTAACATCAGAACAAATCAATCTGAATGTATAGTAAGTTACTCTTTAACGAATCTCTGGCCAGAAATATGTTAAGTAGGTAAAATGTGGACTTTTGTCAGGCTGATATAACATCAAAAGGAGTCAATATGTTTAGAAATTTCATGTTCAAAGACTCTTTGGCCAACAGTATGTTCATTACTTCAAAAGGAACCTCTGTATGGCTGATTTAACATAAGAAGGAGGTAACGAGTATATATAGAAAGTTCAAGTTTCGAGTACTCTTTGGCCAAGAAAAATACAGTAGGTCAAATATGAACTTTTGTCAGGCTGATATAACATAAGGAGTTCAAATCTATTCAAATCTCAATGAACAGTGTTAATCTTTAATTACTCTTTGGTCAGAAATATGTTCAGTATATTTTAACATCAGAATGAGTCTCTAAGTTTATATAGTTTAAAACCATTTGAGGACCCTTTGGCCAGAATTAAGTTCAATAGATCAGATATGGACTTCTAAATGGACTTTTATATGGCTTATGAAGCACCATAAGAAGTCTATGACTATGTATAGATGGTAGAATCTTCAAAATCAGGGAATCTTTGGCCAGAAATATGTTCCTTGGGTCAAATATGAACTTCTGTATGCCTGACGTAACATCTGAAGGAGTCAACAAATATTTATAGAAAGTTCAAGTTTCGAGTACTCTTTGGACAGAAATATGTTTAGTAGTTCAAATTTTGACTGCCGTCTGGCTGATATAACATTGGAAAAAATCAATCTGATTGTATAGTAAGTTCATTTTTAAGGAATCTCTGGCCAGAAATATGTTCGTAGGTCAGATATGGACTTCTATATGGACTTCTATATGACTTATGAAGCACCGTAAGGAGTCTATGACTATCAGTGTTGGGGGTAACTCATTACAAGTAACTTGAGTTACGTAATCAGATTACTTTTTCAAGTAACTAGTAAAGTAACGCATTACTTTTAAAATTTACAACAAAATATCTGAGTTACTTTTTCTAATAAGTAACGCAAGTTACTTTGTTTTCCCCTTTATTGACTGACAGCTCTTCTGTCCTAATGTTGAGACAATTCGAAGTGCAGAGGCGTTGTGTGTAAACATGATGGTTATTATAGTTCTAGATTAAATGTAAGCGTGGATTTACTCATCTCACTTGCACAAAAAAGATTCAATATTCCTCAAAATGAATAAAATCAGTGAAATGCAGAATTAGAACACTATGCAAACCTCCAATACCTAAATATGTTAAATAAAACAAAACATTTTTATGCATTTAATCTTTATTGACCAAAGTACTTGCTTCTGACCTCCGATTTTTCAGTTAAACCATAAGCAAAAATGACTATAGATTTTTTTATATGTTTTTATTGGTAAAGTAAGTGTTAAATTTGTTTCTCCTGCATCCTCTTCTTCTGTTACCCAGAACAGCAGCAGCTGAAAGGTTTGTTCGAGCGGCGCCCTCTACTGAACACTACTGTACTCTACTGTACAGGAGTAAATCTGCATTTCCTTCAGTCTGAGGCTTATTATTTCACTTTTGGTGTGAAAGGGTCTTTACATTTGCCCAAAAATATATCTTTTTTGGTATAAAAAAACAAGCCCAGCCCAGGTGGAAAAAAAGTAACGTAACACATTACTTTTCTAAAAAAGTAACTAAGTAACGCAATAAGTTAACTTTTTAAGGGAGTAACGTAATATTGTAACGCATTACTTTTCAAAGTAACTTTCCCCAACACTGATGACTATATATCGAAAGTTCAAGATCGAGGATTCTTTGGCCAGAAATATGTTCCTTGGGTCAAATATGAACTTCTGTATGCTTGACGTAACATCTGAAGGACTCAACAAGTATTTATAGAAAGTTCAAGTTTCGAGTACTCTTTGGACAGAAATATGTTTAGTAGTTCAAATTTTGACTGCCGTCTGGCTGATATAACATTGGAAAAAATCATTCTGATTGTATAGTAAGTTAATTTTTAAGGAATCTCTGGCCAGAAATATGTTCAGTAGGTCAGATATGGACTTCTATATGGACTTCTATATGACTTATGAAGCACCGTAAGAAGTCTATGACTATATATCGAAAGTTCAAGTTCGAGGATTCTTTGGCCAGAAATATGTTCCTTGGGTCAAATATGAACTTCTGTATGCCTGACGTAACATCTGAAGGAGTCAACAAGTATGTATAGAAAGTTCAAGTTTCGAGTACTCTTTGGCAAGAAATAGGTTTAGTAGCTCAAATTTTGACTTCCGTCTGGCTGATATAACATCGGAACAAATCAATCTGAATGTATAGTAAATTAATGGAATATTTGGCCAGAAATATGTTCAGTAGGTCAAATGTGGACTTTTGTCAGGCTGATATAACATCAAAAGAAGTCAATATTTATAAAAGTGTTAATGTTCAAAGACCTTTTGGCCAATATGTTCATTTGGTTTAAAAAGGAACCGTATTGCTGATTTAACATTAGAAGGAGTCTATAAGTTTGTATAGTTTAAAACCATTTGAGGACCCTTTGACCAAAAATAAGTTCAATAGGTCAGATATGGACTTATAAACGGCTTATGAAGCATCAGGAGGAGTCTATGAGTATTTACAGAAGGTTCAGGATTGAGGACTAATTTGCCAGAATTATGTTCCTTGGGTCAAATATGAACTTCTGTATGGCCAAAGTAACATCGTAAAGTAACATCCTTCTGACGTAACATCAACCTATAGAAAATCAAGTTTCGAGTACTCTTTGGCCAAAAATATGTTTAGTAGTTTAAATTTTGACTTCCATTTGGCTGATATAACATGACTTCGAGTACTCTTTGGCCATAAATATGTTTATTAGTTCAAATTTTGACTGCCGTCTGGCTGATATAACATTAGAAGGAATCAATCTCAATGTATAGTAAGTTAATCTTTAAGGAATCTCTGGCCAGAAATATGTTCAGTAGGTCAGATGTGGGCTTTTATGGCTAATGTAACATCAAAAGGTGTCAATATGTATAGAAAGCTAATATTCAAAGTCTCTTGGGCCAAAAGCATGTTCAGTGGTTCGAAAAGGAACCGAGTTGCTGTTTTAACATCAGAATGAGTCTATAAGTTTATATACTTTAAAACCTTTGAAGGACCCTTTGACCAGAAATAAGTTCAAAAGGTCAGAAATGGACTTCTAAATGGCTTATGGAGTATCAGAAGGAGTCTATAAGTATGTATAGAAAGTTCAAGTTTGAGGACTATTTTGTCAGAAATATGTTTCTTGGGTCAAATGTGAACTTCTGTATGGCTGACGTAACATCAGAACATCAATGTAAACAAAGTTCAAGTTTCGAGTACTCTTTGGCCAGAAATATGTTTATTAGTTCAAATTTTGACTGCCGTCTGGCTGATATAACATTGGAAGAAATCAATCTCAATGTATAGTAAGTTAAAGGAATCTTTTGCCAAAAATATGTTCAGTATGTCAAATGTGGACTTTTGAGAGGCTGATATAACATCAAAAGGAGTCAATATGTATAGAAAGTTAATGTTCAAAGACTCTTTGGCCAAAAGTATGTTCAGTGGTTCAAAAAGGAACTGTATTGCTTATTTAATATCAGAAGGAGTCTATAAGTTTATATAGTTTAAAAACTTTTGAGGACCCTTTGACCAGAAATAAGTTCAATAGGACAGAAATGGACTTCTAAATGGCTTATGAAGCATCAGAAGGAGTCTATGAGTATGAATAAATAGGTCAAGATTGAGGACTATTTTGCCAGAAATAAGTTCCTTGGGTCAAATATGAACTTCGTATGGCTGACGTAACATCAGAAGGAGTCAACGAGTATGTATAGAAAGTTCAAGTTTCGAGTACTCTTTGGCAAGAAATAGGTTTAGTAGCTCATTTATTTTGACTTCCGTCTGGCTGATATAACATCAGAACAAATCAATCTGAATGAAGGAATCTTTTGCCAGAAATATGTTCAGTATGTCAAATATGGACTTTTGTCAGGCTGATATAACATAAGGAGTTCAAATCTATTCAAATCTCAATGAATAGTGTTAATCTTTAATTACTCTTTGGTCAGAAATATGTTCAGTATATTTTAACTTCAGAATGAGTCTCTAAGTTTATATATTTGAAAACCATTTGAGGACCCATTGGCCAGAATTAAGTTCAAAAGGTCAGATATGGACTTCTAAATGGACTTCTATATGGCTTATGAAGCATTCCGTCTGGCTGAAATAACATTGGAAAAAATCAATCTGATTGTATAGTAAGTTAATCTTTAAGGAATCTTTTGCCAGAAATATGTTCAGTATGTCAAATGTGGACTTTTGAGAGGCTGATATAACATCAAAAGGAGTCAATATATATAGAAAGTTAATGTTCAAAGACTCTTTGGCCAAAAGT
Source organism: Tiaroga cobitis (assembly GCA_030578255.1). Lineage (NCBI taxonomy): Eukaryota > Metazoa > Chordata > Actinopteri > Cypriniformes > Leuciscidae > Tiaroga > Tiaroga cobitis. The sequence goes on from CM060614.1 coordinate 21,201,465, forward strand.
ATGTTCAGTGGTTCAAAAAGGAACTGTATGGAACTGTATAGAATGAGTCTATAAGTTTATATACTTTAAAACCTTTGGAGGACCCTTTGACCAAAAATAAGTTCAAAAGGTCAGAAATGGACTTCTAAATGGCTCATGGAGTATCAGAAGGAGTCTATGAGTATGTATAGAAAGTTCATGATTGAGCACTATTTTGTCAGAAATATGTTTCTTGGGTCAAATGTGAACTTCTGTATGGCTGACGTAACATCAGAACATCAATGTAAACAAAGTTCAAGTTTCGAGTACTCTTTGGCCAAAAGTATGTTCAGTGGTTCAAAAAGGAACCGTATTGCTGATTTAACATCAGAATGAGTCTACGTTTATATACTTTAAAACCTTTGGAGAACGCTTTGATCAGAAATAAGTTCAATAAGACAGAAATGGACGTCTAAATGGCGTTAAATGGACGTCTAATGGATTAACTTATAACTTGTAAGTTAATCTTTAAGGAATTTTTGGCCAGAAATATGTTCAGTATGTCAAATGTGGACTTTTGTCAGGCTGATTTAACATCAGAAGGAGTCAACGAGTATGTATAGAAAGTTCAAGCTTCGAGAACTCTTTGGCCAAAAAAATTCAGTAGGTCAAATATGGACTTTTGTCATAAACAGAAGAAGAACTCAATCTCAATGAATAGTGTTAATCTTTAAGTACTCTTTGGTCAGAAATATGTTCAGTATGTTTCAACATCAGCATGAGTCTCTAAGTTTATATAGTTTAAAACCATTTGAGGCCAAAGGACTTTGACCATAATTAAGTTCAATAGGTCAGATATGGATTTCTCTGGCTTATGAAGCACCAGAAGAATTTAATTATAATCGCATTAGCTAGTTTATTACAATGCATATAATACCTACCTCATATCTGTTGTGCAACGAAGAGATAGGACGAGGAGTTGTTTTACATTGCGCAAGCGATCTAACGGTGTGCAATGAAGAATATCATATAAGCTGTGTGCTTGATGGATTGCAATGCACACTAAGAATGGACTTATTTTGCAACGTAGACTACAAAGTGCTATTGCATTGCATTGCACAGACAATCTGACATTGCGCATTGAAAAAGAATATATATATATATATATATATATATATATATATATATATATATATATATATATATATATATATATATATATACATATACATATATATATAACATTCGCTTGTTGCATAACATACCAGAACTAACTCATTGCATAGTGCTTTTGAGGAGATAACATTTGTGTTGTTCCATTGCAATCTAAATTATTACTCTACACAAAACCCTTAACAAATGTCTTTCCATTGCACTGCAGCCTTATTCTTTTTTGCCATTTAAGGGAAATTACTGCATTAGCTCTTGCATTACAATGCATAAAATGACCTGTTACCTCTAATGCAACGAAGAGCATTGCAATGGCGATCTAAGTGTTGAAGAATAACATATTAGCGAAGAACATCTTGCATTTCAATACATGCTAAAACCAACTCATTCTTTTGTGCATTAAAGAGATAAGATTAGTTGTCATTACATTGCACAAACGATCTAATGATGTGCTGTTGTACTGCTTTGCACAAACAATCTATTTCGCATTGAAGAATAACATATAAGCTATGCACTTGTTTTGTGCATTGCATACCAGAACTAACTCATTGCGTTTGTCTTTGAGGAGATCAAATTTGTGCTCTTGCCAATGCTTTGCAAAAACATCTAAATTATTTCTCTATGCAATGAAAACCACAACATATCCTATTGCACATCCTATTGGACAACATTTCCTATGGCATTGCATTCTACAACAAACTTTTATTTTTGCATTAAAGGGAAAGTATTGGATTATCTCTTGCATTACAATGCACAGAATAACTACCTAATAACTCTTGTGCAATGAAGAGATAACATATTAGTTGCATTGCAAAGGCGATCTAAGAATTAGCGTTGAAGAATATTCAACGCATTCTCATCCCAAGGCGTCATCTTATTCACACTTTTGACCATGCTTCAACATCCGACGCACATGGCACCATTTAGCGTCAGGTAGATGATACTCATCCTCGGGCGTCATCTAACGCCTTTAGCGTCAGTTAAATGACGCTTCCGTTTTTAGCGTCAGTTAAATGACGCTTCCGTTATGGGTAGGTTTAGGTCTGGGGTAGGGTTAGCGTCTCATATTGACGCTAAAGGGTGCCATGTGCGTCGGATGTTGACGCATGGTCAAAAGCGTCATTTCATGGCATGCTAGAACTAACTCTCAGAACTAACTTTGTGCATTAAAGTACATGAGTGCTGTTGCACTGCATTGCACAAACGATCTAACGATGTGCGTTGAAAAATATCAGATTATTTGCTTGGTGCATTTCAATGCATACCAGAACTGACTCATTCGGTTGTGCAACGAAGAGATAACATTAGTGCTGTTGCATTGCATTGCACAAACGATCTGACATTACGCATTGAAAAATAACGTATAAGCTGTTGCATTCCATTGCATACCAGAACTAACTCATTAGTTTGTACTTTGAGGAGATACAATTAGTGCTGTTGCAGACAGTGCATTGCAAAAAAAAATCTAAATTATTCCTCTATGCAATGGAAACCACAACGTATGTTCTTTCCTATTGCAATGCATTCTACAACAAACTTAATTTTTACATTAGAGGCAAATTATTGCATTAGCTCTTGCATTACAATGCACAGAATAACTACCTCATAACTATTGCACATCCCATTGGACAACATTTCCTATGGTAATGCATACTACAACGAAAAATAATTTTTGCATTGAAGTGAAAGTATTGCATTAGCTCTTGCATTACAATGCACAGAATAACTACCTCATACCTCCTGTGCAACGAAGAGATAAGATAGGAGTTGTATTGCAAAGGCGATCTAAGAATTAGCGTTGAAGAATAACATATAAGCGAAGCACATGTTGCATTTCAATGCATGCAAGAACTAACTCTCAGATCTGACTTTGTGAATTAAAGAGATAACATGAGTTCTGTTGCACTGCTTTGCACAAACGATCTAAAATTTCACATTGAAGAAAAACATATAAGCTATGCGCTTGTTGCATTGCATACCAGAACTAACTCATTGCGTTGTGTTTTGAGGAGATAACATTTGTGTTCTTCCATTGCAATCTAAATTATTACTCTGTACAATGAAACCCATAACAAATGTGCTTTCCATTGCACTGCAACCTTTTTAATTTTTGCCATTGAAGGGAAATTATTGCATTAGCTCTAGCATTACAATACATACAATGGCTTCATACCTCTTATGCAACGAAAAGATAACATGGGATTTGCATTGCATTGCAATGGCTATCTAAGAATTAGTGTTGAAGAATACCATATTAGCGAAGAACATGTTTCATTTCAATACATGCAATACAACTCCTTTGTGCATTAAAGAGATAACATGAGTGCTGTATTGCACAAACCATCTAATGATGTGCAATCAAGAATTTCATATAAGCTATTTGCTTTGTGCATTCCAATGCAAACCAGGTGAGTGAGTTTCTGTTGTGCAACGAAAAGATAAATAACATAAGTGCTGTTTCTTTGCATTGCACAAACGATCTAACATTGCACATTGAAAAATAACGTATAAGCTATGTACTTTTGCTTTGCCGTGCGTACTAGAACTAACTCGTTGCGTTGTTTATTAAAGAGATACTAAATTATTCCTCAATGCAAGGAAAACCACAACATATCCTATTGCACATCCTATTGCACAACATTTCCTATGACAATGCATACTACAACAAACATATTCATTTTTGCATTGAAGGGAAAGTATTGTTAGCTCCTACATTACAATGCACAGAATGTACAGAACTACCTCATACCTCTTGTGCAACGAAGAGATGACATAGGAGTTGCATTGCAAAGGCGATCTAAGAATTAGCATTGAAGAATAACATATAAGCGAAGCACATGTTGCATTTCATGGCATGCAACATTTAAGCGAAGCACATGTTGCATTTCATGCCAGAACTAACTCTCTGAACTAACTTTTGTGCATTAAAAAGATAACATGAATGCTGTTGCTCTGCATTGCACAAATGATCTGACGATGTGCATGAAGAATATCATGTAAGCTATTGTGCTTGGTGCATTTCAATGCATACCAAGAACTGACTTATTCGGTTTTGCAACGAAGAGATAACCTTCGTGCTGTTGCATTGCATTGCACAGACGATCTAACATTGCGCATTGAAAAATAACAAACCGGTATATATATAAATAACATGCACTTGTTTTTGCAATGTGCTTTGAGGTGATAAAATTTGTGTTATTCCATTGCAATCTAAATTATTACTCAATGCAATGAAAACATAACATGTGCTTTCCATTGCACTGCAACCTTATTCATTTTTGCCATTGAAGGGAAATTATTGCATTAGCTCTTGCATTACAATACATAAAATGACCTCATACCTCTTATGCAACGAAGAGATAACATAGGAGTTGCATTGCATTGCAATGGCGATCTCAGAATTAATGTTGAAGAATAACATATTAGCGAAGAATATGTTGCATTTCAATACATGCCAAAACTAACTAATTCCTTTGTGCATTAAAGATATAACATGAGTGCTTTGCACTGCATTGCCCAAACGATATGTGCATTTAAGAATATCATATAAGCTATGTGCTTGGTGCATTTCAATCCATACCAGAACTGACTCATTCGGTTGTGGACGAAGAGATAACATAAGTGCTATTGCTTTGCATTGTACAAAAGATCTAACATTGCGCATTGAAAAATAATATGAGCTATGCACTTGTTGCTTTGCCGTGCATACTAGAACTAACTCGTTGCATTGTGCTTTAAGGAGATAAAATGTGTGCTGATGCATTTCATTGCAAAAAAAATCTAAATTATTACTATATGCAATGAAAACACAAAACATATGTGCTTTCCATTGCACTAGATACTACAACAACCTTATTCATGTTTGTATTGAAGGGAAATGATTGCAGCTCCTGCATTACAATACATAAAATGAATGCATTAAGAGATAACACGAGTGCTGTTGCACTGCATTGCCCAAACGATAATGATGTGCATTGAAGAAGGTGCATTTCAATGCATACCAGAACTGACTCATTCGGTTGTGCAATGAAGAGATAACATAAGTGCTGTTGCTTTGCATTGCACGATAGATCTAACATTGCGCATTGAAAAATAATATATAAGATATGCATCGGAATGAGTTAGTTCGGTATGCATTGCAATGCATCTTATAGCATATGTTATTCTCCAATGTGAAACGCTTGTGCAATGATTTCAGTTCAATATACAAATTAACAGTTAGTTATATTATGCAATACAATGCAAAAGCACACATGTTAGCTTTTTGATGCACAACGGATGAGGCACTTCTATCCACTGTAATGCAAAAGCTCATGCAATGATTTCTCCCTCAATAAATGAATGTTGTTTTCTTTTCATTGCACAGAGAAATAACGGCACACGTTATCTTTTCAATGCATAAAGGAATGTTACATCTTTTATGCAATGCAAATAACAACAGAATGAGTTAGTAATTCCACGCATTGCAATAAAACAATTAATTTATGTGTTATTCTTCAATGCACAACGTTAGATCCTGTGTGCAATGCAAAGCAACAGCACATATATAACATATGTGCTGTTGTTTTCCATTCTTAGTTGTTGACTTGTGCATTGAATCTAATTTATTGACTTGTGCATTGAAGAATTATACATGATATATGATCATTGTATTGTTCCATTGTATTGCATGCAATAATTAGGTCTTTGTATGTGTAACAGGGTTAAAAAAGAACATTTAATTTTAAGAGGTTTGATGTGTGAATTCCATAAAATAAGGCATTTGGTTGTATTCGGTGTTCAAAGGCTCCCCTCCAGTGGCTATTCGTGGTACTACAGATGTACTATTTTGTCCCGCTTCTCTTACCGTACTGCAGCAGATTTGTGTGTCGCTGCTGTGGGTATGTACGATTTTCCACGCTCTAACTCATTAACAAATTTAATTGTGAAAATAGTATGTTTTAAGTGAATCTTTTAGACGATTGATTGCATTTATGTATTTGAACATTTATGAAATGCATTTAACACGGTTGTTGAGATTGTTATTGTATTGTATTTACTCATGCGTCACATGAGTGAGATTGAGTTCATTTTTTGGAGTTATTGTCTGTCTTAAAATGCTGATAATTATTTGTATTGTGAGGTACTTAGGTAAAGTTGGTTTTATATTCGCATATTCGCACATTCGCGGACTTCCGCGTTCAATAACTCGTGAACTAAACGTTGTTGCTACACACAACACACAACACACATATCACAGATAACTACAGATAAAACACCAGAATCTACAACATTAATTTCCTCAAAACGATCTTTCCTTCGCACTGGACAAAATACATTGATCTCTATGCGCAGGCTGCTAAGAAGGGACCATCTGCAAAATGCAAACCCGAAGGAAAACTCTTTTTTGAGGAGATTAAAATATTAAAACAATGTTATTTGTGTAGTAACAATATTCAGCTCACGAGATATTGAACGCGGAACTCCGCAAATATGCAAAGCGAATATAAAAAGCAACTTTACCC